>JAUTXW010004837.1:0-635000 GCA_030620095.1 Kuschelorhynchus macadamiae
TTTCAAAAAATATTTAATTCAGAATAAATATAACATTTTGACTAGTACGTCTAAAACTAGTCCACTCTAATAACATATGTATGCATTTATCACTACAGTACATTGAATTTGTAGACAATAAAGAAAAAAAACTTAGGCTCCATCTCAAAATATGGCTTACTAAAGTATTCAACAATTGTCTGTTAAAATTATTAGATATTAGTTTAATGTTGATTCTTTAACAAATGTTTGCTTAGTGTCCTATTTATTTAAAAAGGTGTTATGTATCTTAAAATAGTTATTTCCTACCTGGAAATACCTGACAGTGGCTTTAAGAATATCATATTCTCTAATGTCTCTAAAATATCTGGAAATACAAGTGCAAAAATGTTATATTACGCCTTTATAATAAGGTATAATAACATTAAAATCTGTTCTGGAAAAGCACAATATAATATCCACTAAAATGTTCACTTTTTTCACTGCACTCACGTAGCGATTAATTAAAGTTAGTTCTCTTGAAATCACCACTTATTTGTTAACTTCTGTTTTATTAGAATATTAGTAGGTATTAGGTACAATATTATTCACCATCACCAATTGATGCCAACAATGCTGCTATATCTTCCACTTTAGAAGTAGAACAACACAAGTATTAAGGATCTCCAGGCAGACCTTAGTAGCTTCAGATTTTTAACTCTTCATCACCTTTTAATTATTTCCAAAATAATAAAGTATACTTAATTAATTAGGCCAAACAAATGTGTCGTGTTTTGCTCAACGTCAACAAAATAATTTTAAGGTTAACAGTAATTATTGTCAAATCGTAATGAAAAACTGGCCTACTTGACGTCAAAAAATACATGCAATTTTCCATTCAAGAAATGTATGCTACTTCCAACCTATGTCAGTTGTTTCGCTAAATCACGTGATTTAGCGATTCGTTAACTAACGAAATGATAAGTGCAAAATCGCACCCCAGGGTGATTTAGCGAAACAACTGACAAAGGTTGGAAGTAGCATCCATTTCTTAAATGGAAAATTGCATGTATTTTTTGACGTCAAGTAGGCCAGTTTTTCATTACGATTTGACAATTACTGTTAACCTTAAAATTATTTTGTTGACGTTGAGCAAAACATGACACACTTGTTTGGCCTAATTAATTAAGTATACTTTATTATTTTGGAAATAATTAAAAGGTGATAAAGAGTTAAAAATCTGAAGCTACTAAGATCTGCCCGGAGATCCTTAATACTTGTGTTTGTTATACTTTTAAAATGGAAGATATAGCAGCATTGTTGGCATCAATTGGTGATGGTGAATAATATTGTACCTAATACCTACTAATATTCTAATAAAACAGAAGTTAACAAATAAGTGGTGATTTCAAGAGACCTAAATTTGACTTTAATTAATCGCTACATGTGAGTGCAGTGAAAAAAGTGAACATTTTAGTGGATATTATATTGTGCTTTTCCAGAACAGATTTTAATGTTATTATACTTATATTATATCATAACACCTTTTTAAACAAATAGGACACTAAGCAAACATTTGTTAAAGAATCAACATTAAACTAAAATCTAATAATTTTAACTGACAATTGTTGAATACTTTAGTAAGCCATATTTTGAGATAGAGCTTAAGTTTTTTTTCTTTATTGTCTACAAATTCAACGTACTATAGTGATAAATGCATACATATCTTTATTAGAGTGGACTAGTTTTAGACATACTAGTCAAAATGTTATATTTATTCTGAATTAAATATTTTTTCAAAATGAAACTTCCAACTTTAATTTCTAATACATTTGTTTTCTATATTTATCTAATGTATTGGTAATAAAAATATGTTTTTTATTTTTCCAATTGTATTGTTTATTTTAAGACGATTTTTAATAAAATGGTAATACGGTCTTAATAAAATAAGTTACACACTTATTCTGTGTTAAAATTATTAAAATACATAATAGGATTTATAATAAATCCTTAAAAATAAACAAATAGAAGTTAATACTTTTACCATATAATTATAAAGTTTAAAATAAATAAAAGTCCTTATTGAAGAAGGGCAACCACCAGCATTTAGATCAGTTTAAAAGAGTAAAAAATGAAAAATTAACCCTTTAACATTTTTGCAGAACTTTGCATTTTAGGGAGCTTGGGGCCCATGTTTTCCCACTTCTGTCAGTCTGTCTGTACGCAGCATAGCTTAAAAACTACTTATCCAGTTGAATTTAAGTTTTCAACGGAATGGAAACATTTTGGTATATAGAATATGGCGAAACAAAATGGCGGCCTAATGAAATAAAATTGCATAAAACTCAAGTGAGAAACAGAGACAGACTGGTAAAATTTTAGTCCGAATCTTGTATGACAAAAGTAAATGACGGCCTAATAAATTATTTGAATATGCAGACAATCTGTACGAGGGAAATTGATTGCCATCTAAAGTAGTCCCTCTCTAATATTTTTATTATTTCTCGTACTAAAAAATATTACACACAGTGTAACTTTTTACATGGAATGCTCTGTATAAACAAGCCCTTTTAAGAAATACTCTATTTGTAACTGTTACGAAATTTATATATTCAAAAATAATATGGCCATTTGCAGGAAGGTATTAATTTTAGTTTTTTAAATATCATAGGTGGGTATATCAGAAAATTTGGCATGAAGTTTTTTGGAAAGATATTTTTTAGCTTTTCATAGGTGTAAAAAATAGACAGGGTATTCATTTAATAAAAATAGATATTTTGTCACTCTCTATATATTTCAAAGATACTGATAATTACCATATTATTGGGAAGAAGAAAATTTAATTTGCATTTTTTTCATTGCATTAAAAATAATAAAATACTGCACAGTTGATCCTATACCTAATAGAGTAATTTTATTGTCTAAAAACTAAAAATTGACGTTTGGAGAGTTTACATAACTACCAAAAGAAACAGTTGGAACTGAAAAATAAATATTTCTACGTTCATACCTTAACTTTTGGAAATTTGTTTAAAGATTCATATATAATACCACCCATAACTAATTTCATAATGGTATCAATCTCTAACTTTCTATATCCCTGTAAATCTGTATCTATAAAACGCCTAAATATAATTATTTTTTTAGATTTAAGTATAGTCATAAATCTAATATATAAGATATATGTGAAATAATTTTCCATTTTGATTATTATGAAATTGACTGGAACTTCTTTAATTTTTTTTTTAAAGTGTTGCAATATTTTATAGTGAAAATCAATATTTGTCACTAAATAAAAAAATATTACATTTGGACATGTTTTTATTGTTCAAGTTGTTACAAGCTGAAATTAGTTTCCATTGCTGCTGATTTCTGGTGATATGTAAGTACACACCATTTTCTTTTACAAAGGGTCCAAAGGACTCGCACAGTGACTTGAAATACCTAAAAAGAAGAAAAAATATTGTAAAAAGATTGCTTTTCGAAAAATCGGCTGTAAATATGCTATTAAAAAAACTTCGTTATTGATAAAATAGGTATATTTCCAATTTTCGTTAAAAATTAAAAGCAATACTTAAGAAGCATATTCCCCTTAAGAAAATATGAAGAATATCCATATAAATATGGCTTTTTAAACTTGTGTTTGTAACCAACAGCATGTATAGTACCTCAACCCAATTTTTTTATTCAATATAACCATAACCCCTACATTAATTAATTAATTTTAGGTACTGATGTCCAAATTTGTAGACAAAATTCAAGTTTACTAATTTTCAACCAGAATTTATATATTGAGTTGTGGTTTTCGATAATGCCTAGCACTATATGTTGAATTTATCGCTTCGAAAATGCAAAAGGCCACAAGAAATCTGTTACACAGAGTATTATCTAAGCCCTTGACATTTTCACAAAATGTTTATACACACACAATGACTATTACAAAACGAAATATTATATTGTTCTTTTCTACCCAGGATAATTCACACCCGAATACCAAAAAACTTTTTTTATATAAAGGGTGTTTTCACCAAAATGTAAATTTTTCTGGATGTGTTGTTTTTCTCAGCTCCCGTATGCATCAAACAATTGTTTCTTACCCCATTCTATTGTGAACTTTTTACTTTAAACTAACTTTCATGATCTATCAGATCAAAAGGTCACTTGAGAGTTTAAAAATTAATGAAACTTATTAAATAATGGTAAAAAGGTCTGTTATTATTTAAATTTACATAGATAATAATGAATTCTAATGATGAGTTTTTAGTTCAAAGTAAAAAATATGTAAAATAGTTTTTTATAAGTATAATGTTTTTATTTATATTTTGACATCTAGATACAGCTTTAACTATAGAAAATAAAAACACAATAATTGTAGGATTTTTTCACTATTATCTTCTAAGAATACAAAATATTACTGAATAGAAGAAATTACATAACCTATATTTTTTTAGCTGGCCCCATTTAATGCAACATTAAATGAATCTGAAGTTAGCAATTATATCAAGTTTGGTACCTTTATCTTTAAAGATTGTCCAAAAAATTGATAAAAGCCATTTCATAAGAGGCAAAGATATTAGTCCTCTCTCTCTCTCTCTCTCTCTCTCTGAACTCATATATTTATAATCGGTATGAAAAGACTAATTTAATTAGATAATAATTCTCAAGGTGTCACATTTAAAAAATCCATGTTATGTAGTTTTTTCTACTTTTCAATAATTTTTAGAAATATTTGATATTCTTAGACCATAATACAGGAATAATCCTACAAATTTTGAAATTAAAGTTTTTTTTTTAAATTTTCTATAATTAAAGATGTAACTAGGTGTCAAAATATAAATGAAAGCCCTGTACAACAGTCGCATTTATAAATTTAGAGACATTACCTTTATTCATAACTGAGGTAAGAAATAATAGTATAAGGGATAAAAAAGTTGAGAAAAAAAAAACATGTTTAAAAAAAATTTACAATTTCGTTGAAAACAACCTGTACAAAAGAAAACTAAAGAATTAAAAAAAAACAAGGAAAACTTTTTTTTACAAGTGTTTTACAAAACACTCTGTAAAACAACTTATTGAAAACCTGCATTAACATCCTCTAGGCTATAAACTTAGTGCTAGACCGTAGGGGCGTCCCTAGACTCCTGTTACTGAATGTGAGGAAGGGGGGAGGGGGACGCTTGCCTCCCCTGGAAAATGTAAATATTGTATATTACATATATAAATTACATTTATATACCAAATGGACATGCATGACCTTTTTTGGTTTTTTTTTCATCAGTTATGGTTCTGCGGGAGCCCATGCAATATCCCAAAAAAAAAGACATCACCTTCCCTATGCCCCCCTTAGTTACGCGCCTGCTAGACAGCGTCGAAAACCGTAACTAAATATGTTAATTTTTGTTGAACAAAAATTGAGATCTGAATATTGTCCAAAAATTTCCATCTTTAAGTTCGTCATTTATACGTCACAATCCACAATACCACTAGGTATTCTAAAAATTATACTGAACAAAGCCTATAAGAAAGGGTGAATTGCGAGGTAGCTACTAGGACTACACATAAATCTTATAAAACTAGCTTGAGGGAAATTCCCTACATTTTATATATGTTGTAGTTCTTGACTTTCTGAACAATAGATACCATGATCACCTCCAAATCTTACAAAATAGAGACAGAATTGAATTTATAAAATAAAGTTATTCTGAAGAAAAAATCGAAAAAAAATGTTTCTTGTTACAAAATACAGTTTTCACTGTGAGTAATCTTAATTTTCATAGACTTAAGTCAGTTATACTTTATTTGATATGGTTAAAAAAGGCAACATACAGATGTTTCAAGTAAATTGAAGTTTAAAAAATAAAATTTTAAACAAAACGAATTACAAATTCATGTATAGTCTTTTTTAAGGTATTAAACCTCAGTTTACCAAATTGCATATAAACCAGACGTTTTCTTCTTTAATAAAACAAAATAGTCCATAATAAAAAAACAGCAGCTGCACCTTATACAACATTTTTGGGACATCCTGTATAAATATTTAATATATCCTTACAAAATGTACTTTTAGCAACCTAGTTTCTTCCAGTACCTAACAAGGTATCCCAGATTTACATAATAATGGATCTGAAATAACCTCTTCTGGTCAAAAATTGTTAACTTAACTTACAAAAAATAAGGTTTCTTCATGATATAGGTATAATGTATATGGTGTATAACTTTTTCTCTAAAATTAAGTTTGGTTCACTTTTGTTCCTTTATGTATATATATATGTAGTTTTTTTTAATTTTTAACACATCTGATATTTTATACAGATTTTATGTACAGGATGTCTGGTTATATTTTAAACAGTACCCTAGAGATTTTATTATGAGTTATCAAAAAACTTTAAATATAAAAGTGTTTAGGTTTGGTCAATTTACAAGAAAAACAAACAAAAGATAATCGGAAATTTAGTAAATGGGCATTGACTGCGTTATTTTCTTCTTGCTGATTATTAATAATGGACTAGGTTTAAGACCTTTATCTCTAAAGATAATCAAGAAATTTAAGAAAAACCCTATCATAAGAAGCAATGTATTCCAACTGACTCCACTATATTGGGAGCTTTCTCCATCTCTCTCTTACACATTGCCTCTTATGGCAGGGTTTTTCTAAAATTTCTCTATTATCTTTAGAGATAAAGTTTAAACCTAGTATATTTATAATCGGCAAGAATAATTAATGAATGATGATTTTGTTTAAACCCAAAAACATTTGTATTTAAAGTTTTCTGATAACTCATAGCATAAGGCCTCTCGGGTACGTACCATTTAAAATATAATCAGGCACCCTGTACAATTTTACATAGGAATAAACAAATAAATTCTATTAAACATAATGAACTTATTAAGTCATATAATAGTTATTTTTTTAAATAGAATATTTTTATTGTGATGTGAAACTTCTGAAGCGATTCATAGATTTGAACAAAAGATTAATTTAAAAATACACATTAAAAATTGCAATTAGCAAAACCCAAGGAAAAACAAACACTTCAAACATATTTGTATCACACTGTAAGAAATTAGACAAACATATAAAACATAATGAGGTGTCTAGCACAAAGTTTAATGGATGACATAATAAAAAAATAAGTGCACCATTCATCAGTTGAGTTGCTATGCATTATCTTGCTGCTGTTTTCCGACAGAATATCAGTGCAAAAACAATTAGTCAAATTAAACAAGGTTTCAAGTGTTAAATTCTGTTTGATACTGTAAACTGATAATTTGTTATAATAACGAACTCATAGGTATGTTTTGCAGTAGACTTTGCTAAACATAAGCTTATGAATTATACTAGCCTAATCTGTATATAATTCCAACTATAGTTCTTTTAAAGAAAAACAAAGATTATTTCATTTCGCCCTCAACAGTGAAAATATATAATACCAAAGAAAATAATAGCTTACACTATACATTTTCTTTGATAATACCGGTTAAGGAATACTTTTGTTTACAAGTTATACATAGACCTCGACATAGACAATAAAATATAATTTTAGCAAGTACATTCTGTTTGCCTAAAAATATACAAATTCATGCCTACCTGTAACAGTATTATGATAATCTAGATTCAACTGCCCTTATTGCTTCTTTAGTCTTTCCATCAATAGAAAATATTATTCTTAAACTGGTTCCTAGTTACTGGTATTTATGTTCAATTTTGCAATACTTAAATACACCATTATTAAACGACTGTTATGTTTCCCCAAATGATCCATCAGCTGTTCGACTTGTTTACTGTGTATCTGTGAACTAAGAGTTAGGTTAGGTTACGAGAGACCAAAATAAATAAAATACTGCCTGTTCTTAAAATAGGGAGGGCCATTCCCAGTAACGGGCAATTACAACCTAGAGTAAGATTTTTATTCTTACTCTAAGTTTAAAACGCTTTGTTCTCCCGAGGAACGCATTTCGCCTATATTATTATATTATTTTTCTGTGGAAGGGGCGCCCCGTTTCAAAGGCGGATAAATGTATGATGTTTATGTGGTTGCATAACAGCCGCGGTGGATTAGGATAGATGGAATATTAACATAGGTCCCTTTTCTTTTAAAAATAAAATACGTAATATAGAATTTTGTACCATATAGCAAATAATGTAATTAATATTTAAACAGAATATTCACAACTTTGTTAAATATTTCTTCAAAAGAAGTACATTTTGAGGATGGCGTTTTATGTTTTCCCGTACTTCTAACAAAATGATCAAGAAAGAAGAATTCACTGAATTAAAAATAATGATTCATTAATAATTAAAATATACAGGTTTCGTAATATGACATAGATAATATTTTTTAAACAGATTAGCTTACCTTGTTTAATTTGAAGGATTTACGAGTTTCGTATCTTCGCTGCCTATTTGGAGGTTCCATGTTTTCACGATTTTCTTGAATATTTTGGCATCTGTTGAATATTTACGGTATGATGCATATGCTAATATATCATGGCTTAGCTTTCAAGTAATCAAAACTATTTTTTATCTTACGAAATGAAACTCCAAGGCAGTAAATTTAGATATTATCAAAAACTCAAGAACTGACAGATTCGGAAAATGGCGGCTTTGGTAGTAGGTTGTTGTTTAACGAACGAGGATCGGAAAATCCGATCGTCATGCCGAACAGCTCTCCGAACGGAGAAAATTTTCGTTAACTAACGAAATGATAAGTGCAAAATCGCACCCCAGGTCTAACTTGACATCGGTGTAAGATGACATTTTCAACAGTTAAACAAATAATTTTTCTAAATGTCACAATTACAAAATGACATAATCAAAACATAACTGGCGAACTAAAAGTTTTAAGTACCATGGCCACTAGACCTAGACCAACTCTTAAAGCTTTTTAATGAATACGGGGGTAAATGTTTCTGTAAAATTGTCGCACTTATCTTTAATACTGTGTTTTAAAACAAAAGTGTTATAAATAATAAAGATGTGGCAGAAAAAATGTAGTGTGTATTCCTATCTTTAATCTGTTCATGTAACGAAAAAATTGGTAAATTTTTACCCCGGAACTTCCCTAGTTATTAATCTTTCCTTAGTTCCGCACATAGTCTTTTATTATTTTATTAACACTTATATACTATCTCTTCAAACAATTTTATTGGGCGCCATTTTGTTCCACCGTACTGGATTCGTAGTGCCATACTTCATTTTTGAGTATAATTTATAAATAAATTAAATAATTAGTTTTTGCACTAATTTTTTAAAAACCGCTATTTTGCTCCATGTTGAATTTGTACCAGTTGATCCCTGTATCATATTGATTTTTTTACTATTACAATACTTCTCTTTCAATAAAATAATAGTAATCTAATAATAAAGAGATAATTGGATTTACTGTATCCAAAAGTTAACAAATTCGGTAAATTAGCTTTATCCGTAATATCCCTCGTAATGAATTTTTTTATTTATGTACATAGTCATTGGCATTATAAAGCCAATGACATAGTGTAGGTACATATTGATGAATAACTACGTGTTGAACTAAACTCCACCATGTTTTTTTTTTCCTTTATAAAAAAATAATTCATAAAAAGGGAAGTTCCGGGTAAAGATAATTTACCTATCTGCTATATATTTAATTTAATTTTCTATTATTTAGGTCATTATTATTATTATTAATTAATTTTATTTACACAGTCTATATAAAAAACTAGATTATGTCATTTATTGTTTTCCTCTGTTAGAAGAAGGTTTTATTCCAGGAAAAGCAATTTTGCCAAATTCTTAAAGATTTTATTAAGCCGGCATTTTGCATTAAAATTTTACCAGTTTATGCCTGCTTTACGCTTGATTATGTAAAATGTCAAATCAATTATATAAGTAACCTTTTTTCCCTGACTTTTTTTAACAATTCATTAGGCCGCCATTTTATTCTGCCATAATGGCTTCTCACGAAAATTTTAACAGGTAATCCTTAATATCACACTCAATTTTTGTGCAAAAATCAAGATCCCTTGACTGAGTTAGTTTGAAAAAGTAGTTTTCCAGTCATGGCGCGCACAGACAAATGCCAAGATCGGCCAAAATTTCGAAGGGGAGTTTTTCACTTCCCACTTACGAGGGTAATAATAAGGCTTAACATGATCTTTTTTTTGTTTGACGTCTATATTGCGGTTGTTTCACGTAGTTTCGAATTGGTTTCTGTGAGCACTTTGTAGGTGATTTTTTTTTATTACAATCAAGTACAAACTTGATTTTTCGACAACAGCGTGGCATCTAAAAAAAATTAGCTACACCCACTTCTCAGTTAAAGCAAACATGAATAAACAAATAGTATTATTAAAACTTAATATATGTGCCTGAAATTAATATGATATTTGTATTTTCCAAATAACACAGTTCAGCCTGCATATACTTTGTTTTATTGATTTAGTACAGGTATGTAAAAATTTAATACTGTTCGTTAACTAAAAAAAAAACATAGGAACAAAAACGCGGAAAAATATTTAATATGACTATTATATTTGCTGTATTTTAGTTTCATCTGTAAATAGAATAAAATGACAACTATTAAAAATATTCTACGTTTCCAAATCAACCGTTGTCGATTCAGCCAAACGCCACTGGCTGGTTGTGTGTTTATATTATAGAGAAAAGTAGGGTTAGAAAAATTGTAACCAAGTTTTACACACACTTAGCATTTATAAACGATATTAGTCACAAAAAATAAAGCCTTTATTAACTATAACAACTTAAAAATCACTTAAAATGCACTAAAAATGATACGTCGCTGCTAGATGTTCAGAAATTTGACACAGAATTATTTGTTCTGATCTTTACTAAGAAATCCCTAATTTTCGAAATTCGATTCTAGTTTTTTTTTTAAGTACATATACTATAGACGAAATATATAATTATGATAGCTTTTGCCACAATATTCATTTTATTTATCCATGTGAATTAGATTTCATGATTATAGTTTTCTTAAGAGGTTGCGCTAATAAAACGCAGAGTTGATAACCTAGGGTCCACAGCGTTTATAATGTGAAGTAAAATAATCATAATAGCACAGATTAAAATATTAATCTGTGATAATAGCATACACTTTTCTTTCATACTTTAAGCAGTGGCGCTTCCAGAACTCTGATCTGGGGAAGGTAGTGGTTGGCCGGGAGGCGGAACGAACACCCGTTTAGGCAAATTTTAAACAAAGGTAGGAATTTAAAGAATTATTATTTAGCCGTACTTAACCTGATTTTTAAAATTCAGAAACTAAAGTAATAATAGAATATTTGGAAATAAAATAGTAACTATTAATACTTTAAAAATTACGATAATATATCTAATACATAGTACATACCTTGTAAAAATTAAATAGAGACCTTGCAATTATAAATTTTTTTTACTGCAATAGACAAAACAAAAGCAATCATCGTTCGCGTCTCCCCTCCAGCGTCGTGATTTTTTCGTGCCAGTGGAGGGGGGATAAGAGCGCCAAACTAGTGCTGGGCGATGTTCATCGATGGTTTTGAAACATCGATGGTTGTCATTCGATGTTAGATGTTCGACGATGATGGAGATATAATTCAATTCTTCAAGTTTAAATTCTGTTCCATTAGGTATTTTTTATTGATTAGATCATTCATCATCATCACCAGTTGGCAACGCTGGCAACCCGTGGCCACGACACGGCGGCAGGTGTCTTATGTCTAGCTTCGGGGAAATACTGATATATACTATATAGTGTTTTTATTGATTTTGGCAAGAGTCGTAATGGCGTAACGTGACAAAGTAATATTCTAATATTGTAGTTTGTAATACTGTTTTTAATACCTATTATTTATTTTACATTTATTGCTAAGGTAAGTGTCAGTTTTGTTTTATTTTACAAAAAATGTATTGTATGTTCTACAGTTCTACGTCGTATCGTCAATGGTATCGAAAAATTATAGTTTTTAGAAGAGTTTAATTATTTCATGAGATATTAGTAGTAATTGGTTTAAGCAATTATCTGAATATTATTTATTATATATATATAAAAAATATAGATTTGTTTAACATATATGTATATATTGGTAGTAGCCAATAATTAAAGAGTAATAAACCCATAAAACTGTACAAAATGTCATTCTCTACAAAAATTTGAATTTTTTAAAAGCCTTTTATTTAATTTCACTTGTATGTTAGTACGTTTGGGTAAATTCTTACAAGAAACTTTTGAAACAATTCCCGTTATCGGAATTGATTAAAATTTGATATACCTACATACGTACTTAAACCAGATCACATTTGGCACAATCGTAAATGCCTTATACTTAATATTAAAATGTATACCTTAAACAGTGGTAATTTATATATATATATATATATATGTATTTATAACGTAATTAAATTGAAGTGTTTTTTAATTCGTACATTTTCCTAATGCATTATGGGCAGTTTTTAAGCAGGTCATACTAGTTAAAATTAATTTTGGTAGTAGCCAATAATTAAAGAGTAATAAACCCATAAAACTGTACAAAATGTCATTCTCTACAAAAATTTGAATTTTTTAAAAGCCTTTTATTTAAGTTCACTTGTATGTTAGTACGTTTGGGTAAAATCTTACAAGAAACTTTTGAAACAATTCCCGTTATCGGAATTGATTAAAATTTGATATACCTACATACGTACTTAAACCAGATCACATTTGGCACAATCGTAAATGCGTTATACAGGGTGCCTAAAACATAGTGCTAAAAAGTACAAAACAGTTCCCGTTATAGGAAGACAATTGCCTATTTATTTAAGTGCTTCAATTTATATTAAAGAACGGGGTACCTGTATCTTAATATTAAAATGTATACCTTAAACAGTGGTAATTTATATATATATTATATATATATATATATATATATATATATATATATATATATATATATATATATATATATATGTATGTATTTATAACGTAATTAAATTGAAGTGTTTTTTAATTCGTACATTTTCCTAATGCATTATGGGCAGTTTTTAAGCAGGTCATACTAGTTAAAATTAATTTTGGTAGTAGCCAATAATTAAAGAGTAATAAACCCATAAAACTGTACAAAATGTCATTCTCTACAAAAATTTGAATTTTTTAAAAGCCTTTTATTTAAGTTCACTTGTATGTTAGTACGTTTGGGTAAAATCTTACAAGAAACTTTTGAAACAATTCCCGTTATCGGAATTGATTAAAATTTGATATACCTACATACGTACTTAAACCAGATCACATTTGGCACAATCGTAAATGCCTTATACAGGGTGCCTAAAACATAGTGCTAAAAAGTACAAAACAGTTCCCGTTATCGGAAGACAATTGCCTATTTATTTAAGTGCTTCAATTTATATTAAAGAACGGGGTACCTGTATCTTAATATTAAAATGTATACCTTAAACAGTGGTAATTTATAATGCGTCTTAAAAACTGTTAACTCAACCCCGGCAATTAAAAAAATATTTGTTGCCATACTTAACATGCAAACATCGAATGACATCGATGTTTTTATCTCGATGTTTTATGCACATCGATGGTTGCTTTCGATGTCAATATCGATGCTAAACATCGATGGTTCGTATCGATGTCCCAGCACTACGCCAAACGCCTTAGGTGTGCGAGACGTTGTTGCCATATCAGTCGAATATTATTCATACATCGAAAAATTATCACAATAACATCTATCAAATTTTCCGTTTAATAATTTATTGTTAACAATATTAGAGGCAAAATAATTTTCAATATTAGGTACTGGGTGTCTGGGGGGTAATTCCAAGGGGGGGGTAGAGGGCCCCCCCTTGGAAGCGCCCTTGACTCTTAGTTTTAATCCATAAACATTATTAGTAATCTACGATTACACCTCAATAATACCTTCCATGTTTATATATTACTGATGAAGTGACCATCCGTTTTCCCTTATTTAAGGAGACAATCTCTCATTTTGCCGCCATTTAAAAATGTCCCCGAAAACATCCCCAATTTTACGTTGAAGTCTCCATTTTGCATTTATAACCTTTTAAAGTGTAATATACATAAAGATTTGCCTACTTTTCCGAACGTTACTTGTTTTATTATTTATTAATAATTTTTTTGAAGACATTAAAAAAAATTGTGGATTTTATTGTATGTATTTAAATGCAGTTTTTAAATGGATAGCAAACATAGCAGTCATATTAAATATTTTTCCGCGTCTTTGTTCCTATGTCTTTTTAGTTAACGAACAGTATTTAATTTTTTACATACCTGCACTAAATCAATAAAACAAAATATATGCAGCTGTACTGTATTATTTGCAAAATACTTTAAATACGTGCAAATATCGTATTAATTTCAGGCACATATATAAAGTTTTAATAATACTCTTTGTTTATTCATGTGTGCTTTAACTGATATTAAGGATTACCTTAACATCACAAAATTTTAGTGAGAAGCCATTATGGCAGAACAAAGTGGCGGCCTAATGAATTGTTAAAACAACTCAGGGCAGAAAGGTTACTTGTATAATTGATTTGACATTTTACACAATAATTAAGTTTAAAGCAGAGATAAACTGGTAACATTTTAATGCGAATCCTATATAGCAAAGCAAAATGGCGGCATAATAAAATTATGAAACATTCATGTTCATAATAATAATAACAATCTAAATAAAAGAAAAATTAAATATATAACAAATAGGTAAATTATCTTCACCCCAAACTTCTTTTTATGAATTCTTTGTTTTGTAGAAGAAAAAAAGCATGACGGAGTTTAGTTCAGGGGCGGCTTGTCAGATGAGGAATCTGAAGCACCGCCTCAGTCCCATTTTTCTATAAAATTGCATATTTATCTTCTTAATTCAATATTCCAGAGTGAAAATAATAATTTTGTGAATTAATATGGAAATAGAACCAAACATGTATAAATCACCTTTAAATCCTAATAACATACTTTTCTTAACAAAGTATCCGTGCGCTCCTATTCACTATTCAGTTTCCTAACTACCCACAATAAATAATATGTATCCGTGCGCCGCGCGCCGTACAATTATCATAAGACGCAGTTAGGCGATATTTTACTTGTCTCAAATTTCGAATTTTGTTATTCAAACGTCTCTCGGACGGCAGGACCCTTCTGAGGCGAACTAGTTTTCGCGGATGTAGTAAACGTAGTTGCCAAATGGCAGTTAATTTGAAATACAAATAGTGAGAAATATTCAAGTATTTTTAGTAAATGGCAATCGTGCATTCATATTTCAGCCAAAACGTTTGTCCATTACTCGGTTTTGTTTTTTGTCGGTATGTCCGTGCATATTATTATCTTTTGAAGATTCCTCGGGGCGTGTGGGATGGAAGTCTTTGCAAGTTATCATGTGGTCTGAACGTGTTAGGAAGTCGGTGGAGGGTGGACTCGGTTAATGGCGTTAATCAATGGCGGCTCCTCCATTAGGTCAAATGGTCAAGGATCCCCCAATAAATATTTCCAAACAGCAATAAATAAAATAATACATAATTTATATTTTTTCAATTTTTTTTTAAATTTGGAAATTCCCACATCGGCTGAATTTAATTTTACAACACGGTTCGAACGAATTCTATCAAAGAAAGCAGAATCTTTTTCGCCACCTTGAAAAGTTTACCGGCCTTTTTCCATAAATCTTATAAACGGACATCTAGAGCAAAATATTACAAAAACGAATTCCCCAAGCATGTGAGACAAGATGGTATTTCCGCTCAAAAATTTTATTTTTTCTGGCCAATAACTGGGAGGGACAAATATTAGTGTTTCCGGAAATGATCGAGAACGTCGAATTAGACTCAGATTTAAAAGACCTCTCTGACTTGGAATTTGCTTTTTTAACATTTACATTCAAGAAAATTTTTTTAATTACCGATATTCTTTTTAAAGTTTTTCAGCTGAGTAACTTAGAAGTTGATTTCTGCTTTTCACGAACAAAAATTATCATCCAACGATTAAATGAGCTACGCGTTGAAGACTGTTTTAAATCTATATTTGAAAAAGCAAAAATGCTTACAAGATTGCCACATGGTAGGCAACTCGCAATATGAACGAATGGGATCTAACTGACAAGTATAACCGTTTATTTTGCAGCAAAATTTCCTTCCAATCTATTAAATTCGTTGGAAAAAATGTATCCAAATATGTTCGACAAAGACTGCCTCAAAAATGAGCTCAGCATAATTTACCGAGATGAAAAGTTTCACAAACTCAATATTCTTGAACTTAGTGAACAACTCTGTAGTTTAGAATGAATTTCAGTTGTCTCTGAAGTATATCGACTTACGACGTTAATTTTGACAATGCCTATAACAAGTGTACAGGCTGAAAGAGATTTTTCATGCTTAAAACTATTTACGAAATATTATATCTCAGGACAGACTCCCAGACCTATCAATAATGTCAATAGAAAAGGATTACTAGTATCTCTTTCTGAAAGTACTGGTGAGTTTTATGACAAAATCATTGACAAATTTGCCTCATTAAAAGACAGACGAATTAATTTAATTTACAAAAAGTAACTTATCGTGGATAACAGCGCACCGCGACATGGATATGAACTCGAATATGACATACACACTTACATTGATCTCAGCTGTTTCTGTTTTTTATTGATAGTCAATGCTTTATGAATAAAAAACGAAAAGTATTGAAACTATTGACCTATAATTATGTAAGTAATTAGATATCAATATTATTAGTCAGTGTTATTTACAGTTCAAACCTATTTTGACTATATTTTGCAAACGTTTTTTAAAAAGAGTATATCAGTCTGAGGATGAAATCTATTTATGAGATATTAAAAAAAATTAATTAAAAAATGTTTTTGATAAAATGGTGGATATTCTGACCAAAAATTTTTATTCCCTTGAGAGATATATACATACACTATGTCGATAGGTCACGAGCCACCAATGGCGTAGTTATTGATGTATGTACATATATAGTTTGTTATGTTTCATTCCCGTAATGAATAAAAGGATTCATTATGAGGCATGTTAGGGGGTAAAGCTAATTTACCGAATTTGTTAACTTTTGGAAACAATAAATCCAACTGTCTTTATTATTAGATTACTATCATTTTATTTAAAGGGAAGTATTGTATAGTAAAAAACTCACCATCGGAGATTTTTACAGATCTTCACGTTTAATAAAAATCTAATCCGGTGGAACATAATGACCAAATTTTGCACAAAATTAAGTGTTACATAGAACTAAACTGGTAACATTTTGGTACGAACCCGAGATGGCAAAATAAATAAAATACTTATTAGATTAATTTCAAGAATCAAGTGTGATATAGTGATAAACTAGTAAAATTATGGTACGAATTTAAGATAGCATCAAAAAAAAATTGTTAGAAGATCAACGTCATCAAAAATGTCTTATTCAGGTGGCATCTAATTTTGTACAAAAATTAAATATGATATAGGGATTAACTGGTACGAATTCATCATAATGGAACAAAATGGCGGTCTTTAAAACATTAGTGTAAAAACTAATTTATTTATAAATTATGCCCAAAAATCAAGTGTGGCAGTATAAATCTAGTATGTTGAAACAAAATGGAGCGCAATAAAAATATTTGAAGAGACAGTATATAAGTGTTAATAAATAAAGAATTACTATGTGCGGAACTAAATTGGGTCACATTTCACTATTTTCAGAAGTTCCGGGTAAAAGAAATTTACCGATGTTTTTATTACATGAACAAATCAAAAATAGGAGGAGCACTACATTTTTTTGGCCACATTTTTATTATTTATACAATGTCTGTTCTAAAACACAGTTTTAAAGATTTGTGCGACAATTTTACAGAAAAGTTTAAAGTATAGGTTACTTTTAACAAACTTTTAAAAAATACCGAGATATTATATAGTGTAACAGATTTACCCTTTGCCCCATGTGGATCATTTTTTAAACAGAACGTGTGTGTGTCTCGTATAAAAAATGCATGAACATATATTTTGACTGAGATATATTAATGAAAACAGGAGATCAATTTACTCGACGTCTAAAATGGCATTTCGCTCCTGAAGTACAAAAGAAAAATTTGTATCACCCTAAACTAGAAGCAGACATTTTTTAAATATGTTAACTACATTTTTGGGCTCAAAAATGATGTTTGCGCTCTAAGGTAAAATATTTAATTTTACACCGTCAATCGCCTAGAGAAATTTTGTATTTAGTCCTGTGGTGGTAAAAAAAACGAATTTATTTACTTTGGCTAAGAGAACTAATTTACCTGTGTATTTAAATATCGCTCTGATGTGTAGTAGATATTAATCCTATTTTAAATAATTACGAAACCCGCTTTATATTTTTTGATGAATTTTGAATTTGTATATTTCGGTAGCCTCAAACAACCAAATTTAAGATTGTTATAAAAACGTACATTACAATATTCCTTACTCATTCAGTTTAAGGTTACCTATGTTTTGGTTAACCAAGTTGACGAAATGTAATTCTGTTTAACGAATATTACATACCAATAATTGTAGTTTCATATTTTTCAATACTTAATTAACTCGTAATGTATGACCCCCTATACTCTACGCCTGTGTTCTACATGGCTCTTTGGGACCAGTCACTCTCTTTTTCATTGATACATTTTATTGAGGCGGTGCTAGACGTTTATTATTGATGGCGCTATATTTTTTACTATTCATGGATGGGTAGCGTCCGTCGTCTAGGTTTTATTAGTCATGGTTAACCAAGCACCTTTGTTTTAAGAAAGATCTAAATCAGGTAATATGTTTTTTAGTTTAGTTTACTACATGCTTCCTATATTTTTATGTATTTGTGACACAAAAAATTTTTCGTTTTGTGTAAATAAATATTTTTTTTTTGAAAAAGTTGTTATAGACATTACTTTTTTTTATGGTACCAATGTTTAATATAAAAGGCAGCACGTTTAGTAAGCTTATTAACACCATCTAGTTTTGGTACATGTATATTTTTTTTTATAATTATTGTCTCCAATTGACAAAAAAACGATTATAATAATACATTACTTTAGAGGTATACAACAGTAAACAACTTCCCTCTCTATGCCAAACAGTGTTTTTCCCAAGTTTAGGGTACTCTTTGATTTCTACAGAAAAAAACAAATGCGTTATACACCTAGTTCCGAAGGGACAAAAATTGATACTCAAGGATATTTAAAAAAGCTAAAAATATAATCAAAACGTTAAATGTATTGAAAAGTATTTAAAATGTATTGAAGGTATTAAAAATGTATTGAAAGGTATTTAAAGAAAATAAAGCATATTTAAAATTTAAAAGGAAGGTGTACACCATATAAAAAGGTTCGCGCGCCCCTCGGTGATTACAAATGGAGCTCCCCCTTAACTTTTGAAATGTTGACTTTAAACAAATGAAGAAACTGAATCTGAAAGTGGCTACTTTGGCTACTTTAACGCCCTGTATAATCTAAACGCTTTAATGTAGAGCAAAATAAGTTACCCGAATTTAACACCTAGGTATCAACAAGTGACACTCTGATAATAAATTCTAGTTTAACTGGAAGTTGACAAACTAGATAAAATAGATCATTTTACTCTAAGTAAAATCATTCAAACGGGGCGTAAAATTGCAAAAATATTTATTTTCAGATTTCATTTACTCTAAATCATACTATGTTACATAAAAAATGTCTAGAATTCACCGTAAAATTCAAAGATTTATATTTAAATATGTGGGGTAACATTTAAAAAAAATGTAACTTGTAACAACTTTCATATAAAACATTTTTGTAAAGCAAACATTAAACAATGAAAGCACAAAACAAAGATAAAGAACTTGTAGCGCAAATCAGGGGTTAAAAGAATACTTTCTTTTGTTTCTTTTGCCGTGGGCCTTCACCACTCCAGGATCGGGTTTTTGCAGCTATACGGACTTCAAAACATTGCGTTAGGTATAATTTTGGTACGTTCCTTATTAGATCTTTCATACCGTCTATAAGCTGTTTATACCAAAATTTAACGAGAATACATGTATATAAGCAAAGCCGCTTTAAAACTCTAATGGTTATTAAAACAATATTACTTACGTTTCCTGTCGCGTACAAATATTTGGTCCTTCAAGAAGCGCGAATGATTCATAAATAAAGCTAGAAAGTATCAGTGCACAAGCAAAAAACATCGCTGGGCCAGAATACTTAATCCACATAATATGAATTGGCATGGCACTAGTGAAAGATTGACCCAAGTCTGTTTAGTTTGCCATATGTATGAAGCACCAATCTGAAACATAAAATATACAATGAGTCATGCCAAAATAAACAATAATTTCATTGTGCTACTACGATAAAGTAACAATCTATGTAATCACAAAATAATTGATATTAGATGAATTTGTCTTATGCTCATAAAGACTAACTGACCCCTAACAATGTTTTATATTTAGGTAAGTACTGTAAGAAATGTGCAAAACATTTTTTTAAATGTATTGCAGAAATAGTCAGTGCAGGACTAGGCGGATAAGATGTTATTATAATATTTATGTATATTCAATTCGATATGTCTTTTATTAGCAAGCATTTACATCTGGAAAAAAAGTTCCTTACTTTTTGTTTCTTAACAAAACATGAGCTTAACCCTCATGAAAATTAGCGACGATGACCAAAAAAGGTTCACACTTATATAAATGCCTTATAAAACACTTTTTACTTTCAAATATTTTGCATCGGTTACGAGCTCTGGGTTGCCCCCCCCCCCCCTAAATACACCACTGCTATCCACCGAACGGAACATAATTAATTTAATTCAGCTGACTTTTGAGGTTTTTCAAGCAGCTCACGTATCACCATTGTTGTTTACTATTTTCATAAATGATATTTCATGATTTTTCAGATATTTTAATATTAATTTGTATGCTGATAATTTTAAAATCTCCAAAATTGTAGAATCTTACAGTGATTGTATTGACCTTCAGGATGACGGATTATCTAAATGGTGCGAATTGAATAGTATGAAGTACAATAATGCGAAATCTAAAGTAATACATTTTTCCCGCAAGAATGATATTATTGATTTTGACTGAAAAATTTGTAATATTGTTTTAGAAAATATAACTTCTATAAAAGATTTGGGAGTTTAGTTTGATAGAGAGCTTACATTCAATGATAATAACTATATCATTAATCGGGCACATAAAATATTAGGTTTTGTAAAGCTCTCCGGTACTTCGTTGATCGTCGGTCAATATAGGTGATCTAACGATCTTTCGAGAGAACCAAATTCATGCACATTTTTTATTTTTAAACAACGAGTCCCGCCGTTTCCAGGAGTCTTTTGAGTCTTTCGTATGACAATCCTTGTTTTAAATATAGATACGCTTTTTTAAAAAACCTAACCAGGGCTAACCTAAACGCAATCCTCTTTTTAAACACACATTTTTTTGTGGCAACAATAAAAAAAACATTTCAACCAAGATTCGGCAAGCGGCGGGACTCGAGCGGATGTTTAATAACAAAAAATGTGCATTCGGCACGCCTCCATCCACCACAAGGATTAATTTGTGGCACATTATTGAAACCGCAATTTAACATGAAATTAAACGGATAAATAAAATATACAAGGTCTTTTGGTAGAAAATTTACATTAAAAGTAGACATTTTTACTTTTTTTTCGGCGTAATATTTTGAAAAAAACACAATAATATGCTTTCATGCTTTTTCTAACCCAAAAAGTTTCATTTTAATCAGGTCACCTCAGAAGTTTGACGCCGTCTTTTGTTTTATATGTTATACCGTGAATATAACGTTTTTCAGGAAACCGGTTTTTGTGCCGCCATTGTGTAAGAAAAATATAACTTGTGAAACATCAATGGAAAGGGAATTTTACACAGAATACGACTATGAAAAAAAATATACAGGGTTCCGTTTAATATATCAAGGTTTAGGTCACTTCCGGTTAAACCGGAAGTGATGTATAATGCAATTATCTTTCAAAATATGCATCTTAATAAGTTACGAAACTTACCTAAGTTTCAAAGCGATATGTGGAAATGTAAAAAAATTTGAGTCTGTACCCTATGTTCTGTGTCACCCGGTATATATATATATATATATATATATATATATATATATATATATATGTATATGTATATGTATATGTATATATATATATATATATATATATATAATATATGTATATATATATATATATATATATATATATATATATATATATATATATATATATATATATATATATATATATATATATATATATATATATATATATATATATATATATATATATATATATATATATATATATATATATATATATATATATATATATATATATATATATATATATATATATATATATATATATATATATATATATATATATATATATATGTGAATATATATATATATATATATATATATATATATATATATATATATATATATATATATATATATATATATATATATATATATATATATATATATATATATATATATATATATATATATATATATATATATATATATATATATATATATATATATATATATATATATATATATATATATATATATATATATATATATATATATATATATATATATATATATATATATATATATATATATATATATATATATATATATATATATATATATATATATATATATATATATGTATATATATATATATATATATATATATATATATATATATATATATATACATATATTATTATATATATATATATATATATATATATATATATATATATATATATATATATATATATATATATATATATATATATATATATATATATATATATATATATATATATATATATATATATATATATATATATATATATATATATATATATATGTAATTCATTCATTTTTATAATGCTTTGTGAATATAATCCAAATATCCAGTGAAAGTCCCATTCAAATTTTTTTAGAATGTTCAAGTACAAGAAAAATTACAGACAGTTATAGAAACTTGAAAACTTGTTAAATGTTAACTTTTTATTTCTAAATACAAAAATAACAAAGGTAATTGTTTTTAAAAATGCAGATAAGTCTGGGACAAAAATTTTATCTTCTTGAGGAGCAAGTCGAGTATGTTTCTGAATGTAAATATCTAGGCTAAATAATTGATGATAAACTCAAGTTTGATAAACATATATATATTTTAGATAAAATTTACAAAAAAATTAATTATTTTAGAATAAGTAGAGGCATGTTTGACTTTGTTCTCTAGAATAACAGTGTGCCAGACCATAACAGCCCCTCACTTTGAGTACTGTTCGACATTATATTACTGTAGCATACCGAGACATGATTTACGAATTATCTTGAAAGTTAATAGGTATTGAAAGAATAGGGATATGATAAGAGTGTTTAAGGTTTATATAATATTGTCTATTTATAAAATTTGACATGGTATATTAACTACTTATTTGTCTAATAACCCTCATTCTCAAAAAAAAATTCCATTTTTCTTGGAAAATGCTTTGAAGATATATGATTATATAGGTATTTTGAGTTGAGAAATACATTAAACACATTAATATTGACAAGGAATAAATATTTTTCAAGATATGACTAAATTTTCATTAAGAAATTTATTTTTTACATTTTCTCACGGCAATAGCGCCACTCTAAAAAAATATGTTTTAAAGTCATTATTTCTCAATAAAATAGCTCAAACCGCACTTCGCTATCTATCTTTTCCGAATCTTTGCATGTGTGGAATTCGTTATTTTTAACTAAAATCGTCGATATTTTAAAAATAATTCTAATACGCATACATTGAAAAACTAATTTGCCATTCCTGAATTGAATGATGCAAACCGCATTTGGCTATCTATAAAGGGAAAAAAGTTATAAGGTTTTCCGTAAGACCTTACAAAATCGCAAATTTTCCGATTTTTTTAATACTTATTTGTTATTATGTATATTTTTTTTAATTTTCCCTTTATAATGTATATATTTCGTTTATTGCAGATTAGATCTTCACAACATGTTTCTCACCTACCTGATGTAAATAGTCCTCCACAACATGTGTCCCTTCCTCCAAATTGAAATTAAAATAATTTCAAATATTTATGTAATAATTTTTGCGGTTTCTCTTATAAAGAAATGTTTTGTGTTAAAAAGTACAAATCTAATTTTAGAAAACAAGTAATTCAGCAAACTGAAGACGTTGTCGAAAGTTGTTCTTCTAAATTATCCAATATTGTTATTACATAAATTAAAAAAAATATATAAAAGAAAAACTTCAGATTTGCAACTTATATATAATAAATAAATTAATTAATTTTAACTTTAAATATATTAATAATTATTAATAATTAATTAATAACTTATATAAAATAATTAATTTATATGTTTTAGGTATACACCAGATAAATAAAGAAAGACTTATTTATGTCTATGTTGTTTTATTTTCTTTATAAAAAAACAATATAAAATATATATATATATATATATATATATATATATATATATATATATATATATATAAAAAATAACTGTATATAATTATAAAATAATATTTATAATTCAGTTAACATCAGACAAGGTAAATGTAAAACAGGATCCAAACCAATATACATGTCACACACAACACATGGGTGCTGTTTGTTTCTTTTGACATTATTTGATACATAGTGAAAGGTCATAACACATTTTTTTTATTTTAATCTTAACGACTGAAGCCGTGACTTTGGGTCCTTCTTCTGTTTAGTTGTTAGTCAAGCCTCTTTGAGAACGATCGACTTTTTTCTATACCAAATAGTGGAAAATGCCTTTTTCTTCTTAATCTGTTTCAACTGAAAATTACTATTTCTTCGGTATTATAGTGGTCCAGTGCTATCACAATGGGGTGAGAGAATTGAAACCTAGAATTAAAATCAAAGTGTTATTATAACATTCTAATTTCGGTATACTAACATGCATACATTAATGATGCTACTGAAAGTTAAGCATTTAAAATAAATTACTAAACGCCTGTTTTTTCAATTTCTGTAATTTTAGTTACATGCTTCTTAGCAGTTAGCAAATTTAAATTTTAAGCATATACAGTGTTTAATACACAAGGGATTACTTCTAGCCGAACCAACATTTACAATAACCAAGTTGCTATAAATGTATTATTTTTTTAAGATATCGAAAGTGAAATAAAAGAGAGACAAATACTGAGTACAATCTGAGATTAAACCATGTTAATTTTTTTTACGTTTACTGTTTAAATTAGCTCTAAATTAAAAATTTATTATTTTCTCTTTTGAGGAATAAAAAATTCAAACTTGCATAACATTCGAAAAAGGCTTACTTACAAAAGTAGTCCATAACTTCGCATCTAACTTGTCTTTTCCTTCTCTCTTTATTCCAAGTTGCATGGCAGTAGCAATGTGAATCTGATTTTGAAAATAATGAAAGAAATTCTCTGTTACAGAACAGTAATTGTTAACACAATTTGTGTTGTGACTGAATTATAAAAGATTATATTTTTATTTCAATTTTGCGGTAGTAAACTAGTTCTAGAAAGTACTAGTAAAATAAAGTTATTCTATTTTTTTATTTCTATAAGATTTGTAATAAATAAATTTAACACCATTTTTTATATTTTTATTAAATATGTAATTGTACATAATTTATTGTTTAAGTGGCACAAATATAATAATAGATCAGAATCTAAAATTGGAGAAATCATATCGAATATGTGACGAATAAAATTAATATATAATTCTGTATGACATATCTTACAGCTAACAACTCGTAGAATGATCTCTTGTTCTCCTGTAGAATCTGTACGTAATAATAGTAGAGTAGTTTAGGTAGGCTAGGGCTAATAAAACAATAATGCTAAGCCTATTTGTGGCTCAAAAAAACAATCCTAAGATTTATGCTCAATTTTCCATTTATAAAAATGACCTAGGTCATGAACTTAACACAAGGAGTACTGCCTGGCAATATGTATTATTGCCTTCCGTTAAACATAAGGCCATCTAGAGACATATTTGTTCTACCTAAAATTTACAATACTGTGCCCTTACACTTTAGAATTAAACCATATTATAAAAACATTAAACATAGGCTGAATGGATCATGACCAGCAGTCTTATTGATGAAATTTATCCTGTTTATAAACTGATCTTTTCAAATAAATTATCAATATATTTATTCTTGGGCAATGCTGCATTTTCCGATGCTTGTGACAAGTTAATTTTAAGAAAATGTTCCAATGTGACTTAATGAAATATTTAAGTACCTACACATAAAAACTGTGACAACATCTAAAATATGCACACAGATTCCTTAGACTCCATTGTGCAGGCTAGTATTTCAATATCTAAACTAGAAAAATAAGTGAAAGACTCAATAATGATTAAGTAAAAATATTACATTTAATAAATAATGCCTCAATTATTAAGTTTAAGTGTATTTAATGTTTTTAGTACACTACATCCAATTTGTGTACCATTTAGATGGCAATTCTGGGAAATTCAAAAATTTTAGGCAATATTATAGCAACGGCTGTCTAAATTAAACAGAAACTTTTCAAACAATAACAAATAAAATTTAAACCACAAGTATTTCACATAGCATAGTCTGTTATGGCAAAGCATTGCAGTGCCTTAGGTAGAGACACCTTATTTATTCATTTAAAATGATTGTGATGCTATTTTAAAAATATAACAGCTATGTCTTCAGTAGGTTCTAGCACGAACTGAATGAAATAAGACCTCTTGATATTCCTTCGTAAGGCCACCACTGAACCTTCTTTTCAAGTAACTTTAAAAGCCTGAAGTCTCCAGGATGAGCCGCCGAAAACTTCCAACCTGGCTTTTGTTCATATTCATAGACTCTTTTCTTAGCAACAGTTAGGTATATATGTCGGAAATCAAGTGGGGATTGATATGTATATGTAGTTAGGGAGATGAATATAGCAAAAAAATCTATTCTGAAAACTATAATTAACAGGTTTGAACACTTTTTGTTTGGTTATACAAAAATATTCTGGGTGGAAAGTTTTTGATGGCCTCAACCCTGTGTAATATGAGAAGCACTTATCAGCATTAAGATCTTCCAGTGGTTTTAGTTACTCCTATAATCAAGAAGAGTTTTCCTAAACTATAATTTGAAGTGTTTGTACCTTCGAACATTGATCTAGTTCAATGTTTGTATACTCTACATTATTATGGAAATTAAATGGGGCTTAGTTAATATGTATATGGTACATTCATTTCTTCTAAATATTTAATACTGTATCAAAGAGCATATCATTTTATTATAATAATTACTACTTACACATGTCAAATCTGAAGCGGATGTTCGTTTCACTTTTATACAATCGGTATAGAACCTGCAACAAAAAAATTCATGAACATATTCCTCTAACTTAGAACTCTTCAAAAAATATTCATTTTTCTCTTGGTGTTTTTCCTTACCTGTTCGTAAGTCAATCAAATCAGTAGCAGTATTTTTAGTTTATCGATATTGTCATATTCGAAAGAAAACCATCTCAAAACATCGGTAAAATGAGGCTCAAACCTTCTTCCCAAACCCGCTGTAAAAAACTTTTAAGCATTTAAGAAAATTCGACTACATCTCCATCAGTGCTCCAAATACTATTAAGGCGAATGAAAAAACATACAGCCACAGCTTAGGACGTACTCGATCATTACGCAATTAAATAATTTCCAATTTTCTTTACTAAAAACGGTGATTCACACCTCAAAAAAACTTTGATCCCGAATTTCAAACGCAGTAAAGTATTAGTAAACAAACGTAATTGACGTGACGTATGCGAACTATTGGGAACATGCGCATTCGCAGTTCCAACCATGCTTCATCGATAGGTCGTTGTTTTGGACACACTTTTAATGTTAAGGGAAATAGGATGCTAGCAGTATTTATTGTTATTTCCTACGTATATGTGTATTATTTGATTCTTCTTTAGTCATGGACGTAGAACTTGGGGATTCGGTGTTTTAATACGTACTACCTATGGTCTACCTATTAATAATTCATGCTGATAAAACACGTTTTAGATTTATTTCATTTATGTAATCTGGAAACAAAGATTGTACAACAATATATTCGAATATTATCTGGTTCGGTCGGCAACGTTTTTTGGCCAAAAAGCCACTCGGTGGTATTTTGGAAAATATCTGAAACTTAAAGAGCCTGGGTTAAGATAAGTCTGCCGCAATAAAAAGTCGTTTGCGGCTCAGGTTGTGGAGCCTTGAAATAGAACTTAAGATGATATCTTTTTTGGATTAAATAGGAATCTCAATAGGAATAATTATGTTTCTCTTTTTTGAAGTTTTCTAAATAGTAAGCAGGAATACAAAGCACACATGTTGTATAACTCTTCATTAAACACAAGTCACAACTGTAAAATACCCTGAACGAAGTCATTAACTATTTTAAACCTTGCACAATAGCTATTATAATTTGTGATATGTATACAGGGTTGCCACCTTTTTGAACTAAAAATATAGGACAACACTCGGGACCATGATATAATAAACCGAAGATATGATATCGCGCATCGATCTGCTACGTCATCGCGTGATTAACGCCGGCTGTCATTGACCTTCAGCCATATGATTTTAGTGCATTTTCAGTTGATGTTTAAAAGTGTTTGCGGATTTCTGTGTCCTTTTTTGTATCCAGTTAATTAAACGTCAAGAAATATGAGGTATGCTGTGTTCGGGTGTGACGGGGATGATTAGGCAAAGAATTTTGGTAGGAATATAAGGTTTTTTACTTTCCCTAAAAGAGAGAAAGGGTGAAAACTGTTTATTGCTATAGAACATTACATTATATTACATAAAAATTATTATAAATAAACAATATTAACACCTGCATATTTGCTTTCCAATTATGTTTTTAGTTTGATTTTGCTGTCTCGAACAGTATTTTATTTTTTATATATATTTATAAAAATCGAAAGAAGTATACAGAATTCAAAGAAATCGTCCATATTTCTCTAAGAGACCTGAATATAAGAATTCAAAGAAAAGAATAAACTAGTCTCAGTCTCAGTCACATATATAAAATTTTTTACTTTAAAATTTATTTTGTGACACGTGTTTTGACCTTATGGTCATCATCAGACCTTCTAACTAGATGACCACTACAAATTAAACCATAAAACAACTAGGTATACAGTACACATAGAGTGTTCGTCTAATATGTGTACTGTATACCTAGTTGTTTTATGTTTTAATTTGTAGTGGCCATCTAGTTATAAGGTCTGATGATGACCGTAAGGTAGAAACACGTGTCACAAAATACATTTTAAAGTAAAAAATTTGATGTATCTGACTGAGACCGAGACTAGTTTATTCTTTTCTTTGAAGTATACAGAAAATTTAAATAAATAATTAGCTCTGCTTTTAACATGGAATTATTATTTAATTACGTTCTCCCTACACTTGATATTTATAACACTTGGGGCAGGAACCATAAAAGAAATATATTATTTTAAAAACATTTATAAAAGGATTGTTGTTTAATACATTGCACTTTTTATTTAAATTGTATATTTTTTGGTTTGTGTGGAAACTAACCAAAACCTTGTTTTTAATTTTCCTTTATAAAAATATAGGACATTTCCATTGAACTATAGAATAAATGACACGACTTTAATATATGCTTTGGAATATAGGACAGGTGCAATTCTAATTTATACCTATTTCTTTGGTTTAATAAAAAAGGTTGAGCATTACCCGCAAATATCCAAGATTTTTAAAATAAGTTGTAGAATATAGGTTTTGTTCTAGCAAACAATTTACAACGGTTTCAACTTGGTTTAAACCATGCTGGATTGCTTGCTATAACATAGGGTGGCATAATTTGATGATGTCTTAAATATTTAATGTGTCTAGGTAGTTTTTTACTCTAGCTTTTGAAAATAAAAATCTAAAACTGTAAATCATAGCAAGTACTTATACTTCATAACGCATAGGTAAATCCAAATAATATTCTCTACAACAACTAAATATTTGGTTTTCAAAAATAAAAAATTAACATTTAAATTAAATATTTATTAGGTTTTCCCAAAAACCTGAAAGAAGAAGACTCTGGTTTTTCCCTAGAAGGAATCGTTTTTATCAAAACAGTTCGAGATGTGCTCCGACCATTATCCTACTGATATTGAATGAGATCAAACGGGGCAAGATATATTAATAAATGATCAAATGCCCGTCGATGTGAAGGTGTGCTATTTCTAGATAAATTGTTTGACGGGTTTTTTTTTTCAACCTTGGAGTTAATTTACATGACACAAATTTGGAATTGCCTACTTCAGAATATGAATGCTTTAAAAAAAATATTTTTTAAACAAATGATTTCTTCTAGTTCTAGCTCCATCGTATTTGCGATGCCGACACCGACGCATCCACCAAAAAAGGGACAGTAAGTAGTAAGTTTATGTAAGTAGTAAATGTAATGTCTCTTCTAAATTTTTACAGTTTTAAATTTATAACAAGTTAGGAAATTGTTAGTAGGTTACCTATCTAAATAAAATGTCATTTCATTTCACTTGATTATTTCCAATTTTTATTTTTGGAAACTTCTAATTATATATTATTGAATATTTTAGATCTGCTATTCGCTTTGAAGATTTAACCATGATTTAATCAAAGCTGTTTTATGTTCCATTTATCTATAAAGCCATGGAGAGCGGGAAAAAATATTTGGGGCCTTGTAAAAAAATTAAAATATATATGTGAGAAAAAGAACAAGCTCTGGCAAAAAGAAAATGAACCCTGCCAAGAATTTGGTTCGGGATAGGCACTGAGAATGGTTTTTATACAGTTTCATGTATTACTTTATACAAGGCGTACCATATAAAAATTCATTATGCTTTACTGACTTTTATTGAGAACATATTTCAAAATAAATGCTACTTTCTCGTTGCCACTTTCTGTTTTCAACATGATGATTCCAAATTTCGGTTTTTCGTGGCGATCATCATCCTTGAAGAGGCATTTCTGTAAAATAAAGTTAACTTTATTTTGCTAGTACAATAAAGTTGTCTGGACCTCATGTGACTCTGTCAAGATATATTACAATATTGATGACAGTTTTCATGGATGCAAATACGTCAATGACATTACAAAAAGAAAATGAACCCTGCCAAGAATCTGGTTCTTGCTAGGCACTGAGAATGGTTATTATACAGTTTCATGTATTACTTTATACAAGGCGTACCATATATAAATTCATTATGCTTCACTGACTTTTATTGAAAACATATTTTAAAATAAATGCTACTTTCTCGTTGCCACTTTTTATTTTCAACATGATGATTCCAAATTTCGATTTTTCGTGGCCATCATCCTTGAAGAGACATTTCTATAAAATAAAGTTAATTTTATTTGGCTAGTACAATAAAGTTATCTGGATTTCATGTGACTCTGTCAGGAAATATTACAATATTAATGACAGTTTTCATGGATGCAAAAACGTCAATGACATTACATAAAACCATAGCTTTTTTTAAATGTAATTTGACCATTAGTTAAAAGTTTTGTAATTTTGATATGTTGTAGTAGATGTCAAAGGAAGGCTTTTTTATTGCTCCAAAGCTCTAGCTCTACCTAGAGTACCAGAAAATGCGATTTAAACTACCAATTTTGCTATATCATAACAAGCAATATTTTCATGCATTTGTTTCTAGTTTTTGTACTACTAGTCAAGGTAAAAATGACAAAAGCAGTACTTTTAAATCTGTTTTTTTCGTACTCCCCGTAGAATAATTTTGGTACAATGAGCGCAACAACTGACATACACTACAACACAAAATTCAAAATTTTTACCGAGGACCAAATTACATTTAAAACGTGTCAGGTCTTTTTTTATTTAAATTTGAAAAGTGCCATTTTGTTGTAATGTTTGTTGTAAAACATAAATAACTATTATCAATTTGAGCTTTTGTTATTGTGAAATTTTATCGAAAAAATTACTTTTTCCTATTTGCAAAACGATATTTACTTAACAACGATCATAACTTATATCGAAAAACTTTATAGAACTTTTATGTATGTATCGCTGATAACAAAACCGTTGAAGTCACTTCCATCTTCTCCCATCTCTTTCAGTGCCTCTGCGGTTATTTTTTAATGCATTTATTATTTCAGTTTTTAGAATATATGGATCTTTCTCTGGGACCGCTACGGGTGGTTGGCCAAAGTATTCATGCTGAAAAGATTTTTACATTAATTTCCCCATATTTCTGCTGCATTCTTGATTATTTAAGTTTGTGGCTTAAATTTGTACATATGTATATGTATGTTATTTTTACAAACAGTTCTCTAGATTCGATTCATTTTTTTATTTCTGTTAATTGTGGGCCGTCTTGTTCAGGATCATTTTCTGTGCTTCATTCCCTAAGTTTAGTGATTTATGTAGTAGTATTAGTTACAAAATTTCCCAGGTTCTAAGACCCTCACGTTCCAGGGGACTATTCTAAGTCCTTCTCGCAGCTTGAAATTTTTGGGAACTTCCAGTCGCTGTTGCTGCAAATGTTGCCTGGTCGCCTATATCTATTGGCCCGGTAGCCCAGTAGTGGTATTTATTTGAACCAAATTAGTCTGTGTTTGTATACTTGCTCTTCTCTACCTTTATTCAACTGGCACTTAAAAAATAGTATGCACTGTTTGCATTTCTTGCTAACCTATGAAATTAGGAAAGTAGTTAACATTTGGAATAAACCACAAAGTCGCTTTTATAGTACTAATATATTTTTTAAGTATAGATATCCTGGTGACAAAAGCAGTAGCGACTCTTCGATACCCGAAAAAAAAGGAAATTTGTTGGAATTCTAGAAACAACTATTGCCAATCAGAGAAAGGATGGTAGAAAGTTATCTCCTATTCAACAACAAAGGTAGTTGTTAAAAATAAATGAAATAGCTACTTTAAAATTGTTAGGGATTATTTTTGTAATAAATCAGATAAATATATTATTAAAAACTTATTCTCGATTTAGCATGATATACAGACATGTACCCCCTCCCTCTTATATACGCCACTAAAGAGAAGACGAGACGATAGAAGGCCTTCTATCACCAACAGAGGGAAAAATGTCCTCTCGCCTCCTTTCTCTCGTGATATAACAGATCAGGCCTCATAATTTTCCTTTCAGATAGAATTCAGAATTGGCTGCAAAATGAAATTCAAAAAAAACTTTTTAACACTTTTTGATTTTTAAAGAGCCTGCACATAAAACCAAAATAAAAATGTTGTTGAAAATGTAAAGAAAAGCAAAAGCTTTTAATGGACTTTTTTCGTAGATCTGCAGTTAAAATATATAGTCTTCCCTCTCGTCAAAACAGTCGGGGCTCGTATAGTTTATCATTTTTCGTAAGTGATTTGTTTTCAATGGATGGAAAAATACAATCTGTTTTCATTCCGGGTGTACATCCGTTCACTGCTGTCGTTCTGAAAAGAACAGTTTTGCTAACGTTTCGCCAAAATAACATTTCACACAAATCGCACCATAGAGAAAGCTATTAATGCACAACGAACAACAAAAATAATGAACCGGGAAAGCAACAAGTAGTCTTACCATATGTAAAAGGCACAACAGACAAAACCCAAAATATAAAATCAAACTGGAAAACCACGGAGTATACAGCATTCCGTGTCAGGACTGTGAAAAGTTGTACGTGGGGCAAACTAACAGGCGAATATCAGCAAGAGTGAAAGAGCATAAACTCACCATCAGAAACAAACAAACAACCTCAGCTTTATTCCTACATCATCACGAAACCGGCCATAAAATAAATGTCGATGGATGTAGGGAGATTGCCAATATAGAACATATTATAAGACCAGAATAATCCGAGAAGCCATAGAAATTGAAAAACAAGGTGATTTGAATAAAAGGGACGAATCATTAAAACTACCAACAGTATGGAAGACAATAATCGACAAATCTAAAATCGCACAAACTCAAGCGCAATTAGCGCAACAGCACCATCCGGAAAACATAAATAACAACTAACGGCCGCGCAGATATAACCTTCGGCCCCGGGTGGGGGTATAAATGGAAGCGTCGCAGTCACCAACACTTCAGTCTCTATTCGGACGCGAAAAAGAAAGCTTCGAAAATGCCAAATGTGAGTTTGGCGAAACGTCAGCAAAACTGTTCCTTTCAGAACGACAGCAGTGAACGGATGTACACCCGGAATGAAAACACTAATATATATATATATATATATATATATATATATATATATATATATATATATATATATATATATATATATATATATATATATATATATATATATATATATATATATATATATATATATATATATATATATATATATATATATATATATATATATATATATATATATATATATATATATATATATATATATATATATATATATATATATATACATATTTCATAAATAAATTGTGGGTATAATTATTAAATGCTTTGATTAGAATAAGGGCGACTCAAATTTGAATTACTATCTGTCGTTTCTCTTTTAATTGGTATCTTCAGGGATCTTTACTCCACGAGATCTGTACATTGTGTTCATATCTCGTGAAGTAAAGATCCCTGAAGATGCCTCGTGCAATTAAATGCGAAACGTCCGATAGTAATTTCAATTTCACACGGTATAAGTTCCAAGAATTATGAGTTCTTAATTGACCAAAACCCATGACAGCTTTGGTTTTAAATTAAGTTGATCAGTTCATTAAGTTTTGGAAACCGTTTTCAATATAAGGGAAATACATTTTTATGCTATCGTTTGTATTTTTAATATGATAACTGTGTTTCATTAGCTGTAAATAATAAAATACGTTTTTATAAAAATAATAATGGTGTCTTTTAGTATATAAAAAAATATTTTAACATTAATTCAACCTGTTGAGAATTTTGTATTTATATATTTTTTTAATGCCTTCAGTTCTGTTAACTATTATTTATTATTTTACCTCTTCATAATTAAGAACACTAATTTATTTTTTTTTCACCTCCTTCCACGAGTCGTCAGTGTACTTTTCTTCAAAGACCAGACAAGCTTTAAAAAAGTACAAAAATTATAAAAAATGAAACTGACTTCAAAAAAATGCAAGTGAAAAATAATATTTAATTCCACCTTGAAAATTTTACTCCGTGAAATCGGCGCTAAACTTATCATGTATTCAGTAAATTCGGTGTTTTGACGTCTCATACGCGTATAAGGTCTTACTGTCTTTATTAGTTTGGCGCCGACTTCACGGAAAAATATTATTTTCCACTTTTTAGTGCTTTTTTTTGAAGTCGGTTTCATTTTTTTATACATATTTATATCGTTTTTAGTTTTATCTAATTTTTAGTCGTGTTGTAAAAATGAGGTTTAACAAATGGTCCACTGCATAATGTTTTTTTCCTGATATAATGGTGAACGAGTAGAACCCAGACGTTATCATAGAATATAAAAAAAGTTGCATATATATATATATATATATATATATATATATATATATATATATATATATATATATGTATATATATTATTGTATCTTATACCATTGTGGATATACAGATTACACAAAACTGGAAACATATACAACGTAAAACAATATAAAACTTGGACACATAGACGTGGTCTTATACATACTGAACAAACTGGCTGACTATATTGGCAATAAACAAACCTATATGTCGGTGCTATTAGCACTGTATTTTGGTTGGTTTTTGCTACTGAAATTTGATTGATATTATTTGACGAACACCCCTTTTAAAATTCTTATTTTATTTTCGATATGGTACCCGCTACTTTATAAACTTAATATAAGCAGTGGCGGCTTGTGATGAATTATATTTGGAGGTCAATAACAAATTTAAAAATAGGCATGCTTAAAATAAAAATAAATATCTTATCTTTCAATTGAGCTTTAAATTCTCTTAAAGTTCAGGTCTACTCTTCGTTGTTTAGAATTGGAAAAATGCTGAATGACAGGTTCGTTAAAATGGCACGCACATTCCTTTTATAAATGATTTCTCGATACTTAACATTGCTAAAGCGGATAGTCTATCTTGGCCCAACTCCTCAACAAAATGTATAAGCCCTCGAAAAACCCCTGGATTTTCTGGTAAAGCTGTTTCATCATGGCCACGTAGTACCAGCTCGAATGCCCCACAAAATTTTACACAATGTATAATTTTGTTTAAAATATAACGATTTTTGGATACATTTTCATTAAAATCTCTAAGGGATTTTCTATAAGCTGTGCCTAGCGAGTGCGAATATCAACACTTCCGACCGTAGCATAGTTCACCGAACATTTCATGTAATCTGCAGAAAACGCATGTTTTTTATTTTTTCTTTTAAGTGTTTTAAGTCTTTAACACCGGTTTTGCACCATAATGAGTCCGACGGGTCCTTAGAAAACAACAAACAAACAGTAAAATGAGTTAGAGACTTCACAACCACATATCCAGTTAGCTAAATCGTACATACTTTTGCGGAAGTTTCGATGAACCTCTCTATTTTTGTCTTTACTAGTTTGTCGCATACTAAGTTCTGGCAAATTGCGACCACTTACCTTAATATCGGTTATTTTCTCAAAATTAAGTTCATTAGCACTCTTTAGTTGTTTAATTTTTTGCACTACCGACATTTTATTTCATCTACATTCACAACTCAAACAAAGACCACCTTGAAATTGGTTATTTTTGAAAAGTTGGTAAGCACTTTTTAGTTGTTTATTTTTTGCACTAGTCACTACCAACATTTTATTAAAAATAAAAAAATAAATATTACAAAAAACAGTATATAAATCAATTTTCATCGATTAAAAACGTCCGAAACAATATCGAGTTAGAATATCAACCGCACGAACTCTGAACAATTGAACTTCCACGTGCCGACGTGATGCCGCGACCGATCGATCGAATTATGAAAGAGACCGGCGGATGACCCAAATCGCGATTTCATATTCCATTTGATATCACGTTCGGCTGCCGCTCGGTAGCTGTGAAATCTTCGGGTACTTTTGTCTAGCTTTAAGGTAAACAGGGCAATTCGGACTGCCCAGCCTAGCTTAGTATAGCGTATTTTATTATGGCTAAGGAACGCAAAGAGACCATTCGAAACGCCGCGCGCGGCTAATAGTGTAGGGTATTTAACTTTTCGCAAGGTTCGCGTTTTATTACAACTATTAAGAGGGACGGTCAAACGAATAATTTATTTTCAGAAATATTTTTGGGGGGGCATTAACCAAATGATCCTATGGAAGAGCCGCCACTGAATGTAAGTTCTAGTTACATAATGAAACATAATAAAAATAATTAAATAAATAAACATATTATGAAACCGCATTTTTCTTTGTAATTTGAAAAAAAGGGAGGATCAATTAAAAATGTTATAATATATTTTATTAAGATTAGTTATTTCTGATTTATCAGTTAGATCAGATCAGATTTATTTAATTTATATATTTTCATGATATTCGCGTTTTCTTTTGTGTGGTTCTGATACAAGTATTTTGGTTTCTTCAAAATTCTTAAAATTATTGATTAATTTTGTTCATGTTTTTTAAGTGCTGTGGTATTTTTTTATCGTATCGATGTCCATTTAACCTATTATGAAGGTGTTGACTAGTTTGCTCTATATACAGGACAATCTTTACATGGTATCTAGTATACAGTATGGGTTATCTTATTTTTAGGTATTTCAATTTTTAAATTTATTTTTTAGAAGGTTGAAACCAACGACATATAAAAAGGATAGACTCCTTTGTTTACATTTAAAAGCGATCAGTCATTAAACTATAGAAAGCGCGTTTGACAGCTTTGCTACTCTCGACAGTAGATTTTGTAATTACTGTGGTTAATTCACGAAGATATTGGCAAAAATACTGCTTTTAAGAAATTTAATATTGCATTTTATTGTTAAAATAACTTTAAATAAGCTAATAACAAACAAATTGAGAAAGTTTTTTTTCTATCGTTTCGTTTTTATTAATTTTGTTTTTCTTAAAGGAATAATATTTGGCACTGTTGCATTTACCCGAGTCATTTCCCACCTTTACTTCAGGATGCTCCGTAGGTAAAATGAATTTGCACCAAGTGTGCATTTATCTCTTTCTGTTTTTGCCTGCCAAATAGAGTAGACGTATAGGCAACAAACGCTAAGATAATAAATTGAAATTAATCGGAGTAGACACTGGTTACAAGCTGTCGTTATCTAAACAAAGACACCACGCTCATCGGTCATGTCAGCAGCGAATTTAATATCAAATTCATTTTATCAAACGAATGCGCCATCTATGCTGGGGGTCCTGACTCATTTCGACCTTGCATTGTTGTCTTGTTTTGACAGCGTCTGTTAGATATTTTTGTCGTGTTTGTCCTGGATTTTCATGGTTTTTAATATTTAAGTTTACTGTGGGTTATGAGTTACAGTTAAATATAGTGGTGTGTAGCAGAATATGTAAGAAAAAAAGATGATTTCAACCTCGAAGGCTGTTTACGCAGGTAAGTAACCTTTGTGTCAAATGTGTCGTGCCCAGTGAAGTAGGTGCGATAAACGCGTAAGGAAGAATTAAATTTCTGATTAAACTGCAGATAAAAACAATTTAAGTATTTGAAAAATCTGTTTGTAAGACCTTTAATGCCTACAGTGAGTAATTTAAGTAGAAGCATAAACATATGCAAATGAATTTCAAGTAGTTCACTTATGTCCATATAACACCATGCACTTTATTATGAAATTATTGCTTTTTTCTTGTAATTTAATTAATTTTGTGTTTAGGACCATTGAACTACAAAGGTTTCTAGCTCTGGGTTAGAGATTATTCATAAAGGCAAACTTATGTAGGTTGTTTATTGTGCATTTTTTTTTCTGTTTTATTATTTGGGCTTGGGCAATTTCATGCAGTGGTAGTACCGACCCTTACAATAAATGTTAAAAATAAATTAATTTTGGTCCGATCTAGTAATTTTTCAGACTTTTCTGTATGTACTTGATTTTTCAAGTATAGACAGAAAAGAGAAAACTAAATGTAGGTTGCGTTTAACGCTCTATCCCTTCTACGCTAACGTGAATGAACTTTCTAAATTTTGGTTCACGTGAAATCAGATGTGATGTCATTAGCGTTCAGCTAACTAATATACGCTATTTATTTATTTTCTTTCGTAAGCTTTGTAGCGTAGTAGTAGGATTCTCGGCCCACGTCGTATAGGTCGTGGGTTCGAATCCTGACACAGGTGAAAAGTTTTTTTTAAACAGAACGAGCAATTAATAAAAATGCGATTTATTTATTTTCTTAAACTTTTGTTTGTTTAGGTTTGCTGTAAAAAAAGTGCACCAACCAAATTCCGAGTCTATATTATTAAAACAACGAATTTTTTTAAAACAAAAACTATACTTTTGGCATCAGTTCGTCAATAAACCCATCATTGAGACGTTTTTCTTATTTAACGTGAACCAACTTTTTCGACGATTCGTTAGTAGTATAGCAGGGGCGGTCCTACGACACCTCGATGGCATCTTGACCACCGATCGGTCCCAGGAGCTCTTCGGCTCACCTGCCTGCAAGAAGTGTTTACCTGTCACCTTTTGTATACCTGTCTTAAGGGTGACACCTGGTTTGCACAGGTAGCAGTTATTTTTCAAAGAAGATTCCAAGAAACGAGCTTCGCCGAGCCTCGTCTCGCCGAATTCCGTAATACCGAGAATTGTTTTTCTGTTAATTAAAATTAATATGTTGGACGTAAGACTAGAGGTCAGGTTCGCAGATAAGAAAAGGTCGAGGATGTAGACAAGGAGATCTTTGTGTAGTATTGAGATGAGCAAGAATAATGTTTTAATAAATAATATTTGTTTAGAATAATAACGTATACCAGGTGATTAAAAAATATGTATAGCACACATAATTAATATATATGTAAGCCGTCTATAAATGAATACAATTTTTATGCGAAAGATGTAATTGTTAAGCTGAAAAAAAAATTAATAAACACTTAAAACATAGAGTAAAGTTATTAAAATTTTGTGATCCTTGTTTAGCGAATTATGTATTTGGTGTAAATAGTATTAGGTCTATGATTTTAATGTCAAAATAGAACAGTGCAAAAATATTGAAATTAAAATGTAAAAAAACTACTACGGTTTATTTTATGTGTTGTTAGTTTTACTTAGTGGGTCTCGTAACTTGTCTATGGCAGGAGAAAATTCAATTTTGTGTCTTGATATCCAAGGATCTAATTGTGCCTCTGGATTTATTCCAAAAGAACTAGCTGTGTATGATGGAACACGTTGTTCAAATTTTCTTTTCAAACCACCATATAACAAAAGCATGTTAAAAGGCCAGGATTTAAAAACGATAACTTATCTCGAAAACTCATATCATGGTCTAATATGGGAGTCTGGTTTAGTAGACTTGAACGAAATAGCAAATGTCTTAGAACATGTGATGAAAAGATATGATGCCCCAAAAATATACGTCAAAGGAGATGAAAAGGTGAATCTTCTAAGAAAATTTATAAGTGCGGAAAAAATTTTTAAAATACCGCTGGAGAGTGAACCGAAGCTAAGCAAGTTTAAGAAAGTTCCCGAATGTCACTTTCACAAGGATCCATATGGCACTACTTGACATTGTGCATTATCAAACGCCAAGTTGTTATATAATTATAAATACTGTTTTTCTGTTTGAAGATAAATAAATTATTTGTAGAAAACATGTAAATAATATATAATAAAGAAAACATACATGAAAAAAAAATATTTTGTTATTAAGTCACTCTACATTATTTTTATCTATCCAACTATTATGTTTATCACTGAAACCTAACCATTTTACAAATACTTTATTGTTTTTACGTTTTAACACTTTTTCCACTAAATAAATGTCTGGATATTTAACTTTTTGCAATTGAAGTTCATAGAATCCTCCCTTGATGTCTTGTTTTTCTGCATCTTGAAGTGGGTATGTCACTGGATTTGTAAGTTGAACTTTTTTTAATATAAATTCGGTTTGGATTTATAAAAATTTGCAGTTATAGTGTGTTATGAGTATAGGTTTTTTAAATAAAAATCATAACATATTTTAATATTTTATTTAATATTATCAGATGATCCGAAACCTTTATTTAATGTTAAAAAAAAAACTGTTAGTCGATACAAAAGTGCAATTAACAGATTTTTTTTAATGATGATTTGTGCAATTTTGTCTGATTTACAAATTTTAGATGCGATATTTGAATGATTAAACAAAACTATAAATACATTCTCGATCAATGATGCCCGCTCCGACTTCGATTCCATATTTGTAGCTTAGGCCCGATCTTGAATGGGTTTCAGCGTAGAATCCTTGTGGTATTTCAATTTGTATGCCTGTGTCAATTTTTGTCCTTGATGATGGTTCAATGGTTTGGTCTTCTACGCTGAAAAGATTGAATCCAGCCGCTTCAGAGGTAAATTGTCTAGGAGCTAGAGCCTCTGGGTGTGTTTTTTTCTTAATTTAATCAGAAAAAAAAATGTAAACTTAGTTATTATATGAAGTAAATATTGGTATTCAACAAACTTATTAATTTAATACCTGCCTGGATATTTGGTTTTGTTGTTGTTGTTGATGATGAGAATGATGTTTTATTCGTTCTAACCTACGAAATTCTCTTTTTACACTTTTTGAAGCACCTATCGGACTTTGTCGCAGAACCAAATGGTTGGATACGTAACGGATAGGATCATAAGTTTCGAATGTTCCATCTTCATCCCAACTAGAATCAACCCATTGTGATGATGATGGTACTGCTGTTGTTGTTGTTGGTGCTGCTGTCAACGATGATGACGACGACGACGACGACGACGATAATGATGGTGCATCAAAAAGTTTGGTTCTGGGTGTAGTCATTTTTTATTTATTATAAAAAAAATTAAAAAAATTGTAATTTTTTTGTATATCCTATTTATTATATTGTTTGATATATTTAATTTTTTAAAATATAGTTACCTTTTAATATTGTTGTTTACTTTTTGTTCTATGTGCTTTATTTGAAACAGATAATAGATAAATTAAAAAAATTAAAAAGATGAATATTGTTTTTTTTATTAGGTAAATTATAGTTTTAAGGAAATCCCCATGGTAAAGTATCTGTATATTTGTAATTGATGATTCTTTTATCGTCGTAAGGATTTAGAGCAACTTTTGTCTGATTAAATGTATAAACTTTATGTAATTTTGATACAATAATTTTTTGATTAGCAGTTTTATTAATTCCCTTTGCTTTTTTAATAATGTTATAATTTTGAATAAAATTATCAGTTTCTTTTAAATGTATTCCTTGATATTTCATTTTTTTTATATCTTTTTCTAATTCCATTTGTGTATTATATACTTTTATAGAATACGTTTTAGATTTGAGACCTATAAATTCTAACATAATTGTTCCATTTAGTTCATCTTTCATTAATCCTAAATATATACGTTGTTATAAGGATAATCTGAAGTATCAAATAAATGAATATCTTCTTTAATATGTTGATAGATATCGTCAACGAAAAAAAAATTATATATTAAAGAATCGGTATACAAAAATATCCAAATTTATTTTGTATATAATTATAATGAAATAATAAAACGTTTTTTTTTTGACAGATCCAAAAAAATGCTAAAACCTACAAATATTGGTTTTATTTATTTTTACTTCTAATCGTGACATTTCGATAAGAACAATGTTATTAGTAATACAAGTACAACTATGAAAGTTTGGTTATAAAATATAAAAATTCGCTCCATATCTACCACTCCATCTTTTTACTAACTTAATATCTTTATGTTTGCGTACGTTTTCTATGGTTTTTCCAAAGAATGCATTATTTAATAATTTAAAATTTTTTTTTTCAAAATCATTTTTACTTTCTTTTCATAAATTTGTATTTAAATCAATATATTTTTTTTTAACCAACATGATTGATCAAATTTTAATACTTTATCTATTTCTATAATTTTTAATCCTAATTGTAAAGTTTGTTTTAAATTTCGATAATGAATTACATAATTTTTTTTTAATAAAAAATGTAGTTAGCAATTTTGAAAGTATTGATTTTGGTGGACATGTTCCGGACAAAGTGGTAAATCTTTATGCAATTTAAAAAGTTCTTTAGGATATTTTATATCAACTTCAAATATATATCTAATGGCGCTATCGTGAGCGATAATATTAGTTGTAAAAAATTATTTGGATTACTCCATTTAAATTTTTTTTTGAGGTAATGGTAAATTCGTTGCTGCACTATATGAATTATTAACATCAAAATATATTAAATAAGATTGAGTTAATTTTGAATCGAAAGATGTTTCCATATATTTATTATTAGCTTTACCATATCTATCCGAACATTGAGATATACCTCCTCGAATACCTCTTTCGATAAATAAAAGCATGTCAAAGTCAGTTAGTAGTGGTTCTAATTCGATACGTTGTGACAAAACAATTTGATAAGTTAAACCTGGAACTGTATAGGTCCACAATGCATCTAGTTCGTATGTTGTTAGACACATATCTCTAAAGTTTTCAAAAATATCAGCCAAAAGTAAAACGTCAGTTTTAAGGTATAATTCTGCATATTCTTGTAAATTTTTGATATTAAAAGTATTTCAAAAACGATTTATATTGTCGTAATATCACATTTTTTAAGTAAAACAAGCAAATTCTACCTTAAAAATAAGGCTAAATCAAAAGAAAGTGAAATTCCTATGTATTTACATACGAAAGACATTGGAAACAGGCCTAGAAATCATCTTCTAGAGCTTCGAACCAATTCGAAAACAAACGTAGACACACCTAATCTCGAAACTTCGATGGAAAAATAACATCCAATGAAATCACAGCATTCAAGCGTTCCAGCCAATCAGATTCAACCACGCTGAACTCGGATTGGTCTGTTCGAATCTAGAAATTCTATAAGTATAATAATTAATTAAAAATATTTCTAATCAAAATATCTTAATGAAACTTTATACAAATGATGAGTATTATATGCGCTTCACGCCCATATAAAAATCTTTCCGATATCACCCTTAATTCTACCTAAAATAAAATCGTTTAATTTTTTCAAAATCCAAAAACTAAATATTTTTCAAAACTTTTAACATTTCCAAAAATTCCTTATCAAAGCGCTCATTTTGGTAAAAGAATGATTAAAATCCGTCAAGTAACAAACGAGAAAATTAACTTTAAAGTTTTAAATTCAAAAATGCAAGTTCGTTAATTTTAAAATTTTCAATTTCAATCTTAAATAAATTTTTTTCTAAACAAGACAGACAAGTGCCGTAAGGACTAGTCGAAAGAGCCCCCTTAGGGCCACCTTGTGTCAAAATTTCAAAAAGAAATATGAAAAGATAACGAAATTATGAAAGAAAGAAGATAGGCGTCGTGAATGCCACTCCCAGAAAAGGACGCTACGTCCGTAGCGCCTAAACGCGACGTCCTACGAGAAAAAGTCACTAGAACAAAAATGTTCCAAATGACCAAATCTACATCATATCCAAAATTCAGATCAATAGGAAATTTTTTGCGAAAGAAAATTTTCGAATTTTTGGACTTGGCCAAAATTTCGAATCAACAAAAAACCAAAATCAAGATATCGACTTAGGACGTTCACAGGAAACTTTTTATCAAATAAAACATTTTTCGAAAAAACTAACAGAAAACCAGGAAATCGACTTTGGAAGGACAGCACCAGGTCCTGGTAAAAACTTCCAAAATCTCGCAAACCAATCATAGGAAAAATCTAATTTTTTACAGGATTAAATAATACATAAAGAACAATCGTTTAACAAAGTTTGGAAGCTATACGAATTTTTTATTTTTGAAAAAATAAAAGTTGTAATAAATTAATAAGACTTGGCCAGAATACGTATTAAGTAATACCATTCATGGGAAAAATCCAAAACTGGAAAAAATCTCAAAAACAACGATTCCACGGGACTTCAAAGTTTCCCGGGAGATGTTTCCTCTAGAAATTCTTACCCGAAAGTGAACAGAAAATTCGTCAGTTTCGTTCACGGGACTCCGCCCAGAATGATCAGGATTGGTCTAGAGCGTGCAAAAGGGAGTCACCGTGACGTATGCATTCGAGTAGTATAAATATGGACAGAAATTTGATGAAAAAGAATTCGATCTCAGCCTTTCGACAAGTAACACGCGTAACAATCGTGAGTGACATAGAAATTTAATAATTGCCCTCCTAAGCGTCGGAAGCAGTGTTATAAGTGCGTTTCTAAAAATTCATTCTGAGTGATACAGCCGAAGCCTACGAGAGGAACCTTGCACTTTGTTCCCAACGTTGGATTGCGCCGGGTCTTTGTCTCGAAAAGTTCCCTTGCACTAAGGTTCTTAGTAGAACTTAGACTGTGAAGATCGTCCTCGGGAATTAAATCTGGTTCTCCTGATTTATGTCCTAGTAGGAGGCATCTGGAAGAAAATATACTGGCTTTCTAAATTGCGTGTAGCAAACTAGGTAAGCTGTGGCTCTGGTCTCCTTTTTTCTAAGCGTTCTCCAAGCTCAGTTTCTCCAGATCAAGTTTCCTTTCTAAGTACCAAAGGCTCAATCTGATTGGTGTTAACGTGTAAAGAAATTTTAACTTGTACTTCTGGCAAATAAGTATCACTAAATTGTAACGCAAACCTGTTTACCATTTGTTTATTTTTGGAAATTTTTAAATAACATTTTTGTAACTGATTTTTAACGAATTTGCTCACTCATAATTGTTAATAACTTTTGTGATTTTAAAACATACCGATTTTGACTGCATAATATTTTATTATCTTGTAACATTTTTGACTTTATTTGATTTGTATTTTATGATCTATCCTTAATTGGGCGAATCATATTTTTGTAAAAATCCTGATTTTGACTATACCGAATTTGATATTCTCTGATTAACATAAACTAAATTGTTTAAACAAATTGTGTAAATAATAATTACTTGATCTTGTATAGGTAAGATAGGATCCTAGCTATTAAGTACGCTTGGTGAATCCGATCTCTTAATAAACTTTAACAATCCCTCCAGAGACATAGCACTTCAGGTCCTGAAGTTCTCAATCTCTCTTAAGTGTAGAGGATTGTTTATTCTAAGGAACACTTAGCAAAACCGCGCATTTTAAATTTTGATTTGATAATATATATATATATATATATATATATATATATATATATATATATATATATATATATATATATATATATTTGTGATTTTTGTATATATAAATAACTATCATAAAATTTAACTTTGACAAAATATTAATTTTAATTTTTACTATAAATATAAATACATTATAAACATTTTCGCGTCTAATATCCCAAGCGGCGTGACCCGGGTGGACTATTAGATTAGGGAAAATTGGCAAGCTTGAAAAGAATATCTTTTTGAGTTTTAATTTTGAAATTTTAATTTTGATATTATCAATTTTGATTTTTAATTTTCAAATAACTTTGCCAGCATAATAATAAGGCTATCGTTTTACCTGATTTTGACTTCATAATTAATAACAAATAAAAACTTAATTTTTATTGTAAATAAATAAATAAACAAAGATATTCACTTAGTTATTTCGTCTAGGCTAAGTAATATTGTATTTTGATTCTAAAGTTGTTACTGAAAGACTTTACTGATCAGTCACAGTGTTAACTTTTAATTGTTATAAACAAAATAGCAAATACGAGAGATTTGTTATTATCATTTTGATTTTTGACTTGAGTATTAAAAAGTGAGCAATAAGGCAGTTCTAGTAGTTGTGGTCAACTACTAGTTGTGAGGCAAAAGACTGTTGAGCGAACTTTGTAAAAATCTCAACATTGCATAAACAATAAACTATAAACAATAAACTTAAAGTGACAAAGTATCTACACGAACACTAATAGTGACAGTGCGTAGTGCTTTCTTGAAACGTTTCGACTTAAAATCGAAAGGTGAACTTATTTAGTGGTGTACGGAAGCCTACACACGGCTAAGGCCATAATTTGCAGGAGTTTATAAGTAAATAAATCCATAAGATTTTTGTAAATAAACTTAGATTTAGGGATAGGACTCCACTCGAGTTACGTTACTTTAGTTTTAAGTGACTTTCCCCCGACTGACTCCCGTTGCTCCCTAATTTGTTTGTTCGGCAGGGCCGGACTTTGAATTTTTTAACTAAATATTTTTTCCAACTGACTACCGATGGCTACCCCAACTTCTGGCGTAGTTCCCAAGAGAGGTAGTACAGATATCCATTCGCCCAGCAACACCGTCCCACTTATTGAGCAATCGCTCACTCTTATTCCTGGCGAGGGGAACGAACATTCCAAAATTCCCCGAGACACTTTCGCCGGTGCTACCTACATGGAGGACATCTCCATGGAGGTGCCCCGAGGACGAGAATATCAATTAGATTCCTCGTTCATAAATCATGAATCAAACTCAAATGACGAGTTAAATAAATTAACACTTCCTAATTACACAATGTTGCTCGATAATAGCCGAAAGCGCGAATCTTTGCAAACATTATTCGCAGATAGTTCGTTAGAAATTAGGAAACAACCAAAAACATATCAACATTCTTTATTTGAATTGGATTTCTCTCCTACTCGACAGAGTCAGGGTGGGGAATCGAACGTCGACCTCGCTTCTATCTGCGAAGGCGACGACATTACAAAACAAAAAAACAGAATTGGACCGCAGCTCCGTATTAAGAAAACCTAAGAAAACTACAGGACAAAGGGAAGGAAGCTTGTATTCCTTATTTGATAATGACGAATGGGAGCACAGCGTCCCTGCAGGGGACAGAAACCAAAACAAAGCTGTGACTCCGCCCATTTTAAATAATTTTTCGAATACAGCCCAGCCCATACGAGAACAATATTAATATTCATCTTGTGAAATATTTTTACCACTAATGGAACTATAAAAATATTCTATTTTCGATAATGTTGTGTCTTAATTTTTCCCAACAATCTAAATATCCATATGGAAAAAACTCCTTTACGTGATAGTAATTCATATTCGTTATTTGAAGTATAAAAACTTTTAAGAATATTTTTTTAACATTAGGTAAATAAGAGGATAAATTGTTAATACTGGAAGACATAAATCTATAAGAATCCAGAAATCTAAAATTAATATTTGTATTTTCTATATATTTTGTAAAAGAAATATATCTTTCTTCATTAATGGGTAATAAAATAATTTTTTCCCTTTACATTAAGACTGAGTGCTTTAATTAAGAAATGACTATCATAGCCGGAGAGAGATTGTGGAATAATACAGGTATCATGGGGTCGGTTCCGCAGATAACAAAAGGTCAAGATGATTACAAGATGAATGAGTAGCACCACGAAACTGACAATGATCTCTAACTTTTTTTTTCATCGAATGCAAATGGTTTTTTACAAATAAAATAATGAGATACAGAATAAAATTTATGTAATTCTTCTTTGTTTAATTATATTTTTTAAAATTTTGTCAACTTGGTATGCAATATACTCAAGTTCTTTTACGAACCATTCAATGCAATCTTTTCCTGTAAATATTTTAAAATATGATAAATAGTTATTATATTTAAAATAATATGTAATGCTGAAAGCTTTATGTTCTTGATATATTGTAGTAGTAGACTTTGAATGAATTGTGTTTGGATTTATTTTCCTTAAAATACTTTCTAAATCGGCATAAATTGCAAAAGGAACTCTTTGTTTAAATTTAAAATTTGTAGATTTTAAAATATTTTTATCTTCAGATGGTTATTTTGGTTTTATTCATAGTTTTACAACAAATTAAATGTTTTTGAAGATTTTCTTTAGTTTTAAAGTGATTGAAACATCTTTCAAAAAAACATTTTTTGTGACTTATATTTCCCATTTGATGGTTTAATACACGTAATAGATCTTTAATTAAAGCAAAATGATATATATATATATATATATATATATATATATATATATATATATATATATATATATATATATATATATATATATATATATATATATAGTTATTTTCATCATTAAAATATTCTAATTTGCTTAATAATAAGGGTAAAATTTCTCTCTTTCTTAAGCAAAAAACATTAATAGCTAAGTTGTTCATTCTTTCAAACTTGGAAATATCTTTTAGAGCAATTGGAAATTGAATTCCTACGAACATTTAAAATAATATGTAATGCTGAAAGCTTTATGTTCTCGATATATTGTAGTAGTAGTAGTAGACTTTGAATTAATTGTGTTTGGATTTATTTTCTTTAAAATACTTTCTAAATCGGTATAAATTGTAAAAGCAACTCTTTGTTTAAATTTAAAATTTGTAAATTTTAAAATATTGTTATCTTCAGATGGTAAAGTTATTTTGGTTTTATTCATAGTTTTACAACAAATTGAGTGTTTTTGAAGATTTTCTTCAGTTTTAAAGTGATTTAAACATCTTTCACAAAACCATTTTTTGTGACTTATATTTCCCATTTGTTGGTTTAATACACGTGATAGATCTTTAATTAAAGCAAAATGATATATATTTGTTTAGTTATTTTCATCAAATAATTTATTTTATTATTACAAGGAATCATTAGTAAATTTATTTTTGGAGAATAATTTTGTTGACTTGAATAGGTGGAACCAAAACTTACGGAGATGTTGACATGTTTATTGAACTTAGTCCTGTATGTGAAGCGGCATGTTTATTGATTTTAAATATACTGATAGAGAAACTTAAGGAAAATGGTTATAGAAGTGTACAAAGTATAACAACTGTAAATAATTACTCAACAAAATTTTTCTTACGAAATGTTGTCGTCAAAAAAGGTTTTTTATTACAATTGATATTTTTAAAAGAAAACTCCATTTAACTTTTAAAGAACTAATTATACATAGGATAATTAATTTTGATTTAGATATATGTAAAACTGCTTTATTTAGGCAAAATAATTCGTTACATACCATTCAAATGAATCAAATGAAGAAAATTGAAAATTGTATTCCAAGAAATCTTAAACGTCGTGATAAATATATAGAAAGACGCCTTGAAAATGTATTGAATATAGACACCTTAGCAATGATATGTCTGAAAAAATAACATATCTAAAAGTAGGATAACGATTTGAATAAATACAATTTACATAATATTTTAGTTTTTTATTTCAATCTCCATTACAATTTCTACATTTTAATATATTCCAATGATATAAATTAAATACGTTTTCCAAGGTACAATTTAATGTATTACTATCATGTTGCTGACAACGATACGACTTGAATACATTTTGTAATTCGGCGCCAAGGATGGACATCCTCTTGTTTCCAAATCAATAACGGTGTAATTTGTTTTGAACAATAATCGGGTCAACCACTCCAATTTTTGATTTCCCTTTACTGCAATGATATTGTCGGTGTAGTCTTTATTCCAAGAGTTCACAATGTCATATCCATTTTCTTCATTAATAAAATCTTTTATAAACTCAGTCAAATTTTCATATTCCAAATTTTCAAAAGCATCGTTTGACCATTCCAAGCCATGTACGTTGTTAGTTAACCATTTCATGTGATTTCTAATTTAGTCTTTGCAAAAGTCCAATTCAAAACGAAGTTTAACTGAAGCATGTTTATAATTTTTATTTGAGGTATTAAGAATCGCAATTTCCTTGCACAAAAAAGTTGAGCTGCCATATTGAAATCCTTGTATATCTATTATAAACATGACTCTTTACAAAACGTTCACTATACTGCTGCTGCTGCTGCTGAGACTACTCCACCTTTTACCGCCAACAATCAATGACTGACGTTTTACTTTTGACACTTTGAAATTTAATATACTTTAACTGCACTGTTTAATGGATTATATTTTATTAATCGATCGTGTAAAATTAAACAATATGCACTAGTATTTTCTGGAACTGAAGAACTTGTTTCAAACGGATATGACACTGTGAACTCTTGGAATAACGACTACACCGACAATATCATTGCAGTAAAGGGAAATCAAAAATTGGAGTGGTTGACCCGATTATTGTTCAAAACAAATTACACCGTTATTGATTTGGAAACAAGAGGACGTCCACCCTTGGCCGAATTACAAAATGTATTCAAGTCGTATCGTTGTCAGCAACATGATAGTAATACATTAAATTGTACCTTGGAAAACGTATTTAATATACCGGGTGTCAACGGTATCGTTTTACACGATGCCATTCAATTGCTTTTTAGGTTAGGATTTTTTTATTTGGGTTAACGAAATATGGTATTAAGACACATATTTTTCATGAAAAAACAATTGAATATTACTGCCAGTTTTTCCGATATCAGAACCAAGTTAAGAATTTCAAATGGAACCCTGTATATTATTTTACATAGTTTGATAGAGCTTAGAATTACCTTTTCAATGACATATCACACGTTATATTTTTTTTCAAAATGGCGGACCAGGAAGCGCTTTTTCAAAATTCAATATGGCGGTCGTTTCCCGATACCGATGAAATTTTGTTTAACAAATTATTAAAATATTAAACAAAATCGGGTTTTCAATGGATTTTAATCAAATTTAAAATTAAATTTTTAATTTATCACAAAATGGGATAAGTTTAATTTTTTCTCTAAAATGTGAACTTTTTCTTAAATTTTCTCAAAGATTTTAAATAGAAAGTTGTATTTATTAAATATTAGTATTAAAGTATATCTTATTAGCTACACGAAACCGCATAACAAGCCGTATTTTTGCTTTTTGTTTCAGAAAAAATTGACAAAACCTTGCCGATATACATTTTTCCTAATACATAACATGAAACAAACACACACATATTATTATCAGAAAATCCTGGAATATTTTTTATTGTTTATTGATAAGTAATTTTGTATTATTTTGACATTTTATGACTGTTGTCTTATTTTAGGAAAGCGAGAAAAAATCACAAGTAGTATTAATTTTACTTTACCGGTAGATACGGTGCAGTAACATGAAAGATGACTTAACTAAGATAAGTAGGACTTGGAAACAATTGCATAGGGATGCCATTATAATTTTCATTAGATTTAACCAGAAACGTCAAAAGTACTGTTTTGTATCGACATTTCTGATAACTTTCGTTACATTTTTACACTGAGAAGTGGTTCTAGTTAGTTTTAAAAATAAATATTATGGTTTATTCAAGAGAACATCAAATTGACATGCTCCTTATTTATGGGGAATGTCGCAAAAATTCAAGGGACACAGAGAGATTATACCAGGAACGCTTTCCGAATCATGACGCTCCTTCACATACATATTGTCCTTGGCTAGTACAACATTTAAAAAATGAAAATAATGGTGGTGTCCATGCTAATGGCAATGATGGTTTCGTGGTAAGCGAAGAAGTGGAAACAAACGTTTTAGCGTACATCGAGTATGACCGTACAGCTTCCCTTCGTGAATTAGGCAAACAGTGCAATACGTCCCATGAAAGCGCCAGAAAAATTTTAAAGAAACACGGGTTTAAATCGTTTAAGTATCAAATTCACCACCACCTATTTGAAAATGACTTCCAAAGACGACTTATTTATTGCAATTGGTTTTTAGATAATTATAGAATAAGTCCTGTGTTTCATCATAAGATTATTTTTTCGGACGAATCAAGGTTTACTAATCTAGGGATGTTTAATAGAAATAATTTTCGTTATTGGGCAAAGGAAAATCAAAGATTAGTAAGAGAAGGCCTTGAACGTTTTGGAGTTAATGTTTGGTTAGGCGTTGTAGGACTAAGCGTTATTGGTCCAATATTATTCCATCCGCCTTCAACTGGCGAGATGTATTTGGACTTTCTCGAAAATGAAATTGAACATTTTATAAATAATTTGCAGCAAAATGATGATTTAGTTTACCAACAAGATGGCGCCCCTGCTCATAATTCAAGAATTGTTGCAAATTACTTGAATGAACGATTTGGTGAGAACTGGTTGGGAACCAATGGACCAATTCGATGGCCAGCGAGGTCGCCTGACCTAACCCCGCTTGATTTTTCTATATGGGGTCATCTGAAAGAAAAAGTGTATGCAACTCCTGTAATATCGTTGGAAATGTTAGAAAATAGAATAAGACGAGCCGTTGAGAGTATCTCAGAACAGCATCTACGAAACCTGCTCGCGGAAAATGTTGAGAGAGTTACACTATGCCAAGAACAAGGCGGACAGCGCATAGAACATTTAATTGAGTGACTTTTGTCTTAATTGTGAAAGTTTGATTTTAAATTAGCATTAAACCCAATAAAAACCCCCATATTTGTTTATTATTTCTACCTATAATTCAAAAATATCTTCGGTGTTAGAAAATGGCCGCCATATTGAATTTTGAACAAAAGCTTCCTGGTCCTCCATTTCGAAAAAAAATCAACTTGTGATATGTCAATGTAAAGGGAATTCTAAGTTCTATCAAACTGTGTGAAAAAATATACAGGGTTCTTTTTAAACTTCTTGACTTAGGTCTAGGTATTTCCGGAAAAACCGAAAGCCTACCGGTAAAATAAAATTAATACTACTTGTGAATTTTTCTCGATTTCCTAAAATAAGACAGCAAAAATCATAAAATGTCAAAATAATACAAAATTGCTTATCAATAAAAAATATTCCGAAATTTACTGATTAATAATATGTGTGTGGGTGTGTGTGTTTCATGTTATGTATTACGAAAAATGTATATCGGCAGAGTTTCGTAAATTTTTTCTCAAACAAAAAGCAAAAATACGGTTTGTTATGCGGTTTTGTTTTTGTTTTTTGTTTTTCTCAGTGTAAAAATGTAACGAAAGTTATCAGAAATGTCGATACAAAACAGTACTTTTGACGTTTCTGGTTAAATCTAATGAAAACTATAATGGCATCCCTATGCAATTGTTTCCAAGACCTACTTATCTTAGTTAAGTCATCTTTCATGTTACTGCACCGTATCTACTGGTAAAATAAAATTAATACTACTTGTGTGTATGTATTAGGAAAAATGTGTATCGGCAAGGTTTTGTCAATTTTTTCTGAAACAAAAAGCAAAAATACGGCTTGTTATGCGGTTTCGTGTAGCTAATAAGATATACTTTAATACTAATATTTAATAAATACAACTTTCTATTTAAAATCTTTGAGAAAATTTAAGAAAAAGTTCACATTTTAAAGAAAAAATTAAACTTATCCCATTTTGTGATAAATTGAAAATTTGATTTTAAATTTGATTAAAATCCATTGAAAACCCCATTTTGTTTAATATTTTAATAACTTGTTAAACAAAATTTCATCGGTATCGGGAAACGACCGCCTTATTGAATTTTGAAAAAGCGCTTCCTGGTCCGCCATTTTGAAAAAAAAATATAACTTGTGATATGTCATTGAAAAGGTAATTCTAAGCTCTATCAAACTATGTAAAATAATATACAGGGTTCCATTTGAAATTCTTAACTTGGTTCTGATATCGGAAAAACTAGCAGTAATATTCAATTGTTTTTTCATGAAAAATATGTGTCTTAATACCATATTTCGTTAACCCAAATATAAATATCCTAACCTAAAAAGCAAATGAATGGCATCGTGTAAAACGATATCGTTGACACCCGGTATATCATTGCAATATATTTAAATGTAAAAATTGTAATGGAGATTGAAATAAAAAACTAAAATATTATGTGAATATTATTTATTCAAATCGTTATCCTACTTTTAGATATGTTATTTTTTCAGACATATCATTGCTAAGGTGTCTACATTCTATATATTTATCACGACGTTTAAGATTTCTTGGAATACAATTTTCAATGTTCTTCATTTGATTCATTTGAAGTATATGTAACGAATTATTTTGCCTAAATAAAGCACTTTTACATATATCTAAATCAAAATTAGTTATCGTATGTGTGAATACCCGGACAAAAAGCTAACCGTACCAGCGATAATGCAATCTTGGATGATGTCGATCGATATCAAACAGATGATGAAGCAAACGTCTCGGGCGAGAACTGTTGTTTTTGTATATACAAGAAATCACGTAATCTGAGTGTATTGAGTAGTTTTTAGTTTGTTTTTCAGGCAGTCTAGAATAAATACGATAAAATAGGTGTCTCTTTACGTTTACTGTTCTTTTAAAAATATATATTTTATCGGAGTACGTTTAATGGAATATCTACAATTAAGTTAGTTAAGTGTTAGACATTTGTGTGTGTTAATCTTAATTTGAACTTGATTATACGGTTTTACACAAGTGGTGTGTGTTTTTATTAACTAGTACTTTTTATCAGAAGTGGGATAATTAATAAATTGGGTGGCGAAAACCTGTAATTAGTGAGTGTGTGTGTCATCATGGGAAAAAGGAAGCATAAACATCGCCGTCGCAGTAGAGTAGCTCTAGTTTCGAAAAGCTGTCATTAATTCGTAGAATGCATTTAAATTTAAGTGCAGTTAAAGCAGCGAATATTACAGATCCTTCAAAGTTAGCTGTATATTTGAAATCATTTGATCCAGGGACTTTTACCGCGACTAATCAAAAACCGGCGATTTAAAAAAAACTGTTGGACATTCTTTTACTTTTAGTGATAGGAGCGATTTAAAAAAAAGTACCCTATGTTATAAATGTAAACAGCCAGGGCATAAGCGTTATAATTGTCCACAGTTTATAACGCAAAATATTCGCAATAAATTACATTGTAATTATTGTCGTATTAATGGCCATACAATAGATAATTGTTTTAAAAAGAATAAGAAAACCCAAGAAATTAAGCCAGGGTTCAGTACAAACAATTTTAGAGAAAACAAACAGGTGCTCTTGATATCACGAGAGGGTGACAAAAATAAATTTTATAAATTGGTTAGAATTAACGAAACAATTGAAGCTCAGTGTTTTATTGATTTTGGTAGCGAGTGTTCGTTATTAACTGAAAGTTTGGCCAAAAGGTTGAAGTTAAATATCATTCGTCTCCCTAAACCTATGGTCTTAACTGTTTTTGGGGGGTCGGAAATTGAAGTTTGTTCCACTGTGTCGTGTATGCTTTCATTGGATACTGTTAGTTTGACAATCGAGTTACTTATAGTGGAAAGGTGTATACCTGGAGTCGAGATGGTCATAGGCCAGAATTTTACAGAAGATTGTCGAATTAAATACTCCCGTATAGGTCACCAGCTGTTGTTCTCCAGTGCTACTCTTCATGTAATGTAAATGTTGTCAGTCCGGTACACCAATGTGAACCTCAAGTTATCAGGACAGGCGTTGACGATCCTGATATTCAATCTCAAATCAAAACTATTGTTGGACGCTTTCCAACATGTTTTTCAGATAAAACATCTATGTTAGGTTGTATTTCCGGGGTGGAAATGACCATTAAGTTAAAATCGGATTTAAAAAGCCACTTTACGAAACATTATCGATGAACTTATTCAAAATAAAACCATAAGACCATCACAGTCATCTTTTGCCAGCCCAGTTATTATGGTAAAGAAGATGTCGGGGCAGCCACGATTGTGCGTAGACTATAGATTAGTCAACAAACAAACGGTCAAGGAAACCTACGTCCTCCCGATAATTGAAGACCTTATAGATAGGTTGGCTGGTCAAAAATACTTTACAAGTTTGGATTGTCGTTCGGGATATCACCAAATTAAACATTCAGAACAATCAATTCCAATAACTGCTCTCGTTACTCCGGATGGAAAGTACGAATACCTTAAAGTGCCATTTGGGCTAATGCCCCATATGTTTTTCAACGTGCAATGGATACGATCCTTGGTGACTTGAGATTTGAAAAAGCCCTAATATATCTGGACGACATTTTGATCCCTTCAAAAACGATTGAGGAAGGTTTGGAAACGTTAAAACTAATTTTAACTCGTTTAGAAGAACATGGAGTTTCCCTAAACTTGGAAAATTGCCACTTTCTTACCGAGGAAATTGAATATTTAGGTTATGTTGTGAGGAATGGGCAAGTTCAACCAAGTCCCTTGAAGTTAACATCAATTAAACATTTTCCTGTATCAAAGGATGTTCACCGTGTTCGACAGTTTCTGGGTTTGATTGGACATTTTCGAAAGTTTGTACCCCATTTTGCTCAAAAGGCTAAACCTCTTACTATTTTATTAAAGAAAGGTAAACAGTGGATGTGGTCGGAGGAACAGCAAAAATCTTACCAATGCCTCAAAGAATATATGATGACATTTCCCATCTTAACTTTGTTTGACAGCCAAAAAGATATTATATTATATACAGATCCTAGTAGAATAGGACTAGCCGGCATGTTGGTACAGATTGAGGATGGAAACGAAAAAGTCATCGATTATAGCAGAACCACGTCACCAAGGGAACAGCGATACCACTCTTTTGAGTTAGAGAGACTCGCCATAGTGAACTCCGTAAAGAGATTTAGACATTACCTAATTGGAGTTAATTTTAAGATTTATACTGACTGTTCCGCCGTTCGAAGTGCTATGACAAAGAAGGATTTAAATCGCCGAATAGGAAGATGGATTTTAGATCTACAGGAATATACGTTCGAAATCTTGCATCGACCAGGGACGCGCATGGCGCACGTGGATGCTTTAAGCAGGAACCCAGTGATAGACTGCAATAAAGGTATCTATGCTACTATCCTTTCGGATAATGATTGGTTACTGGCATCTCAGGAAGCAGACAAAGATATAAGCAGTATTAGAAGGATACTTCAATCTGGTGAACGTCACTTAAACAAATCTACTTTTCATGATTATGAAATACGTAGAGGATTGGTATACCGTCGCACTGAATATGGAAACCGCGCAGTACTTCCAAAGGCAATCTTGCCATATAACCACGATGATATCTGGCATTTCGCATTCGACAAGACATATGACCGAGTTTTTAGTCGTTTTTGGTTCCCGAAAATGAGAATATTTGTACAAAAGTACGTTGATGCTTGCATAAACTGCATGTATCATAAGACTCCCTCTGGTACACGACCTGGATATTTACACCCTATACCAAAATTCCACACCTTATACGTGGATCATCTTGGGCCATTTTGTAAAAGCAAAGGTGGCAATAGTTATGTAATTGTCACTGTAGATGCGTTCACTAAATTTTGCTTTATCAAAGCGGTCAAAAATACGAAGGCCAAGTATGTGATAGAGGAAATTGCCAACGTCATAAAAGTTTTTGGAGTACCTAAGCGTATAATCAGTGATAGGGGTAAAGCTTATATCTCGAAGGCTTTTAAAACATTTTGTGATAAAAGGGAAATACAACTACATCTTAATGCTGCTGGAATGCCACGTGGTAATGGACAGGTAGAGCGGTATAACCGAACCATTCTAGATTCACTGGCAACCAGGGTTGCAAATAAAGAGGACGATGAATGGATGAGAATATAACCAACATCCAGTTGGGGCTGAACAACACCTTGAATAAAGGTACTGGGACAACACCGTCCGAAGCATTGATAGTGCGATTGGTCCTCGTAACGCAGGATTCTTGATATCCGAGGAAAACGTGGACGTATTAAATCTTCGAAAGTCGATAAGTGATAACATCCAACAAAATCAGAATCGCCCATTAATAAAGAAAAATATATTTCTTTTACAAAATATATAGAAAATACAAATATTAATTTTAGATTTCTGGATTCTTATAGATTTATGTCTTCCAGTATTAACAATTTATCCTCTTATTTACCTAATGTTAAAAAAATATTCTTAAAAGTTTTTATACTTCAAATAACGAATATGAACTACTATCACGTAAAGGAGTTTTTTCCATATGGATATTTAGATTGTTGGGAAAAATTAAAAGACACAACATTACCGAAAATAGAATCTTTTTATAGTTCCATTAGTGGTAAAAATATTTCACAAGATGAATATTAATATAAACCGTTTTTGGAATACTTTTAATATCAAAAATTTACAAGAATATGCAGAATTATACCTTAAAACTGACGTTTTACTTTTTGTCTGATATTTTTGAAAACTTTAGAGATATGTGTCTAACAACATACGAACTAGATGCATTGTGGACCTATACAGTTCCAGGTTTAACTTACCAAATTGTTTTGTCGCAAGGTATCGAATTAGAACTACTACTAACTGACGTTGACATGCTTTTATTTATCGAAAGAGGTATTCGAGGAGGTATATCTCAATGTTCGGATAGATATGGTAAAGCTAATAATAAATATATGGAAACATCTTACGATTCAAAATTAACTCAATCTTATTTAATGTATTTTGATGTTAATAATTCATATAGTGCAGCAATGAGTTTACCATTACCTCAAAAAAAAATTTAAATGGAGTAATCCAAATAATTTTTTACACCTAATATTATCGCTGACGATAGCGCCATTAGATATATATTTGAAGTTGATATAAAATATCCGAAAGAACTTTTTCAATTACATAAAGATTTACCACTTTGTGGTAAATCTTTATGTAAGTATATGTCTGTATGTAAGTATTGCTTTTGGTGGACATTTATGTCCACCAAAACCAATACTTCCAAAATTGCTAATTACATTTTTTATTAAAAAATAATTATGTAATTCATTATCGAAATTTAAAGCAAGCTTTACAATTAGGATTAAAAATTATAGAAATAGATAAAGTATTAAAATTTGATCAATCATGTTGGTTAAAAAAAATATATTGATATAAATACAAATTTACGAAAAGAAGGTAAAAATGATTTTGAAAAAAAAATTTTTAAGTTATTAAACAATGCATTCTTTGGAAAAACCATAGAAAAGGTACGCAAACATAAAGATATTAAGTTAGTAACAAGATGGAATGGTAGATATGGAGCGAATTTTTATATTTCACAACTAAACTTTCATAGTTGTACTTGTATTTCTAATGACATTGTTCTTATCGAAATGTCACGATTAGAAGTAAAAATAAATAAAACCAATATTTGTAGGTTTTAGCATTTTTTTGGATCTGTCAAAAAAAACGTTTTATTATTTCATTATAACTATATACAAAATAAATTTGGATCTAACGCAAAACTTTTGTATACAGATACCGACTCTTTAATATATCTTTTTTTTTTCGTTGACAATATCTATCAACATATTAAAGAAGATATTCATTTATTTGATACTTCAGATTATTCTTATAACAACGTATATATTTAGGATTAATGAAAGATGAAGTAAATGGAACAATTATGTTTGAATTTATAGGTCTCAAATCTAAAACGTATTATATAAAAGTATATAAAACACAAATGAAATTAGAAAAAGATATAAAAAAAATTAAATATCAAGGAATAGATTTAAAAGAAACTGATAATTTTATTCAAAATTATAACATTATTAAAAAAGCAAAGGGAATTAATAAAACTGCTAATCAAAAAATTATTGTATCAAAATTACATAAAGTTTATACATTTAATCAGACAAAAGTTGCTCTAAATCCCTACGACGATAAAAGAATCATCAATTACAAATATACAGATACTTTACCATGGGGATTTCCTTAAAACTAAAATTTACCTAATAAAAAAAACAATATTCATCTTTTTAATTTTTTTTTATCTATTATCTGTTTCAAATAAAGCACCTAGAACAAAAAGTAAACAACAATATTAAAAGGTAACTATATTTTAAAAAATTAAATATATCAAAAAATATTATTATAGGATATACAAAAAAATTACTATTTTTTTTTGTTTTTTTTAGAATAAATAAAAAAAATGACTACACCAAGAACCAAACTTTTTGATGCACCATCATCATCGTCGTCGTCGTCGTCGTCATCGTTGACAGCAGCACCAACAACAACAACAACAACAACAACAGCAGTACCATCATCATCACAATTGGTTGATTCTAGTTGGGATAAAGATGGAACATTCGAAACTTATGATCCTATCCGTTACGTATCCAACCATTTGGTACTGCGACAAAGTCCGATAGGTACTTCAAAAAGTGTAAAAAGAGAATTTCGTAGATTAGAACGGATAAAACATCATTCTCATTATCAACAACAACAACAAAACCAAATATCCAGGCAGGTATTAAATTAATAAGTTTGTTGAATACCAATATTTACTTCATATAATAACTAAATTTACATTTTTTTCAGATAAAATTAAGAAAAAAACACACCCAGAGGTTCTAGCTCCTAGACAATTTACCTCTGAAGCGGCTGGATTCGATCTTTTCAGCGTAGAAGACCACACCATTGAACCATCATCAAGGACAAACATTCATCCATTCAAGATCGGGCCTAAGCTACAAATATGGAATCAAAGTTGGAGCGGGCATCATTGATCAAGAATGTATTTATAGTTTTGTTTAATCATTCAAATATCGCATCCAAAATTTGTAAATCAGACAAAATTGCACAAATCATCATCAAAAAAAATCTATTAATTGCACTTTTATATCGACTAACAGTATTTTTTTTAACATTAAATAAAGGTTTCGGATCATCTGATAATATTAAATAAAATTAAAATATGTTATGTTTTTTTATTTAAAAAACCTATACTCATAACATACCATAACTGCAAATTTTTATAAATCCAAACCGAATTTATATTAAAAAAAGTTCAACTTACAAATCCAGTGACATACCTACTTCAAGATGCAGAAAAACAAGACATCAAGGGAGGATTCTATGAACTTTTTTTTATTTAGTTGAAAAAGTGTTAAAATGTAAAAACAATAAAGTATTTGTAAAATGGTTAGGTTTCAGTGATAAACATAATAGTTGGATAGATAAAAATAATGTAGAGTGACTTAATAACAAAATAATTTTTTTTCATGTACGTTTTATTTATTATATATTATTTACATGTTTTCTACAAATAATTTATTTATCTTCAAACAGAAAAACAGTATTTATAATTATGTAACAACTTGACGCTTGATAATGCACAATGTCAAGTAGTGCCATATGGATCCTTGTGAAAGTGACATTCGGGAACTTTCTTAAACTTGCTTAGCTTCGGTTCACTCTCCAGCGGTATTTTAAAAAATTTTTCCGCACTTATAAATTTTCTTAGAAGATTCACCTTTTCATCTCCTTTGACGTATATTTTTGGGGCATCATATCTTTTCATCACATGTTCTAAGACATTTGCTATTTCGTTCAAGTCTACTAAACCAGACTCCCATATTAGACCATGATATGAGTTTTCGAGATAAGATATCGTTTTTAAATCCTGGCCTTTTAACATGCTTTTGTTATATGGTGGTTTGAAAAGAAAATTTGAACAACGTGTTCCATCATACACAGCTAGTTTTTTTGGAATAAATCCAGAGGAACAATTAAATCCTTGGATATCAAGGCACAAAATTGAATTTTCTCCTGCTATAGTCCAAGTTACGAGACCCACTAAGTAAAACTAACAACACATAAAATAAACCGTAGTAGTTTTTTTTACATTTTAATTTCAATATTTTTGCACTGTTCTATTTTGACATCAAAATCATAGACCTAATACTATTTACACCAAATACATAATTCGCTAAAAAAGGATCACAAAATTTTAATAACTTTACTCTATGCTTGTGATGACGCGAGGCTCGGCGAAGCTCGCTTCTTGGAATTTTTTTTGAAAAATAACTGCTACCTGTGCAAACCAGGTGTCACGCTTAAGACAGGTGCACAAAAGGTGACAAGTAAACACTTCTTGCAGGCAGGTGAGCCGAAGAGCTCCTGGGACCGATCGATGGTCAAGATGCCATCGAGGTGTCGCAGGACCGCCCCTGCTATACTACTTTCGTTTACATTAGCGTGGACGCAGCAACGGCGTTGATTTAAATGTAGATAAATTAATGTCTAATTTTTTAAATCAACTTTTCTCCAACATTTTATTTTTAGTATCTATTATATCATTATTATTTTAAGTCACTTTGTCCAGTGGTTGTATGAAGCACTGATAATAATGTATGTTTTATAAGGGGTAATTTATGGTGATGTAGCAATAATAGAAATACTAAGTCTATTGGCATGTCAGGATTTTAAATTTAGTTAGGAATAGCTGCAGTCTTGCATATTATCTTGCTAGTGCAAAATTTAGTAGAGACATTTCATGGTGTAAAAAGTAGACTTACCATTCATCTTTGAATATAATTTGGTTATCCTACCTTCACGTTTATACAAATTTTACATTGTATCTTAAGAACTCAAGATTGCTCGAGCAAGTTGATATGCACTTGCAGCGGCCTTTAAGTTACACTGTAATTTTTCGTTTCATAGAATTTAACCAATTATAACATAGAAGTTTTATACATGTTATGTTATAAGGCTAGATTTTGTATACATATTATGTTTTCTATTTGCAAACTAAAAACATAATTATTATAATTTTCTACCTTTCTAAATATAGGCCTGCTGTTTTATGCAACTTTGTAAAGTCGGGTTCATAATCCATTGCACAAGTAGGTACAAGTCTCAAAATATAAGTCATTATAGTCAGATATTATTAATAGATGTAGGCTCTATACTGCACTAAACTTTTTTCGATGTCAGACTGCTTGTACTAATGACAGTAATTATGTATGTAAGACAATTTTTCGTACCTGTTAGTAGCTCCATCAGATATATTTATTTTAGTTCTTAATTTTACATCCAGAAACCATCTTGATTTAATTTTTCTAAAGATAAAATATTTCCCGAGGTATTTCTAGATTAAAATTTTACGTAAGTGCATATATAATAAGCAATTAAGAAATAAGTTCCTTAAAAAGATTTATAATACTTTTTTATTTGAGAATTCCTGAAAACCCTGAGATGGAGAGTTTGTACTGAAGTATCCTAAAATCTATTCAGGTCATTTTAGTTTAGTGATATTCTGACTTAGCCTGACGAGCGATGTTATTAGACCAGACGCAAACCCAACCTTACATCTTTGTATTTTAAATTAATATACAATATACTTTTTGAGATTTAAAAAATTATTTCGTGAAATATTTTTTTAAATCTCAGACTGTAATGTTACTGGATGTGCCCTGGAACACCCCTAAGGACAATGTTTGGGTAAGTTTCGGATATCTAATAGATGAATATACATGTCATTATGTTGGCTTTTTCATATCATCATATTGAATACCTTGTCAATATCAAATTAGTGGTACAATTGGCAATTAGTAATTTAATATACCCAGGACAGGGAGGGATGGAGGAACGCTTCCTCCTCCTCATTATTTTATCCTGTTAACCAAATCTTTGTGTGTGTTTGTCTTGTCTATGAGTTCTTTCATGTTGGTCTAATATACTGAATATTCTTATAGGGCGAAATACCTATCACCATCTTTGACTGAGACCGAGACTTTGTGTCTGTTTTTTATTTGCATTTCGATTATAGTAAAAATTGACAGTTTCTTCTAATTTCTACAAATAAACATACTAATTCCCTTCAAATAAACCATATAAAATATGTAATATTCAGAAGTTAAATTTGCGCTATTTGTCTGTTGTGAGCTTTGCACTGAGATGCATTTATTATTTAGTCATTATTTCATTAAATACAGTTTTTGTAAAAACAAAATATAAGATGCAGCTACTAGCTATTGCAACAGTTATTCCTGGAAATAAAACAATGTTTAAATATAGCTTTTACTTTCATTTTGGTTAGTTGACCTCACCTTGTTATTATTTTTTTTAGATATATGACTTCTACAACACAAATCAATTGAAAAGCTAAATGCTTGGACCATGCTAAAGACTTAAACTTTAAGTACTTTACAACCATTTACCCAAAAGAACTAAATAAGGCACGAATTATTTTGTGTCCAGTCATATGAATAAGCTTGTTGGCTGATTAGATCAAATGCTGCCATAGCTACAAATTAATAGATACTACCCGTCCAGTCTAATGGTTATGACCTAATAAGGCTACCTCAAAATGTGATACTGGGATAATTTTGTAAAAATTGTTTTGGTAAGTTTATTGATTTAAACTTTAAACCCACACTGATATTCATAGTTACTAGATAGCTAATATAAAATACGATAAGTTAATATGTTTTACAAAAACCAAAACACACTCATGTACAATCATATAAACATGTATATCTGTGTGTAATCTGGGATTATTGATGCATTTTTTTGTTTCTATATGCTTTGAACCATTGAAAAAAAAACAGTTTTAGCTTTAAATATGCATCCTCACATAACAAGTGTTTTAAAATTAATTAACAATTTTTGTTAGATTTAAACATATCAGGAGAACATTATGTAACAATTTTTCTTGCTTCTTCTGTTCGATATAACTATTGTTATGTAAATAAAAGCATCTTTTTTTTTACATGTTTTAGGGTTGCAAGATGCCGAAGTCATGAAGTCAGTAATTAATCTGTTCGGGGCCAACTAAATAATACAATTCAAATTTTGTGCATGGGGTTGAATTGATAAATCTTTAATTTAGTGAAACAAAATGGCGTTCTAAAATATATATTTTTTAAATTAGTATAAAGAACCACTTACCAGTTTGTGGTATACCTTTTTCTTAAATTTTCATTAAAAAAGCTTTGCCTATTTTCCCGACGTAGTTTATTATGAAGTGTTACTTTTATTTAAAAAAAAAGAGAAATTTATTAGATACAATTTATATAACAAATAACTTTTAATATAATAATATATAATAATAATTCTAATAGGCAGGTATTTTGTTCCGCGTTTCAATATTTTACCAGTTTCTACCTTGATTTTTAGGCAAAATATAACAGTCTTTTACACTGATATTTTTAAATTGTGCTGGGAGTCTTATTTTGTTGCGCCATTTTAAATTCGTAGCCAAATTATATTAGTTTATCCCTATAACCTATGTATTCTAATTTTTGAGCAAAACTCAACTAGTCGTTTTTTTACTCTGATTTTTTAAATATTTTATTTGGCCATTTTGTTTCGCAATCTTAACTTCGTACTAAAAAGTTCATCTCTATATAACAGTTAATTCTTGTGCGAAATTTGAAATTAATCGAATAAGTAGTTTTTCAGACTTGATTCATTAAAAATGCTATTACTATTACACTATGTGAATAATTTGAGGTAAATTGTATAAGTAGTATTTTGGTTATAATTTTTTTATCGTTTTGCTAGGCCGCCATATTGGATTTTCACCAAAACCACGCAGTCCCTATATGAGCCTCAATATTTGACCAAAATTTGAAGTTAATCGAGTAAGTAGTTTTTTAGCTATACTACTAATAGATATACAGACCGATGGAATTAAGAAAACATGTTTTTTTTTTGGGGATCTAGGCAGCCAAAAATGTAAAGGACTGTAGAAACCTGGGAGGGTGATTTTTTTTACGATTATACCCGTCTTATGAGGGAATTAAAAAGAAAAAACTATGTTATGTACAGTTCTATAGCAAAATATTTTATCTACAGTTTAGACCCTAAAAAGAAAAAAGAAGGTAGACACTGAGAAGGCAATTCTTTTGCATGGGTTCAACTATACTATACACTAATAAATTTGTATCTAATTCTTTTGCTTACTTTTTTTAGAAAATATGTAAAATATGAAATAGCATTATAGTAAAAGTATTACCAACGTTTTATACTCATAAACCATTGCTTCATAATTTTTTTTTATTTTTTAGAAAAAGTCAAATATTCCTACAAGACTTTATTCAGTTGAAAGAAACAAAGAAAAAATTCGCTAAATAATAAGAAAGTGGTATTATAGTGGATGAGGAAAACGTACAATTCAAAACACTGTGCAAAAACTGAGCTTTTCACTATAGGGTAAATTGTTTTTATTTTTAAAAATGCATTAAATTAATAGTGCTAAGAGAATTAGAAAGCTTGTCACCGTTCAATTAGCTTAACGTTAACTGAATAAGAAGAATTTGGAAAACAACTATCGATTCTGAGTTACTGAAATAATCAGTGAGTTCTCTAAGAATATAAAAGCTTCACCAGATTATAAGATCAATTAAGAATATAAACTCTCATATAGAGGATGAAATTTCAACTCGAATATTTGAATCTACCATTCATCTCATTTTTCTTTTTCCATTTTTGGATTAAATTGAAGGATTGCAGTTTTCTGTGACTTTTCTATAAATTTTGTGTTGATTTTGTCAGTAACGGAGTGTTATGCATAAGCTTTATGCATATTTTCTCAGGGGTGAAATTTAGAAATTGTTTCAATCCTATTTCCAGGGCCGCACATAAACAGTAGTCATTATCCTTCAGACATCTAATAAGGTTAACATAAATTACGGCATGCTATGGGATTCCGTCCTGGGTCGAATTCTGTTTTTGTTATATAAAAAGTGATCTGTCTTGTCGATATTGGGGAAGACAATTTATAGTATTTGCAGATGGTACCACGGCTTTTTTGGGCATTTTTATTAGTGGGAATTTGAAGTTTAATAAGCATATTTTGAATTTCAATCCAAAGATTGCATGGGTATGGGTATGCTATGCTGTTCGGTTGATGTCAAGAGAAATTGGTATGGCGTCAGCGAGGATGGTTTACGACTCTATGGAAAATTTGTGCTTCTTTCGAGAGCGAGCAGTGAGATGGACTTGTGGTGCCAATGGTAGGGAATCATACAGGCCATTATTCCAGTTTGAAATGAATTTCACTTCAAATGTTTATATACTTTGTAAATGGTTTATATGACACACAAGCATAGATAGAGATAGACCACTGGTGCCAGATCATCCTTACGGAGCTAGGCACTCTCATGGTCTCTCTCTAGTGAAAAAAATATTATCTTTGGAGAGCGAAAGATATGTTAATAAATCTTCACACTTTAGGGCCTGCCAAGACAAAAAAAAAATTAAAAGAACTTTAAAGAGTCTCTTGTTGCAAAAACCACAGTAGGATTTAACGGAATACTATAACGACATTCTGAATTATATTTTAATATGCCCCTTCTTTTTTTTTATTTTGTTTTAATCCCCGTTGAACAAGTAATTCGTCCATGATCTCTAAGATTCCTAGTTTAATAATTGCCGAAAAGAAAAACAATGTTTCGGTCTCAGTCAAGGGGTTTAATACAGTAAAAAGCTAGAATTACACGTCTTTCGCTAAACAAACAGGCATTATTGGATTTTAAAACAACAAAAACATGTAGAATAAATAAAACTAGCACATACAACTACAGATGTGTTTGTCTAATTATGTAGTTGTATGTGCCAGTTTTATATATTTTAAATTTTTTTGTTGTTTTAAGATCTGATGATGCCTGTTTGTTTGGTTGTAGCTTTTTTCTGTATTAGACCACTTGATTGAGTCCGAGACATTGTTTTTCTTTTCAGTAATTTACACTGCTTCTTACCTTTTTTACCTATTTCTTTGATTTTGAGCATGAGTGGAACAGGAATTCCCCTTTTTTTGGTCAGATTAAAAGAATTTGCTCTATAATTTTGTAATACATTTTTGATATTTAAAATATATATCTAAAATATTTAAATCCCATAATCATTTTTATATTCCTTCTTTTCCAGGTCCCTCTCTATATGGCAAGCTGAGATCATTGAACAACTTTTATAACCTAGTTTTTTAATGCAACTTCTAAAGAACAACGTTGAAATTGTCATGGAATGGAAAACCGAAAGAAATATTTTGTTACACAACATACAACATATAACACTAGGAGCACGAATTTTAATATATTTTTGTAAATTACTAATGTACAATGTGGTTATTTTAACTCGTCCACATTTTAATCTGGTATAAAATTTATATTTTTCCTGATATCAAACCAAAATGTCCAGAAAAGAAATTCTATGGCAAGTTACTAAGTTCCCAAGAGCACAAATAAAAGTGTAAATTTTCAAAGATATAAATATAACTGACATTTTTTTTAAATGAGACACTTTCTGATTTGCACTTTCAGTAGATGGATCTCATGCCCCTGGTTCTTGATACCTTTATCCACCCTTCAAAAATGAAGAAGAACTTTGTCATACACATTGGTTTTATGGCAGAGTCATTTTTTCCTTTTCCCTTGTATTTTTAAAAATAAATCTTTAAGTAAGTTAGAGCAGATCGTAATTCGGAAAAGTTAAAATAATCACGCTCAAACGAGTGGTACAGAGTAAAGAACTAAACTTTTTGCTAGCCATAGGCAAACATAGATTTATTGCTTCTTGTAAAAGTTCAGAAGTAGTCTTATTTGATAAAACATAACTTTATTATACAAAAAAATTAATTTTTTTTGTCTGTTTCTTTTTTTGTTGATGTATGTAAAGTATTTTTTAAATTATGTCTTTGTTTAATACGTTATTGCATTTTTTCTAAATCATAGTAAGTTTTAAATCATGTTCAATGAAAACAACATCCTTAGATATGTAAATTCATCAAAAACTTCCAACCTGTTGGTATGTATTTATAGGTATTCCTCAATATCCCTACGTTACCCTTTGTATAGTACAATCATAAATGGAGGAATTTTATCCAGTTTTTATGTCATCCTTTTCTAATGACTGAAAATGTATATCTTATAGAATTCCTCGAAATGAATAAATTTACTTATTCAGTATTCCTTGTAATAGGAAATTTTTTATTTATTAGGTCATAGATCTGAATGCAAATAATTTGTTAAGTGGGCAATATGCAATATGAATTTAGAATGATATGATTTTAAATAAGATTTATAGAGTTATGCTTAGTTTTTTTAGGTAATTATATATTTCCTTCCAATGTTTTTAAGGCCCGTATTTATTTATTATTATCTGAAAAGCTAAGTCTATATTAAAAGATATTCTATATTTTCTGTGATTAATCAGTATTATGTATGGATCAAACCTTACTCATTATAGTCTTGTTTTTTTCTGTGGGTGAGCTCTAAAAAATTATTATACATATAGGAAAATTAGCTAAAGGCATCTAAATGTGAGAAATCGTATACAAGGTTACTTTAAGGCTATTTCACTCTGTCCTGTAACGTTGGAGAGTGTAGGTGGGCACCTATGTATTTCACAATCAGACCTTTATTGCTATTATAAAAAGAGCTGTATGTGGTATGCCAGGTATCTTTCACGCAGAGTCCTTTCTGAATTAAAATATATATATATTTTAATTTTCTTACAGTTACACATCAGAAAATTAGAAAAAGCTAAGACAAATTATGCCACTTGTATCAGGACTAGGTAAGTATGTGATGCTAGCTTACAGGTTCCCTTTACATTAAGAACAATAATTTGGAAACCATCACCCTCGTTTTCGGTCAGCAAGCATGCTTCCGTTATATAGTTTCTGAAGCACTCGGTTAAAAGAAAATTTTCCTTAGCAACATTTTCATGGTTTTTTTTAAATTTCACCTTTTTTTAAATTCCCATATAACGTATTTATCGTAAGAAACCTTAATTTTTACAAAAAAAAAAATTCAGTATATAATATTTTTTGATCGCGTATATTTATTTTACAATAAACTCCCAAAATCATAGTGATGGCAATTTATTTAAACCAGCTGCATTTTTATTGCAACAAGTGATAACAGTAAGAAGTGAAAAAATTCCTCCAATTGGCTTTTTTTAACCGGTTATATTAAAAAGATAGCTCCCACTGATAGGATTTGTAAAATTACTGACAGTTAAAAAAAGTATTTTTTTTATTAACTTTAGTTGCCCATTACGATATAACCCTTGCTTTAAATTGAAACGACTACGGATTAGCAGCCATCATTTGAAAACGAACTGTAAAGTTTCTGTAGGGGTGGTCAGAAACAGGCGAAAATCGTATGGGTGTAGTCATAGTGAAAACATTACACCAACTTATTATTGAAATAAATCTGACTATAAGCAAGGCTTACTTTAGTAACACGATTCTTGTACAAGGAAAATATACTTATTTATAGGACAGTTTTATTTGTACGCTCCCTCGGCTCGTCATATTGATATTTTTTTGTATGCATGTACTTAAGATTTAATAAATGTTTTATATTGTATATTAATTAATTACTCGTGTATATTAATTTCTTCAGCATATATTATCTCATAAGTAATAAATAATATTGTTTGAATTCCTTGTTATTATTCTTTTCAATCTTATTCAGTTCTTAGATTAGTTGAAATTGTTTCATTTTAATCATAGTCTAAAAAGGTCAGATAATCCTTAATTACTTTTCTGTTGCAGGATATTAAGTGTACAATATGCTGTCAAATGAACACATCTAATTAAGATCAAGCTTAACATTGGTAACTTCAAACTATATATCTCTCATAAAATTCAATAAAATATTTTTTTTCACCCCTAATGCAACAAATTAAATCTATATTAAAACTGACATGTTATTCCCGCAAACTAATAAAACGACATGAATGCTAGCGTTCAAACTCGTGATTTTCAACAGCGTGAGAATTTCAGTTGATTTCATAAAATAGAAGAAAATCAAATTTGATTTAAAACCACCGCCTTAAACTCTGATGATAAAACAGAAACCTTGTTAAAACTGAATTTGCTGTAAAAAAACTACGCCACTGGTGAGTCAGGTCGTGATGCTGGGACCCTTGATGCCATTTACTCTATACTTTGTTTATGAGATCAGTCCATCTTTCTTCCACTCATGCAAAATCTGTCAAACAATGACTGATCTATTTTTGAAGCGTTTCCTTATGGGAATGCTGAGTCTATCCATTTTATACGTCATTGGTTGAAACCCTTATGATAAACAGTAGCTTCGTGTCTTTTAAATACTTTTTGAAAATATTCTGATAAATTTGGTATATATGAAAGGGACACATAATTTGTGTGATTTGTTTTACTACCTTTTTGATTTTCGTTATCTGTTATGTTAGAATTATGCTTTTCAATGCGTTGCCTAAAAATAGAATTTATTATTTTGGTGGATATGAGTTTATTTTAAGCACATTTTTTGCCTTTTTTATTAATATATTTCTAAACTCATGGTTGCTTAATTTAATATATGATGATGTGAATTATAGTTAAAGTGCCTCCCAGACCACATAGGTTTTGTATACTATTCAGTCAGAATTTGTTTTTTTATAATGTAACGTCATGTCAAGAAAGTTTATTTTGATCTGTTTCGATTTCAATAGTGAATTGCAGATTTTTATGCACAAATACAATCGTCAATGTATCGGTAGAAAAACGCTAACGGAAAATTTAATTTAGAAATAATTTGAGTCTCAAGGTCGTCTACAATTAATTGGGCAGTTTGTAAAAAGTATTTTTATATTTAAAATAGGTTGATGTTAGGTTAATTTTTGTCACTTATAAAAAATCATTCAGTGTTACCTTTTTATTTCGGTCCACTTTTTTAAAATTACATATAGGGCCACGTCTATTGGTACGTTTGTGTATAGCGATACTACATCAAGAGAAACTAGCCTATATTCAGGGAGATCTATATCTTTTATTCTTTCTTTAAAACTCCATGAATCATTTTTGTTTGTAACATTCGATAAAATATTTTTAAACAAATTTGAGAGGTTATTGAAGGGAGAGAGAGAGAGAGCATGTTTAATTTTAGAAAAAAAAATTGGCACATTGCCTGGAAAATTGCAAATCTCTATCTTTAAAAATTACCGAGGTAACCCTCAAAATTGTCAAAAATGAGACACAGGGTGTCTAAACTAAGGTTTGCTACTCCCTAATCTCAGAAATGGTAGGCGATAGAAAAAAATTGTACATACAAAAGTTACTTGAATTGATTTTAATTTTCAATTTTTAAAAGCTTTATATATACAAAGTTTTTTACAAAATCCCACCGTTTCTGAGATTAGAGGGTAGGGAACATTAGTTCCTACACCCTGTGCAAGTAGCTAATATTCGAAAGACAAAATTTTAATTGTTTCAGGTAACCGCAACCGTAAATTTCAGAGGAAATGGTTTAGCTCCTTTCCTTGGCTTGTTTATACAAAACAATCAGGTGAAGGGGCACTATGCAAAAATTGTGTGCTGTTTTGTAAAAAATCCCTTGGAAAAGGAGACTCGCAGAATGCTGGAGCTCTTGTCACTAAACCATTTTCCTCTTGGAAAGATGCACTAGAAAAGTTTCGAGTTCATTCAACTTTAGCATATCGTATAAGGTGTGCGGTTTTGAATTAGCTTAGGGATGCTTTCTTAACCAATAAGAGTATTTCGGGGGAATGAAATATTTTAAATATTTTTGATAATTTTTTATGTTTTAGGGTGGGAAAAATATCGCGATATTCAATTAGTTTGGGATGCATTCTTGACTAAAGTGGAGTATTTTGCGAGGCAATAAAATATTTTAAGGACATCTTATGCCCTCTATATCGTTTGCTGCAAAAATCGTCTTCATATATTACTATATAGTTAGAATCACAAGCCACAAATAGATTTTTCGTGTAGCCTCCCATCCACGTAGTAACCTGAAAAAGAAATATTATTTCCCCATACAAGACTCTTTAAATAAGTACATTATTCAATAGGAATCACAAATCCTATATCTTACAGTATTTTTTTAATGGTAACCTAATTAAAATGTTTCTTTTTTAGTAATCAATTTATTAATAATTTATCGAGTTGGGCTTAGTTACATCCCCTTATGCTCTGATATCTCCAGTTTCCTTTAGTCAGTCTATGTTACACACCATTACTTTATTCTATTTTTAATGTAAAAGAAACATATTTTGAAAGACTGTTTCATTTGTTAAGTAACCACAATAATTTTTATATTCAAATAACTGACACCGGAATAGTTATAGGTTCAGACATAGTGGCCAAAAATTTAACAACACTGGTTGAGTAAATAAATGCTGAATAAATGCTCATATAAAAGTTAAATATAATTAAAAAACATACAAACTTAACAGAATCCTTATAATAAAAAACTGAACAATTTGTATTTCATTCTTAGTTTATTAAAAATACTATAAAACATACTGTATGATGCTATATATAATTATTACAACAGGTATTAACAGTTATTAAGTGTGAAATATGTAAATTAAAAAATCACGATTATAGGTAGGCACTTATGTGTAAAAAAATAACATATTTTCCACAGCATAGCAAAAATGACAAAAATAAAATAGACACCGAACTTTCCCCTAAATGCCAGGTGAAGTCGGTGCACTCAGTCATAAATAATGAATTAGGAGACCTGGCATTGTATAAAAAGATTTTATTGCTTACAAGCGTTCATAAGTGCCGGCTTAATCCTAGTTTTAGGAATAAAGCAAGTGATGGAAATACAAAAACATCATTTCAAAACTAAAAAAAAACTCGTTAATGAAAAAATAAAGTTCAAAATAGTAATGCTGTTGTTCCTGCTAAAAATTTTACGTTAAACTGCAAACGCTAAAATGGTTTGCTAGGCTTTAAAAAGCCAGAAAGTATTATATATCCAAAAAATCCGTGTTTATCGTTTTACCTCGTATAACCTAAAGTGATGGTAAAACGCTTCAAGATTACTGGAAATGATGACTACGAAGAAGACATTTAATCATTTATTAATGAACTCCGGAAAGAGGGCATATTTTATTGATCACCGTATACATCATTTACTTTTAGATAACACATAGGACCTTCCATACTAATGATGATGTTTGTACGTTATAAACTGAACTATAAAAAGCAAGTGTTTGATACGTCGTTATTAAGTTAATAATACCAAAGGGTCAATTAAAACAAGGATGTATATGTATGTTTTATATCCAGCAACAAAATTTTACAGCGGACCAGATAAACCTTTGACATAATAAAAATATACAAGAAAAATAGTTCAGGATGTTTCCAAGGTCAAAAATATCTTCTTTATGTTAAATCTAATTACAACAAAACTTTGCAAAATCTTTCGATAGGGGGTTGCAAACGTTAATAACGTGATAAAAAATCATTTATTTCTAGAAATGCAATATCTCTTTTATCATTACCTCAAATTTAACGAAATTTTGTAGACAGGTGGAGTAATATACCCTTAATATATGGTGGGGTGGCAAACGACAGGGACGGAGTAAAAAATTAATTTATTTTTAAAAATGCAATGTCATTCTTAACTTGAAATTAAACGAAATTCTGCAAGTAGATGGAGTAATATACCTTTAATACATGGTCTTTTCCTAGGTGGGGTGGAAAACGACGGGGGTGGAGTAAAAAATTAACTTATTTTTAAAATGCAATGTTTTTCTTACATTAACTTTTAAATTAAACGAAATTCTGCAGGCAAATGCAGTAATATACCCTTAATATATGCCCTTTTCCTTAACTTAACTTGAATTTAAACGAAATTTTGCAAACAGATGGAATAATATACCCTTAATATATAGCCTTTTCCTAGGTAGGGTGGCAAACGACAGGGCCGGAATGAAAAATTAATATATTTTTAAAAACTCATTGTCTTTCTTAACTTAACTTGAATTTAAACGAAATTTTGCAAACAGATGGAGTAATATACCCTTAATATATAGTCTTTTCCTAAGTGGGGTGGCAAAGGACAGCGGCGGAGTAAAAACTTAATACTCTTTTAAAAATGCAATGTCTTTTTTAACATAACTTGAAATTAAACAAAATTCTGCAGGCATATGGCGTAATATACACTTAATATTAATATAGGCTTTTAATAGGTAGGGTGGCAAACGAGAGGGGCGAAGTAAAAAAAAATTATTTTTTAAAAAGCAATATTTCTTTTATCATTAACTCAAATTTAACGAAATTTTGCATGCACATGGAGTAGTATATACTTAATATATGGTCTTTTTTTAGGTGGGGTGGTAAACGACAGGGGCGGAGTAAAAAATTAATATATTTTTTAAAATCAATGTGTTTCTTACCTAAACTTGAAATTAAACGAAATTCTGCAGGCAAATGCATTAATATACCCTTAATTTATGGGTTTTTCCTACGTGGGGTGGCAAACGACACGGGCGGAGTAAAAAATTAATTTATTCTCTAAAAAGCAATATTTGTTTTATCATTACTTCAAATTTAACGAAATTTTGCAAACACATGGAGTAGTATACACTTAATACATGGTCTTTTTTTAGGTGTGGTGGCAAACGACAGGTGCAGAGTAAAAAATTAATTTATTTTTTAAAACGCTATATTTGTTTTATCATTACTTCAAGTTTAACGAAATTTTGCACATGGAGTAGTATACACTTAATATATGGTCTTTTTTTAAGTGGGGTGGCAAAAGCAGGGGCAGAGTAAAAAATTAAATTATGTGTAAAAATGCAATGTATTTCTTACCTTAACTTAATATTAAACGAAATTCTGCAGATAGAAGGAGTAATATACCCTTAATCTATGGTCTTTTTTTAGGTGGGGTGACAAACGACAGAAGCGGAGTAAAAAATTAATCTGTTTTTAAAAATGTAATGTTTTCCCTAACTTAACTTGAATTTAAACGAAATTTTGCAAGCAGATGGAATAATATACCCTTAATATATGGTCTCTTCCTAGGTGAGGTGGCAAACGACAGGGTTGGAGTAAAAAATTAACTTATTTTTAGAAATGCAATGTTTTTCTTCCTATAACTTGAAATTAAACGAAATTCTGCAGGCAAATGCAGTAGTGTACCCTTAATATATAACCTTTTTCTAAATGAGGTGGCAAACGACAGGGGCGAAATAAAAAATTATTATATTTTTAAAAACTCAATGTCTTTCTTAACTTAACTCGAATTTAAACGAAATTGTGCAAACAGATGGAGTAATATACCCTTAATATATAGAATTTTCCTAGGTGGGGTGGCAAACGACAGAGGCGGAGTAAAAAAATAAAATAATTTTAAAAATACAATGTCTTTCTTAACATAAGTTGAAATTAAACAAAATTCTGCAGGCAGATGGCGTAATATACTCTAAATATATATAGGCTTTTAAATAAGGTGGGGTGGCAAACGACAGGGGCGAAGTAAAAAATAGACAGACATGGAGTAGTATACACTTAATATATGGTCTTTTCTTAGATGGAGTGTTAAACGACAGGGGGCGGATTAAAAAATTAATATATTTTTAATAATTCAATGTCTTTCTTACCTAAACTTAAAATTAAACGAAATTCTGCAGGCAAATGCATAAATATACCCTTAATGTATAGCCTTTTCCTAGATGGGGTGGCAAACGACAGGGGCGGAGTAAAAAATTTATTTTTTTTTTAAAAAGCAATATTTGTTTTATCATTACTTCAAATTTAACGAAATTTTGCAGACACATGGAGTAGTATACACCTAATACATGCACATGGTCTTTTTTTAAGTAGGTTGACAAACGATAGGGGCGGAGTAAAAAATTAACTTATTTTTAAAAATGCAATGTTTTTCTTACATTAACTTGAAATTAAACGAAATTCTGCAGGCAAATGCAGTAATATACCCTTAATATATGGTCTTCTCCTAGGTGGGGTGGCAAAGGACAGGGGCGGAATAAAAAAATATTATATTTTTAAAAACTCAATGTCTTCCTTAACTTAAGTTGAATTTAAACTCAACGAAATTTTGCAAACAGAAGGAGTAATAAACCTTTAATATATACCCTTTTCCTAGGTGGGGTGGCAAACGACAGGGGCGGAGTAAAACATTTATTTATTTTTTAAAAAGCAATATTTGTTTTATCATTACTTCAAATTTAACGAAATTTTGCAGACACATGGAATAGTATACACCTAATACATGCACATGGTATTTTTTTAAGTAGGTTGACAAACGATAGGGGCGGAGTAAAAAATTAACTTATTTTTAAAAATGCAATGTTTTTCTTACATTAACTTGAAATTAAACGAAATTCTGCAGGCAAATGCAGTAATATACCCTTAATATATGGCCTTCTCCTAGGTGGGGTGGCAAAGGACAGCGGCGGAATAAAAAAATATTATATTTTTACAAACTCAATGTCTTCCTTAACTTAAGTTGAATTTAAACGAAATTTTGCAAACAGAAGGAGTAATAAACCTTTAATATATATATAATAAACGACAAGGGCGGAGTAAAAAATTAATTTAATTTTAAAAATGCAATGTTTTTCTCACATTAACTTGAAATTAAACGAAACTCTGCAGGAAAATGCAGTAATATACCCTTAATATATGGCCTTTTCTTAGGTGGGGTGACAAACGACAGCGGCGGAGTAAAAAATTAATTTATTAAAAAAAATGCAATGTCTTTCTTACCTTAACTTGAAATAAAACGAAAACCTGCAGGAAGATGGAGCAATATATACTTAATATACGGTCTTTTTTAGGTGGGTGGCAAACGACAGGGGCGGAGTAAAAAATTAATTTATTTTTAATAATGCAATGTTTTTCTTACTAGAACTTGAAATTAAACAAAATTCTGCGGGCAAATGCAGTAGTGTACCCTTAATGTATAGCCATTTTCTAGGTGTGGTGGCAAATGACAGGGGCGGAATAAAAAATTATTATATTTGCAAAATCTCAAAGTCTTTCTTAACTTAACTTGAATTTAAACGAAATTTTGCAGGAAGATGGAATAATATACCCTTAATATATGGTCTTTTCTTACGTGGGGTGGCAAACGACAGAGGCGGAGTAAAAAATTACTTTATTTTTAAAAATGCAATGTTTTTCTTACATTAACTCGAAATCAAACGAAATTCTAAAGGAAAGTGCAATAATATACCCCTAATAGATGGCTTTTTCTTAGGTGGGGTGGCAAACGACAGCGGCGAAGTAAAAAATTAAATTATTTTTAAAAATGCAATGTATTTCTTACTTTAACTTGAAATTAAACGAAATTCTGCAGGTAGATGGAGTAATATACCCTTAATATAAAGTTTTTTTTTTAAGTGGGGTGGCAAACGACAGGGACGGGGTAAAAAATTAACTTATTTTTAAAAATGCAATGTTTTTCTTACTATAACTTGAAATTAAACGAAATTCTGCAGGCAAATGCAGTAGTGTACCCTTAATATAAAGCCTTTTTCTAAATGAGGTGGCAAACGACAAGGGCGGAATAAAAAATTATTATATTTTTAAAAACTCAATGTCTTTCCTACGTGGGGTGGCAAACGACAGGGGCGGAGTAAAAATTTAATATAATTTTAAAAATGCAATGTCTTTCTTAACTTAAGTTGAAATTAAACAAAATTCTGAAGGCACATGGCGTAATATACACTAAATATATATATATATAGGCTTTTAATAGGTGGGATGGCAAACGACAGGGGCGAAGTAAAAAATAAATGTATTTTTTAAAAAGCAATATTTCTTTTATCATTAACTCAAATTTAACGAAATTTTGCAGGCACTTAATATATGGTCTTTTTTTAGGTGGGGTGGTAAACGACAGGGGCGGAGTAAAAAATTAATATATTTTTAAAAAATCAATGTCTTTCTTACCTAAACTTGAAATTAAACGAAATTCTGCAGGCAAATGCATTAATATACCCTTTATTTATGGCCTTTTCCTAGATGGGATGGCAAACGACAGGGGCGGAGTAAAAAATTAATTTATTTTTTAAAAAGCAATATTTGTTTTATCATTACTTCAAATTAAACGAAATTTTGCAGACACATGGAGTAGTATACACTTAATACATGATCTTTTTTTAAGTGGGATGGCAAACGACTTGGGCGGAGTAAAAAATTAACTTATTTTTAAAAATGCAATGTTTTTCTTATACTAACTTGAAATTAAACGAAATTCTGCAGGCAAATGCAGTAATGTACTCTTAATATATGGCCTTTTCCTAGGTGGGGTGGCAAACGACAGGGGCGGAATAAAAAATTATTATATTTTTAAAAACTCAATGTCTTTCCTAACTTAACTTGAATTTAAACGAAATTTCGCAAACAGATGGTGTAATATACCCTTAATATATAGCCTTTTCCTAGGTGGGGTGGCAAACAACAGAGGCGGAGTTCAAAAATAATATAATTTAAAAAATGCAAGGTCTTTCTTAACATAAGTTGAAATTAAACAAAATTCTGCAGGCAGATGGCGTAATATACACTTAATATATATAGGCTTTTAATAGGTAGGGTGGCAAACGACAGGGGTTAAGTAAAAAATAAATGTATTTTTTAAAAAGCAATATTTCTTTATCATTAACTCAAATTTAACGAAATTTTGCAGGCACATGAAGTAGTATACACTTAATATATGGTCTTTTTTTAAGTGGGGTGGCAAACGACAGGGGCGGAGTAAAAAATTAATATATTTTAAAAAATGCAATGTCTTTCTTACCTTAACTCGAAATTAAACGAAATTCTGCAGGCAAATGCAGTAACATACCCTTAATTTATGGCCTTTTCCTAGATGGGGTGGCAAACGACAGGGGCGGAGTAAAAAATTAATTTATTTTTTAAAAAGCAATATTGTTTTATCATTAATTCAAATTTAACGAAATTTTGCAGACACATGGGGTAGTATACACTTAATACATGGTCTTTTTCTAGGTGGGGTGGCAAACGACAGGGGCGGAGTAAAAATTTAATTTATTTTTAAAAATGCAATGTTTTTCTCACATTATCTTGAAATTAAACGAAATTCTTCAGGCAAATGCAGTAATATACCTTTAATATACGGCCTTTTCTTAGGTGGAGTGGCAAACGACAGGGGCGGAGTGCATTTTTTAAGCTTTGTTTAACCCTGTATCTGTATATTATATTAGTTCTTGTGTTTTTGTTTTGCTTAATAGGAAATAATTGTTCTCTCAATGTTATTTAAGTTTTAATTCCTCTGTAAATACGAATTTTAACATAGGATGGTTGTTTTTTTTGTTGATTATTAAAAATAACTATTTGTTGTTATCTGCATGTATTACTTTAGTTCAATTTCTATGTGAAATGTAATATAAAGCAATTCATTTTTATTTTATTAAGTATTAAAAGAAACTTATTATGATTAACTATATTATTTTAATTTCTCTTTATAAGTACCTACCAAAATAAATAAAAAAACAATTTATTGTGATTTGTTGCAAAAATAATTTTTTGTTATTACGTACTTGTGTTAAACTGTAACAAACAGATTTGTTTTTGTTATCTTTTATATTAAAATTATTTTTTTACATTAGTAGTTATTTAAGGAGAGAAGCACCTCCTCCTCCTCCTCCCTGTGATTTAAAATAATATTTCCTCCTCCTCCTCCCTAACATTTCAGATTATTTAATCAATGTCGTTCGTTAACTTATCCTTGTTACCGAAGGTTACTTCAAGTGTCTCCCCTCTTAAAGTTATAGTTTAAAACAGGTAAATACGCTTTTGCTTCTTCAATTTAAAGTTGTAAATGTAAAGTAATAAGTATTTCTGAAACTTGATAAATTTGTAAAACAAAAAATATCCTTCGAAAAGTTTTGAAGCAAGTAAAAGTGTAAAGAAATCGAAAGGAAGATAAAGTGAACATTTTTCGATAAGTAAATTAGAAATTTATTTAAAACAGTATGGCCAATGAGAACGAAATTTTACCGAACGAAGTATTGGAAGTTGTGAACATATCTGACTGTGTAAGCGTAAACCTTGCTGAAGGAAAACGTTTGGAACTTCAAGATGTAAATAATTTCATTTTGAATGAGACTGAATCGGATGATTCAGATTTAGAAATGAACCAAGCCGACGAAAAAGCAACCGCGAGAACAGGACTAATACCAATTTTTCGTGAACATTTTATGGATAAAATATTTTGTATTGTTCAAAGTTATGTATTAGTTCGTTCATTTTTAGACACAAAAAAGAATACATTATGTCATATATGCTATTACATTCATCAACTGTCCCTTGAAAATGGCGCTCATGAACATATAAATACTCATTATAAACGAAAAGTTAGATATTCAGATTTAGATATTAGATGTGCAATTTGTTCGAAATCCTTATATCAGATGATACTTCCAGACGTTTGTGTTTTTTGTAATGCAAATACAAGGCAAATAGAATTTCAGGATGTTCCAAAAATATAATTTTTTTAGTTTTTATGGTTAATTAATATTTATTAGATTCTGTATCAATATTAAAAATTTCATTCTCAATTTTCGACTTGTTTGCAACATTAGATTTACAACTTTAAATTCGCTTCCACCTTACACAAATAAAATATAAAATAAAATTTTGTTTTTTATTCACTTCCCTATGCATATCAGAATCCACATACTTTCCTAAAATTACAGTTTTTAAACAATTTATATTAAGCTTCAATAGTCCTACATCACATTTCAGTACAAAAGTGTGTCTCTTATTAGGCGACTAAAAGTCAAGTATGCGTTGTTTATAGTTATCCAAAAAACAATATATACCCATTATTTTCCCATGTTTCACCAAAAGCATATGTTTTATTAGAAGTTAAATTAAAACTTAATCTAGCAGAAATTTTATTACTTATGACTGATTAGGCACATGTACAAACAAATAAAATATAAAATATAAGTTTGTTTTTATACCCACATACGTTACTAAAATTACATCATATTTCAGTACAAAAGTGTGTAGCTTATTAGGCGACTAAAAAGACAAGTATACTTTATTTATAGTTATGCACAAAAGCTATATATATGTATATATACCCATTATTTTTGTCCCATGTTTTACCAAAAGAAGCTGTTTTATTAGGAGTTAAATTAAAACTTAATCAAGCCGAAATTTTATTACTTATGACTGATTAGACACATGTACAAACAAATAAAATATAAAATATAATTTTGTTTTTTATACCCACATACGTTACTAAAATTATATTACCTTTCAGTACAAAAGTGTGTAGCTTATTAGGCGACTAAAAAGATAAGTATACTTTATTTATAGGTATACAGAAAAATAAATATATTTTTACATATTAGTTTTGTTTCCATATTTACTAAAATGATACTAATAGTTTATTGGACACAATCCCTATGTTTCTAAATAAGTGGTACAATTGCGTGTATCTGTTTCACAAAAAACACACTTGTTATGTGTAAATTTTAAACAATTCAAAATTTCCCACAAAGATGATACATTCCGATATACAATATGTACATATTATTAATCAATTAATAGCTAAACCTTAACAAAAAATTAATACTTACGGGTGGTTAGGTATGTATAGTTTCTGTATTGTTATTTTTTACTAACTTAGCTGTCTCTAACGATAGTCTCAATACTCGTTCTGGACGCCGTTTTTTGTATTTTAATGTTATTACTTTTAAGGTTTAAAATTTACTTTATTGGAAAGCGAGAATTAAAGGATTTTATACCAAATCAAGTTAAGAAAGTTTCGGTGAAAAATCACCTGCAAACCTTTATCAACTCGAACGCCTGATGTTAGCTTAAGCAGTCCTTAAGTTTCGTAATCCTGTTAAGACATACTTGGTGAGTTAAAAGTATTCGTTTTTTTCATTCATTTATTTAATTTTGTTGCTATTTTTATTATTATAATGGAGAGTAAAAAAGTTAACATTTTGCAAAATGTGTATGTTCCTGCAATTTTAAATTCTAGTGAAAAATTAAGCCAAAGTAGTATAGCTTTCAGGGACATGGTACAAGGTATGGTACAAAATAATGCTCGATTACAACTAGAGAAAAAAAATGAAATTATTAAGGAGAATTTGCAAGTAAAACATTGTAATATAACCCAAGGGTTAATTAATATTTTAGATGACAATAATTCTAATTCTATTGACGAACCTACCGACGAAATTCTAGACAACTTGTTAAATTTAAAGACTACTTGGGTATAAACTCTTTAGAAAAAAACTCCTGCACTCCTAATTTAGATACACCACTTTTTAATGAAGGCGAACCTTTTGACGTTTCTTCACAAAATTTAGAAGACTTGACGAAAAACCAAGACTACATTGGACTATTTTCGACTGACAGTTCAAACCCAAAAGAGTTTTTTTTTTATATTGATACCATATCCTGTTCTAACATTCTGCAAAATGATTCTAATTCCAAATTTTCTATTGAACCTTCGACCAACATTTCACATATAGAACCCACCTCCAATGCCATTAGGTCACCTTCTTGTTCTGAGTTCTCAGTTGGTCCGAGTTGTATTTTTGAAAATGCACACAGTAAAAATTTTCCTTCAGTTTTTTCTAAAACTATTAACAATCAAGATTCCGATAGTGATATTACTTGCGGACAGAGGAGTCCTAATTTTCTCCAAATGTCACAGAATACTAATATTTCTGAACCATTTACGCCTAATGAAAATACAATTTTGGAACAATTTTCTCCACAACCATTTTCTCCAGAACCAAAATCTCCTGAACAAACGTATGTTCTTAGGACTAATTCGACTCAAATAGATTCGAGTTGTGTCAAAAAAATTAATTTTGGAATTAAAAAAAAACTAAAAGTAGAGAATCACGCATTACTTTGGCGAAATTGAAATCTTTTGGCTTTTACTTAAGTAACCTGTTTGATTCCCAATTCAAAAATAATTCTATTGAAAAGGAACAAGAGGAAATTTGGAATAGAATTAAAAATATATTTGATGGGTGGGCAGATTCTATAAATTAAAATTTCATACATTTTTTCTTATTGTTCCCTCCCCTCTCTCCTTTAACTGCTATTAAAATCCTATTTAAGTTTTATATCTACCCTTTTAACTCAGTAGGGAAGAAACTTAATGATTGCTTCCTAAGAAGAGAAATAGCTAAGATACATTTTTTTTTTACTTCAGTCCAAAATGAATAAGTGTATACAATGTAATAAATGTTTTACTAGACGAGACAATTTAATTCGTCACATAAAAAGTAAATGTTTAAAGATGTCAGTAAGAGGCAAACAGCAACTAGAAGTTTTAGAAAATTCATCCCAGCAAAAGTTGAAAAAGAAGCAAGGTAAGAGTTTATTTGATATATTCTATTTCGATTTTTAATTATACGCCCGGCAAAGCATTATGTTTTTAAACCAACACCTAACGTTGCTTTTACTTCATATATTTAATTTATAAAAGTTTCCTATATTCCATTTCAAGTTTCATTGCTATTTTATAGTAATTTAGTCCATTTACAAGTAAAATACCGTAAAAAAAAATGTCTGTTTATGTTGCTAACATACTCTTATTTTTTTGCTGTAAAAGTATTTTTAACTTTTTTAATTATCTTTAAGATTTTAGGTTTTTTTTTTAGAATATGATCTTGTTTTAGAAAGCAAGAAATACTGTGAGGACTGTAAGAAATCCATTAAAACATCACTGTGGGCGAGCCACCTTCGGACCAATACCCATAAAAATAATGTAGCTTTAAGTGCACAAGAAAGTGGAGTAGAAATTATTAAATGTGCCTTTGAAAAAAGAATAATATCGTATAGAATTTTGGCAGAAACATTATATCTGAATATTCAAACGTTTTTGAACGACATAACGGACAAAATTACAAGCTTAATAGAAAAATTTCTTAAAACACATAAATGCCTAAAATTAAATATGGAATTATTTGGTGTTTATTTCAATCCTGGTACCGGAGTTCAGACAGTCAAATCCTTCAATACTCCCTTTAAAATTATTTGTATCAGCTCAGACATTAAATCAATCATCAATGAAATGTGCGAAATTATAGATCGGAAAGCTGATGACTTAGCAGAAAAAGATTCAGGTAATTTTTTGTAAACTATAAAATATGTTTTTGATAAAATTCCAAAAAAAATATGTTCTAATTTTATTTTTTGTTGCAGGATGGATCCTTCTAAAACTGTTGCATCTGGAAATGAATTTCAACAAATATAACCCACTGCGATCGTCTTCATATATTCCACTACCTAAAGAAATTGAACATAAACGGGCTGTTATCAACATCCGAAATAATGATGAATATTGTTTGGCATGGTGTGTTATAGCTGCAATGTATCCTCCAACTGGATTGGAATATGAAATCGAATCATATCCACACTTCGAAACAATCTTGGATATTTCAGGTATTGACTTTCCTATAGCATTAAAGGACATTGAAAAATTTGAAAGGCAGAACAACGTCTCTATTAATATTTATTCTTTGGAGAAGATTAGAAAAAACTTAAAGTTTAGTTATGAAATTATAGGCCCCCTACATTATTCAAAATCTAAAAAACCAAAACATATTAATTTATTATTAATTAGTGATGATGATGGGAATTTTCATTACTGTTACATTTCTGATTTAGGCAGGCTAATATCCAGCCAAGTTTCAAAACATAATGGAAAAAAATATCTATGTGATGGCTGTCTTCAATATTTTAGTTCAGAAGAATACTTAACTAGACACAATACTTATGATTGCGATTTTGTAAGAATAAATCTACCATCAAAAGATTACAAAGAAGACAAATTTGGAAATAACGTACCCGGACACATTCTTAAATTTGAAAATATCCAAAATCAAATGGAAGTTCCCTTTGTCATTTATGCCGATTTTGAATGTGTACTTAAACCTGTCGATAACACAGATGATGATCAGTTAGGTTTTAATAAATCATACACTGTAAAAAAATTTGAACATGTTCCTTATTCATTTTCATATTACATAAAATGTTCGTTTGATGATAGTGTTTCAACGCTAGAAGTATATAGAGGACCTAATTGTGCTCAAGTGTTTATTAATTTTCTAGAAAGAGAGGTTCATGATTTATATATTAGGTATCTAGGAAACTTTAAAAAAATGGAAACATTAACAGAACTAGAAAAATTAAGCTATCAGTATTCAAGCGAGTGTCATATTTGCAACAAACCATTTAAAAATGATAATGAAAAAGTTGCAGACCACTGTCATTTAACTGGAAAGTATAGAGGAGTTGCAAAGTATAGAGGAGTTGCACATTCTATATGCAATTTAAATTATAAGCAACCACATTTTATTCCAGTCATTTTCCATAATCTAAAAAATTACGATTCCCATTTATTTATAAAAAAAATTCTGTCAAAATCAGGAACAATTGTCGGTAATTGCTCAAAACCAAGAAAAATATATTTCTTTTCAAAAACATATAGAGGTGGATAATTACTATGATCGGAAATTGGGATTAAAAAAAAGTAAATACATAAATTTAAGATTTATTGATTCTTTTCAATTTTTACCTTATTCGCTTGCAAAATTATCAGAAAAGTTAAGTGATCATCAATGTAAAGAAGTTCAAAAATATTTTACTGAGGTTGAAAAATTTAAATATATTCGACAAAAGGGGGTATTTCCATACAGTTACATTAAAGACCTTACAAAATTAAATAAAACAGCATTACCTGAAATAGGGGAGTTTTATAATGATCTGAAGAATGAACATATTACAAAAGAGGAATATGAAAGGGCAACAGAAGTGTGGAATTTATTCAACTGTAAAACTTTGGGTGATTATTCTGATATTTACCTAAAATCGGATGTTTTACTTTTAGCAGATATTTTTCAAAATTTTAGAAAAACTTGTATGAAAACATATAAGCTAGATCCAGCTTTTTATTACACTTTTCCCGGTTTGAGTTTTGATTCCTGTTTGCGCCACACAGGCGTTGAATTAGAGCTTCTAACAGACCCTGATATGTTACATTTTTTTTAAAAGTAATGTACGAGGAGGTGTTAGTACTTGCGCTGTAGAAAGTCGGTCGCAAATAATTTATTTCTTTCTGATTTTGATCCATCAAAACCTACTAAATATATCATGTATCTAGATGCTACCAATCTTTATGGATATGCAATGTCTCAATATCTTCTCCAGAAAAATTTTAGATGGCTTTCTAAATCAGAAATTAACAATTTAAATATTATGGCCCTCTCCGACACTTCTGAGAAAGGCTGTGTCTTGAAGTCGATTTAGAATATCCCAGCGACTTGCATGATGAACATAACGACTTTCCTTTTTGCCCTGAAAATTATAAACCTCCAAATTCTAATTGCTCAAAATTAATTCCAAATTTAAAAGATAAGAAAAAATATAATTCATTATGCACTTTTAAAACAATGCATTGAACATGGATTAAAATTAACTGGGATACATAGAGTTCTAGGGTTTACTCAGTCACCATGGCTAAAACCGTATATCGACTTGAATACAAAACTACGAAATCAGTCTACAAATGAATTCGATAGAAATAATTATAAGTTAGCAAATAACAGTATATATGGCAAAACCATGGAAAATGTCGATAAAAGAATTGATATAAGGTTAGTTACGCAATGGTCAAAAAATCATAGGAAGGATGGGGCAGAAAATTTAATAGCTAAACCGTATTTTAAAGACTTAACAGTGTTTTCTGAGAGTTTAGTTGCTATTCAAATGCAAAAGGTTTTAGTAGAATATAATAAACCTGTTTATGTGGGATTTTCAATTTTAGATATATCGAAAACTGTAATGTATGATTTTTTCTACGACTTTTTAAAACCTCTTTATGAAGATAAAGTTAAACTTTTGTATACGGACAAAGACTCCTTCATATTAGAAATACAAACTGAAAATGTGTATGATGATTTAAAACGAAATATTGAAAAATTTGACACATCAAATTATAAAGCACATAATATTCATGAAATGCCAATATCAAAATCTGTAGTCGGTAAATTTAAAGATGAATATGCTGGTGAACCAATAAAGTGTTTTTACGGCACTTCAGCCAAAGCATATTGTGTCAAAACGGAGAGTGATACCATTAAAAAGGCTAAGGGAATTAAAACCAGTAGTATTAAAAACCAATTAGATTTTGTTCATTATAAAGATGTTGTCGAAAATAATTCAAAAACATTTTGCACAATGTATTTATTTAAATCCCGTTTACATAAAATTTACACTGAATTAGTCAGTAAATTAGCCTTAAGTTCTTCTGATGATAAAAGGTTTAAAATTCCAAACAGCTTTGACACACTTGCTTGGGGTCATCAGGATATTCCTTTTTATGAATGGTCAATGAATCATGAAGACCTTTCCAATTTGTAAATTCAACTTTCCCTTCCTATCTTAATTTTCAAGGTTACAGGTTATGTTATATATCAAAAGAACTCAAGTTCAGTTTTCAATTGCTTCTTCAGCTGCTTTAGTACTTGAATTAAATATGTGTTTAGAAAGCTTTGATTCTGAAATTTATAACAATTTCTTTAGAAATTACGAAAAACGACTTTCTTCATTTAAAAACTGGAAGGGAAAATTGAAACCTGAAGTGTTAGCAAGAGCCGGATTTTATTATACTTCCTATAATGATAATTGCAGATGTTTTTACTGTGGTGCAGAAATATTTGAGTGGACATATGATGATTGTCCTATTGATGAACATTATAAATATTTCAAATCTTGTGACTTAGCTACATGTTTATGGCTTTCAAAAAGTAGAAACAATAAAGAACAATATAGATTAAAATGTGCTAATCAAAAAATAAGCTCCTATAAAGTAATTATTTATTAACATTTTTTTGATAAGTCAGCATATAAAAAATTAAAAATTAGTTTAGTAATTTAAAAGTATTTAAATGTATATTTTTACAATTGAATACGAATTAAAATGATTCGCATGTCATTATTTAAAATGTAGTTTGATTTATTGAATCAATTTAAATATATTTGTTTTTTTTGTATTTTAACCATTCTCTTCTTAGTACTAATATTAAACACATTAGTTTATTTAATCCTGTTTGTTTTATTATGCATACCCATATCCTATTATACGCAATTGTGGCGAACTCTATATTTGTCTATCATCCATCCAAAGTGTTAAAAAGCGAAATATGTTTTAAAAAAAACATCGAAGCAGTATGGCCCCACTCTTGCCATTTCATGAAAACTGAAAAAATTAATAATAATACTATTGTTTTCTCTTATCAGAGAAGCCAAATTGATAAAGACAATACTTTTTTCGAAATTTTATATTATTATTATAATAATACGATTTTTGATACAAACTGGATTCAAAAATTTGAAGAAAATGCTTCTTGCAAATATGCTTATAATTCGACCCATTTTCATAGTGAAAACTCCGATTTTAATATGTCATACATGTTATACATCATAATAATTTTATTAGTATTTTTCATATTAACTTATCTTGGATTATTAACTTATTTTCGATATAAATAATATTAAATTATTATTTTGCAAACGAAATAAAGTTCAAGGTCTTTAAAAAACCTTGAATTCTAATAAGGAGTAGTAACTCAGAGATGTTTTAATAAGATATTAAATATTGCAAACACAATGTTCACTAAAACTAGCCAAGCAAGTGCATATTCGTTAAATACTCAAAAAAACAGTGAAAGTGAAGTTTGTAAAAGATCAGCTGAAAAGCTCATTAATTTTAAAACTTATTATTTGAACAATTGTACCTCAAAGTTTCTCCGTGTTGGATTACGATTAGATGATTTTTCGCCAACAATTCAAATAGGAAGTCAAAATGGATTTTCGATCAATTTTAATGAGGAACATTGGAAGAAATTAGGGATGTACCAGGGAGTTATTGCAAATTATTTTTATACGCCCGGTAGTGACACGTTTCCACTTAATATTGGTGATATTACTTTATATTTTGAAAAAATTAATGCTACTCCTATTGTAAAAATCCAGAATATGAATGGAATTTATGTATCTCTTGCATGTGATTCAATGGATAAATTATGGGAACTAAGTTCGATAAGTACTTCAGTATATTTCAATTATCCAATTTTAACGAGGGAAACAAATTGTTGACGAATGTATATAATGTTATTAATCCTAGCCAAAATACCAACAGTGAAAATGTTAGCACAGTACTAGAAATGTTAATAACATATCCATGTGAATTAGAAAATAATCTGAAGAAAAATAACTTAAAGAGAAAATATTATGAAGAAATCAGTGCATATTAATGAAGCTAGAAATAAAGTTCATTTATTAGTAACGTGGAGTTTTGCATATAGGTATGCTCGACTGTGTGAATATCAAAAGTTTTATTTAGACAGGCTACGATTCAAGAATAGGATTATGCAGTGTGAAAAAGTTATAAGTAATATTTTAGATAATGAACATAGAAATATAATTTACAAGGAAAGATTTAATGTATCTAAATAAATATTTGAAATAAAACCTTAGTTGTTTGATTTTTTTTTATTAGTGTATAAAAATCAAAAAATATTTTAAATGTTACAAAACATCTTTTTTAAAAATCCAAGAATTATGAGTGTTTTCTAATCCTAGCCATTTTACTAAAACTTTATCTCCTTTTCGTCTTAACACTTTTTCAACTAAATACACATCCGGATGCTTAACCAATTGTAATTCCTCCTCATAAAAGGCACCTTTAATTTCTAAATTGTTTTCATCTTTAATTAAATATGTTCTAGGATTTGTTAATTTAACGTCGTATATTTTAAATATTTAATTCGACCAATTAGGAGTATAACCCTTTGTAAACGCTTCTCTTTGTTTGCTTATTCGAACATAATCACCAAATTTAAATTTTGGATTCCTAGGGTCAATTGTTTTCTTGTATGTATAAGATGCTGTGAGAATTTGTTTTTCATTTCTTTTACTGATTTCACATGGTTTTTTTCCAGTAGTAGAATGGATTGTATTATATGTTTTTACAATTTCGTCTAAAATGTCCACCCATTTATAATTTCCACGTAAACTAAACTTTTTCCACATTAAATTTTTTATAGTTCTATTTGCTCTCTCTACGACACTAGCTTTCATGTTTGAGTATGTGTTGTAGTGATTTATGTTAAATTTAACCATTAAATCTTTAAAACATTTATTAAAAAAACTCTTTTCCCATACCGGTTTGGAGATTTTTCGGTTTATATTTTGCTCTTTCTAATATCTTTTGTATTGCCAAAGTTACGTCATTTGCAGATTTCGATTTAACTGGTTCTACCCACAGAAATTTTGAAAAAACATTGATAACTACAAGAATGTATCTGTAGCCCTTATTTAATTTCCAGTATGGTAACATCTCAACTAAATCACCTTGCCATAGATCATTTATTCCTTTCACGATAACTCTTCTTCGTCTGTATTTATTCCTACTTGGTCTGTGAAGTTCATTAACAACGTCCTCTTTAATTCTGTTACTCATGACTGAAATTGGACAATGATTAATTTTCAACCATTATCGGACATTTTATTACTAATTCGCCATAGAAAGTTGGTATAGTAACACTATTTTGAGGGTGAAAACTAATTTCATCACCCTGTTTTATATTTATTTGCTTTCCGTATGGAATCCGAATATTGTTTATTTTTAACAAAACGTCATCTTTGGGATACTCAACTTTGATTATTTTGCCTGACGTAAATGGAAACTTATATATTAATCTTCCATCTTGAAGTAGTTGATAACTTCTCTTGGTTGCATCAAAGGTTCCAATAAATGGCATAACAATATTATAAAATAAAGTTGCATTGGCAATATTTACAACGTTTAAAATTTGAGGGGTATCACTTAAATTTAAATTATTTTTGTCCCTATTTAATATATGTGATCCAAATTTGTCAATCGACATATTTGCACGGAAGTTCTAAGACGAATAAAAATTTTGTTGAAATACCGAGTTTTTATTTAATAACTTTTGCTTCCCTAAGTTCTTCTAAAATTGACACAATTTCATTTTGATGACCTGTATGACCAGCCATTTGCGATGATACAAGTAGTTTCAATCTTTCAATTAATTCATTAATATTGTCGAAATAAATGTAATCTATTTTCTTGTTAGATAATTTTAACATATCACCACCTTTTTTTAATAAAGAAGATCGTGGTCTCTGAGGAGATCTTAATTTGCTTAAAGTGCTTAAACTAGACATACTTGAAATGCTAGATGAAGATCTTGTAGGTTTAATTATATTTTTTTCAACTAAATATGGTTTAATTATGGTTATATATTTCGGATCTGCAGTACCTTGTACCTGCTCTTTGGGGTCATAATTTCTTTTGTAAGCATTTGTACGTTTTAATATGTCCATATAATTTTCTAAATCAACAGGTTTGTAACCTTTAGGATCTTTGAAAAAAAGTAGTTCATACAATCCAGGAGTTCCCTTATAAATAAGATCTTTGAGTTTAAAATTTTCATCCTTAAACTCAACAATAGAATCTCCAATTTTCCATTTTTCTAATAATGGATCATGTACAAAACCATGCGTATGATCTAATTCCCGATTCCCTTTAATCGAGTCATCAACAAATGATCTTACAAGTGGATGATATCCTTCGAGGTACGTATTGTAAACCTCACCTCTTTTAGTTAATTCAAGCATTTCTTGTCTTATATCTTCTGTCGTGGGTTCCACTAAAGATGATTCGGTTTCATAACTAGGTTGAGTACCACTTGGTTGATCTAAGAATACATCTTCATTATAATTTTGTATAACGTCTTCATCTTGTAGGAATGATGGCATATCATGAGGAAGATATTTATTATATATATTTGTTTGTCGTCTTCCTGATCTTTTTTTCGTAGTTGAAAAAATGTTTTTGTCGATTTCTGGAGTTAAAAAGAGTGGTGGCGAACTGGGTTCCCGCTTTACCAAGGGTTCGGTTTTTATTGTTTTGATTAATTCTTGCAAAGGTTCAGTTATTGGTTTTAATTCTGTTTCTTGTCGAACTTTAATCTCTGCTAAATCCGGTTTTAATGATTGGTACTTTCGTTTGACGGCTTTTCGAGCTTCTACCAGTTCTTTTGCAACTTTTGCATTCATGTTGACTAACATATGACGAGTCATACACTAAGGTCTATTGTTACGGTAAGATATTATATATGTTTTAAAAATGTATAAAATTGTCAAATCCTTTTCGATATCTTCCAGATTTTAAACTGCAATCCTTATCGATAACTAAAAAATCAAAGTCAGATTCCCAACATAAGGAACACATTTTTTTAAAATTGTCGAACGACATATCTGGGGTGACGTGATCATCATAAACATGTTTTAAATTCGTACAATCTTGTCTAAACAAAATTAACAAATTTGCATTGTCTCTAATCAGTTGTTTTGGAATCGAAGAATAAGTTTGACATAAATAAAAACAATCGGTGTTTTTATGTCTTCCAAATGAAAAGTAGTCTCGCATTACACTTTGATTACAGCAAACCATATCATCAAAAATTATAACTGAATTGGATTTTACTTCATCTGGTGACACAATGTCTTCTTCGCTTGTAGACTCGAAGTATCCAATTTCTTTAATTGACTGCATTACATTTCTAAAAAACTCATATTTTGATTGATACAAGGATTTTGAGAAAATATATATATTCGCAAAACGTAATCCATTTTCAGATATTAAAAGAGCAACTACCACATTGGTTTTTCCTGAACCAGAAGGTCCCACAATTAAACCTCTTTTAGAACAACCTCCAAACAATTTTCCATGCTTTTTAAAATTAACTAAATTGACATCATGATTTTTGACAGGCAAGGAAAAAGATTGCTTTTCTAACCACATTTTAGGGAAACCAAAGCGTGTCTGAGAAATATCTTCATATTTTTCATTTAAATATCCAACCTTATTTAAGCGTCAGTATATATAATAGAAGGTTGAAGTAGATGTGGACATATTACGAGATCAAAGCTCATGACGAGAGGTGGTTCATTAAACACTTTAATTAATAGGTTACCGTTCGAATTACATATTCCTACATACAATTATTGTGGTCCAGGAACCAAACTAAATAAACTATTTAGAGGAGATAAGGGCAAAAATCCTTTAGACGAAGCGTGCAAGCAACACGATATTGCTTACTATAAATTTTCTGATTTAAAACACCGCAACTTAGCGGATCAGGTGTTAGCAACAAAGGCATTAGATAGATTCAAGTCTCCTGACGCACCATTCAGTGAAAAGATTGTTGCTTTAGGAATATCGGGGATCATGAAAGCTAAATCAAAATTAGGAATGGGTTTAAGAAAGGGAAGGGGAATAAAACTAAAAAAAAAGAAAAAAGATTCAATTAAAAACATTTCTTTCCAGTAAGCTGTTCAAAAAGCTAAAAAGGGAATAATTGGAAAAAAATATAAAAATTTACGTATTGCAGCTCAAGATGCGTTGTCTCTAATCAGCAATTATAAGGGACGAGTAAAAAAACCCCCAAATCGAATTATTCCGATTCCAAAAATTGGTGGTGTTTTGCCATTAATCCCTCTTTTTGCAGGATTATCTGCATTAGGAGCCCTTAGTGGCGGTGCAGCTGGAATTGCTTCAGCTGTTAACTCGGCAAAAAGTGCTAAAAACAAACTGGAAGAACAAAAAAGACATAATAAGGTTATAGAACAATTATCTATAGGGAAAGGTTTATTTTTGCGCCCATATAAACAAGGATGTGGATTATATTTAAAACCAAAAAACTGTTAAAGATGCTGCCTCGCAAACCACTAACTAATATTGATTTAAGAATGTATGTCAAAAAATTAGAAATTCCAAATTTCCGTGGTGTATTTATGCGGAATAATATGCCAAAGACTATCAATAAATATGAAACCGGCATTATAAATTTAGACGACAATAGTGGAGCAGGAACACACTGGACTGCTTACATTAAAAATGATAAAATTATTAATTATTTTGATAGTTTTGGTAATTTAAGACCTCCTTTAGAAATAATATCTTATTTTTTTAGCGATGGTAGCAAAAACAAAATTTTATATAATCATAACTCTTACCAATCTTATGATTCTTCAAATTGTGGTCAACTTTGTTTAATTTTTCTCTATGAAAACACACAATAGATAGTCTTAGAATCATTTTGGAAGACACTAACTAAATTCCACAAAATATTATATATTTTCCTGTAACAGTGAAAGTGATAGATAAAATTACTGTAAAGATATTAGATCAAAACGAGGAAATAGTTAATTTTCGGAACGAAACAGTTACACTCAGACTGCATATAAAAAAACTAGATTAGTAATGGTTATATTATATAATCAAAATTTTAGTATTCCAAATAGAACTGTTCAAAAAACATATAATAGGAATCAACTGATCAAGAAAAACATTAGTAGGCGTGGTAACGTTAAAGAGCTAACCACTGCAAATAAAAAGTTTCTTAAATCTCTAGGACTTCAACTTTTACTATGAATATCCTTAATGTTACAGAAAAACTTTTAATTGATAATTCCATTACTCATTCGGAAATTCATTCTTACGAACCATATTTACCAAACAAATTAGGAAATAATGATGAGATAATAATTCCCGTTCACGAAATTGAAAAATACACACTACCCTGCGATAGTTTTCTTTACATAGAAGGAAAGTTAACTAGAGAGGATGGAACAGTTTCTAAAACAATGAGCTTAATAAATAATGCAATTGCCTTCCTTTTTAAAGAAATAAGATATCAATTAAATGGTGTCACTATCGACTCGGTAAGAAATGTTGGTATCACATCAACTCTAAAAGGTCATCTTTCATTTAATGAAAATGAGTCAGCTAAATTAAGAAATGCAGGCTAGAATCCTGTAAAAACTGTTGAAACAAGCGTAACTTCGACAACAAATATCTCAATCGTTGACGAAAAAACAGGTTTTTTTAATGTTTGCATTCCCCTTAAGATTTTAATGGGATTCTTCGAAGATTATAAAAAAGTAATCTTAAATTCAAAACAAGAACTTATACTTGTTAGAGATAATACCGATAACAATGCAATTTCAACCACAGATGACAGTGAAAATCCGAAAATTACTCTTAACAAACTTACATGGAATATACCTCATATATCAGTAGGAATTCCCCAAGAATTATCTCTAACCAAAATTATAGATAAAAGTACTGATATACTTATTGCATTTCGAAGTTGGGAGTTAATTGAATATCCAGAACTATTAAAAACTAATAGACACAATTGGCCAGTTAAAACTTGAAACTCCCCGTCACGTCATAGTTGCATTTCAACAAGAAAAATGGAATAAGAAAAAGAGCAATATGAGCGAATTTAATGACATAGACTTAAGAAACATCAAAGTATTCCTAAATTCTGAAAGGTATCCTTATAATGATGTTATATTAGATATGATTAAAAATAAATTTGCTCTCTTGTATGAAATGTATTCCAATTTTCGGAATACTTATTATGGAAAAACAGAAGAACCATTATTTGATCCCATTGTATTCAAGGACAAGGCACCCATTGCATACATTAATTGTTCACATCAAAAAGAATCTTTGCAAGCAGGACCTATTGTAATGAGAGTAAAATTTGAACTAAACAAAAACATAGAAAAAGACACAACAGCGTATTGTCTAATATTACATGATAAAGTTTTTAGCTACAATCCACTTACTAAAATTGTAAAACAACTGTAAATTATCTGCGCATGCGGGATATCTTAAGTTTAATTCCTAAATATTACTTACAGATAACAAAAGAGTCAGTTGTTATTAGATGTTTGAGAGTAAAGTGTGGCTAGCTTATAATGTCACGTAGATTAGGCGAGATAGAAACTTTTATCAAAAAACTAAGGTAACTCAAAAAGGACATTGAAGATTACTCCAAAAAAACTTTTATCTTTAAAAAATTTCCTAAATTGAAAATATGAGGCTTGTACTAGACATTCAAGGTTTTAAGGACGAAAAAAATAAGTTAATACCTAAAGAACTGGCAGCCTATGATGGATACAGAATAAGCCACTATATTTTTAAAAAACCTTTTTCTTTAAACTTTCTTTCACCTGAGCTACATAAGCAAGCTATTTGGTTAATGAAAAATTACCACTGTATATATTGGAATTCTGGGTATACCCCACTTCATCAATTTTCAAATATAATCAAAGAGTTGACCGAGGATATTGAATTTGTTTACGTTAAAGGAAAGGAAAAAGCTGACTATGTAAGGAAGTATTCAAAGAGCCCAGTTATTGAGTTAGATGAACAACCAGTCTTAATGTCATCTAAACCAAGATGTTTTTATCACTTTTTACGAAATCATCATGTATGTGTGCACTTTCAAACGTATTATATTTATTTGATAATTTTTTTATGAATGAATAAAAAATAATATTAACTATATGAACTATTGTTTTATTTAAAATTTACATTACTGCAGTTCTCAAATTTACACCAATTTATAGCCTATTATAACATAACATTAAAATTATATTGTATTTCTAGATTACCGATATGAGAAAAAAATCTTTTCTATTTCTGTTTTCTAAAAAATTTTTACACACTTGCACTATTTTTTCACAAAATTCAGCATGTTTTAAATATTCGTGACTTTTCATAAAATCTTGAGCTTCCAAGTTATCATCATCACCAGCAAACGCTAAATATCTTGAGCAAGCTTCTGACATAACACACCCTTCAAGCATTTCGGTCACTAGTTTTTCCATTACAAGTTCTTAAACAAAATGTTCTTGGGATATTGAAATGTAAAAATCCTTTTCAGTTTCTGCTACTGATGTTTCCTTTAAAACTGTTGTATCTTGAATATATTTTTTTAGATTTATGACTTCAGTATAATAGCCTAACTTCACCAACTCATGTACAAATTCCAATAAATCAAAATTTTTTAAATAGTCATCACACAATGTCACTACTTTTAAATACTCGTCTGAAAGTTCGGCATAAAATGAGGAGAAAGATGGTTTACTTCTCATCTGATGGTCATTGATTTCATTTAGCAATTTAATAAATTCACTATGCAATTCTTGAATTGCTAATATTAATTCGTTGTTCTCACCACTGAATGACATTTTAACAATGTGCGTAAGTAATGATTCTTTATACTTAATATTTCCACTAGGCTACTATTTTCGCAGAGGGGATAACCTTCACGGCAAGGATAAGTTAACGAACGATATTGATTAAATAACATTTAAAATTAGAGAGGAGGAGGAGGAGTAGATATAAGGAGGAGGAGTAGGAGGTGCTTCTCTCCTTAAATAACTACTTACATTTAAAATTGTATATTATTTATTACAGTCCATCTGCTTTAACTGATTTGTTGATTGAATCGATAGGTGGTGGCAAAAGCCGAGTTCTACAAAAATGTTTTTTTATGTTATTAAAAATGTGACAGGCTAAATTACATTCTAAACAATACCTTGAATTATACCTCACTTTATTTAACTGAAAACATATAAAAGACTGCAAGGGCAACGAACCGAAAACACAAATAAACATGGACTAAAAAAAATTCTTAGGAGTTTGTTTTTTGTTCTTTTGAAAAGTTCTGTATACCTTTGTGAAATATAATTTTCTGCATTCTATCGTGCATGTAAGTCAAAATTAAAGCTACTTGATTAAAAAAAAGCCAGGACAATTTTTTTGGGAAAGTAGTTTTTACTCCGACCGTGTCGTTTGCCATCCCACCTAGGAAAGGACTATATATTAAGGGTATATTACCCCATCTGCCTGCAAAATTTCGTTTAAATTCAAGTTAAGTTAAGAAAAACACTACATTTTTAAAAATATATTAATTTTTTACTGTCGTTTGCCACCCTACCTAAAACAAAAGACCATAGATTAGGGGTATATTACTGCATCTACCTGCAGAATTTCGTTTAACATCAAGTTAAGGTAAGAAAGACATTGCATTTTTAAAAATATATTAATTTCTTACTCCGCCCCTGTCGTTTGCCACCCCACCTAGAAAAAGACCATATATTAAGGGTATATTATTCCATCTACCTGCAAAATTTCGTTTAAATTCAAGTTAAGTTAAGAAAAACATTACATTTTTAAAAATATATTAATTTTTTACTCTGCCCCTGTCGTTTGCCACCCCACCTAAAAGAAGACCATGTATTAAGTGTATACTACTCCATGTGTCTGCAAAATTTCGTTAAATTTGAAGTAATGATAAAACAAATATTGCTTTTTAAAAAATAAATTAATTTTTTACTCCCTCCCTGTCGTTTGCCACAACACCTAAAAAAAGACCATGTATTAAGTGTATACTACTCCATGTGCCTGCAAAATTTCGTTAAATTTGAGTTAATGATAAAAGAAATATTGCTTTTTAAAAAATAAATTTATTTTTTACTTCGCCCCTGTTGTTTGCCACCCTACCTATTAAAAGCCTATATTAATATTAAGTATATATTACGCCATCTGCCTGCAGAATTTTGTTTAATTTCAAGTTATGTTAAGAACGACATTGCATTTTATTATTTTTTACTTCGCCCCTGTCGTTTGCCACCCCACTTAGGAAAAGACTATATATTAAGGATATATTACTCAATCTGTTTGCAAAATTTCGTTTAAATTCAAGTTAAGTTAAGAAAGACATTGAGTTTTTAAAAATATATTAATTTTTTAGTCCGCCCCTGTCGTTTGCCATCCCACCTAGGAAAAGGCCATATATTAAGAGTATATTACTGCATTTGCCTGCAGAATTTCGTTTAATTTCAAGTTAATGTAAAAAAACATTGCATTCTTAAAAATAAATTAATTTTTTACTCCGCCCCTGTCGTTTGCCACCCCACCTAGGAAAATATCATATATTAAGGGTATATCACTCCATCTGCCTGCGTTTAATTTAAAGTTAAAGTATCTAAAAAAAAACATGTATTAAGTATATATTACTCTATTTGTCTAAAAAATTTCGTTAAATTTGAGGTAATGATAGAAGAAATAATTCATTTTTAAAAATAAATTATTTTTTACTCCGCCCCTGTCGTTTGCCACCCCACCTAGGAAAAGGCCATGTATTATTTGCCTGCAGAATTTCGTTTAATTTCAAGTTAATGTAAGAAAAACATTGCTTTTTTAAAAATAAACTAATTTTTTACTCCGCTCCTGTCGTTTGCCACCCACCTAGGAAAAACTATATATTAAGGGTATATTACTTCATCTGCCTGGAAAATTTCGTTTAATTTCAAGTTAAGTTAAGAAAGACATTGCATTTTTAGAAGTATATTATTTTTTTACTTTGCCCCTGTCGTTTGCCACCCCACCTAGGAAAAGAGCATATATTAAGGGTCTATTACTGCATTTACCTGCAGAATTTCGTTTAATTTCAAGTTAATGTAAGAAAAACATTGCATTTTTAAAAATAAGCTAATTTTTTACTCCGCCCCTGTTGTTTGCCACCCCACCTAGGAAAAGACCATATTAAAGGTATATTACTCCACCTCCACCAAGTTAAGAATGACATTGCATTTTTAAAAATTAATTAATTTTTTACTCCCTCCCTGTCGTTTGCCACCCCACCATATATTAAGGGTATATTACTCCACCTGCCTGCAGAATTTCGTTTAATTTCAAATTAATGTAATAAAGACATTGCATTTTTAAACATAAATTCATTTTTTACCCCGCCCCTGTCGTTTGCCAACCCACCTATGAAAAGACCATGTATTACGTGTATATTACTCCACCTGTCTACAAAATTTCGTTAAATTTGAGGAAATGATAAAAGAGATATTGCATTTTTAGAAATAAATGATTTTTTTATTACGTCATTAACGTTTGCCACCCCCTATCGAAAGAGTTTGCAAAGTTTTGTTGCAATTAGATTTAACATAAAGAAGATATTTTTGCCCTTGGAAACATCCTGTAACTATTTTTCTTGTATATTTATATTATGTCAAAGGTTTATGTGGTCGGCTGTAAAATTTTGTTGCAGGCTGCTTGTTGCTAGCTACAAGGAGCTGGCTTGACGGATATCTGGGTAGATCGGTATACAAAATATGGCCCGAAAAGATGTGCTTTGTATCCATTAGTAGTAATTTTACCGGTTTTCCAGAATGTCCGGTGTTGCCAATTGAAATATATCAACAACTGTAGTTGTAACAGTATAAAACGTGGTAGCCAGATATAGCAAAAGCGTTAAAAATACACAACTTGTGACGTTCAATACTTTAAAAACGCTCACTCAATATAATACAATATCTTATGTGTGTATAAACAAAACATTTCTAACAGTATGGCAAAAATGAGAAAATCAAGGGATGTGTTATATTCCTTAGTACGTAATAATATGATACTAGTTGAGTAAATAAATGCCGCATAATTGCTCACACCGTAACAGAATCATCATATTTAGACAGTATATACTCTATTTTGCCCCTCCGTTTAAAGGAAAAATACTTACGATGCGAGTGTTTTGCACGTACTGGCACCACTCAGAATGTCATTCGTATGTTTTGAAGATTTCTTAATGGAACTGAGGTGAGGAAGAAGTAAGCAAGTGGTCTAGATTCGACTTCTATCATACGTATGTATAAGAAAAGAATAGACTAAAATACTCAAGGGACGCGGTCGAAAAAGGGTAATGTAAAAAAGCACCCCACATACGTGGGAATGCATGTGTAAGTGAAATGGATATGGAAAATAGATGGAGATAAATAGTGATAAGACTACACTCGCTATAAAGGAGAAGAGTATCTCTATATGGTCCTTTTATATCACGAACTTCGAGCTTCAAATTAATGTTTGTCCTTATAATAAAATATTTAGGAGCTTCTTTAAGTTTTCTTTGATTTCTATAAAACACATCTACGAGAATAAAAAATTGTTTATTTTGTGTCTTCTTTAAGAAAATTTAAAATATATATTAGTAACCTCTGATGCACCATACCATATATAGGTAAATACAAATTATTATTATTTTAGAAGCTAGCTGTATAGTACCTAATGATTCCTGATTATTTCTTAGCCTGATACAAAATTGATTTGTAATTCAAATTAAAGATATTTCAGGCATGGAGTATATACCGGATGTTCCTGAAAAATGGCTCCTCCTTATAACTCTTTTTATTTTTGTTATGACGTAAAAACGAAATTTGGGGATATTTATAAATATTCATTTGCGTTTATTGTCGTACTCAACTGCTTTTGTCTACTTCGGTTTGACTGGAAATACCCAGTAAATCTCGAATTTTAAATGGGGGACCCTGTATATATTTTCTGATTTTGATGACAGTCCACTTTTCATTTTTGACAGATCGCTAATTTTCATTTATTTTTATTATGGTAGTCAGAAAATTAAGTTTTTCCTTACCTCACATACACACATATAACTAAATGTCACAACAACGTATTTATTGTACATTTACTTTACTATTTTTAAATGGAGGGACGGAAGCTCACTATGCTATCGAGAAAAACACTTACTAACGAAAAATCTAATAGTGAAAATTTAGGGCACTATATTTTGATACTAAAAATAAATTGTTTTTCGGATTAGCATACAAAAAATATATAATAGACTTTAAATAAGCAATAATCCATATAATGTAATAATTATCAGGGAGAAAAAAAATTACATTCTTGTTTTCTTTTTTCAACCTTGAAAAACCGATTATATGGTCGAAACGTCGGCAACTTCACATTAAAGGATCTTTTATTTATTGTACTAAACCCCGAAAACAAACATTTTAAATACCATATATTACTAATTGATTCTCTCTAACACATCTGTTCTTATCATACGGTTTTTGTGAATATGCTGTGCAATTTTGTAAGAAAATTCAATGCAATTTGATTGATTGATTCTTTTTAAATACCTACTAGATACCACTATACTTTTTTGCACAGGATTTGTGAAACTACGATAAACTATGAATATCTACCATCAAATAAAGAAAATATTTTCATATGGCTGGCACCCATAAGTGAGGGTGTGAGGATGTATCTGCGTTCGTGAGAAAATCCGTTCACGTAATTTGGCTATCTCTGCTAACAAGTGTTGAGTATTTAGAAACCGTTTTCTATAGGATTCCTGCATTCTAGTTGGTCTAGGTACGCCTATTAAATGTTTTTAACGTTCTTGCGGACTCATTAAAAATCTTTTTTTTTGAAGCATATGGGTTTAAATGGGGAAAAAATGCTCAAAATATGTCATAAAACTGACTTTTTTATATTAATTGTGATAATAAACAAATAATGTTGGTTATTTAGAGGGTCTTTCGTTTAAATCTATAAGAACCCCCGCGTTTGATTGGTCTAAATATGCGGTTATAACATCATTTCTCAACGCTATTTTTTTATATAAAGACAATCATTTTTCGCAAGGGTTCCAATCAGCTCTTATCGAGAATCCGTAGAAACAATTATTATAAAAACTGACAAAAATTGCAATTTCTGCAGATTTTACCAAACCAAAATATTTTCATATGGCTGGCACCCATAAGTGAGGGTGTGAGGATGTATCTGCGTTCGTGAGAAAATCCGTTCACGTAATTTGGCTATCTCTGCTAACAAGTGTTGAGTATTTAGAAACCGTTTTCTATAGGATTCCTGCATTCTAGTTGGTCTAGGTACGCCTATTAAATGTTTTTAACGTTCTTGCGGACTCATTAAAAATCTTTTTTTTTGAAGCATATGGGTTTAAATGGGAAAAAATGCTCAAAATATGTCATAAAACTGACTTTTTTATATTAATTGTGATAATAAACAAATAATGTTGGTTATTTAGAGGGTCTTTCGTTTAAATCTATAAGAACCCCCGCGTTTGATTGGTCTAAATATGCGGTTATAACATCATTTCTCAACGCTATTTTTTTATATAAAGACAATCATTTTTCGCAAGGGTTCCAATCAGCTCTTATCGAGAATCCGTAGAAACAATTATTATAAAAACTGACAAAAATTGCAATTTCTGCAGATTTTACCAAACCAACGACTTTTTTCGTGCTCACCGATATTTAATGCAAAACGTAGAATTATGTGCCTTATTATAAACTTAAAGCGAGCTTCAATACACTGTCATGCTATTTTTTGCAGCAAATAAAATATACAATAATTTATCAAGAATTCCACAGATATAATAAAATGATATCCTTTATATATTATGTATAGAGAATATTTTAATCCAACAAGTAATATGGCTTTCTTTCAGCAAAGTCTGAAATGTAATATTGTGTGATACTAAACAGGGATAAAAGATGTGAACAGGAAATACAAGAAACACTGTCAAAACATAAAAGTATGCTATGTTTACTTCAAGGGAAAATATAATAAACTCATTTAACTTTTAAGTCTAATCAAAATTATAAGCCGTATTTTTTTACAAAAAGCAGGTGATTTGTTTGGTTATTTCTAAAAATATACAAAAACCTTGTAAATTTAGAATACTCTATCTGAACGATTCTAAACAAACAAACAAACAAACAAAAGTGAAAATTGTTACAATTTTATGAACAAAGCGAAATTTACCTTAAGAGAAAAAAAAACAAAACAATGAAAAAACGAAATATTAATCGAAAAAAATTATATTTTTCGACAGGTCAATGCAAATACATAAATTGTGAATATAACATTCGCCATAAAGCAGTTAATGAATCCAGGTGACTTTAACTATAAGGAAATAAACAATACATATGCGAGGTGAATAATTTCGATGACATTGAAATTAAAATTACGCGATCTTAAACTCTATTTTGTTATCGTTATACAAGTAAAATAAGTGAAGTTAAACAAAAAGTGTACTGAACTAATATAGTAATTAAAGTGTATTAAAAAAAAGAAAATGTATAACTTTAATCTATTATGTAACAAAAATAATTAATGTTAACGGACTATCAGATACTTCATTCCCCTATAAAATATTTTCAAATGTTATGCTAACAGCTGGAACCTGACACCCAAATAGATTTAACTAAACAAGCAAATAAAGCATTTTAATGAAAACTTATTCATTATAAAAATTATTAACGCAGTAAAAAAGTCTTTGAATGAGGTACGCTTTGGTTTATTTTTCGAAAGAGGGCAAACATAAGGATAGGTTTTTAAATGTTCTGGAAGATTATTGAAAAGTTTTATGGCGTTATAAATAACTGATTTTTTTATTAATTCTGTGGAAGGAATGGGAAGGTATGTCATGCCTAGAGTTTCTGGTAGGATATATGTGTTGTGGCCTTTCCGGGAATGTGTTGTATATGTTTTCTTATCAAACAGGCGGTTTCTAAAATAAATAATGCAGAAAGTGTTAATATTTCATGTTTTTTGAAATAGTATTGGCAGTGCGCTCTATTATTTAGACCAAACAAATAGCGAATTGCTCTCTTTTGAAGCCTAAAAATGTTAAGAAATTGCTCGGTGGTACAGCAGCCCCAAAAGGGAAGGCCATAATGGAGATGGGATTCGAATAGAGAGAAATAAGTAAGTCTGGTAGAAGACACGTCCAGTTCTTTTGAAACTGATCGAATGGCAAAGCAGGCGGTAGAAAGTTTTTTAGTTAAGGTGTCAATATGCTTAGATCATTTTAGGTTGTTATTTATATTCAAACCCAGGATCTTAGCCGACTCAACATATTTAATATTGCTGTTAAGTAGCTGAAGTGGTTGTAAAATCCCCTTTAAGATGAGGCCACCGTTTTATCCACATTGAAGCAAAACAGATTGGAATCGGACTAAGCCTTGTGTCGTCAGCAAAAAGAGAAATTTTTCTATATTTTTAGGTTGGTTATATCAATATAATATCATTGATATAACAAAAAAAGAATAGGTCCCAAGTTCGAACCTTGAGGGACTCCAATTTTAATCAATTTACAATCATAATCAGAACCATTTGCCCTTACAAATTGTGGCCTATTCCCGAGATAAGATTTAAACCAATTAATAAATACCACGGATTCCATAAAAATTATTAATTCTTCCTACAAAGGTATACGTCACTATATTAACTTAAATTTTAAATTAAATTAAATATTAAATATATCGCAAATTACTTTTGAATGCAACGGGATCAAAACTCGCATTTTTTGTTACTCTTCGCTAGACGACCTTTCGAGTGTGCTACCTTTCTAGATTATTTCGTATAATCTACCTATCTGTTCCATACACACACAGGCATTCATTTCTCTTTAGCACCCACATATATTAGAAGCTGGTTGGGAAAAGAAATATCCTTTCCGCCTGGATTTCGTGACACATTTTATTATTATTTGGTCCTTTCAGGGTTGCCGATTCGCCGACTCTGTGAATATTAACCTGTATTAAGAGAAAGTCGGACGAAAAAATTTACTTATAAAAAACATTATAATTTACGACGTTTGGTCGTATGGTGGTTAATCTTATTTTTGCACCTGCTTAAATATCTGTAATTACAATCATACATGACGCCCGGCTAAAAAAAAGATATGTGGATGGCAATCATGTAGCCAACTTTATTGTTATAACACAGAACTGGAACATCTGTATATCTACCTTTTTGTATTCTCGATAACTTAGTGATGCAGGTAGACTCTTAAAGAGCCTTTACAGTTTCTGATTTTAATTAATAATGTTTACTTTTTAATTTTCGTATTTTGCACAAAGCTCGACTATAAAAATCGAAATATTTCACAGTTTAAAAACAAACTGATAAAATACTTGTATTCAAAATTTGGCTTATACGGGCATAACGAAAAATTATAAATTCACGAATATGGACGGTACTATATAATAGCGATGTCAGATTTGACGTCCAGTCAGGAACACTGCGCCATAAGGTAAGGTAAGAATATTTGGTAGGATCCACAATGGTTATGATACTGGTGGGTATGAATATGTACAAGTTCTAACGAATTGCTTATTAGTGGTACGATAGCGCAATTGGTTAGAGCAATGGACTAATGATCCATAGGTGCAGGTTCGATCCCCACTCGTACCATAACTTTTGCTGTTGATTATAAATATTTCTAAAAAAACATTTCACAGATTAAACTGATCAAATACTTCTATTCAAAATTTGGCTTTTTTACAAAACCAGGTGATTTGTTTCGTTGTTTCTAAAAAATATACCAAAACCGTGTAAAATTAGGATACTGTATCTGAACAATTCTTCCTGCAACACTTTTGAGTTATGGGTATACGTGACTATATAGTAATATTTTAAATATTTAGGCATTTTTTCAAGAAATCTACCTACTAGTAATATTTAAAAATAAATGTGTTGGGTATTGAATTTCACCAAAGTTCTGAAACTTGTCAGCTCAGATCATTTCCTGTAATCATTAGTTTTGGTATTAAACCAACAACAATTTTGTCAGGGACAGTCGCGGTGACCATATCCTTAAATAATTGGGTAACACTAATGACAAGCAATGATCTTTTTTAAATAAAACATATTTTAGGTAAGTTAATTATTGTAATATTTATTCATATTTAAAGTCAATCTACCCTAAAAACATTCTTAATGCTAAACAGTGTCTACAGGAGTATGCAAAAAATGAATTTAATAAAACTTAACACCATACCAATATCCCCGTAAAAAAAATCCTTAAAAGGCTCAAGTAAAAAGTCGTTAGTATGCTGGTATAATTCAGTGTTTTTTTTTGCATTTAAGGTAATATTGGTATTTAGATTGAGCCTCTTTTCAATTATATACAGGATATTATAGATTTCTGTGTAAACATAAATATAATATTAAGATAAAAACATAAAAGTAAACATTAAATATAGAAAATTTCTTAAAAACAGAATCAGGAAGAATTGATGACTGACCCAGCATTTCCCCTCTCCATTGGCGTTCTCTGTGTAATGAAGCTCTTTGGTATTTAGAAACATACCAAAACTGTTTATTAGCACCTTAAGGTAATCCATCTATTACTTATTAGGTAAGATATTAAAGTGTTTTAGATGGGAGCTTTACATACTAATATATGGCTCTAAAGCCATCTGTTTCGCTCAAAATAGATATTCTTATGTAAATAACCGATTATCGTTTTATATCTGTGGAGTTCTGGAGAAATTGTTAAAAATATAAATATTTTATTTGATGTGAAAAATAATTTTTAGCATGACAGTGAGCCGTTTTATGTTTTTATAGCATTCGCGTAATATTAACAGTTTGTAATATTTGGTCTGCTTAAATCAGTCGAGCATTGCGCAAAATACTTAAATTAAAAAGTAAACATTATTTTCTTAATAAGCCTGTAATAAAAATCAGAAACTGTAAAGACTCCTTAAAATTCTACCTGCATCACTAAGTTAGCGAGAATACGAAAAGGTAGATATACAGATGTTCGAGTTTTGTTCATAAGAATAAAGTTGGTTATATGGTTGCCGTCCACAAATCTTTTTTTTTAGCGGGGCGTCATGTAATAATTCTAATTACAGATATTTAAACAGGTGCAAAAATAAGATTAACTATCATTTTATGAATGGCAAACTTAAATGTATGTTTTTTTATAAGTAAATTTTTCCGTCCGACTTTCTCTTAATACAGGTTAATATTCACAGAGGCGGCGAGTCAGCAACCCTGAAATGACCAAATAATAACAAAATGTGTGACGAAATCCAAGTAGAAAGGATATTTTTTTTCACAACCAACTTCAAATATATGTGAGTGCTAAAGAGAAATGAATGCCTGTGTGTGCATGGAACAGATATGGGTAGATTATAGGAATTAATCTTGAAAGGTAGCACACTCAAAGGTCGTCTAACGAAGGGTAACAAAATATGCAGTTTTGATGTCGTTGCATTCAAAAGTAATTTGCGATATATTTAACATTTTTTATTTATTTTAAAATATTACTAGTAGGTTGAATTCTTGAAAAAATGCCTAAATATGTAAAATATTACTAATATAGTGACGTATACCCACAATTCAAGAAGTATTGCAGGAAGAATAGAGTTTTCTAAATTTACATGGTTTTGGTATATTTTTTAGAAACAACCAAACAAATCACCTGTTTTTGTAAAAACAATACGGTTTGTAATTTTATAGCTATAAAAAAATCTTACATATTTGATTAGACTTAAAAGTTAAATGAGCCTATTATATTTTCCCTTAAAATAAACATAGCATACTTTTATGTTTTGACAGTGTTTCTTATATTTTCTGTTAACATCTTTTATCCCTGTTTAGTATCAAGCAATCTACATATCCCTTAATGTATGGTACATTTCAAACTTTCCTAATATAAAGCCATATTACTTGTTTCATTAAAATATTCTCTATACATTATATATGACTCTGGGAGTAATTGAGCCTCTTTGAATTATATAAAGGATATCATTTTATTATATCTGTTTTGCACTAAGTATTATATCTACGAAATCCAAGTAGAAAGGATATTTTTTTTCAAAACCAACTTCAAATATATGTGGGTGCTAAAGAGAAATGAATGCCTGTGTGTGCATGGAACAGATATGGGTAGATTATAGGAATTAATCTTGAAAGGTAGCACACTCAAAGGTCGTCTAACGAAGGGTAACAAAATATGCAGTTTTGATGTCGTTGCATTCAAAAGTAATTTGCGATATATTTAACATTTTTTATTTATTTTAAAATATTACTAGTAGGTTGAATTCTTGAAAAAATGCCTAAATATGTAAAATATTACTAATATAGTGACGTATACCCACAATTCAAGAAGTATTGCAGGAAGAATAGAGTTTTCTAAATTTACATGGTTTTGGTATATTTTTTAGAAACAACCAAACAAATCACCTGTTTTTGTAAAAACAATACGGTTTGTAATTTTATAGCTATAAAAAAATCTTACATATTTGATTAGACTTAAAAGTTAAATGAGCCTATTATATTTTCCCTTAAAATAAACATAGCATACTTTTATGTTTTGACAGTGTTTCTTATATTTTCTGTTAACATCTTTTATCCCTGTTTAGTATCAAGCAATCTACATATCCCTTAATGTATGGTACATTTCAAACTTTCCTAATATAAAGCCATATTACTTGTTTCATTAAAATATTCTCTATACATTATATATGACTCTGGGAGTAATTGAGCCTCTTTGAATTATATAAAGGATATCATTTTATTATATCTGTTTTGCACTAAGTATTATATCTGTGGAATTCTTGAGAAATTATTGTATATTTTATTTGATACAAAAAATTAGCATGACAGTGTATTGAAACTCGCTTTAAGTTTATAATAAGGCACGTAGTTCTAAGTTGTGTTTTATGACTTTTCATATTTTGAGCATTTTTTTACACTTAAACACATGTGCTTTGAAAAAGAGAGACCGCAAGAATGTTAAAAACATCTAATAGGCGTAGCTAGACCAATTAGAATGCAGGAATCCTATAGAAAACGCTTTCTAAATAGTCAACATTTGTTAGCAGAGATAGCCAAATTACATGAACGGGTTTTCTCACGAACGCAGATACATCCTTACACCCTCAGAATGAATCAACCAAATAGCATTGATTTGTCTTACAAAATAGCAGAGCATATTGACAAAAACCATACCATAAAAGTAATGTGTTAGAGAGAATCAATTAGTAACATACGAAATTTCAAATTTTTGTTTTCGGGGTTTAGGACAATAAATAAAAGTTGCCAACGTTTCGACTATATATTCGGTCTTTCAAGGTTAAAAAAAACAAAAATGTAATTTTTTTTTCTCCTTAATAATTATTACTTAATATGGAATATTACTTATTTATAGTTATATCAAAAAACAATTTATTTTTAGTATTAAAATATAGTGCCCTATATTATCAGTGATACATATAATAAATTTTTCGTTAGCAAATGTGTTTCTCCATGACATAGTGAGTTTCCGTTCCTCCATTTAAAAATAATAAAGTAAATATATAATAAATACGTTGTTGTCACATTTACTTAAATGTGGGTATGTGAGGTGGTGTAACTTAATTTTCCTTGACTACTTGACCATAATAAAAATAAATGAAAATTGCCGATCTGTCAAAAATGAAAAATGGAGTGTCATCAAAATCAGAAAAAACATACATGGTCCCCCATTTAAAATTCGAGATTTACGAGTATTTCCGGTCAAACCGAAGTAGACAAAAGCAGTTGAGTACGTTAATAAATCCAATTTAAAGTTTTATAAATATCCCCAAATTTCGTTTTTAAGTCAAAACAAAAACAAAAAAAGTTATAAGGACGACCCATTTCTCAGGGACACCCGGTATATACCCCATGCCTGAAATTTCTTTTTTTTATTTAATTAAAAAAGCACAAACATTTTTGTATCAGACTAGAAAATAATCAGGAATGTGCTATACAGATAGCTTCTATAATAATAATGTTTATTTAGCTATATATGGTATGGTGCATCAGAGGTTACTAATATATATTTTAAATTTTCTTAACAAAGATACAAAATAGACAATTTTTTATTCTCTATTCTATTATTTAGAGAAAATCTTAAATATATTTTATTACTAAGAAATCTTCAAAACGTACGACGGACATTCTCAGTATTGCCAGTACGTGCAAAACACTCGCATCGTAAGTATGTTTCCTTTAAACCGAGGGGCGAAATGGAGAATATACCTTCTAAATATGATAATTATGTTACTTTTATGTGTTTTTTCATGCTAAGGAGTGAGTATTTATTTACTCAACGAGTATTAAACTATTACGTACTAAGCAATATAACACATCCTTTGATTTTCTCATTTTTGCCATATGCTGTTGGAAATGTTTTCTTGTTTATACACATATAAGATATTTTTATCGAGTGACCATTTTTAAAGTATTGAACGTCACAAGATGTGTATTTTTGAGGGTTTTCCTATACTTGACTACCACGTTTTATGCTTTTACAACTACAGGTGTTGATATATTTCAATTGGCAATACCGGACATTCTTGAAACCCGGTAAAATTGTGTGTATGGTGGAATTTTGGGTACTAATGGTATACAAAGCACATCTTGGGGCATTGGGGCCATATTTTGTATACCGATCTACCCAGCTGTTACATGGTTTCATTTTAAACGTTTACATATCAGATTTTAGGTATTTCTATTGAAGAATTTATAAATTATGTATGGTATTTAAGAAAAACGAATTTTTATTCGCGATTGTTATGTGTTTTCACAAATAAAACTATCAATTTTAATCTTAAACATGTTTGTTTATATGAAAACATACATTACATAATTGTTTTAATTTACCCTCTGGTATTATTAACTTAATAACGACATATCAAACACTTGTTTTTTATAGGCCAGTTTATAGCGTGTGGCATATCTCACGTACAAACGTCATCATTAGTATGAAAGGTACTATGTGTTATCTAAAGTAAGTGATGTATACGGTGATCAATAAAATATGCTCTCTTTCCAAAGTTCATTTATAAATGATTAAATGTCTTCTTCATAATCATCATTTCCAGTTCCATAATATTCGTAAGCGTTTTACCACCACTTTATGTTACGAGGTATTTTTTTGAGGGGGAAGAATTTTGAAATGATGTTTGTGTATTTCCATCACTTACTTGCTTTATTCCTAAAACTAGGATTAAACCGGCACTTATGAACGCTTACAAGCAATAAAATCTTTTTCTACAATGCCAAGACTTCACCTAGCACTTAGGGGAAAGTTAGGTGTCCATTTTGCTTTTGTCATTTTTGCTAAGCTGTGGAAAATATTGTTTTTACACATAAGTGCCTACCTATAGTCGTGATTTTGTAATTTATATATTTGACACTTAATACCTGTTGTAATAATTATAATATATAGCATACAGTATGTTTTATAGTATTTTTAATAATATATGAATGAAATACAAATTGCTCAGTTTTTTATTATGAGGATTCTGTTAGGTTTGTATGTTTTTCAATTATATTTAACTTTTATCTGAGCATTTATTGGGCATTTATTTACTCAACCAGTGTTAAATTATTACGTACTAAGCAAATATAACACATCTCTCAATTTTGTCAATTTTTTAGCTACCATGTTTGAACAGTTATCGGTGTCAGTTGTCTGAATAGAAAAATTATTGTGGTTACTTAACAATTGAAACAGACTTTAAAAAAATACAACTGTAAGATATAAGATTCGTGATTCTTATTGAATAATGTACTTATTTAAAAGGTCTTGTAATATTTTCTTTTCAGGTTACTACATGGGTGGGGAGCTACACGAACAATGTATTTTTGGCTTGTGACTCTAACTAGGTCATATGGATTCTTGGTTTGTCCTCTGTCCCCAGAGTAATATATCGACAATGAAGACGATTTTTGCAGCAAACGATAGAGAGGGCATCAGATGTCCTTAAAATATTTTACTGCCCGCAAAATACTCTACTCTAGTCAAGAAAGCATCCTGAACTAATTGAACATCGCGATATTTTTCCCACCCTAAAACACACAAAATTATCAAAAATATATAAAATATTTCATTCCCCCGCAAATACTCTTATTGGCATCCCTAAAATAATTCAACAAGGCCATAATTTTCTGTAAAGGTCTATGGGTAGTAAACCCAATAGCTTCGACCATTCTCATTATGCACTCTGCAGTCTCTATTAATTGAAAAACGTAATTTCTTCATCCTATAATACATACACCTGTTTCATATAACATTCGTTGTTAAAAATATATAAAAACAGTAAATTTTTAAAATACATTATGCCAAATACACAACTTTCTGGTAACTGTAATACACCACTGAATGTACTATTTCTTGTCGACATATTTTTAAAACGCCCCAAACGGGGGGAGCAGTGTCCTGGCTTTTTTAAATGCTTAGATTATACATAAATTTTTAGTATTCATAAACAATCCTTCAGAAAATTATTACCAATATATTCTGACTAGACCCAACGCCAGTACAGTTTTTACAACCCGACAAAACGGCGCTTAGATGGTAGCACATAAATGGCCAACGCTTAGCAAAGCCACCAAGGACTATAGTGGGGGAGAGAGTAGCTTCTTAGGTTTTTAAAACGCCTCAAACTTGTTTAATATTCATAAGCATAAATTCATGAACTTCCCGACAAAATGACGCTTAGATGTAGAATAAAAATGGCCAACGCTTAGCAAAGCAACCGAAAATTATAATAGGGGAACAGTTTCTTAGAAACTCCGACATGGCGCTTAGATGACAACGTTACATAAAAAATGACCGACATGAAAGCAAAGCCAAGGATAATGGGGGAAGGCTAGGAATACGCCATTAAGAACAAGAGCGTACATCTAATTGGCTGGGGACATAATTGGGGTAGAAACCCATAGAGGGAAACTATTAGGCGGAGTTAACTCCTGATTGGCTGGAAAGTTAGGGTCTAACCGATAGAGGGGAACCAGTAGGTGGAGCTTACTTCTGATTGGCTGGCTCAATACAAGCAAAAGCTATAGCTAAAACCTAAATAAGTATAGAATTTTGATTTATGCATCTCTTATTTTTATTTTTCATACAGTAACATTAAATCAATAGGTAATTATTATATAACAGAACAGAAAGTCTATTCATATTTACTTAAAACTATATGCTGGCGCAGACTATAAGTAATATAATTTAAAAGTTTAAACTGGTTGAAGTGGAACTTTTCTAACCTTAAGATGAGCAAAATCATTAATCACTTTTTCAAAGTCAAGTTCTTTCAACACATCTGATTGTCTGAACATCAACGACAAACTGGTCAATCTTTCTTGATGCATTGTACTTCTTAATTAATTTTCAATTCTTTTTAACTTGGAGAAGGACCGTTCCCCACTGCAATTAGTAACCATCGTGCTCAAAAAGATTCTGAATGCAATTTCTACATTTGGAAATATTTTTCAATTTTATTTTCTTTCAAAAGACGATATATTGCTGAAATACTATTAGTATCCTTATTTTTACTCGTCTGGACCACTTTTAAGTATTCTTTTAAATGTAAACATTCTGTTTTTAGCTTTATCTCGTAAACGTCTTCATATTAGAATTCAGCAAATTCTTTGTCTCAATTCTTCAGAATTTAGAGTTCTCAAGCGTGAAAATATACCAAACCCATTGTTAATGCCCTTATACGAACTTAGTAGCTGTTTTAGATGCAAGCTCAGGGTATTTATTATGGAGAGAAAGGTCTATTCTTGAAATTTATTTTTCCCGTTTAGTTGAACTGACGGGGCCGGGCCATCAAAAAATGCCTCGCGGGAGCTTTAATTTTTTTCCTTTTAGATTGGTGTTTGTAGTCAGAGTCCAAATTTTTCTTTTTGGCTGACGATTCGAAGTTATCAAATTTATCTCTGAGATTAATAATGAAATAATCAAGTGAAATAAATATATTAGTTGCAACATTAATTGCTGCTGTTTCTTTCTGGAGATAGTTACTTTTTGATATTGAGATAATAATTCTGTATCTATTCTACCAACCGTTTGACTTCGCACCATAACTCATCATTGATTCGAATGTGCTGGGCTATTTTCATGTGTTAAAATTATTTATTAATGAGTTTCCAATCATTACAACCATTTAAAGAGCATAGGCTTATACCAGAAGGGTTAAATAAGCAGAATGAAAAACAAAATACAGATCTCTTTGAAGGAGAGTAAAGCAACCATTTTCTTTCGAAGCTTTCATTGTTTTGCAGTTTACGGGTAAACAATGTTTTATTGAAATGCCTAGTTACTAATTTACCATCTGCTTCATTGTAGCTTCTATATTACTCGGAAAAGTCATGGTCTGTATTTTTGAAAATAAGTAGGTAGGTCCTTTACGAATCCAAATTTCGCGATTTGTTTCTGTAAAATTTTGTTTTCTGTAATATTAGCAGGGCCCTTGTTATCATTAGAATCTAAAAGAGGTATTACAGGCGGGAATTATGGTTTGATTTACAGAATAAATATTTATCGATTATCGGTTGGCGATCTGACAGAAATTAGGAAGCTTCGGGGCCCCATCGATCGCGGGGCTTTGGCAGTTGCCCAGAGTGCCCAATGGGAAGATGGGCATGTTTCAGATGGTAAAAAAACATTCGTTTTCTGCAGATCACATGAAATGTTCGGTCGGAAGTGTTGATATTCGCACCCAGCTGGACACAGCTTATAGAAAATCCCTTAGAGATTTTAATGTAAATGTATCCAAAAATCGTTATATTTTAAACAAAATTATAGATTGTGTATAATTTTGTGGAGCATCCGAGCTGGCACTACGTGGTCATGATGAAACGGCTTTGTCTAAAAATCCAGGGGTTTTTCGAGGGCTTATAAATTTTGTTGAGGAATTGGGACAAGATAGACTATCCGCTTTAGCAATGTTAAGTATCGAGAAATCGTTTATAAAAGGAATGTGCGTGCAATTTTAACGAACGTGTCATTCAGCATTTTTCCAATTCTAAAGAACGAAGAGTAGATTTGAAAATCAAGAGAATTTAAAGCTCAATTTAAAGATAAGATATTTATTTTTGTTTTAAGTATGCCTATTTTTAAATCTGTTATTGACCTCCCAATATAATTCACCACGAGCCGCCACTGGTATACTAATTGAGCTGTGGAGATTGCTTTGTTGTTTATGTCGGCCAGCCGGGGAGAAAAATATCGATCAGATTCCAGGAACACTTGAGCCTTGTTAATAAATATAAGAACTCAGATCTGATTGAAATTAGATCAGATTTTGCGAGTCACTTTCAACGAACCATAATTTTGCTGTACCTGAAATGTCTCCCTTTTACATGAATGTCCGAAGGGTCGAAAATTAGACCTACTAGAGAAGATACAGATAACCAGAGCCAAAAAGATGCCCAGTTCTCTCTTGACGTTTTCAATTTCGAGCCGAACTTGATTTTTAATAATTTAAGTTAGATACTAAATATAAATCCCATACCTCGCATCATTATTTCAGTAAGACGGTAGCCGAGTGATCTATGGTTTTGTAAAGTAAGTTATCTGGGAACGAATAGTTAGACTTCGATGCTTACAAGGGACAAAAGTTTTAGATAAGCTTAAAATATTTTTATTTATTGTTGGAAGACGTAACCTCGCTTATTATGTAGTTGTAGGTGCGAGTTTTATATATTTTACACGTTCTTGTTGTTTTAAGGTAGGTCCTTTAATTCTTAATTTATCAAATACGTCACTATTAGGTTCTTAATGCATTTTAGATCTGATAATGCCTGTTTGTTTGGCGAAACACGTGTAATCGTAGCTTCTTCATATATTAAACCACTTGACTGAGACCGAGACATTACTTTCCTTTTCTGCACGTGACTAAATTCCTTATGTAAGAGATCTTTCAAAGATATAGCCATCAACCAATAGCAAAAGTTAAGTTGCCCCACATTTTAAATTTCCTATTCTAAAATGAAATCGGAAATTACAAAATCACTACTTAATAAATATGTGTACTTAGTCTGATAATACTTTCCTCAATATTTTATTAGTTTAGTATAAATAAAACATATTGATCTTTTAGAGCTTCATAGGGAGGATAAACATTCCTTATTCCCGCTTGCATATTCGTATCGGACGTACGTTATTGCACAACCGGAAATAAACGAACTTATGCGACCCAGGTTACTTAACGGACATACGTGATTGCACATTGTGTGCAAAATCAGTCGTCCGATAAGGATACTTCGTGTTCTTTCTGTCTTGAAATACGGTAGAAGTAGATGTCAGCGTGTTATTGATTTGTATTAATTTGTATATAATTTGTATTATAAAAGTATAAAATGTGTAGTATGCTTCCAGAAAATTATGATTACCACCATATTAGCAGCGACACAATAAGAACTAAATTTAATGCTGAAAAAGAAATCGATGTAAGTATTCAAGTATTATATCATGCCGTCAAGTGTAAAATTTTTGAGGTTAGTTATCGTGTTGTATTTTCGAAACGGATTCGATTCAGATAGTTTCTCGATATTTATTCCCGACTTGTATTAAAAAACAAAAAAGCTGCCTGTATAGAAATCAATAGTAAGATGTTTAAGATTAATAAGCCCTGTATTAAAGTGGCAGTGTGTTAGGTATCCAAAGCCACGATAGAATAAATCAAAACAAATTACGGCGCGTGTGCACCGTGCAGCAGGCGCATAAATCGATTCCTATTGGCGTCAGTCGCGTCACCGTCGAATTAACCAGTACCCAAAGCAGTACCTCATTCAGTCGCTCTCGGTGCATCGCCGCATTTTCTGATTTACCTAATATCTTCAATTTGCCGTATTTTGTAATCATCCAATTTATCATTTATTTTTATTTTTTACTGTCGAATGTATTTTTAAATGAATTATAATATTCATATTTAATTACAATGTATAGGGTCATTTAATGGTTGTGGCTACACTTTAGGTCCATCCATACCCTACAACAGATTACAATCAATCAATGCAGGTTGTTTTTCTTTTAGATGACTCAAGTCGAGATGGCATATTGGCTCAGTGGTCAAGTAGGTACTCGACTTTTGAGCGGACGGTTCTAGGTTCAGTCCTTCCTATCGATAATAGTTATTTATGCAACAAGTGTGTAAAGTGATTTTTTTTGACGAATGTGAATATTTATGCACGAGCCGTAGGCGAAAATCACATGAGTCAAAAAAGGTACTTTACACACTAGTGGCATACAATTTTTTTTCTAAAACTAAAAAAACTGTTGCAAAATATCAAAATTTACCAATTATTTTACGCCCTAGTGTGTAAAGAAAATTACTTTACGCACTAGTTCGTAAAGTAATTTGAAAATTTTGATATTTTGACAAGTGTCAGTTCAGGATAAAAATAAATGACAAAGTTACTTTACGCACTCTTTTAAAATGGCAAATTTTACGCGTCTTAAGCAGTGCGTAAAGTGAGCACTTTACGCACGGTTGTAGAAAAAGTTTTTTTTTATTTATTTTTTTTTTGAGAAATTACTCAAATAAAATAAATTGGGGGTATTGTTCAAGTTAAGTTATTATTTAGGTCTGATTTTAATTTTAAATTAGTAGGTAATAAACTTCCGATAAATCAGGAATAAATATTGCGAACTGTCTACTGTCTGCATCTGCTTATGTTAAGCATAGGGACGTTTCTACTCTTTCTGATTACTAAGTAAAATCCGTTTTAATTTATTTCGTACATCATAATATGAATATACTCGACGCTGAAAATTATGAAGTACATTGTTGAATGGAAAATTTAAAGTTTTCAAAACGTAAAATTTATTTCATTAAGTACTTATTCGTTCAATTATTAATGAGTCCACTTATTAACATTTCCTAATTTTAAAAGTATGAAAATTCATAGTCAGCATAAAACAATATTTAAAAACTAATTTTAATTTAAAATCGGTTCCTAATCTGTGTAAGTTACAAGGATAGCTACCGTTTTTGTAAAATATGAAATAATAATAAAATTTGCTGATAAAATAGGGTTAAATGGAACAATATTTTACAGAAATGGGTCTCCGAGTTATCCGAGTTAACTAAAGTCACATGGTCAATAACAAGGACTGTAAGAACGACCCCATGTGAAGCAAGGAAGTACGTTTTCAAAAGACTGTATCACTGCCACTTTAATACGATAGTTCATAAATTAAGTGGGCCACGAAAAAGACCACATCTTTCTAAAAATATAGAATGTCCGGCGAAATTAACGGTTTCAGTTATTCACATTCCCAAAAGAAAATCTCGACAAAAATTCCCGATGAGCTAGGTAGCGAGTGGCCTTGCATCATTCAATTTAAATTGACACACAATCACACAGTTGAAAGCGCAGCAGCTCTTATAAAAGGACCCATTAGCGAGAAAACAAAAACAGAAGTAATCGAGTACTTTGAAAGGGGTCATTCAGTAGCTTCTACATATCACAGCTTTTGTTTTAAGAAGATGGAAGAATTTGGTGATAAATATGATGTCTTATCTTCAGATCGTCATTTCTGCCCCAAAAAATCAGATTTTGAAAATATATGGAGACATAATTTTAAATCAAATTATGGGGAAAAAGTAGGAATAAACATGTTATCAAAACTGCAACAAACCCTAATGAAGAACACTGATGTTTCCTTCAAGATTTGTGAAATTGGTGAGCACTATGCTGTGTCATTTTGTACCGGAATCATGAAAAGGACTTCAGAGAAACTCCGCCAATCATCCGAAGTGTTATTTGTAGATGCTACTAGCAACTGTGATGTCCAAAACCACAAACTATATTTCTTCGCCACCCATTCAGTAGCAGGCGGTATACCTTTAGCTTATATTATTTCAACTAGTCAAAAAGAAGAGGTTTTTGACCGAGCCGTTGATTGTTTAATCAGTATCATTCCTTTTAAATTAAACCCTACGGTTATTATCACTGACGATGATATGATCGAAAGAAGAGTCCTTCAGAAGTACTGGCCCTCTTCTAAAATGCTCCTATGCATATTCCTAAGGAGCATAGACAGAGTCATTATCGTATATTTAGGAATATTTTGTACGGAAAAAGTCAACAAGAACTTGATTTAAGTTTAGATGCTTTCAAGGAGAAATGTCAATTTTCAAATTTTCATAAGTATATTCAAAACAAAATTGACAACGATTTGCAGTCTTGGTGCCTTTTTTTCAGAAAAAATTTGCCAACCGTGGATCTGACACAAATAATTTTATTGAAGTCATGTTTAGGCTTTTTAAAGATATCCTTTTAGAGCGCACAAAAGCCTATAATTTATCACAGCTCACTGATTTTGTAGTCTGTGATTTTGAAAGCTACTATAAGTAGCGACTTTCAGATTTAGTTTTTGATAGAGTAAATAATATGACTTTAAAAAGGTTATATCCAAACTCTAAAGATGTGAGCGAGGATCAGGTGAAACAATTAGCTGTCATGCAATATTCTGTAAAGTCTTCTAGTGGATATCAAGAATATTTTGTCGATATGAGCGATGGAATTTGCAGTTGCCCCATAGGAGAAAACGGAAAAATATGTAAGCATCAATCGTTTATTATTACCCACTTTAGCCCAAAAGACATATGCGATGTATTAACTGTCGAAAACGAAGTTGCATTATACGAACTTGCAACTGATGCCCAACCACCCGAAGGGCTTTTTTGTCCATTAAGACTTACTGGGAGTCTTGAGGCAGCGGCTATTTCAAGGAAAACTGAAGAATTTACACCCGTAGTGTCGAATGAGCCCGTAGATTTCATTATATTAGATGAAGAGCACACTAAACTTAATATAAAAGAAATAATATGTAACGCCCAAGAGAAATAGTCCAACTTTCTTTCCATACTAGACAGAGACGTTTAAGCTAGATTGAGAGATGACCCACACGGATTTTCTGGGGCAATTAATTCGTGTGTCGCAGCTTACGATAAAAACGTAAATTCTTCATCGACCCTTATGAGTGGTCTATTTCAAATGTTCAAAGTTCCGCAATCCTTACCTTTGAGACCATGCAAAAAAAGCAAAGAAAAGGAAAAAAGATAAGTGTACAGCCAGCATCAGTGGCGCGCAGAAAAACGGCTTCAAAAGGAAAAAGGAGGTTACAAGCAGGCAGAAAAATCAAGTCCCTTGTGAATAAGAAGAAGAAAGCATCACACGCTTTAAATAAATGTGTGGAACTCAATATTGCGCTAGGAGACAACAAGTTTTCCAAATAAACATTTTTTTGTATTTAGTTTAGTTTTCAAAAGTTAACATTTTACTTTTAAACAACTGTTCATTTTATTCATTTTTATTTTTTGAACTTTCATTTCCAATAAAAATAATAGTATGTATGTGTATGAAGGGTATACAGGGGAAAAACCAACAGAGTCCAAAAATTGAAAAATGGGATTATTATTCAATACATTCGATCTGCCATATGTTTCGCTAAAAATACTACGAAAGTGTCGAGTTTCTATTGCTTTAAGCTTTGTCTTCTTTGTACTGAAAATTATACTTTTTGCCTTAGTTGTTATTCCCCTGTACTTTTCATATAAAATGGCGTTTCTATTTTTAACTACATTGTAATAGGTTTTTTTATTTTAAATATATAATAGACTCAATGTTGATGCAGCTAATTGCCAATCGTATCGGACGAACGATATCGCACAGCTCTGTGCAATCACTCTCGTCCTTTATGAACCGTAGTTCGGCATCTTCAAATGTGCAATTACTTACGTCCGATACGAATATGCTTCCCGTTTGAGTTGAAATGTTAATGAAATTATGGTACGGAGTTTTTTATACATTCGCCAATTTGTGCAATGTATCAAAGTCTTGAAATCAGTGTGGATTTTGATCCTGTAATCTGAGCTACAGTTTATTAACAATTCATTTTTAATTGCAATTGTTCTTATAAATATTACTTATTGCTTTCTTGAAAATATATTAGGTTTTGAAAGCTGGTTGTTTGATTAAAAAGGCAGACATAATATTTTTGTTTTTATATAAAAATTAAAAATTATACACTTTGATGTAAAAACTTTAAAGCGAAAAACATGTTCTCTAATTTATATCAATATGAAAAAAAACTGAAAAAATTAAGGTAATATAACTTTTGAAGGAAACTAAACGATTAAACCTAATATAAATTCAGTCTGCTCACATAATATATCTTCTTCTATCTTCTATCGTTCTGGAGATTCTTCTTCACATTCACCGTTTGCAGTGTACAAATTTATAACTTTCTTGTAGTATTGTAAATTCAAAAGCTCGGTCCAGTTTTCACCATATTTTGCAACAGTTTTTGAACGTCATTTATTTCTTTTTGTTGGGCGATACGCCAGATTTTAATGCCTTAGGTTTTATATTTTTATGTTGCATTCCCTTTTTACAAACTGTTCTAAAATTTCCAACGTCGTATTTATAAGAATTTTCCCCTCTCGTATTGTTCGATGGATAATGAACCGTTTGCTTGCATTGAAACTAAAATGTCATTGCCCTGTTGGTTTTTAACATCCTTTGCATGCATCTTTCCAATTTTGCACAGGCACATCTTAGGTTAAAAAAAAATTGTTATTTTCTTTACATCCCACGAAAAACAAACCCACTCTTAAAATATGTTGTTCTACAGGCTGGCAGTGTGTTCATAGCTTATGAATAAAATAGGTATTTGGTAAAATGCATAATTTTTCATAAGAAAGAAAAATTAATTATAGCCTACAAAGTTCATATTATTACACTTTTAGTTGATCAAATATTTATAACCATTTCAATTAAGAATGAATTATTAATAACCTGTGGCACAGATTACAGGATTAAACGTTCCAGGTGAAGCGGGAATGAGGAATTAAATGAAGCTACAAAATATCAATAAATGTTTTATTTATACTAAACTAATAAAGTATTGAGGAAAGTATTATCAGACTAAGTACACATATTTATTATGCAGTGATTTTTTAGTTTCTGATTTTATTTTATAATAGGAAATTTAAAATGGAGGTCAACCCAACTTTTGCTATTGGTTGATGGCTATATCTTTAAAGAAATTTATATAAGGAATATAGTCATGTTTTTGTATTAAAATGAAAGGTTTAAGCAAACTAAAAACTGCATCATGTAACTATTTCTATTTAAAATCGGTAAAAAATTTAGAGACTGCTAAATTTCTATTTATCAGACATGAGTTAAACACGTCTTACCGAAAAGAAGAAAATTTGAAAACTGTCAGTCGTTATAAAGGTAGGTACGTACAATTTAACAACCTCTAATATCAGAACTATTCAAAAATCTACAAAATTTTTTACATGAATAGTTTAAATATTTCATTATCCCCACTATTGGTTTCATTTTAGGAAGGTCTCAAGTAGTTTATAGAAAATTATTTATATATACAGTATATCTCAAAAATGTGAGGCAGACTCAACATACTTTTTTAAAATGAAACACCCTTTATCTATTGATAAACTGGTCTTCTTGCTGATTATAAATATACCATGTTTAACACTTTTACACCCGAGAAATTTGACAAAAACCCGGCCATAAGCAATGTATTCCCATTGAGTCCACTAGGTATGTAGTAGACTGTTTTCCGTTTCTCTCTAACATATATCAAATCTGGTATATTTTTAATCGGCAAGAAGAGGTACACTTTACGAACAAATAATATACAGGGTGTTCAATTAAAACAAATGTATGTTGCGTCTGATATCCCATAAACATAAATAATTATTCTCTATACACTACGTAATAAATCCTACAACTTTTATATTTAAGATTTTTTCTATCTCTTAATATTAAACAAATAGCGGAGGTGGCGGAATATGAGGAAAGACTCTGTACATTATATAATAACTGCAATATATTTTAATATCCTTAAATTCTTATTCAATCAATTAAGTGTTAAAATAAAAATCGTGGTGAAAATACCAGCATTATACTTCTTTCCAATGGCCCCAATTCCTTATTTCCCATCCCGTTAAGTGAAAAATAATCGAAATGAATTGCCAGATTATTATTAAAAACTGGTTAAACACAAAGAGCATAAAAAATTTTTTGGTCTAGTGATAATATACAATATTTTAATACAATCGCTAGCAATCTTCACTAAAAACGTACTTCTCTTACTATTAATGACTCCCAGATTTTAACAGAGCAGATTGTCAAATTTAGTTAACATTAGGCAAGTGATTACAGGATACAGTTCAAAATACAAGAATTCTAACCACACTACACCACAACTTGTTACATTCTGGACGCTCGTTTCGCTAACCAAGTTAGCATCATCAGCAGATGATATAAACTAAAGTAACTTATCCTAACCGAGACTATTTATAGGTAAATGTGGTCACACTTGGTTGCGCCCGACTGCACCGTTGTCAAGTAAACAATAGAGGGGACTATAGGGAATAGGCCCTCTGTCTTTATTTAGTGCTTTCTTACCACATTTAACTATTTCTATACTCTCAAATGCATCCAATAATCTATTATTAGATACATTTTTAATCAACTTAAGATTATTTATTCCTCTTTGGTGATTCTTTTCTAAAGCATGTTTGGCAACGCTTGACTTTTCTGTTCTTCCGTATCTTAAATGTGCCATGTGTTCTTTAAAACGAATGTTTATAGATGCCACTCCTCTCCTTCAAGTCGACTTTGCCTTTAGGGTTTCCAAGGAGATTTTTCAAACTGTTCCCCGTTTTGTAGGCTCCTCTAAAACCTACGTTTTTAAATACTTTTTCTAGACCTTTCGTATATCTGGGATCATATGGGATTACTATGAACTTATTGGGAGCCTCAGGTGCTTGAAGAGTAGTGGCATCTTTTAACATTTTCTTATGCTTATGTCTATTTACTAATTTATGTACAAAATTACCGTTATATCCATTACTTTTAGCTGTATTTTTAATCTGATTCATTTCATTGTTAAAACGTTTTTTACTTAATGGAAAATTGACTAATCTGTGAGTTAAGAAATGAAATGCTGCCATTTTATGTTGACGGCAATGAAATGAATCGGATGTTATATACCTATCAGTATAATTAATAATATAATAGAAATTACTAGAACGGTTTTATTCTGGCAGCCAACGTGTTTATTTTGTATCGAATTTGTGCAAAACTTTATATGAACGCACTGTTTGGCTAGTTTTAAGTTGCATGCTCATTCCTTACAATTAAAAAGCTTTTATTGATTTTATATGTGCTCTGGGCTTTATTATGTAGTTTTTAGATAGTAAATTTGTTTGTATTCGTGGAGTTTTACGTACACAGGGTGTCTCAAAAATATGTGTTATGACTAATAAGTTTTCTCACTATATTTCTCAATCTGAAGGGTTTCCAGACTGTAGCACTTGACAATAGACAGATTTTACGAGCCTATAAAATCTAAAACACTTGATGCTCATTTTTTAGTTTCCAATTGTCATTTGTTTATTAATTAGTAGATCCTCCAGATTCAAATAGAATCATAAAACTTGACTATCCCTTAAAATATAACTCGCAGACCACGTTCAAGATATAAACTGGAACCCGGTAGATATTGATGTTATGTTGGAAGTAACACACAATTTTTAAACTCTAGAGCTTACTCAAGCAGCAAAGATACCTCAACATCTTTTACTGTACATGTTTCTATTAAAAGCTCATTGGAACTGATTTCAAAATAATTAAAAATACTACAACTTCTAATAGACATGATTTCTTAAGCCAGGAATTGATAATAATAATAAACGAATTTTTTCATTATGGACAATAAAAGCCATACTTATATCATTCGATCAGCAGTAAGAAATAATGTCAAGGCAAGAATAAGACTTTAATTTTGAAAATTCCATTATTTCTCAAAAGCAGTACTATCCATTTATATTGTTTGTATAATATGTGTTAAAGGTATCATTTTATTTTATTCGAAGCGTTGTGCATTTCGCTTACGCTCTTGTCCCAATATTCTGTTTAATATATAAAATGGCACCTTTAACGCATATCATAAATAACTAATAAATTTGCATTTCATAAATATTGGTGTAAATTAAAACAAATGTTTGATTTTAGGAGTCTAAATTTGCTTTTAATTACAAAACTATTATTATTATTACTTCTATAACAGAAATTGAACTAATATTTTATAGAAATTTGAATATATGCATATTTTCTGAATATATTTTTCAACGGAATTATTTTCCATTTTTACTTTAAATATAGATACAAATGCAGGTCCTACCATAGTTGCAGTTAAGACTCTCAAAGAAAACACAAAAGAAAAAGAAAAGTGCGACTTGATCTCCGAACTCCAGGTCATGAAAATGCTCGACACACATCCTAATGTAGTCAAACTGCTTGGTTGCTGTACAGAAAAAAAGCCAATATTCCTTATTATGGAGTATATTTCCCACGGAAAACTTTAAAGTTATTTGCGAAATTTAAGAGCGGAGAGATATTACAATAATATGCACGGAAAAAAGCAAAACACTGACTTCACGAGATTTGACGTCGTTTTGCCACTAAGTTACCAAGGGCATGGAGTTCCTGTCTTCAAATGGGGTAGGTTACTTATAAATTAATTTTGTATTAGTTCTATAATGCATTCGCGAGAAGAAATAAATAGCTAATATCTAAGTACATTCAAAGCAAAATTTACCTACCATACATAACAAAAGTGTGTGGTGCCAGTGAAGTCAAGAAGGAAAAAGTACCTCATTCTACTTTTGCTATATGCAGCGTTTTCCTGACGTCATAATATTTTTTTGTGTAATAAACTATAAATATGTGTCCAAAAATGTATTTTCATAAATTTACATATCTGTGCACACAAGGGCAGTCATATTTAATCAGGGGTGAGAGCATTTATTTAAAAACGTTATAACCTTAGGTCGCTATAAAAAACACGCATTTAATACTCAAAAACTATTTTTTCTTATATCCTCTTTTTTTACTTTTTAATATGTACGTACTATTTTTATAAATATGGAAATTAATTCTTGTGTATGTTTTAAAACTAGAAATTGCTTCTTTAATATTACCACAAAATGGTGAATGTATAAAAAATTGTCTTATGTTGCATTGTTGTTGTAGGCTTTATGGGGTTACTCAGTACTTACCCCAAAAAGCTATAAAATATCAAGATGATTTTTATTTATACTAAACTAATAACGTAGTAAGGGAATTATTATCATATGCACCAAGTGTACCTAATTTATTAAACACCCTTTCTGATTTTATTCTAGACTGAAATTTAAAATGGTGGTCATCCAAGTTCTCCCTTAATTACAAAATCCAGTTGAAAACGTAATAAACCGTTATATTGTGCCTGGTTACACCACCTCTGGAGTAGTGTTCTTGTGTTGGGAGCCCCTGAATACGGTACACATAAAAGCTCTCAAACAGGTGCAGCATAAATTTGTTCGCTACCTTTGCTAAAAATCCAATATCCCTCTCACTGAGAACTACTTTGAAAGTAGAGCACAAAGTATTATAATCAACAATCTTGAACCACTGTCAATTAGGAGTGGCAAAAAAGACCTTTAAATGTTGTATAAGATCCTTAATTCCCGTGTGGACGAACGAACTATGGATCAAATACTTTTCTATCACGAGCACCGAAATTAACTTAAATTAATTAAGTAGTGTATTTTACTTTGAGAGGCAGCTCAAAACCCTTCAAATTAATAACATATTGTACCCATTGTTAACTGTCAATTGTGCTTGCCTGTAAATAAATAAATAAATAAACACTGTATGCAAATTAAACAAAAATTAATATTTTCTTATATTTTGGTTTTTCACTGACTGTAAAAAGTATAAAGTAGTTTTATTGGTTTTTATTGTATTCCTTAGTTGTACTTTTGTATTTTGTTTTTATTGTAGTAATTAATGACGACACCTTGTCAGTTGTATGACGTTATGGATAATAAATGAATATAAATAAATAAATTTGTTTATTTATTTATTTTTTGATTTGGCTGAGCTTGTACGTTGCTGGAGACATAACTGCGCTATGGTCTCTACGGTATTCTTTGATGGTTTGCAAATAAATGTTTTTAAATAAATGTATACCCCAAGAAAATGTCTTAATTTTTGTAATTGTAAAGAAAAATCAATGACTATTGGAAACGAAATAGGTATTTTACTTTCCTAATTTGCCCGACTTGCTGCCCGTGTACAGAACACTGTTAGCTACTTTGGCCAGCATTGGTATATGTTTCAGATTAAATTTATAACCAAAAAGCAATATAAAGGCATATTAATGTAATATTTAGTCGGGATTTACCATAAACCTGTTGTTATGTCTATGATCCCTACGAAAATTTTATTCATGTTCAAACAAAAAAATTATCAAATAACTAAATAGGTACATTTGCATTTTGTTTTTGTTTCAGATAAATTAAACAGTCTAACGAAAATATATGTATATATATTTAACTCTATTTAAAAAAAAAACCATAATCAATTCGTTTTAATTTGATATTATGGGCAATATATTTCCCCTCTCCAATTATTAGGAATTATTAGGCTGCTTTAGAACAATATCTCGATAGCGATTTCCTTAAGGTGGTAAAATCATCCGAACGTCGGGAACGCCTGTGATTGGCTTTGGGCCCAATGAACTTTGGGCGGAATGGAGCCATCTGGATTCGTCACTTTAAGTATCTAACGCTTTAATCTCTGGCGTCACCCTTTCAATTAACGTAGTAAAGAGGCCACAAACGCACAATGGTAGCTTTTATACAGTGGAGTATGGTTAACGAGAGATCAATGCACAAGACAGGCAGTATCACTATAGGTAGTCGGGAAAGAAAAAGGAATACCACCATAACCAATTGAGAAAACAAAGAAGTAATTCTATATACTATTTATTCATATATCACAATAAATCCTATGCCTTGCCTCATCAATAAAATAAATCAAAACAATAACAGTAAGAGAGAGAAAGAGAATGTACGCGTTAGAGTGATAGGTAAACACCGGTATGTAGTGCCAGCGGTCCAGACAAAAATAAGGTTAGTTAATATGGTCGGCTCTGCAAGAAAGATAATACGGTAATATGGGAGCTCCTGCAAAAATTACAAAATGTCTGAAATATAAAAAAAAGAAAGAAAAAATGTTAAATACCCTAATATTATTTTAATTAACACAAACTGCGAAGTTAATAATATAATATTTTCTTCTATGCTGTAGGGAGTTATTGATAACAAATATGATTTCATTTTACTTTTAAAATATCGGAATTCAGTATTTTTTTATATGTACAGGAAGTTTATTAAAGAGCTTGACGGAAATAAATTCTGACCTACTCTGGCACTTCCTCAAACAACAGTGGTTGGCCCTCAGATCATTCCTATCCCGGGTAGGATATTGGTGTAGATCACTCTGAAGAGTAAACCTTTCTTTACTTTCTTTTAAAGTGAAAAAGTAAGGATAACCAGAGCCACGAAAGCACTCCTGCAATCTGCCCTAAAGCCAGACCCGCATTATTCTGACTGCTTTTCTCTGCATGCCAAAAACCCATAAGATACGACAGAGTGGAATAAAGCGTGGTATGCACTCAAAAGAGTATCCTCAGAAACGCAGTCAACAAGATTTCAGAGCAGGAAAATACAGCTTATTAGTCTTCCCAGTACACTCTCAACTTGAACGGTCCATTGAAGTTTTGGATCTAAATGCACTCCAAGAAACTTAACTAACTCTTTGTTTTCATTATCTCCTAGATCTCGCAGTGTGAAAATCATCCTCTGAGTTTTTTCTGTATTTAACAAAAGTCTTTTTGACTCAAACGAACTAACCACTTTCAATTGTGTCTCTCGCGCATCAACCTCAACATTTTCCAGTTGATCACCACCAATAGCAAGGGCTGTGTCATCAGCAAAGAGGGTAAAAATGAACAGGGCTAGCACAAGATGGCAAGTCGTTTATGTGAATTAAGAAAAGTACTGGACCAAAAACTGACCCTTGTGGAACGCCTATATCAAGTACCCTCTTTGACGACGATACCCCATTTACTCTCACTACCTGGCGTCGGTTACTAAGATAAGTCTCTAGCAATTTGATACTATTTTTGATGAATTTGTAAAATTTTAACTTTTCGAGTAAAATAGGGACACAAAATAAGTTACAAAACATTGATATGTTATATTCTAAGCTTTCAAAAGAGTCCATTATTATCGAAAGAAGATCAAGATTTCCCAGAGATGCGCCCATGCGCATCAGGCGTAAACGAAACTTACTCCCCGAGAAAATATTGTTCCCCTCTCAGTAGTTGGAATCCTTTTAGCCATAAATTTTTCCACCACCTTAAACACGACTGTCAGTAAGGATATTGGGCTGTAGTTTGAAAGGTCTGCCCGATCTCCTCTTTTAAAAATAGGGACCAAAACTGCACTCTTCAAGGCACTGGGGAAGATGTTGTCCCTAAAGCAGTCGTTAATTAAATTTGTTAAGGGATATACTATAATATTTTTAACAGTCTTGATGAGTTTAACTGAGAGGTTAAATATATCCGTACTCTTTTTTTCAGTGAGTCTATGGCATTTCTCACTCCAACAAATGTAACATCTTCAAACTTAAATTCCTAGTCTGGGACATTATTGTTTTTCATATTTTCCAGAGGGGAAACGTTTGTTGGGATAACCCAGACTAAATTAGAGGCAATATTGCAAAAAAAAAAATCATTAAATGGTTCAGGTGAGATTGACATATTTTCATCTTGACTATGTTGTTGTTAATATTCCACGTGCACTTTACCAGATTCTTAGCTGTTTAAATTAACTTATCATTTGCTATGCGTTTTGAATATTTAAGTGCTTTGTTGTATTGTCTCCTACAGTCACAATAAATCTCCCGGTTGCCTGGTGTATCATATTGTTTACACAGTTCCCCAAAAAAGTGCAATCTGTCCCTCATTTGTTGAAGTGTCGCCCCAAACCAACCCCTCCCCCCCCCCCCGATTGGGGTCACCAACACGGGCATGACAAACCCTTTTAGAAAAGGATCGCAGGTATGCCACCCTCAAGGCCTCCAAAAAATAGTCTCTGTTCAATTGTAGCATCTGCACCTCTGATAAAATTTCAGTTCTGTAATTCAATTGTCATATAAAATTCTACGAGTAATATCCGGTTGCAGAAAGCTCAATTAAAGTTTAGAATGTTTAGCGGAATGTCAAATTTGACAGCGGGTTCCTTGATTTTTGTAAGCAGCTTGTCAAATCCGAAAGCTCGGTTAAATATTCTAAACAGCAATTAAGTTTTGTGCAACCGGGGGTAAGAGTCCTTGTTGTGTAATAGGTCTAAAAATAGTTTTGAAAATCAGTATGCTGATTTACATTATCTATAACCTCAAAATACAGTGTCTGAACATAGTGATAAGATATATTAAGATCCGCAATCCCCGCCGCAAGAGACTCGGCCTTAAAGTTAATTTGTCGAGACATCATTTTTTTAAAACCATAACTCGCTAAAAAATCTTCTAAGTGACAGGCCTCTCTCTGAATAGTGCCAAACAAAACACTGAAATGACCCGATGATGCACCTTTCTACATTAATTGTTAAAATATTCACATAGTCTAACTTTAAATTATTATTTAGAAGTATTAAAGTACCACTCCCTCGGTACTCTCTTTGAACGGATTAGCTCCCTAAAAGGTAGCCACAAACATTCAATATTTCAATCTCTTCTCGCGTCAACCAGTGCTCTGTCAGACAAACAACCGTAAAGATTTTATCTATTAGGTATGTTTCTAACTCATGTATCTTGTTACGCAGTAATCGTACATTACAGTGCAGGAGACAGAATATTATTTTCGAGTGAGTATTTTATACCTCCTTTAATTTATCATGTCTATCATTAGTGTAGTCAAATCGGTCGATAGAACAGCAAGAATTTATTTCTTCTCTGAAGGTGCTGGAAGCATTGGAAAATTCTGACTTTTCGATGTTATGTTACTATCAATTATTGCATGCAGTCAGTGGCGTAACTACAAACTCTCGCCCTCCCCCCGCAGCTTTCGAGAAAGGGCCCCCTATACGCACGATATGCTCGTATATAATCCATTTCAAAACTAAAAAAACTCTCAATTTTGTCTGAACAAACATGTTTCAACAATATGTCTACCTATATTATTAGAACACAAACACTAATTTAAAAAATTAAATTTTTTTTTTCTAGTTTTCCTTTCCGCAAAATCAGTAATGGCCTGATTTATATTGAGGTTTCTTGCCAAATCATATTCTATCGCTAAGAGAGGCAGAGAGTCTAATCTCTCCTGAGAAATACTATTTCTAAGATAGGTTTTAATAATTTTTAATTTTGAAATTTCATTTCATTACTAACTAAGCTTACAGATATAAAATTAACGCTTTTATTGCGTTAGGAAAGCTAGATGCACATGTTGAATTTTCTATTAACAAATATTTCAAAAACTCAGTTATACTTTGAACATTTTGATTTTGAATATCTTCTATTAATCTATTATTTCTTATGGCAACTAGTTCAAGATATTCTGATTCATTAAAATCAGTTTTGAAAAATTTTTGTAACTCATCCCCTTTTCTAAGTATATTTAGTAGTGTTAATAAAATGAAAACTAAAAAAATTTTTGGGCAATTCTGAATTTTATTTGTTTTTTTTACGAACATAGATTTAAAAAAAATCGTATACCCACCTCTCTCTAATATACATTGCTCCGTACGGGAATCTTCTTTATTTATTATTTAATGGGAGTGGGAGGGAAACCAAATATCGGAGGTGAAATTTAAAGGTACCCACTTGTAGAGCAAAAAAAAATAAACTTTTCAAATTTAAACTGAGTCCCGAAAATCAATATTTTTTTAAATAATCATTGCAATATGTTTAGGCCATTTTCACAAATCACCTTGTATCTCAGAAAATAACATAAATTTCGCCACAAAATAAAAGGGCCTCGAGAATGATTTTCAAGAAAGGCAACTTAACCGACCTCGTAGCACTTACGTCTTAAATATACTAATGGTGAGCATCGAAATTGTCAACACCTTGCATAATTCTTCAACAGAATTTTGTGATGTGGATATAAATATATATATATATATATATATATATATATATATATATATATATATATATACCCTATTCTCTATTCGGACGCGAGAACGAAAGCTTCGAAAATGCCAAATGTGATTTTGGCGAAACGTCAGCAAAACTGTTCTTTTCAGAACGACAGTAATGAACGGATGTACACCCGGAATGAAAACACACTGTATTTTTCCATCCGTGAAGGACTAAAAATCAACATATATATATATATATATATATATATATATATATATATATATATATATATATATATATATATATATATATATATATATATATATATATATATATATATATATATATATATATATATACCCATATATATAAATCCAAAACGTCATATTTATCGTTTTAAGGAAATTTAGAATTTTAACCTATCCTCCTTCTCACCCCAACCCCTACGTTTTCATTAAAAGGCCAAAAATATTTTAGAATGGAAATTATACCCCCCTAAAACGATATATTACTCGATGTTTAAGAAATGTCGAATTTTCACCCCCTTTTTTACTCCCAACATTAAATTTGTTGTAAAATATAGAACGCATTCTCGAATTGGATCTATACAGTGTATCCCCGATTTGGCTTACATGTATTGCTATCTCGGAAACCGTTATAGTTATGAGGTTAGTTAACTTAGCAAAGTTTTAGAGAATTTTATTATTATTATTAAAAACTCAAAGGTTTAAATTATTTTTTGCGGTTCTTGAGATAATTAAGAAAAACCAAAATGGTGCATTTTTAACGTTGGCCTGTATCTCGATTAGTATTATGGTCTTATCATTAATACATTATTAGGACACTTTTATTAGACGAATTTAATGCAGGCAAAAATATTTTTCTAGTCTCATTTGTTTTTGAGATATTTACATAAAACTATTATTTTCATACAACTGCTATATTGAATTTTTGAAAAAAACTCTTCAGGAGCTGCTCAACGATGTATCGGAATTTGTCGTTGTCAGACGTTTGTTAGATAATAGTGGACTGCATAAATAGGTACATTGGTACAATATAAAAATTATATTCTCTTAATTAGCATACGACAAAATCACACACCGCCAAGAGATACCAAAATAAAATGGTAAAGGCACTTACCGATATCTCTTCATGTTCCTTGACGAAGAGGGCCCTCTAAGGTGCTGGGATGTTGTTGAAATGTCCACACTAAGGTGACGCCGAAAGGCTTTTCGTAAAACTCGAAAAATGAGTCGTTTGACTCAAGAGTATGACCGTTGGCCGCTGTTACTCGGAGAGTATCTCGTACTACTATGTACCGCCGTCGTTCGGTTCCTTAGCAAAGTGCCGTTAGAGGGCGGTGCGTGCATTTTTAAAAACGCGAAATATTTAAATATGCAAAATTTGTAATAGTTATTTTAACCCTAATTATGAAAATAAAAATATATTTTCTTTATAGAAATCACTCAGTTCCTAACGTTCCACCCACCAAAAGAAATATGTTTCTTTTACGCGTAGATAAATTTAACATGAACAAAAATAGAAAAAATGAAAAAAAAAATTCTAGAATTTAGACAAATACTTAGACACTGAAATCTTAAAACTATTATAGAGTGTATTTATTGTGTAGGCAAAGGACATAGTTTGACAACCGGTCTTTTAAGTGTAACTTGTTGAGTTTTTAATATTACCACACGAACCACTCCATCTGCTCCGGGATGCACCTCAATTACGCGACCGAGTGACCACTGCAAGGGTGGTTTAAGTTCATTTTTAATTAGAACAGGCGTATTGAGGTGGTATTATCCACTGGTTTTACCCATTTTGATCTCTGCTGTAAAGTGTGGAAGTAATCTTGGCTCCACCTTTTCCAGAAATCAGTATGCATTTTTTGGATCATTTGCCAACGATCGAGGCGATTTATATCGATATGACCCAAATCTGTTTCAGGAAATGAAGAAAGAGGTTCCATAGTTAAAAAATGTGCCGGAGTTAATCGGATCAAATCATTTGGATCGTCACTCATTCTACAAAGAGGGCGAGAGTTAAGAAGAGCCTCAATTTGAGTAAGGGTGTACAATTCTTCATACGTCATAATATGGGAATCTGTCACACGATACAAATGCGTCTTCACTGCTTTAACGCCGCTTTCGCTTAAGCCGTTAAAGTGAGGACTTGCAGGTGGATTAAAATGCCATTTTATAGCTAATACTTCTGCAGTAGACTGGGAAAAAGCACGCAGCTGATTATCAGCTCCGATGAAATTGGTATCTTGATCACTATAAATATTCGAAACTCTGCCTCTACGTGAAATTAGCCTACGAAATGCCGCAAGGAATGCATCTGAAGACAGATTAGAACATAATTCCAAGTGCACAGCTTTTGTGGCACAGCAAACAAATAAGGAAATGTATGATTTGGAAACCTTGGCACCGCGGTGTCTCCCCAACGAAATGTTAAAAGGACCAGCATAGTCTAAACATACATTAGAAAATGCTTTAAATTGTGACACTCTGAAGTTCAGCCATCAATGGTGAATACGATTTTGGTTTTAACCGAAAACATTTAAGACATTTGGATAAACACCGATATATGGCAGAACGGGGAGAAAGTATCCAAAAAGTTTGGACAATTAAATTATGGAGGGTTTTAAGACCCGGATGAAGGTTTTCATTATGAACGTACTCGATTACTAACTCTGTAAAACGATGGATTTTGGGTAATAAGACTGGATGTTTCACTTCGAACGGAAGTGATGATTTACGAAGTCTACCACCCACCCTGAGAACGCCAGCTTCATCCAAAAATGATGCAAGCTTCCTGAAGGGCTTTGGCAATAATTGATTATTTTTTATAGCAAGTACAATCTCAGGGAAACATTCATTCTGAACGTGTAAAATAATAGCCTGTCGGGCTTGGGATAATTCCAGGATAGGGATTAGGAATACCCGCATATCTCTCCGTTTTGCATTTATTAATGAAATGAAAAAGATAAGCAATAATTCTTCAATAAACTTCAACAGAAGATTGCCCAAGGAGAGTAGGTTGTTCAGGCCAAAATTTTGGTTCCTGAACTAGGAAATCGGGTCCATTCCACCATATAGAGTGATGGAATAGCTGAAGGGGTGAAAGTCCCTTAGAAGCACAATCAGCTGGGTTTATGGCTGTCGGAATATATTTCCATGTTGTTGGAGGAACAACCTCTTGAATATGAGTAACTCTATTTGCAATGAATGTTTTCCAGCGATGAGGAGATGCAGATATCCATGTTAAAGCCACCTGAGAATCTGATCATGCGTAACATGCATCAAATTTTACCAAATTTTCAAAAGTTTTTCTTATAAAAGTCATAAGATCAACTAGAAGAACGGCCGCACATAATTCAAGTCGAGGTAAAGACTGTATTGTTAGAGGTGCCACCCGCGATTTGGCGGCAATAAGGCTGGTAGTTATCTTCCCAGAAGAAGCGATTACACGAAGATAAATCACACATCGGTGCCTGTGGAAGAAGCCTCACAAAATCCATGTTTGTTCAGGCCAAAATATATGAAGTGACATCAGAAAATAATAATCTAGGAAGTTTAATTCCCAATCTGCCTTGCAGAGCCACAGTTTTTGAATTATTTGTTTTGCAAAGAGAGAAACTGGAGTTACAAATCCCACGGGATCATAAATCCGAGCAATCTGCGAGAGCATATTGCGTTTTGTGCATTTGGATTCCAAAGGAGTAAATAAATAAAAAACATCGTCAGTTGGGTTCTACTGAAGTCCGAGTACTTTGATAAAACTTGGACCCTCAGAATCAAAATCAAGAGACATCTGTATATCTGTCGAAGGTACAGCAGATAAAAGTGCTTGAGGATTACTTGCCCATTTCCTTAATTCAAAACCTCCCTTTCGCAAAAGGCTGATGAGCTCTTGTTGCAGGGACAAAGCGGAGGGAACATCGGATGCATGCGCAGATATCATAGATGTACACACTCTCGCGCAGTATTCGAGAGGCGGAAGGAAAATTTGTTTCCTCTCTTATGGCGAGTTCCTTTAAAGTCCTTAGTGCTAAGTACGGGGCCGATTTAATACCGAAAGTTACCCTATTAATCTGATATTCTTTTAGTTCCTCCGCTCGAGAAAAACGCCAAAGCATGCGTTGATAACATCTATGCTCGGGTGTCATAAGAATTTGACAACACATTTGTTGAATATCACAAATAAACAGTCTGAAGTCGAAATTTTAAAAGTACCTCGCCAATATCTTTGTGTTGTTTTGGCCCTGATAGAAGATTGTCATTAAGGGACAAACCGTTTGAACTTGGGGCACTAGCATCCGACACCACTCGAAATGTTTGCAACACACAATGACGAGGAATATAATAAGTTGAAGACAATTTAGTTTCAGACAAAGGGACTTCAGAAATATAACTGTTTTCAATATATTCTCGAATAAATTCGGAATATGAGGCATGTAATTGCTCATTCTTACAGAAACTTGCTTCTAAAAGAGTAAAGCGCCGAAGGGCCTGTGAATATGAGTCACCGAAAATTGGTGATTTATGTTTGAATGGCAGAGCCACAGTAAATCTTCATGATTCTGTGCGCGTTGTGGAACTATTAAATATTTCTTCACATCGGACATCATCAGGGGATATCGGAGGGATCTTAGAGATATTTTCTATTTCCCAAAATGTTTGAAGGAGATGACTAATGAGGGTTCAAGTGAAATGTGACATGCAAGAAAAGAATTAGTTTCAGTATTTGCATATGTCATACCCTGCAAAACCCAGCCAAAGACTGTTTCTAAGCCGACAGGTTGACCTAACTGGCCAAAAACTCTACCAGGGCCCAATATATGCGGAACCAGCTCCGCTCCTAATAAAACATCTATAGACCCAGGGGCAAAAAAATTAGGATCGGCCAGTTTTAACCCTTCGATGTGTTGCCATTCGGTATAATTCTTTATGCATAGTTTAGGTTGTTCGGAGCAAATTTTTGGTAAGATAATTGCGTCAAACGTCAAGGTTGGATTGAATGTATCACAAGGTTTCATATAACAACTTGTCATGCCTTTATTAGAAAGAGAAGACATACCATTTAAACCCTCTATAGATTGGGGGAAATTGCGGCGTGGCAAGCCTAAACGATTAGCACATGCTTCAGATATAAAATTTGCCATACTAGCAGTATCCAATAAAACTGTCACCTTTTGAAAATTACCACGAACATCACGAATATCCACTTCAGCTGTAGATAATAGCACCGTAGAATTCGTTAAGTTCGAGGTAGACGCAGAAGCATTCAAAGATGCTGATGAATTTTGTACACTTATCTGTGTATTAGGAGGGGAAGAAAAGGAAGCAGAATTGCTGTTTGATTTGTTTTGGGTTTGACCTGAAGGAGGACGTTCATTACCCGTATTTAAATGAAGTAAGGTATGATGAGGCTTCTTGCAAATAGTACAAGTCAACTTAGATTGGCATCTGCTTAATGAATGCGAGGATCGTATACAATTTGTACAGAATTTTTGTTGTTTTACCAACGATAATCTCTGAGAAGGTGATTTAGCTAGAAAAACCGAACATCGGTATAATCCATGAGAGGCTGAACATAGAGGGCATTTCCACTTTTCCGAATTTGCAGACTCCAAGCTACCTTCACCTGAAAAGAAAGCCGACGGGCGAGATTGTACACCTTTGTATTTAGGGGAAGTGGGAACCATCGAATGAACCGATTCCAGTGCCTTGCAGTGGTTCTCCAAGAAAGAAACTAAATTTTGAAAAGTGGGTATTTCAACATTACTAAATTGCAACTCAAAATCAGTTCTCGTTTTAGAATCAATTTTTTGTAATAAAATATTAAACAACAAAAAATCCCAAGAACCTGTGCTAAATCCTAATACTTTAAGTGCTTCTAAATTTTCGTTAAAAATATCCAGTAATTGTCTAAGCTCTTTAGGTGATGGACGGTTCAACGCGGAAGTAGTGTATATTTCATTAAAGTATGAAGTTGCCAAAAAACGCTTATTTTATCTTTTGACCAAAGTTTCATATGCAATTAAATAATTATTTTCCGTCATGGGTATAGATTTTAATAAATTGAAGGGCTCTTTATCAATAGATGTCATTAAAACGTGAAATTTCTCAATTTTAGATAATGATTCATTATTGTGCACAATGCTGCAAAATAAATCAAAAAATGAAGGCCATAATTTAAAATTTCCGTCGAAAGTCGGAATAGTTATTTTTGGCAGTTTTGCTGTAACTCTAGAAGTGTCCTAATTTCTAGAAATATTTGTTGAACTCGAGGAATCAAGAGCACACTTTTTTGCTTTTATACTATAATAATAGGAATCCGCTCTATTTCTAACAGCATCCTGATCTGCAAAATCATCGTCAGCAGTTAATAGAGAAACTATATTATTAAGTATTTTCTTAAAATCGGTATAAATTTCATCTATAATTTCCGCTCTAACCAAAAAGTTTTGAACAAAATCGATATCATTTGTTTTATCTCGAGAATATTCATAAATTTCCATTAAACGGGTAAGAGACGTTTTCCTCTGTAAGGAATACTTTGCTATTTTTTCAGGAATACTAGCCATTTAATCTTATTTGTAAAATGATAACAATTTTATTATTAAATCCCTTAAAGGTAAGAAATATTAAGTATAAGTAGTTACTTAATACTTTAAAGCAAAAATATGCATGTCACCGACACAGTAATAAAATTTTAAATAAGTACTATTATTTACCTATTTCAAATGACAAGCCTCTAAATAAACAACACTGCGGAACTCTTCCTAACCATCAAAAAACATAACAATAAAACTATAGTCCTATGATTAATTCGCATACGAATTTAAAGTATGGTAGGTTATAATGTTATATTGATTTTATGGAACGAGTCCTGCAAATCTTGCACGATTAGTTGCTTTGCTAAATCGAGGAGCAGGTGGAAGGGTTGCGCAAAGTGTTTCGGAGACACGTAGTGTTCAGTTGCCTGAAAAGTGTTTAATTGTACTACTCTTTTGGTGCAGGTGATTAAAAGGGAAAATAAGGCTAATATTAATATGAGAGAGATAATCTATCGCAATTTAAATATATAGTGAATTTTGCAATATTACTAATTACGATATACGTGAATATAAAATATATTACGAAAAATGGCGGATGCCAGGAACTAAGCAATTCACGAAATTGTAATTAAAAAATATATATTTTTTAAAAATCCGGTTCGAGGATCAAAATGTCGTTGTCAGACGTTTGTTAGATAATAGTGGACTGCATGAATAGGTACATTGGTACAATATAAAAATTATATTCTCTTAATTAGGATACGACAAAATCACACCGCCAAGAGGTACCAAAATAAAATGGTAAAGGCACTTACCGATATCTCTTCATGTTCCTTGACGAAGAGGGCCCTCTGAGGTGCTGCGATGTTGTTGAAATTTCCACACTAAGCTGACGCCGAAAGGGTTTTCGTAAAACTCGAAAAATGAGTCGTTTGACTCAAGAGTATGACCGTTGGCCGCTGTTACTCGGAGAGTATCTCGTACTACTATGTACCGCCGTCGTTCGGTTCCTTAGCAAAGTGCCGTTAGAGGGCGGTGCGTGCATTTTTAAAAACGCGAAATATTTAAATATGCAAAATTTGTACTAGCTATTTTAACACTAATTATGAAAACAAAAATATATTTTCTTTAGAGAAATCACTCAGTTCCTAACAGAATTATTATTTTTCTTAAGCTCTAAAAAACCAAATTATTGTTTTCTTGATAGTAGGCTTTGAGTAGGACGCGTGGCCCCATTAAGAAACAAAGTATTGCCGCTCGAAATGAAGCGTGTTATCATTCCAATCGAGTTATGTTTAAATCTTTAAATTGCGTGATTTATTTCTGTTTTCACGCTCGTAAGTAGAATAACTATAGAGAAGCGACAATATCGGCGATCTCTTTTATTTTTCAATACCCGTTCCACACCGATCGTATTTGAGTGATAAACACCATAATAGATGGAGCAAGAGAACCGCAGCTGTAGTACGTGGTCATATAGATCATACAATGAAAGAATACTAAGAATATGTCTTTTTAATGATCTAATTAATGATAAATATGTTTTCAAAATCATTTTACTAGTAATTACTAATATGTCTTCAAAAATTGAAAAGAAGAGATTTTATAACAAAAAAAAAATTAATATAACTGGTCAGTCAATATAATTTTCCGGGTAAATTTCCTTTACCCAGAACTTCCCTCATTATGATTTTTTTCCAATTGTTAGGAATAGTGAGCTGTGACTCAATTCAGTTCGGTACAGTCAGTATATATGTGTTACATATACTGTTTTTTCATTTTTATTGGGCGCCATTTTGTTCCATCATGTTGGATTCCTACCAATATTTCACCATTTTCTTTCTACATTGACACATGCCGCCATTTTGCTACGACATGTTAAATTTGCACCGGTTTATCCCATTTTTCACATCTAATTTTTCTGCAAAATTTAATGTTAATTAAACAAGACTTTTTTCGTTGGTTTTTTAAAAATTTTATTTGGTCGCTATTTTGTTTCATTCGTCAATCGGGTTAGTTTTTAAGCTATGCGAGACAGACCGACAGACACGAGCCGACAAAATTGATAAAACATATTTTTTAGTATCTAGGGATGCTAAAACGTAAAGATATGTAAAACTTGAGAGGGTGATTTTTTCACGATTACAAAAATTTTATTTAACCGTCATTTTGTTCCGCCATCCTGGATTCGTACCAAAATTTTACCAGTTAATTCCAACATAATATTTTGATGTTGGTGCAAAATTTGAGATAAATTGGATAAGTATTTTTTTTACTATTTTTTTTACATTTCACTAGGTCGACATTTTGTTTGGCCGTATTGGATTTTTACCAAAATATTATCCCGTCATCCCCATATGACCCTTAATTTTTGTCCAAACTTTGAAGTCAATCGGGAAAGTAGTCTTTAAGCTATGCCGCGAACTGACAGACAGACAAACGGACCGACGGAGTTGATAAAACATATTTTTTGGCATCTAGCTACGCGAAAACGTAAAGATGTGTGAAACCTGAGAGGGTGATTTTTTCACGATTAGAAACAATTTATTTGGCCATTTTATTCGGTCATTTTGAATTAGTAGCATTATTTTACTAGTTGATCCCTATACCACAATTAGTTGTGGCACACAATTAAGCCAGTTTTTTCAGGCTAAATTTTTAAATATTTTATTAAGCCGCCATTTTGTTCCGTCATCTTGGAACATAATACTTGATGTTTTTGCAAAATTTGACATAAATTGGATGAATACATTTTTAATAATATATTTTTTTTTAATTTCACTAGGTCGCCATTTTGTTTCACAACATTGGATTTTTACCAAAATAATATCAAGTCGCCCCCATATAACCCTTAATTTTTGACCAAAATTTGAAGTTAATCGGGTAAGTTGTTTTATAGCTACGCCGCGAACAGACAGACCGACGGAATTGAGAAAACACGTATTTAGTCAACTAGGGATCCTGAATCGTGAAGATCTGAATAAATGGAGTGATTTTTCCCGATTACAATACTTCCTTTTTACGGGGGAAGTAATATACTATTATTAATACAAATTTAGTATTAATAATATCTACATATAATAATTAATATACATAGTATCTACCTTTCAGAATCTTTGGGAAAACTCAAAAGACTCAATCCTTGTGTTCCGTCCTGGATGAACAATAGCGAACAGCACAATAACTACTATTATAACTACAATAATCTCCACTGGACTTATTTCGAAATATCCCCAACACACAGTCCTAACTTTCGCACACGGACTAACAGTAGAAGTTGTGCGAGGCTCATTGACAATTGAACAAATTATTCGACGCCATGATGACGCATGCGTATAAAAAATCGGTACGCGTGGAAAGTGTTATTGTTACTTTTCTGTGGTTATTCTTCTCGGGTATGTCTACGTTTCAATAAAAAAAATTGGACGTGATAAAACTTTATTTTAAGGCTAGCACAGTAGTTCGGCCTGATCATGATCTTTGACATGAATATGTCTAAGCTTTTTACCAGATGGTGCTTTAAGATCATATAGAAATAGCAAGATAACAAATTTTGCGATTAAAGTGAATTCTCACGCTTTAGGACCTTATCACCGAATGACGTCTTCGTTCTCGGCGGCGAATATTGTAGTGACGACTTTGAATAGTAAAGGCTGCTCCAAGATTAACATAGACCAGATCATAGGTTTCTTTTAATTTTTGAAGTCTTCTGGTATGTACATCGAGTTGAGGTGGTCCGGCTGATTTCCCGGGGTTTAGTTCACGTCCAAAGTTAAGAAAAGTCGATGAGAATCCGGTGGAGTTATGTCGGGAGGTATTAACGGCAAAGACCAAATCTGATAAATGCACATCCCATTTTCTATGATCAATTTCATAGAATTGAGCCACTATTGACCGACTTGATGGTTTTGTTTATGCGTTCTACGGGACTCTCATGCGATGTGTACGGGAGTGTGAGTCGATGGCTGATATCCATTTCTTGGGGTTGTTTTAAAAACTTATCTGGTGTACTGGGTTCCATTGTCGGTTATCAATGTGTGGCTGCGTTGTATTTTACGGGGGGGGGGGGGGGGTGCTGCTGAGAGAATTTATCACTGGTAGGATGAACAGCTTTGGACATATTGAGCAATATCTCACGAAAACGAAACGTTGTTTTCGCAATATTCTGGTGCCCCGCGGTGGCCCTGCACAAACATTATAGAGTGTTTGTATCTCAGAAAAGGATTGTTCGCTTGATATTTGGGCTAAGGCCTCTAGAAACCTGCAGGGAATCCTTCAAAAAATGTAAGATGACTATTAAAGTGTATCTAAAGTCAATTGAGACAACATAAAAACTAAATATCCGTCTACAGTCGGCGATTTCATTGTGAAGCATGGGCGGCGTGATAGAAATTTAAACTTATTTTTGTAAAACAAATTAGTTATTAGTAATTTCTTTTTATTATTTATTCGCATTTAACAATTTTTTTCAATCAGTTTTTTATTTCATCTGGTCAGGGGATGGGGGCGAAATAGCTAGGGTAAATGGAAAAAAATGTATTCTCCGTAAATAAATCGCACAAAACGTATTTTATGGGTTTTTGGGTATAGAGATTATTCCAATTGTAACCTACTTGATAATATATTTACTCTGCAATTACACAGAAGGGAAAAGGACGCGGATAAAAATTTGAAAGTTTCGTTAAAGATCGAGCAGGTAATGTGTCATTTTGGCATCGGGTATATACATTTCAATTTTAAAACTTATTTGATTTTAAGGGGTTGAGGTAAATAGTGGCTAAAAGTCAAATACTTCGTAAAAAGTTTAATCGTTCAGAGAGGTTTTTGAATTTGAATATTGCACATTTCAAATCACTCTGATGAGTAGTTTTTAAGCTATGCCGCGAACTGACAGCGAGATAGACGGATCGACGGAATTGATAAAACAATTTTAAGGAAGCTAAAACCTTAAAATACGTAAAACCTGAGAGACTGTTTTTTTCTCGGTTACAAATACTTTATTTGGCCGCTATTTTGTGTCGCCATGTTGAATTAGAACCACAGTTTTAGTTATGGCAAACAATTTCAAACAAATCACTGCATTAAGTAGTTTTTTCAGACTGGATTTTTAAATATTTTATTAAGCCGCCATTTTGTTCTCCCAACTTGTATTCGTCCAAGAAATTTACCGGTTTATTTCTACATAATACTTGATTTTTGTACGAAATTTGAGATAAGGTGGATCACTGGTTTTTTAATAATTTTTTTGACATGTTACTAGGACGCCATTTTGTTTTGACATTGATTTTTACCAAAATATTACCAAGTCATCCCCATATGACTCTTAATTTTTGACTAACATTTGAGGTTGATCTGATGAGTAGTTTTTAAGCTACGCCGCGCACTGATATACAGACAGACAAACCGACTGAATTGATAAAACGATTTTTTTTACCTCTAGGAGCGCTAAAACCTGAATATATGTAAAACCTGAGAGATTGGTTTTTTCACGATTACAAATATTTTATGTGGCTGTCATTTTGTTTCGCCATCTTGAATTCGAACCACAGTTTTACTAGTTCATCTATACCACAATTAGTTATGGCACACAATTTGAAATCAGTCCGTTAAGTTGTTTTTCAGGCTGAATTTTTAAATGTTTTATTAAGCCGCCAATTCCTTTCGCCATCTTGGATTCGTACCAAAAACTTTACCAGTTGATTTCTACATAATACTACTTGATTTTTGTACAAAATTTGAGATAAGTTGGATAAGTGGTATTTTGGTAATATTTTTTTTTAACATTTCACCAGGCCGCCATTTTGTTTTGCCAAATTGGATTTCTACCAAAATATTACCAGGTCATCCCCATATGAGCTTAATTTTTGACTAAAATCTCAAGTCAATCTGATGAGAAGTTTCTAAGCAATGTCGCGAACTGTCAGACACACAGAAAAACCGACAGATGGACTGACGGAATTGATAAAACATATTTTTTGGCAGCTAGAGGAGCTAAAACCTGAGAAATTGATTTTTTTCACGATTACAAATATTTTATTTGGCTACCATTTTGTTCCGCCACGTTAAATTAGTACCACAATTTTACTAGTTCTTCTCTATACCGCAATCAGTTATGGTACGAAAATTGAAAACTTTTTTCATGCTGAATTTTTAAATATTTTATTAAGCCGCCATTTTGTTCCGCCATCTAGGATTCATACCAAATATTTGATTTTTACCAAAATATGACCAGGTCATCCCGATATGATCCTTAATTTTTTACTAAAATTTGAAGTCAGTAGGTTAAGTAGTATTTTAGCTATGCCGCGAACAGATAGTTCAACAGGCAGACCGACCCAATTGAGAAAAAATGTTTATCTAGGGACCCTGAAACGTAAAGATCAGAAAAAATCTTGAAGGATAATTTTTTCACGATTACAATACTTCCCCTATACAAGGTAAGTAAAAACATTGAATAGAATAAAAAGAAATTTTTATTCTACGGCATTGATACTGACCCGAGATCTCTGAAGTGCAGGCGACACAAATATTTTAAAATATATATTTTGTGCATGTTTTGTTAAATCAAAGTCTCCAAAAATCTAACCAATTGAATTACGGATATAACCAATCAAAGTGTTTAACTGTAATACTCCGCCCACAAATTGTATGAATCCACGTTGACTGTGTTACGAAGGTCCGCTGTTTATACGGGGACCTGTCAACTGAATAAAAATAAATTTATTCGATATAAGTGGCGTAGTAAATTGAGCGTACCCCAAATTTTCCGCTGTCTGTATATATATATATATATATATATATATATATATATATATATATATATATATATGTATATATATATAAAATGTGTTTTCATTCCGAGTGTACATCCGTTCACTACTGTCGTTCTGAAAAGAACAGTTTTGCTGACGTTTCGCCAAAGTCACATTTGGCATTTTCGAAGCTTTCTGTCTCGCGTCCGAATAGAGTCTATATATATATATATATATATATATATATATATATATATATATATATATATATATATATATATATATATTAAAAGGTGCACTATATTTATTGAGAAACAGATTCACAAAAAATGAAAATGTTCATGATTATCCAACAAGAAATGCTTCAGCTCTTCGGATACCAAAACTTAGAACATCCCACTTGGAAACATCTCCACACTACGCTTGTGTAAACATATATAATGGTCTACCAGACAACATAAAAGCTATAAGAAACATCACATTTCGAAAAAAATCTAAAAAACCTCCTGTTCAACAATGCTTGCTACAATTTGAATGAGTTCTTCAGATGAAACAACATTGCTTTGGAAAAAAAAATTGTTTGTAATATGTCAAAAAGTTTTTCTTTTACACAGTGTATATTCTTTAATGTATTTATTTATATTTATTTTGACTTTTCTAATGGCATCAACGTGATCTTTTTATAGCAATAAAAGTATTTGTATTTGGCGCTAAGTAGTTTATTGATCTGATATTAATATTGAAGACCCTAGTAGGTATTATTAAATTTCTATTAATTTTGCTGTGAGTTTCATGAGAGCGATTTACATAGTTTCTTAGGTGATGGTTTTTATGTTGATAAAACATATACAGATCTTACATTCAGTATATCTGCAGAATATAGCAAGTGAGTTGAGTAGGGTTTATTTTGCCTATGAATGGTCTTTAAAATAAGGTTTTGAACAACATTTAATGATTGTAAACCTTTTTTGTACAGGCCTCCTCAAACTACCACACCATATCTTATCAGGGGTTCTACTAGTGGTTTGTATAATAAAATCAGTAGTTTTTTATTGAGGACTTCTCTTAAAATATAAAATCGATGAATTAATATTCTTTTACTTTTTGTAACTTTTGAAATATGCGGCCCCCACTTAAGATGCTTGTCATTGACAATTCCAAGGTATTTTGTCGAGTTGACTTCAGCAATTGGAGCATCTAATATTTTTATGCTTCCTTAAAAGGTGGTCGATTTGATGAAGTATGTGAGAATGCAATAGCCACAATACCATTAATGGACAACTCCTTCACTTGATCTTAACTATCATCCACAAAGATCACAGCCGTGTCATCAGCATAAGATATGATATCACCACCATCTATATTTCAGAATTTATGTATTCGATAAAAAATATGGTTCCTAAGACTGTTCCCTGTGGAATGCCAATTTTTACGGTCAGTGGATTACTCTGAGCCTCGCCTAATTATTAACATTTGTTGCCTTCCATCCAAGTAACTTGAAGACATCCAACACAGTACCCCTAACTCCATAAGTATCCATTGAGAAGCAAGTCAAGCATGTGTCAAATGCCTTCACCAGATTCAAGAAGACTGCTAGGCATTTCTTGTTTTTATTTACTTCGTCATACATACTCTACAGAGATAAGTCTCTAAATGGTACAAAAAACAAAAATATAAAATATAATACAAATAATGGTAATATTCCTACAATAGACTATTAAAAAAAAATAAGAAAAAAAATAACATAAATTAAGTTAGGGAGAGTAAAACACAAACAATTAAATAATTAAAACAGTTAAACAGTGCCAAATCTAAGGAGTCTCTTGAGGGCAAGAAGGCTAATGCTAAAGATATCACAGTCGGAGAAAAATTTATTGTAATTTAGACGAGTTTTGACCATAGTTAGTCCGATGTTTCCCTACGAGGAAAATGGAAGTGTGATGAGTACGTCCGGCAGGAACCAAGAAGTTCAGCTGGACCAATAGGTGCTCGCAGTGGATTATACCATTGATCAGCTTCAAGACAAATAAAAGTAGGGCCTGCTTGCGTCTATGCATACTGCAAAGTAGCAGTCTTGTGTCATAGGAGATATTTTGATATGGAAAATGAAATTTAAATAATAACTATTTAAGACCAACATTCTAAAAGCCCTGCATAAACAATTGAGTCTATGTCTATCCTGTAAAACAAATGGAGGTACACCTAGTAACATTAAGGGAAAGAAAGTTACAATTGCACCATTCGACGAAGCTGTCGAAATCGGATTATAGCGACGAGTTGTCGGTCGTACTAAAGCTAAAAAATTTTAACTCATCAGCAAACAAAAGGCAGTTACTATTCCTAAAACAAGACGAGGCATCATTTGTGAAGAGCAGGAATAATATTGGTGCTATGTGGGAACCTTGTGGCACTCCTGACTTGACTAAAATATCAGGTGAAACTGAGCTTTGCACCAAAACCCGTTGATTAAGATGACTCAGATAAGAGCCAATCCACAAATAACTTCCTGAAATACCGATATCGGAAAGCTTTTTAATAACAGTTTGTGAGGTACACTATCGAATGCCTTCGATAAATCTGTATAGATGCAGTCCACGTGGTAACCTGCTTCAACAGAGGAGTTTAGAAAATCGTGATATATGGCAAGATTGGTCGATGTAGCGACCCCGGTAAAAGCCATATTGGTTTGGAGAAATGTAATTTTTGTAGGTGGAAAATATTTCATCAGTCAAAATAGCCTAGCAAAAATTTTGGAATGGCGGAAATCATTGAAATACCTCTATAGTTAGTCACTTCGGATTTATCACCCTTTTTATGATAAGCACAAGGTTAAAAAACTACCAGACTGAAGGAAATATCGCCATGTCAAAGGATCTTTGGAAAATTGGGCTTAGGGGAGCAGCTAGTGTGTCACAACAACCCAATAAAAGATTTGGTGGTAACCCATCAGGACCCGCATTCTTGTTTGGATCCAGTTTTCTGATTCCAGAAGCTATTTCATGCTCAGAAAATGTATAACACAATAAAGCTGATGAGAAGGGAACTGAAAATGATCTGCAAAGGCGTCAGAATGTCAGAAGGATTACTGAACTCTGAACCGTTGTATGTCATTAGATTGGACAAACCAGAAGATCCCTTCACACTCCTGATGAACAACCAAAAAGCTCTTATATTCGCAGGTATTAGCTGTTCGGAACCAGTGACAAACATGAGATAACACCAATCTGTTCCAAGCTGAACTACACGGCATTTGTTGGAATAAACAAGATAGTCAGAATGAAGCAGAGTTCTTTTATATTTTTCCTATATTTTGTTTTTTTTGCAAATAAGTTTTTGGAGAGTTCTGTCAAAGCAAATGAGGTACTTGTTGAACTTGACCTTCTACAAACTCTGCTAGTCTCTCCGATACCACATTGTAGAACTGTCGGACGATTTCGCTTATATCGTCACAACTCTCTATAAAAGACCAGTCACTTTCTAAAAAAAAATCTATTGAGTCCGTGAACGTTGGCCTTATGAAACTGAAAAATGTGGTCAGTTGCCCTATCCTGAAGTACCGCCTCGAATTCCTCAACAAATATGAGGTCCAGGATACGATGACTAGAATGAAAAGTATAGTTGATTTGGTTGAGTTTAAGAAGACTCATTGTATCAATCACAGTTTCTGATGTTGCTGGTTGTATTCTTGAGGGAACTATGGTTTCGCATTCCAAGGACCATTCGACAAGAGGTAGATTAAAATCGCCACATATAATAAAATAGTAATATAGTAAAATTTTGTGGGGCATTTGAACTGGCACTACGTGGCCATGATGAAAAGGCTTTGTCTGAAAATCCAGGGGTTTTTCGAGGGCTTAGAAATTTTTTTGAGGACTTGGGCCAAGATAGACTTTCCGCTTTAGCAATGTTAAGTATCGAGAAATCGTTTATAAAAGGAATGTGCGTGCAATTTTAACGGCATTTAACGTGTCATTCAGCACTTTTCCAATTCTAAAGAACGAAGAGTACACTTGAACTTCAAGATAATTTAAAGCTCAATTTAAAGATAAGATATTTATTTTTATTTTAAGTATGCCTATTTTTAAATTTTTTATTGACCTCCCAATATAATTCACCACGAGCCGCCACTGGACATGATTATCATTTAGATCACAGAGGTTAATATTTATTATTATAAAGTCTAGTATTCATTAGGTTCTCATACCAATAGGTCGTGTTTACTTGGTTGTGCGGATATACTGGTATTTTGAGAAAGTATAGGAGATAAGTTCGTTTAAATGAACATCGCTAGCGGGGTCTCCCCCCCGATCGTGATAAATCTAAAAATATCGATATTGAGGAATTTATGGGATTTAGCGACCAGGAAATAGAGCATTCTGCAGAAAAAGTGAACAATATTTCTCAGCTCTCAGGTGATATTAATAAAAAAGATACGGTATTTAATTCAGGATTAAAAAACGTAAGTACAATATCTCATTTAAATAAAACGTTTAGAACTTGGCATTAAAAACATGGATCAAAATAAAAAAATAAAGAGGTATTTCTATACAATAGAAATGTTGCGCCTTAATATGTTTATATTGAACCATTGGATCCAAATTTTGTAGGTAAATTAAATGCAATTAAAATAAATATGATACTTTTTTCGTGTCATCCAGAAAAAGACGAAAAAATTAAGGAAGTGGAATCAATTGGCAAGAAAAAAATTCCAGTCACATTTAAAGATTTTATATCGGCTAATTAATTCGAAATTCGTACAGGGGTAATTTAATATGTAGAAACTGAATTGACTTTAAAAACTAATATAACACCTTTTGGTTCTCATTCAGTGTTTACTGTAAAAAATGTAGAAAGAATTACACTGCCAAAACTTGATAGTAATAAAAAACCCGAACTAGACAAAAATGGTCAAACAATAAGGATTCTCTCGCGAACTATTATAGTTACTTTCAAAACACAAACTTTACCTCAATATGTCGCCATAGGACACGTTAGATTCTCAGTACAGCCCATATCCAAAAGGTTATTCTTTGTTTTAACTGTTATAGATACGGGCATACAGCAAAGCAATGTAAAAGCGCACCGCTATGTGAAAAATGTGCGGAAGCACATAAAACAAAAGATTGCAAGGATATCGACACAAATGTAAAATGTTTCGGTTGCTCGGGACAGCATAATACATCGGATTATAAAAATTGCCTTGAATTTAAAAAACAAAAACTTATAAAACAAATAATGGCACTAGAAAATGTATCCTACCATGACACATGTGCAAAGTCTCTAAACACTCTTATGCTGAAACTTTAATATCTAACCCTGGAAATGTTATTAACCCCCATTTGCAAGATAAGGAAATTTATTTAAGCAAGAGTCCATTCTCAAAGTAACTTAAATATTCCGCTTCTGGTTCATCAAGTATTCCAACTTCATCTAGCAGAACATTTACGCATTTTAAAATATCTCCCAATAAGAGATCGCGCGTTGTAACTCCAGCTATAGAGACTCATAGGGAAACAGTTGCGCCTTTTTCAATCCCCAGCCAAAGGGGAGGTATATTAAATGATTCTTTTTATAGAAATACTCTACAGGACTCGTTCGTCGAGGATATAGTTTCTCATACAATTCTCGATATTATCATATCTGTAGTTAGCTCTCTTAAAGAAAAAAATAGTTTTGATATTAATAAAAATAAATTTGGCTGAACTCATTAAAAATAAATTGGACCTGAATTCAATTTTTACAAATGGATAGGTTTGTCCTAGGCCAGTGGAATTTCAGATTCGGCTATCTCAAATAAAGTTAACCTGGAACATTTATTAAGTTTACATAATATTAGTATAGCAATGCTATCAATAATATTCAAAATATGCCTAGAACATAACGGCCAAAAATGTATAATATTTATTGATTGCCTTAGTGCTATACAGAAGCTCGATGCAAGTGCTCCATTAAAAGAAATAGACCACTTTATCGCCGAAATTTTCAGATTAAATTACATTAAATTTTCAGATTAAATTACATTAACATTCTTAATCAACAAAAAATGGATAAATTGGTTTGGATTAAAGCTCTGAACTGAACTGAAACTGTGGATAAATTAGCAAAAGAAGCTACTAAAGACGGCACAATCTTATCAAACTATAAAATCCCAAAAACAGACTTATAGAATAATTAAGGCGAAAATGCTGAAAGATTGGCAACATCAATACGACACAGCTTCAAATGGTTTTTATTTTCAAGGAATAAAACCAAAAATAACCATAAAGCCTTGGTTCCTTAATATTAGTAATAAAAAAATGACACAAATAATATGTATCTAGGTTACGGACTAATCATATAATTTGCCCTAGCTATAAATTCAAAATAGGACTGCCCGACAGCCCAAATTGTAATATCTGTAATGAAGTAGCTGATTCACAGCATATTATTTTTCTATGCTCTCAAAACTCAAACAATATAAATATTTTCCTTATGATAATGAATAATGCAAATAATTCCCTTCCCTTTAATCTTGCCAACCTACTGACCCAGGAAAAAAACTTTCCAATATTGTATAGTCATTACTGTAGATCACTACTTTTGTTAAGCTGATTTTACCAGCTCATTTAACCACTTTTGTGTTGTTATGTATATAATTTTAAGGTTTGGTTTAACAAAAAAAATAAAAAATAAATTATTAAAGAATAAAATAAAGTATATCTAAATATACTTTAAAAAAGTAAATAAATTAATAAAAGAAAGAACATGAAAAGTATTAAAAAAAAAAAAAAAAAAAGATAAAAAATAAAAACAAAAATAAGATAAAATAAAATGAAATTTATTAATCACCCCCATATTTGTTATAATATATTACTCTAGAATAAGGCATCTGTAAAATTAGTTGAATCAGGATTTTGATTTATTTTGGAAGTGACTTGAAAAGAGCCAGACATAAAACTGATTTCAGTAACAGTAACCAAAGATTTATTCAGTTTTACTTTTGTAAAATTTGCATTTAAAGCTGATCTAGCAAAGGTCACCACCGCATCATTTTTATTAATATCAGCACCATTGCAAAACATATCTTACCCATGAATACTGTATTGTTCTTCAATATGCCAACATTCACTCAAAATAATGACATCACAAAAATGAAGATTGTATCTTCGGAACCACGTTAAAAAGTCACTGAAGTTTTTCCTACTACTTCGTATGTTGAGATGTAGGATATTTATTTATTTGTTTATTTCACTTCATGTCAAAAGATCTAAATAGTTATTACGTCAAGTGTAAAAATAAAGGATAACACACGACATTTTTAAAACAATATTAATATTGGACTAACTAACAGAGAACAATTATTGCAAAATTGAAAAGTAATTTCTAACATTATAATAACTTTTTTCAAGAAGATAACTCTTTGAACTTTGCTTAAATTTTTTGTAAAAAGTTATTTCTCTTAGGCTTGCTGGTAGTTGGTTGTACATATTCCCACACAAAGAGTAAGGACTTTTTTGAAAAGTGTTAGTCCTATAGGAAGGTATATAAATGTTTGTGGAGTTTCTTATACCATAATTATGTAGTTCTAGATGATGAGAAAGTCTAGTGTATTGTTTTTTAACGAATAATACCGAGTGTAAAATTGGAAGACGGAGAATTTTATACTGTCTGAAGTAGGGGTTACATGACTCTAATGGACTTACTGAGAAAATGTTTCTAGTTATTCTTTTTTGTAATACAAAAATTCTGTTTAAATCTGTTGATTGGACTCAGTAAATAACACCCTAGCTTAGATGGCTATATGCTAGTGCGTAATAGGTATTTAAAGTTTTTTTTGCAAATAAGTTTTTGGAGAGTTCTGTCAAAGCAAATGGGGTACTTGTTGAACTTGACCTTCTACAAACTCTGCTAGTCTCTCCGATACCACATTGTAGAACTGTCGGACGATTTCGCTTATATCGTCACAACTCTCTATAAAAGACCAGTCACTTTCTAAAAAAAAATCTATTGAGTCCGTGAACGTTGGCCTTATGAAACTGAAAAATGTGGTCAGTTGCCCTATCCTGAAGTACCGCCTCGAATTCCTCAACAAATATGAGGTCCAGGATACGATGACTAGAATGAAAAGTATAGTTGATTTGGTTGAGTTTAAGAAGACTCATTGTATCAATCACAGTTTCTGATGTTGCTGGTTGTATTCTTGAGGGAACTATGGTTTCGCATTCCAAGGACCATTCGACAAGAGGTAGATTAAAATCGCCACATATAATAAAATAGTAATATAGTAAAATTTTGTGGGGCATTTGAACTGGCACTACGTGGCCATGATGAAAAGGCTTTGTCTGAAAATCCAGGGGTTTTTCGAGGGCTTAGAAATTTTTTTGAGGACTTGGGCCAAGATAGACTTTCCGCTTTAGCAATGTTAAGTATCGAGAAATCGTTTATAAAAGGAATGTGCGTGCAATTTTAACGGCATTTAACGTGTCATTCAGCACTTTTCCAATTCTAAAGAACGAAGAGTACACTTGAACTTCAAGATAATTTAAAGCTCAATTTAAAGATAAGATATTTATTTTTATTTTAAGTATGCCTATTTTTAAATTTTTTATTGACCTCCCAATATAATTCACCACGAGCCGCCACTGGACATGATTATCATTTAGATCACAGAGGTTAATATTTATTATTATAAAGTCTAGTATTCATTAGGTTCTCATACCAATAGGTCGTGTTTACTTGGTTGTGCGGATATACTGGTATTTTGAGAAAGTATAGGAGATAAGTTCGTTTAAATGAACATCGCTAGCGGGGTCTCCCCCCCGATCATGATAAATCTAAAAATATCGATATTGAGGAATTTATGGGATTTAGCGACCAGGAAATAGAGCATTCTGCAGAAAAAGTGAACAATATTTCTCAGCTCTCAGGTGATATTAATAAAAAAGATACGGTATTTAATTCAGGATTAAAAAACGTAAGTACAATATCTCATTTAAATAAAACGTTTAGAACTTGGCATTAAAAACATGGATCAAAATAAAAAAATAAAGAGGTATTTCTATACAATAGAAATGTTGCGCCTTAATATGTTTATATTGAACCATTGGATCCAAATTTTGTAGGTAAATTAAATGCAATTAAAATAAATATGATACTTTTTTCGTGTCATCCAGAAAAAGACGAAAAAATTAAGGAAGTGGAATCAATTGGCAAGAAAAAAATTCCAGTCACATTTAAAGATTTTATATCGGCTAATTAATTCGAAATTCGTACAGGGGTAATTTAATATGTAGAAACTGAATTGACTTTAAAAACTAATATAACACCTTTTGGTTCTCATTCAGTGTTTACTGTAAAAATGTAGAAAGAATTACACTGCCAAAACTTGATAGTAATAAAAAACCCGAACTAGACAAAAATGGTCAAACAATAAGGATTCTCTCGCGAACTATTATAGTTACTTTCAAAACACAAACTTTACCTCAATATGTCGCCATAGGACACGTTAGATTCTCAGTACAGCCCATATCCAAAAGGTTATTCTTTGTTTTAACTGTTATAGATACGGGCATACAGCAAAGCAATGTAAAAGCGCACCCGTATGTGAAAAATGTGCGGAAGCACATAAAACAAAAGATTGCAAGGATATCGACACAAATGTAAAATGTTTCGGTTGCTCGGGACAGCATAATACATCGGATTATAAAAATTGCCTTGAATTTAAAAAACAAAAACTTATAAAACAAATAATGGCACTAGAAAATGTATCCTACCATGACACATGTGCAAAGTCTCTAAACACTCTTATGCTGAAACTTTAATATCTAACCCTGGAAATGTTATTAACCCCCATTTGCAAGATAAGGAAATTTATTTAAGCAAGAGTCCATTCTCAAAGTAACTTAAATATTCCGCTTCTGGTTCATCAAGTATTCCAACTTCATCTAGCAGAACATTTACGCATTTTAAAATATCTCCCAATAAGAGATCGCGCGTTGTAACTCCAGCTATAGAGACTCATAGGGAAACAGTTGCGCCTTTTTCAATCCCCAGCCAAAGGGGAGGTATATTAAATGATTCTTTTTATAGAAATACTCTACAGGACTCGTTCGTCGAGGATATAGTTTCTCATATAATTCTCGATATTATCATATCTGTAGTTAGCTCTCTTAAAGAAAAAAATAGTTTTGATATTAATAAAAATAAATTTGGCTGAACTCATTAAAAATAAATTGGACCTGAATTCAATTTTTACAAATGGATAGGTTTGTCCTAGGCCAGTGGAATTTCAGATTCGGCTATCTCAAATAAAGTTAACCTGGAACATTTATTAAGTTTACATAATATTAGTATAGCAATGCTATCAATAATATTCAAAATATGCCTAGAACATAACGGCCAAAAATGTATAATATTTATTGATTGCCTTAGTGCTATACAGAAGCTCGATGCAAGTGCTCCATTAAAAGAAATAGACCACTTTATCGCCGAAATTTTCAGATTAAATTACATTAAATTTTCAGATTAAATTACATTAACATTCTTAATCAACAAAAAATGGATAAATTGGTTTGGATTAAAGCTCTGAACTGAACTGAAACTGTGGATAAATTAGCAAAAGAAGCTACTAAAGACGGCACAATCTTATCAAACTATAAAATCTCAAAAACAGACTTATAGAATAATTAAGGCGAAAATGCTGAAAGATTGGCAACATCAATACGACACAGCTTCAAATGGTTTTTATTTTCAAGGAATAAAACCAAAAATAAACATAAAGCCTTGGTTCCTTAATATTAGTAATAAAAAAGTGACACAAATAATATGTATCTAGGTTACGGACTAATCATATAATTTGCCCTAGCTATAAATTCAAAATAGGACTGCCCGACAGCCCAAATTGTAATATCTGTAATGAAGTAGCTGATTCACAGCATATTATTTTTCTATGCTCTCAAAACTCAAACAATATAAATATTTTCCTTATGATAATGAATAATGCAAATAATTCCCTTCCCTTTAATCTTGCCAACCTACTGACCCAGGAAAAAAACTTTCCAATATTGTATAGTCATTACTGTAGATCACTACTTTTGTTAAGCTGATTTTACCAGCTCATTTAACCACTTTTGTGTTGTTATGTATATAATTTTAAGGTTTGGTTTAACAAAAAAAATAAAAAATAAATTATTAAAGAATAAAATAAAGTATATCTAAATATACTTTAAAAAAGTAAATAAATTAATAAAAGAAAGAACATGAAAAGTATTAAAAGAGAAAAAAAAAAAAGATAAAAAATAAAAACAAAAATAAGATAAAATAAAATGAAATTTATTAATCACCCCCATATTTGTTATAATATATTACTCTAGAATAAGGCATCTGTAAAATTAGTTGAATCAGGATTTTGATTTATTTTGGAAGTGACTTGAAAAGAGCCAGACATAAAACTGATTTCAGTAACAGTAACCAAAGATTTATTCAGTTTTACTTTTGTAAAATTTGCATTTAAAGCTGATCTAGCAAAGGTCACCACCGCATCATTTTTATTAATATCAGCACCATTGCAAAACATATCTTACCCATGAATACTGTATTGTTCTTCAATATGCCAACATTCACTCAAAATAATGACATCACAAAAATGAAGATTGTATCTTCGGAACCACGTTAAAAAGTCACTGAAGTTTTTCCTACTACTTCGTATGTTGATATGTAGGATATTTATTTATTTGTTTATTTCACTTCATGTCAAAAGATCTAAATAGTTATTACGTCAAGTGTAAAAATAAAGGATAACACACGACATTTTTAAAACAATATTAATATTGGACTAACTAACAGAGAACAATTATTGCAAAATTGAAAAGTAATTTCTAACATTATAATAACTTTTTTCAAGAAGATAACTCTTTGAACTTTGCTTAAATTTTTTGTAAAAAGTTATTTCTCTTAGGCTTGCTGGTAGTTGGTTGTACATATTCCCACACAAAGAGTAAGGACTTTTTTGAAAAGTGTTAGTCCTATAGGAAGGTATATAAATGTTTGTGGAGTTTCTTATACCATAATTATGTAGTTCTAGATGATGAGAAAGTCTAATGTATTGTTTTTTAACGAATAATACCGAGTGTAAAATTGGAAGACGGAGAATTTTATACTGTCTGAAGTAGGGGTTACATGACTCTAATGGACTTACTGAGAAAATGTTTCTAGTTATTCTTTTTTGTAATACAAAAATTCTGTTTAAATCTGTTGATTGGACTCAGTAAATAACACCCTAGCTTAGATGGCTATATGCTAGTGCGTAATAGGTATTTAAAGTAGTTTTATTTCCAAAGTGTTTTTTAGATTTCTTATTGCAAAGTAGGCAGTAGTTAACTTACTTGCGACATTGTTCATGTGGTTGCACCATGTAATGTGTGGATATAGATGTAATCCTAGAAATGTAAAATTTTCATTCCTGTTTACATGTTTGCAGTTTAATGACATATTTGGAACCCGAGGCATATATTTTCTTATACAAAATGTCATAAAGCAGGTTTTGGATTTTCTGACAATAAGGCAACTTTTCTCACACCATAAAGCAAATTTTTCCAAAATTATATTGGCATTATTTTCCAATACCTCGAAATTATTATCAGAAATTGCTATAGTCATCTGCATAGAGGATTATTCTATTTTTGGACAGTGACAGTAGCGGTGAAATACATCCCTGAGGTACACCACAGTTTATATTATGTCCAGTAGAGATAACATCCCCAATCTTAACCTTTATCTTACGTTCCTCTAAATAAGACTCTAACTATTTGTTGATATCTCCCCTTATCCCCAATGCATATAATTTCTTGTGTAAAAAGGAACTAGTTAAGCAGTAAAAGCTCGAGTTGAGTCAAAGAAGATGGCAAGAACTTAGTTTGATATGCCAAGCCCTCATAAACAAAATTTAATATCTCAAAAGCAGCTGTAGAAGTGGAGCAATCTTTTCTAAAACCGGGTTGTTTTTTACTTATTAATTTTTATGCATTTAAGAAAGTGGTTATAATAGGGGAGCGCCTCCTCCTCCTCCTCTTCCTCTCTCTCATGTCCCTCATTCTTAACTTCCTCCCCTTTTATTCTCATTCGCATCATATTTTTTAATTTTTTCTCTTTGTTCTCCCACATTTGATTTTGCATTCTTAAGTCTTATAAATAGGTGCATCAAGATCATTTTAGTATGTTAAGGTACGAGTGACTGTTAAAAGAAAAAAATCTGTTGAATAAATCTATTAATAATAATATTAAAATAAAATGAGTGAATCAGTTGGAGAAAGAAATCGATCCATTCCGCTTCAGACAATTAGCCTCGAAGAAATTATACCAGGAGTTCAAGAAGAAAATATACCATTAGTTCGAGAAGAAAATAATGGGATTGTTTTAAAAAATTTGAATAAAACTGAGAGTGAAGAGAAAAAAGTGTTTTGTGCTATTTGTTTTGAAATAATCGAATATTATGATTCATGTAGACCAAATACATGTTCCCACATTTTTTGTTTAAAATGTATTTTAAGATGGAATGATGAAAATGGTTGTTCTATAATGGTAAACAATTGTCCTGTATGTCGCACTAGATATTACTATTTGGTACAAATCTTCAAAGATGTAATTAGACATCATTTTGTTGTAATTTTAAAAAGTGGATAATATTTTTTATAATTTGTGTTTGTGAAAACTCTGGTAACAAATAATTTTGTAAAAAAAAGTAAATGTAAATATATATAATAATTGACACATTTTTTCATTTTCCTATATTGAAACGACAACAATGACCTAACAAGTTTTTTAATACATACTAATTTTCACATTACATAACAAAACAATTGTTATGGGTTTACACAAAAAGGGCCACGCCCTAAAATGGCACCACTTTTGCAAATGGAAGCTTAAATTTTCTTATGGGAATTTACATGTAAAAATGACGGTTTTGATTGTCGGACCGGCATAGCCTAATCTACTACTTTTTAATTATACTAATAATATTAATATAATTTGCATCAAGTAAGAGAAAACTCAATTGAATACAGAAACAAGCGTTAACAAAATGTTATGCTAATATATGAGTGCTTCTAGTGGCAGTTGACATAATCGACACTTTTTTTTTTACATATGATTAGCTATTTCATTTACAAATACAGTGTCAGATGTTAGAATAAAAAGAAGTATTTTGCATATAGCAATGAAAATATATAACCGCTTATAGTAACAGTTGACATTTTTTAAAATTAATATTGTTGACGTATTCTACTTATTATCTTTACAATTTATGTTTAAAATTAATATTTTTGATATAATCTACCCATTACGTTTATAACCTATATTTAAAATTAATATTGTTGAAATAATCTACCCATCACCTTTACAAACTATGTTTATTATTAATATTTAACAACATAATCTTCTATCTCTTTTTTTTCATTTTTATTGCAGTAAAAGCAAGCATGTTCAGGAATTAGTAGAAAAAGATGTATCCTACAAATAGCACAATGTAAATCAGAAGCACTAACAACATAAGCTCTTTTGTAGTGGCAGCTCACATGATCGGACTCCCCTCTCCGTAAATATCTCATGTGAATTGCACTACAAGGAAGGCAAACAGCAAATGTTCCTAGTCTTCGACTTTCAATTTTAGAGTAGCTTACACATACATCTTTTTCTTCAAAATTATTAAATAATTCACTAGCCCTAAACTTTTACGTCAGCCTCGGTTCCTAAATTTAGCAGTTGTCCATCCATGTCCACTCCTTCGTCAATTTCCTGATCATCTTCCTCCATCTCTTCTTCTTCCTCCTCAATATAATTAATGTCGATGTTACATAAGAATGATCTTCTAACAAGCCTAGATGATTTGTCCAAAAATGAATGTTTATAAGTGATGGAATCGCCTTCCAAGTTAATAAAAATTTCTTTTCTTTCTTCAATTTGAGCGGCGTTCTCCACATTATTTTCTTCAATTTGGTCAGCGTTTCCAATCATATTTTCTGCCATCGTTAGGAGCTTTAGATTTAGATAGATATATTTGATAAAAAACAATTTTGGTTATAGCTTATAAAATAATATCGACAACTGATATTACAGCGAATGATACTGTATGATCGTCGAGTGGATGTTCTTAAGTATATATCCCATCAACCACCACTTTTACTACCTGCAATACTTAAGTTTTTTTTTTTTTTTCTTTTTTCGCTGTCCCTTTCCCTGTCAGTTTCCTCGGGGGGGGGGGGGGGGGGCTTCGCCCCCCTCCCCGCTCCGCCAACCCCCCTTAAACCCCCCTCACCCTCACCTTATCTTCTTTCTCTCCCTTCCTTCTTTCTCTTTTTTATATGTTTCTCCTTTTCCCTTCCTTCTCCTTTTTCCTTCCTTCTTCTTTTTCTTTCCTTCTCCTTTTTTCTTTTCTTCTTTTTTTTAACCTAACCTAACCTAACCTAACCTAACCTAACCTAACCTAACCTAACTAACATAACCTAACCTAACTTAACTTAACCTGAAGAGGTTAGCCCGAAATTGGGGAACCGGGATTTTAGTCTCGGAAATTCAGGGGTCCGGGGGGGGGGAGGGGGGAGGGGGAGGGGGGTAAGGTTGTTGATCGGCTTGGGAAAGTGGTTTTTAGAGATTGTCGTTCAACTTTAAGTAGGACACATGTGATTAACTTTTGCATATAAAATCGCCTCAGCGAAGAGACGAATGCAATTGATTTCTGCATTCACACTGTGCAGAGCTCGCGAGTTTTCTGGTGTTTACATTGTGTCTATTTGGTAAATTTTTATTTTGATTTCTAACATTTTTATTTGGCAAGATTTAATTCTTATATATATTGGTGACATTTTTATGTACATTTGTGGCATTTTTATTTGTTATTACGATTTTTTTCATAATGGACAATTTTTTGGCATCGAGTAGCAAAATAATTGACAATGACTTTGACTTATACACATGTACTCAAATGCAGAATTTTGCAAACCAACAAAACAATGAAACAGACGTATTTACAACTAGTCAATAACAAACTATTCAGGACTTGAATGAAATTATTTACAATAGCCAAGTTCAGAATAATGCCAACAAACACAACAACGAAAAATATTTATTTACAGCTACTCAACAACAAACTCTTGACGATCTTAATGACATTATTGACAACAAAACGGACTTAATTACAACAAAAACTAAACAAACTCTTGAAGAACTAAATGACATTGACGAAACTCAAAATTCTAGCTATGAGGATATTGTTTGTTTTCAAAAATCTAATCCAAATTATTTAACATTAAAATCGCCAATTAATTCTCCGAGACCAATTTGCTCTCCCTTTTTGTTTAGTGAAAATTCTGATTCGGAAGAAGAACAAATTGATCAAAATTTAAGTTTGGCTATTTGTCCTACTAATTCACCATATGATATTGTAAATTCTGATTCGCAAGAAAAACAAATTGATCAAAATTTAAGTTCGGCTATATCTTCTATTAATTCACCATATGCTATTGTAAATTCTGATCCGCAAGAAAAACAAATTGATGCAAATTTGACTTCGGATATTTCTCCTAATAATTCACCAGTTGAACAAAATTCAATTTCGAAACCATCATTTATCATTAAAAAAAAATTTAAAATTAATAAAAAAAATAAAAAACAAATACCAAACCTTAAGTGTCTGGGTTTCGCTATTCAAAATTTAACTAATTTGATCACAATTAAAAAGGGAGACGAAAGTACGGTGAATTATGTTAAACAGGCCTTTGACAAATTAGTTGACTCATTTGAAGAAATGGATTCATAAAGTCAATTAATTTCTATTGCTTTTTTCAAAATTTGACTATAACTAAATAAAAATGCACAATATTAATTTTATTATTATACAAAGAACTTCAAAAATGCAATTGCTTTTTTCAAAATTTGACTATAACTAAATAGAATTGCACAATATTAATTTTATTATTATTATTATGCAGAAAACTTCAGAAATGCATAAGTGTGTAACATGTAATAAAGTCTTTACTAGAAAGGATAATTTACTGCGACATATTAAAAAACATGTTAACGGAAATTCCACAAAACTCAACAATTGGTTGAAAAAACCAAAGCTTGTTAAAGGTAAGAACATTTTATTTTTCATGTCATATTTTGTAAAATATTTTTTTCTTAATTTATATAGATTCTACAAATATTGTAAAATATTGTAAAGAATGCAAGAAAAATATAAACCAAAGTCTATGGGGTGGACATCTTCGATCTAGTGTGCACAAGAACAATTCCAAAATAGGCTTGGAGGAAGGTGTTGAAATTATCAAGTCAGCATTCAGGGAACGAATAATATCTTATAGGATTTCCTCACACCAAAACTTCATAAATGTGAAAGAATATTTTCAACATTTGGAATACAAAATTGCACATCTAATAGATCAAGAACTGCAGAAACATAAATGTATCAAGCTAAATATGGAACTGTTCGGTTTCTATTTTAACCCCAGCAGCGACAGCTATGATGTCAAATCTTTTAATGCGCCGTTCCAAGTCATTTGCCAGGGATATCAGAAAAAAGAACTGTTAGAGCAAATCTGCACCATTATTGACCAGAAAGCTGACGAATTTGCAGAAAGAGATTCAGGTAAAGAATTTATTTTCGATTTTACAACAGCAACAAAAAAGTAATTTTTTAATTTTTACGTTGCAGGATGGGCTTTGATGAATTTACTTCATTTGGAAATTAATGTTAACAAGCACAATCCGCTGAGAGCCTCATCTTTTATCGAACTTCCTCAAGAGATCAAGAGACGTCAAGCTGTGATCAACATTAGGAATGATGACAACTTTTGCTTCGCCTGGGCAGTTGTGTCTGCTCTTCACCAACCACGCGGATTAGATTTTGAAACTTCATCCTACCCACACTACTCTTCTGTTTTGGATATGTCAGGTATAGAATTTCCAATGTTGCTAAAGAACATTAAGATTTTTGAAGAAAAAAATAACATTTCTATTAATGTATATGGATTAGAAATTATAAATCCTAAAAAGGGGTATGAAGTAATTGGTCCACTTTATTATTCATTTCGAATAAAAAAAATCAACATGTCAATTTATTGTTAATAAGTGATGATGATGAAAAAACTTTTCATTATTGCTATATTAAAGATTTATCAAAACTAGTTTCTGCACAAATTTCTAAACATCACGGAAAAAAATATATTTGCGATGGTTGTTTACAATATTTCCCTACAGAAGAAAATGTATTACAACACAATAGCTATGATTGTGATCATTTACGAATTAACCTACCTTCTAAAGAATTAATAAAAGATAAGTTTGGAAACTATTCATATGATAATATTTTGAAATTTGTAAATTATCATAAACAAACAAAAGTTCCTTTCGTGGTGTATGCAGATTTTGAATGCATTTTAAAGCCTTTAAATAATGACAATGTTGATAAAAATCCTAATACTTCATACACCTTAAAACAATATGAACATATTCCACATTCATTTGCCTATTACATTAAATGTTCCTTCGACGATAATTATTCTAAATTTGAAAAATATAGAGGTCAAAATTGTGATACATTATTTATAAATTCTTTAGAAAGAGATGTGTATAACATATACAATAAATATTGCAAGGCTCCTAAAAAAATGATCCCTTTGACCGAACTGGACAAAATTTATCATAACTATGAAAAAGTTTGTCATATTTGTAATAAACCTCTTTTAAATGACAGGGTTGCAGATCATTGTCATATAACCGGTCTTTATAGAGGTCCAGCTCATTCACTCTGCAACATAAATTACAGAATACCTAACTTTATTCCAGTTATATTGCATAATTTGCGTAATTATGATTCTCATCTATTTCTTAAAAAATTATGCTTAAACAAAGAACAACTAACAGTTATCGCACAAAACAAGGAAAAATATATTTCATTTGAAAAGCTTATTCATGTGGATAACTATTTTGATAAAAAGACACAAAAGGATAAGAAAAAAATATATCATTAAGGTTTATTGATTCTTTTCAATTTCTATCCCATTCTTTATCAAAACTCTCTGAAAGCTTAAAAGATGAACAATGTAAGGAAATAAAAAAAATTTTCAATGATGAAGAAAGATTTAAACTTATTCGGCAAAAAGGTGTATTTCCTTACAGTTATATTGATGATTATTTAAAATTAGAAGAAACAACTTTACCTCAGAAAGACCAATTTTATAATACTTTAACGGATGAGCACATCAGTGATGCAGAATACCAAAGAGCTGTAAAGGTTTGGCAATTGTTTAAATGTGAATCTCTTGGTCAATACTCCGACGTTTACTTACTCTCTGATACTTTACTTTTGGCAGATATTTTTGAAAATTTTAGAAGCACTTGTTTATCCACATATAAGCTCGATCCAGCTCATTTTTACACTTTTCCAGGTTTATCCTGGGAGGCGTGTTTGCGTTATACTGGAATAGAGTTAGAATTGTTAACTGAACCAGATATGATACACTTTTTCAAAAAAAGCGTTCGCGGTGGTGTGAGCTCTTGCATTTGTAGAAAATCTGAAGCTAATAACCCATTTCTTTTAAATTTTGATCCTTTAAAGCCAACTAAATACATAATTTATTATGATGCAACAAATTTGTATGGTTATGCAATGTCACAGCACATTCCAACGGGAGATTTTGTTTGGTTAACAGATAAAGAAATCAATGATTTAAATATTATGAATATTTCTAAAAAATCTAATAAGGGATATGTTTTAGAAGTTGATTTAGAATATCCTACAAGTCTACATTCCTATCATAACGATTTTCCGTTTTGTCCAGAAAACTTTAAACCGCCAAATTCTAAATTAATACCCAATTTAAATGATAAATCAAAATATGTTATTCACTATCAATTATTAAAACAATGTTTGGAACATGGACTCAAGTTAACTAAAGTTCATAGAGATTTACAGTTTTCTCAATCTGATTGGTTGAAAAAATATATAGACTTGAATTCAAGATTAAGAAATGATTCAAAGAATGAATTTGATCGTAATACTTACAAGTTGGCAAATAATAGTATTTATGGCAAGACTATGGAAAATGTTGATAGGAGAATTGACGTAAGACTTGTTACAGAGTGGGAAAAAAATAGAAGAAAAGATGGTGCTGAGAATTTAATTGCAAAACCATATTTCAAGGACTTAACAATATTTTCTGAAAACTTGGTAGCTATTCAAATGCAAAAGATTCAAGTTACTTACAATAAACCAATATATGTAGGCTTCTCAATATTAGATATATCTAAAACTGTCATGTATGATTTCTTTTATAATTTTTTAAAACCTCTTTATCAGGAAAATATTTCACTTTTATACACCGATACCGATTCGTTCATTTTAGAAGTCACAACTCCAAATATTTATTCTGACATGATAAAAAATATTCACAAATTTGACACATCTAATTATGAATTTAATAATATTCATGAAATGCCTATTACAAAGTCAGTTATAGGAAAATTCAAAGATGAATATGCTGGTGAACCCATTACTGCTTTCTTTGGTACTGGAGCAAAAGCATATTGTATTAAAACGGAAAACAGTTTAACAAAAAAAGCAAAAGGTGTTAAAAAAAGTGCAATTAAAAAGCAGTTGGATTTTATTCATTATAAAGATGTTGTTGAAAATCATTCTAAAACCTTTTGTTCAATGTATGTTTTTCGATCTAGACAACATACAATTTTTACAGAGTTAATTAATAAATTGGCTTTGAGTTCCGAAGATGATAAGCGGTATAAAATTCCCTATAGTTTTAATACATTAGCTTGGGGACACCAAGATATTGCTTTGTATCAATGGAATGCAGAACATGAAGATTTAGATATATTTATGTAGATATTATAAGGTATTTAAATTTGTTGTTTTTGAAACCAAAGTTAGTCTTCATAAGTCTTTCACAAAATGTGCATAGAAACTTTTGACAAAGAAATTGATAACAGTTATTTTAAAACATATGAAAAACGACTTTTCACTTTTAAAAAATGGAAAGGAAAATTGAGACCCGAAGTGTTAGCTGGAGCTGGCTTTTACTATACTTCAATCAATGATATTTGTAAATGTTTTTATTGTGGTATTGAAATTTTTGATTGGTTAAGTTATGATGATCCTATTGTGGAGCATAAGAAATTTGCTAGGAATTGTGATTTAAATAACTGTTTATGGAAAAATAGGAATCGAATAATTGTAACCATTCAAATAAGTCTTCAAGCTACACATTTTATATAGTATTATTAATATCCTTATTTATGAACTTTTACATATATTTAAATTAAGTATTTTATTGTTATTTTTTTACAACTGCTTTTGCTTTCGTGGTGAAAGTATCTGCTTAATGTTAATAAATTTGGAATATAATTATTAATTTGTTTTAATGACTATCAGTAGATCTCAATTTATTCTTCTTTATTTTATTTTCCAAAATGTTTTTTATGTTCATCATCCCCCTGGCGTAACACAGTGTGAAATATGTTTTTCTAATAAAACAGACGTCACTCTAAGTAAATATTGTAAATTTATGAAAATTGGATTAATTAACAATAGTACAATTAGTTGGATGGAACGAATAAATGGAAATGAAAATGCAAGTAAATTTTTTAAAATTTTGTATCATTATCCAAATCGATCTATTTTTGATACAAATTGGATAGAAAGGTTAGAGTTTAAAAATAATCAGTTACAAATTTTAACCCCCAACTGTACCAATTATTATGACGGATTCAAAAATTATTACTTTTCCATCATTAGTGTTACATTAAACTTTGCATTATTTTTATACATTACCATTTTAATTATTTATCTTTATTACAAATTTCAAACTGGAAATCTATTTTTTCATTAATCCATTTTAATCGAAACTTTAAAGAAAGTGGGGATGAGAATATTTAAGTACAAGAATAACACAATATGTTTCAGTCTCGTTTAGTCATTATGAACAACGCCGTGGTTCATAAACCTTTGGAAACGCTTCTTAATTCAAAAATTTATTTTTTAAATAATTCTTTGTCAAAATTTGTTCTTGTTGGCATTAGTTTAAATGATTTTTCTCCAAAAATTGTAATTGGTGGAAAAACTGGATTTTCAATCGCACTAACCGAAGAAAATTGGAAAGACATTTGTGTTCATCAAGGAATTATTGTAAACAATTTCTACTTTCCTCAAGTTGATCAAACCAGTGTGAATATAAACAACATTCATCTGCAGGTTCAGAAAATAAATGATACCCCTGTTCTACAAATTACAAAAGGCCCACACTTCATATACTTAGGACAAGAGTCTTTGGACAATTTGTGGCGATTAAAGGAAATTATTGATTATAGATTATCTATACTTAAAAGGCAAGAATTCAATACATATTTCAAAATATTTCAAAATAATATTTCATCTGATTGTGACGACTTGTGTACGCATGTTTATAATATAATAAGTCCAACAGAAAATCCTAACAGTGAAAATGTTTCAACTATGATGGAATTACTTGCTTTATATCCTGAACAAATGGAAAACAAATTGAAGCAAAATGGAACAAAACGAAAATATTACGAAGAAAACAATGAAAATGGATCAAAAAGAAAATATTACGAAGAAAACAATATCTTTTCTGGAAGAGAACAATAAGGTGCATGTGTTAGTGAAGTGGAGCTTTGCTTACAGACAAGCCCGTAGGAGTAACTTTCAGATGTGGTACTTAGATAGACTCCGTTTTGAAAAAAGAATAAATGATTGTAAACTTATTCTAGATTCGATATTATCTAAGGAACATAGAAATAAAATATATTTGACACGTTTTAATAAAAATTGTACTTGATGTTTTACTTAATAAAATTTTAGTTTAGTAAATGTGAATTTTATTTGAAATTAATTAGCACATTAAGACTTTGTAATTTGTATCAGCTAAAGCATAAAGTGAGGAACAGAAATAAAACAAATTTAACTAAAATTTAATTTCAATTTAATTAAACAATATTTTTTTTATCAATCCATGTATTATATTTTTTATCAAGTCCTAACCATTTCACATAAACTTTGTTTCCTTTCCTTCTCAAAATCTTCTCAATAAGATACACATCGGTATGCTTTACTTTTAGTAATTCTTGCTCATAAAAACCACCCAGAATGTCCTGATTATCTTCGTCTTGAATTAAATATGTCCAAGGGTTTGTCATCTTAACTTCTTTAATGTGGAATATCTCATTTGACCAATTTGGTGTGTAACCTTTTGAAAATGCCTCTCGATGCTTGCTTATTCGTACGTGATCACCCACTTTAAACTTTGGAGATTTTATATCTAACGTTTTAGCATGAGTAAATGCAGATTTCAAGATTCTATTTTCATTTGTTTTATTTACTTGTTTTGGCTTCATTCCTATTGAAGAATGTTTTGTATTGTTATAATCTTTTACAATATCCGCTAATATATTAAACCATTTGTAATTTCCTTGAATGCTAAATATTTTCCACATATTATTCTTTAAAGTCCTGTTCACTCTTTCTACTATACTCGCTTTCAAATTGGAAAACGTGCTATAATGGTTAATTCGAAATTGTTGCATCAAATTTTGAAAATTTACATTGAAAAACTCTCTCCCTCTATCCGTTTGCAAGTTTTTTGGTGGAGTTTTTGCACTGATTAATATTTTTTTCATTGCCGCTGTTACGTCTTTTCCAGATTTAGATTTTAACGGTTCGGCCCAAACATACTTAGAAAATACATTTATGGTAATCAAGATATATTTAAATCCCTTATTAAATTTGGCATAGGGTAACATTTCAACCAAATCAGCTTGAAAAAGATCATTTAACCCTTTCACTACCACCCTTCTGCGTTTGTAGTTTTTTCTAGCAGGTTTATGTAATTCATTAACGACTTGTTGTTTAACGGTTGTCATGACAACAAACTTGTTTATTCAATTTTAAGGAAGTTCACTTTCTATGTTTTGTAATAATTCGAAATATAACTTTTATATGTTTTTTCCCATTCATTCAATTTATCAATTTATATTGTATAACTTTTTTCATTTAAAATTTTCCTAATTTTAGTAATCTCCTTTTCTAACGCATTAAAGGATTTTTTTATCTCTCCAGTTAAGAAAGTAGTTGATCTACTATCACTATTTTTTAATTCCTCCTCTGTTTTATTTAATTCTTGTTCTAATTTCTTAATTACACTGGACATTATATTTTCCAAGGAAATATATTGTTGATTTTCTTCCAAAGTGAGTTGGTCAATTGTTCTACTGTTACGAATGCTATTTTGATTTCTTTTTTTTTTCATCATCTAACCTTTTTATAAAAGTTCTTAATTGTTTAATTTTTTCCTTGTGTTTTTCAATTATTACTTCTCTTATATTTGTTTCCATTATTTTATTAATTTTGTTGATATCATCACAATTTTTTGTCTTCCTTTTTAACATGTTCATTTAAAAATTGCAAATCTTTACTTATTTGATTTAGCGTTAGCAACTGTTTATTAACGTTTTCAATTGAGGTATAGCATCCTTTAATCTGGTTTTCATACTTTAAAAAATTTTCATCAAAAACCTTAAGCTTTTTAGCAAAGATTTCATTATTTGTTTCATTTTCACCTAATCTCCTTTTTAAATTATTAATGTCACTTATTCTCTCTTGATTTTGTTTTGAAATATGGCGTCCAAATTTATCAACTGTCATGTTGAGCTTTCATTAAACAATAAATATGATTATATTTGATAGCTGTTATTTATAGTATTACTTTATCTTCTCTTAATTCTTCAATAATAGAGATAATCTCGTTACTATGAGCATTATTTCCCGCATCACTTGATGAAATTAATAAACGTAGCCTATTAACAATTTCATTAACATTATTCCAGTATACATAGTCTGTATTTGATCTGTTTGTTTTCAAAATTAATCCCTTTCCTGTAGATTTGGCTCTAGTTGTTCTAAACGGAGGTTTTGGTTTGTTAAATGCTGTAACTAATCTTGGCAAGGTTTTTGTCTTTGTAATCCCCTTTCTTTGTAAATATGGTCCTATTATTGTAACATATTTGTGTGATGTATTTCCTTGAACTTGTTCATTTGAATCAAAATTCCTACGATATACATTTGTTTTAGCTAGAATGTTCATGTAATTATCTAAATCTTCCTTCTTATAACCTTTCGGTTCTTTTTTGAAAAGCAATTCGTATAAACCTGGCGTGCCTGTGTACGTTATTCCTCCCACTTTAATGTCTTTTCCAATAATTTCTACCGGTATCTGTGTTAAACCAAAAGAAAACTTATCCGTTTCGAGGTCATGAACTATTCCATAATAATGGTCAAATTTATGTTGTGTATCTTTCACACCCTCATCAATATATGATCTGGGTAATTCATGAAAATCTGCTAAGTAATCTTTATATGATGGTGTACCAACATAGGTTTGAATTGTTTTTCTAGTTTGTTCCAATATGTCTGACAAGTTTAAATTTGTTGTTGTGTCACTAGAAGGATCTGAAGTTTCTGCTATAACAGTTGATGACAATGGTTGTACTACAGGAGAGGAAGAAGTGATACTACTGTCATTTAAAAATGTTGGTAGTTCTGTAGGGAGTGACGGAGTTTTTCCTGTTTTCTGAATATTTTTCGTCGGAGTTGATGTTTTATAAAGCTTTGTAGGTGTTTTGAAATCTTCATACTTTGAAACTCTTTCTTCTTTTAAATCGAATGGTTCGGATTTACCAATACTTGAAATTAGCTGTTTAAGTGGTTGTGTTATTGGTCTATAAGTTTGTTCTAATTCGGACTGAGCAGTAGAAGTAGCTAATTTCAAGCTTTGATATTTCTGCTTCACGGCTTGTCTCGATCTTATTAATTCTCGAGCTAAACGTTTATCCATGCTGTACAAGTTTTAAATGAAATAAAACTGCAAATTTTTTACTTTTATAAATATATAAAGGAATCGAATTTACTCCTATATCTGCCGTGATTTACTTCACAATCTTTGTCAATTACAAGAAAGCCATATGGATCCATCCAACAGTTAGCACAAATATTTTTAAACTGATCAAATGTCATATCCAATATACAGTGGTCATTATATATATGTTTTAAACTCAAACAGTCCTGTTTAAATAAAATTAATAAGTTTGCATTTTCTCGAATTAGACGTTTAAGGATTGAGGAATATCCTTGAAAAATAAAAAAACAATCGGTGTTTCTATGCCTTCCATGCGTGAAATAGTCCCTAATAATAGATTGATTATGACAAGGAATATCATCAAAAATGATAACGGAATTTGGCTTTATCTCATGAGGTGAAATAATGTTCTCATCGCTATCATATTCAAAGTATCCAATTTCTTTCATAGGTTTTAACAACTTTCTAAATATTCATATTTTGGTTGATCTAATGACTTTGAATAAACATAGACATTTTCAAACCTAATTCCATTTGGATGCTCGAGCAGTGTAAGCATAACGTTGGTTTTACCGCTACCACTGCAACCAACTATAAGCCCTCTTTTTGAACCACCGCAAAATAAGTCACCATGCTTTCTCAACTGTTTACTTAAAATTTTTTCATCATGATTATTTACTGGTAATGAGAATTTTTGTTTTTCAATCCTCATTCTTAATCACACTAGTAAATATTTTTAGCTGTAAAAGTATTTATACCAGAAAAATGTCAATGTGCTTTTAGTATAAAAAGAACTTCAATGACTGTGGGTCGCCATAAGTTGAAAAAAACTATTAAAACACGTAATAGAAAAGGCTCTGGTTTAGTAAATAAATTAATTAGCAAACTACCTTTCGAAGTTCATATACCAGGATATAATTATTGTGGTCCCGGCACCAACTTGGAAAAAAGATTAACTAGAGGTGACGTTGGTATAAATCCATTGGATTCCGCTTGCAAAGAACATTATATATCTTACTCTCAGACTGAAGATTTATCAAAAAGACACATATCTGACCAAATATTAGAAAAAAAAGCCTGGGATAGGGTAAAAGCTAAAGATTCTTCTATTGGTGAAAAAATTGCAGCTTTAAGTTTTGCAGGAATACATAGACATAATATTGCAATGGAAAATGCTTCTAAAGAAGGGAAAGGATTATATATTAGACCATATAAAGGAAAGGGACTATTTATTAGACCTTATAAAGGAGGATCCGTCAAAATGAAAGCAATCAGACAAAAAAAAAACTCAAAATAAGTTTTCCAAAAAGAGCACTTACGAACAATGCTTTTATTTAATATGTAAAGCTGTTAATAATAACTGGCTTTAGAGGTGTTTTTATGCTCGATGATCTTCCAAAAAAAATTAATCTGAAAGAATGTGGTATTGTAAATTTGGATAAAAAACAAAATAAAGGATCTCATTGGACTGCTTATATTAAAAATAACAAAAATGTAATATATTTTGATAGTTATGGAAATTTAAAACCACCTTTTGAACTTCTCAAATATTTTAATTCGAATGGCAAAGTGGATGTATTTTATACTTATGAAAATAAACAAAAATTTAATTCATATAACTGTGGTCAACTATCCCTAAAATTTTTGCAAAAAAATATATAAACTCATTATTTATTGTAATATCTCATTCATAAATAAACTGCAATGTCTACCACAATTGCCATATCAGGAAACAGTTCTGTTTTGTCTGCTGATTTTAATCCGCCCATATATTTAGAGGATGAAAAACAATATTACCTGGGTTTAGCTGATTTTGAAACATTTATGACTATCCCCAATATAAAAGAAGGATATAATAAATTTTATATAGATAAAAAAGTAATTGTTATTCCCGACGGAACTTATGACATTACAGATATAGAAACATACATAAGAGAAAGTATAGAAGATTTATTTCCGAATGAAAAAATTTTTTTTCTTTTAAAAGCAAATGTTAATACTCTAAAAACTTTTTTAATGTGTAGTAGAATAATTGATTTTACCAAGGAAGATTCGATAGGAAAAATGTTGGGTTTTAATAGCAGGATACTAGAAGCTATGAAAGAGGAAGAATCAGATAATGTTGCAAAAATAACTAAGGTGAATGCTATTTGTATTGACTGTAATATTTGTGTCGGTTCTTACAATAATGGTAAACCTGTTCATATTATTCACCAGTTTTATCCAACTGTAGCTCCAGGGTATAAAATAGTTGAATCTCCTTTGCCCATTTTGTATTTTCCAGTTAGCGTCAAAGCAATTAACAATATAACAGTTAAAATAGTTGATCAAGACGGAGAACTTATCAGTTTTAGAGGAGAAACTATAACAGTAAGGTTACATTTACAAACAAGTGAAATATAAAATGGTTGTTAGATATAATAGAGCCCTTGGGATGAGACTTGCCCCTACCACTATCAACAAAGTAAAAACTTATAAAAAGAAAAAGCCTAAACAACAGTTCAGTATCAAATCCAACACCAACAAGTTAAGACGAGATAATCGTAAATTTCTCACATCCTTGGGTTTCACTGTTTTAAAATAATGAACATATTAAACGTAAACGAAAAGCTTTATGTAGACAATTCCATCGTCAGTTCTGAGCTTCACACATATCAACCATATATTTCTTCAAAATTCGATTACAATGATGAAATAAGGATCCCAATTCAAGAACTCGATGCTTACACTCTACCATCAGATAGTTTACTTTATATCGAAGGAAAATTAACTAATACAGAAGGTAAATATAAGAAAGAATTGCTATTTATTAACAATGGTATAGCCTTTTTGTTCAGAGAAATCCGCTATGAACTAAACGGAATTACTATAGATTCAATAAGAAATGTTGGATTAGCATCAACCTTAAAAAGCTACCTTTCTCACAATACCAACGAAAGTTTAAAACTGGAAAATGCAGGTTGGTTTCCACATCGGAAAGGTGATACAATTTTAGTTGATAATGATGGAAAATTCTCCGTATCCATACCACTAAAAATGCTTTTAGGATTTTTTGAAGATTACAGAAAAATTATTATGAATATGAAACAGGAATTGGTTCTTATTAGATCAACTGATGATTTAGATGGTGTTATTTTCAAAGAAGATCCGGCACACCTTGTTACTGCTCCTGACACTCCATTGGTTACTTTCGATAAAATTTATTGGAAAGTTCCTCACATTCTAGTTGATATGCCACAACAACTTGCTCTATCAAAAATATTAGAATCAAATAAAGATATATTGATAGGATTCAGGAGTTGGGAACTTGTTGAATATTCTTCTCTAACCGAAACAACCCGTCACACATGGCCGGTAAAAACAACTAGTAAACTAGAAGCTCCTCGTCATGTTGTGATTGGCTTTCAAGAAAACAGAAAAGGGAAAATTGTTAAAGATATGAGTAAATTTGACAATATTACCTTGTCAAATATTAGAGTATATTTAAATTCTGAAAGATATCCTTATCACGATTTGTACTTAAATTTCGAAGAAAACAAATTTTCTGCTTTATACGAAATGTTTGCCAACTTTAGACAGTCTTACTATGGTGTTCCAAATGAACCCATTTTTAATCCTGAACAATTCAAAAACATTAGTCCTATTACACATATTGATTGCTCCCATCAAAAAGAAACAATTCAAACGGGATCCGTAGTAATGAGAATTGAATTTGAGACACACAATGCAATTAAAAAAGATACTTCTGCTTATTGTCTTATTTTACATGACAAATTATTTAGCTACAACCCTCTTACTAAAATTGTGAAACAATTATAAACTTTATCCCCACTATTTTCATATTTCGATTTAATTTAAAGAAATTTTCAAAAGCTTTTAGTTTTAATCATGACATCAAAACTACAACTACAAATTGAAAAATTTATTTTTAAAATTAATCAACTGAAAGAAGAAATTGCAAATTATTCAAGTAAAAAAAGTCTCATTAAAAAATTTGCTGCTTTGAAAATATGAGATTGGTTATAGATATTCAAGGATTCAAAGATGAAAAAAATAAATTTATACCGAAAGAGCTTGCAGCTTTTGATGGTTATGAAATGACTCATTACATTTTTAAAAAGCCTTTTCCAGTGGAGTTTCTTTCTCCTGATTGTCACAAGCAGGCGGTATGGTTAACGAAAAATTATCATTGTATACATTGGAATAATGGATTTACTCCATTACATCATTTCCCAAAAATAATTGAAACACTTACGAAGAAAGCAGATTTTGTTTTTGTAAAAGGAAGCGAAAAAAAGGATTTTATACAGAAATATTCTAAAAAGCATGTGATTGAAATAGATGAACAACCAGCGCTAAAGCTAATGGAACCAAAATGCTTCTATCATTCAAAATCACCTTGTATGTGTGCTTTGACAAATGTGTTATTTTTATATGACAATTGTTTTATGAACGAATAAAAATATAAAAAAAAACTTAATTACCTTTTTATTTTGCATTAACCAACCATGATTGAATACAATTAATATGATACCTTAAATCTAATTTTCTAAATTCATTTAAAAGTTCATACTCATTTTTATATTTTAAATAATCATTACAAAATTTAGCGGCTAATTTACATTGTTTCATTCGATCTATATTATTAACATATGCTGACAAATCTTGTGCTTCTGCGTCTTCTTCGCCTACAATTGATAAATATTGGAAGTATGCAGCAGATATAATAAACTCTTAATACATTTCAGTAACCATTTGCTCCATTGTAAATATTATTAAATTTATTCTTCCTTTTCAATTTCTTGAAGAATAGTATCCTCGTCAATAAATTGCTTCAAGTCTTTTAAATAGTAACCAAAGCCAATATCTTTTAGATCTTGAATAAGTTGAAAAAAATTTAATGTTTCAATGTATTTGTTGCAACAGAGGGCAGCCTTTACGAATTCCTCAGATTGATTACAATAAAAGTCTATCCACTCCGGACCACTTGCCATACAATATGAGAAATAGGTTTTTGAAAGATTACTAAATTTCTCCTCTAATAATTTAACTGCAATCAGCAACTCAGCCATTTCATTTATTTAACATAATATTTTAAATATGTAGGGGGACGTCTCTTGCGAATAGGATTAACTTTCTTTGATAATACCTGTTTTTTATCTTCGTATAATTGAAACCTCTTTTGGGTTGCAATAATAGCAGGTATAAATTGGCAATCTTCTCCTATAAATTCTATTAGGTGGCTTAATTCTCCTACAAAGTATGATTTCCCAAATGTATTGAAAAACGTAGTAAGGCTTATAATTCCTTCTAAATAATCATCACAACAGTCAATTGCTTCCAAATAATCTCGTTTCAGTGGATAAAACAGCTTGGTGTATTCATCTTTCGAAATCACTTCAAAGAAATTGATATATTTAACTTTTAACTGTCTGATAGTTGTAGTTAATTTTTCGCGATTACACATAATTCACTTATTACTTGACACATTTTTTCTTTTTGTTTTATACAAAATTGGTGGAAAAATTCAAAAATAACTTTTTACGCAACTCGAGCACAGCTTAGTAAATGTGTCTCGGCATACTAAAATGATCATGATGCACCTATTTATAAGACTTAAGAATGCAAAATCAAATGTGGGAGAACAAAGAGAAAAAATTAAAAAATATGATGCGAATGAGAATAAAAGGGGAGGAAGTTAAGAATGAGGGACATGAGAGAGAGGAAGAGGAGGAGGAGGAGGCGCTCCCCTATTATAACTACTACCATTTTCCATCTTGCATAAAACTACTTTTTCAAACAGTTTACAAAAGGTAGGCAGACCCTTTTCCCTGTCACCCTTTTTATAAAGTGGAATAACTTCTCCCACCTTCAACTCACGAAGAAACATACCTTTTCCGAGGAACAAATTAAAGATATAGCATAATGGGTATTTAATATCTCATATTTTTTCTAATGCCATATCTGGGATATCGTTTTTATCAGAGCAGGCTGTTTTGTTTTTTAACAGTTTTAAAGCTGAATGGAGATTGTGCACATTCAGTTGTGTAAAAAAAATTGATCTCATATGCAATTCACTGGTTTTACAATTTGAAAAATCAATATTATGTTTACCCAAGGTTGTTGATATTACGTTTTCTGCGCTTGTTGCAAAATTTTTGCAGAATTCCTCACATATTTCAGGAATATTTAATATGTAATTATTATTAGATACTAATTTTGTGGGATTAGAGCACTTTTTTACTCTTCCTAAGTATGTGTTCCAAGATCTGCACAACCAATACAAATTTTTTAAATTCGCTCTGTTTAATTAGGTCTGGGTTTATCCATTCTTTATTTGGAAGAGCAGTCTTTATAATTACTTTTTTTAGGGGATAGGCTATATCTAAACAATGTAAAAAATTGTGCCAAAAATAAGTTCATGATTCATTAACATCTGTAGTATTATACAGATGACTAAGGTCTGTTCTAGATAAGTGATAATTAAGTTGAAAGATATTTTGAGAATCAAAGAACTTTTAAAAAAAAATATAAACTAGAAAATGAGAGCTCATTCAGAAGGCCATTCAAATGTAATATTATTCTTTGTGCCATATGATCTGCGATGGTCGCTTCAAAGTTGATTGCAATAAAGTTTGGGTGATTTGCAATTACATAATCTAATGCTGACAGGTTTCATTCAAAACTACAAATTAAAATATATTGATTTTGTGACATTACATGACATAGTGTTGAATTTAATGCTGAAATAAATATGTTACAATTTTTATTGGGAGCTGCACTGTTTGAATGATAAATAGTTAAAAGAGCCATCTTTGTATTATCTAATTTAAAGCTGAGACCTACACATCCAAATACAAATTCTATACAAAACTGTGATACATTTATGGGCTTGTAAGTACTGTTTTTACTATAGATAGCAACATCTCCATGAATGTGATCTCTTCTTGAGAAATTTGTTGCTAGCTGGTAACCTGGAATGGTGGGTTTTCTTCCATCCAGTGTTCTGAGAAACATAAAAATTGTGGGTCTTCCTGCAGCACAAGCAGGTCCAATTGTGGAATTTTATTTGTAAGGATTAAGCGTTGACATGTATTTTCTTACCAAACTGCAAGTTATCTTCTCCATCTCTGGGAGTAATTGGCTTGGAATGGCCGGTTTGAAGTGCCGTAACAGGAGTTTGGTTGGTTCTTATACTTATATGTGCTATATTTGAGCCTGCTGCATCAAAGGCGTACATAAAGAAGATTGAGAAGAAACCTCATTGTTAATAGATCTCATAGCCCCGACAATTAATTCTTACATAAAAATTCCACTAGGTCCTTCGTTTCGTTATTAAGCATAAGATATTCGCGAGTGGTCAAGGATAAGGGTATGAAGTTCGCGTTTTGCTTCTGCCAGAATTGTCTTTGTAAAAAAATATTTTCTTTGTGAATAAAGTCATTCAAAACAGGTCTATTTCTCCAACGAGGTGCGCCCACTACCACTAGGTTTGTATCACTGCACGATGAAATTAGACGCTCTACATGTTCTGGCCTTAAAGGTTATCCCCTGAGAGCATTTTCTGGCCCGCAGAAGAATACAATGCAATCGTCTTTCGTTAGTTTTCCATTATACATAACACACTCTGATATCAATTCGTCTAACAGAACAGGGTTGAACCACCTCTAGCCATTTGATTCCCAATAATCAACAATTGCGCCTTCTCGAGGCAGGCCCATCATTGACTTGTTACCTGCCTAATGTCTGTTTGAGTTTCAGAGTCGCTACAAATAGGATCCTGGACATTCTGAAAATCTGACGAAGGTTTTTTAGTTCTCGTGCATTATAATCGTTCTCGTGTTCCAAAGCTCTGATAGAGGTAATAAGGTTTTGTTTTAGATCCGTCAATTCTGAGATTTTTTCCTCAAGACCTCTTTTTACTTTCGTTTCATCTGGAAAGTTATTTTGGTGTTTAGCACTCATAAAAACAATTTCTTTGTTCATTCCTGTGTTGAAACTTTAAATATAGTAGTTTTAAACATCTTATTTCAGCCTTGCTGTGCAAAGGAATTGGATCATTAGTGTAGGAGATTTTCACTTTTTCTTTTTCATTTGTTTGGATATTTACTTATTTATTTTTTTCGATGTTTTTTTTTGTTTTGTACATATGTAACACTTTGCTGTTAAGTACTTCCCACACAAACCTGATCGTTGTTGGTTGCAGTTTCCAGCATAATAGGCCAGTGTTAAATAACTTTATACACCTGCAAAATTCACTGATAGAGGCTACTTTCAGGAACACAGATGCTATTTTTGTTCCAGTTTTAGGAACATTTGAGGGGCTTCTGCCCTGGGAAAGTAGAGCGGAACTTTTCACTCATCTTATCCGCAACCATATTGTGAAACAACCCAAAAGGAAATTTTTGGACACATCGAGGGAACAGAGCGTACAGATAACCGAATCACGGTCCCATCGAATTGCGACGAGTGCCCGAGAATCATCTATGACTAATAGGATGTACATGACACACATTTCCATCCAAAACTCATTCTTCTTTCTACTAATGAATCTAGATGCGCTAAAAAAAACTTTACACTCCATTAAAAATAAAAAATCATCAGGCGAGGATGGGCTGTCTGTTAGGATTTTCCTCAACTTGCCAGATGCAGCCTTGCTGGCAATGGTTGTGATTGCTTCAAACATCTCATGGTCATTGGGTATATTTCCAGCCTGCCTAAAATCTGCAAAAGTAATCCCCATTCATAAAAAAAGGGAGTCCTGATGAAGCCTGCTTAGCTTAAATAATATACTTAGTAAGTCCCAGTTTGGCTTTCAAGAGGGAATGAGTACGAGTGATACCATGTATAGTCTTCTTTGTGAACTGTATTGCCAGATTAATGATGGTGGAGTTTCTGCGGCGGTCTTTTGCGATCTGTCGAAAGCATTTGACTGCGTTAGCCATGAGATTCTGCTGCGGAAGCTTGAAATTTATGGTTTCAGGGGCGTGATTTTGTCTTGGTTTTTCTCTTACTTGGGTGATCGTCAACGTGTGTGCATGGGTTCTGCGTCCTCTGAGTGGGGTTCATTGGCCTGGGGTGTACCCCAGGGATCTGTTTTGGGTCCGATACTATTTCTCATCCAATCCCTCTTCGTATTACAAAAGCGTGCTCTTCGGTACATATGCAAAGCAAAGCCTAGGGATTCATGTAGAGACCATTGTTTATTCGAGAGAGCATTCTCACAGTCACGTGTATCTATATATTCGAGGTCGCTAGCCTTTTATTCAAAAATCGTCATAAATTCACAATAGAAAACCCCAGGTATGTTACGCGGCAGATAAACAATTTATACCTGCCTATTCCCACATCAGCATTGACGCGGAAATCTATTTTCTATGAGGGCATAAAAATATTTAATCACCTCCCACGCGACATTAAGGAGGCCGCATCGCTGATTATTTTCAGTCGTCACCTGAAAATGTTCTTGGTAGGAAAGGCATATTATAGTATTTTAGAATTTTATAATGACATATTTTAGCTGTGTCAGTCTCCTGCTTTGGTTGTACACATAGTTTTTAAATACTTGTTAACACTGTAAATTTTAAATTTTAATTCTATGTTACTTTTTTATGTTTTAGACTGTAATGTTTTTGATTTAGATTTAGGGGAGTGTTTTAGTCATACAGGTTTGTTAACTAACTTGTATTGTTATAACAATAAAGCATATTTTGAATTTGACTTGACTTGTTTTTCCTTGTTTGCCATAATTCCTTTAACAGTGCTTCATTGCGCTCACTTAACTTAAATAATTGTGAAGAAAACTACTTCCCAACTTCGGAAGCAACGTCCTCAAAAGCCTGACTGCTTCGACGAAATCTTTCGATGTGGCGATCCTTCTCATATATTTTTTTCGATGGGGCGATCCTTCTCATATATTTCATAGCGCCTGAATCTCGCCTGAACCTGTAAAGTTTTCATTATAGCAAGGTAGGATCCACACACTCCCAAGCATTCAAGCTTAAACAATAAAAGTTTGTGACACACACTTTCAAAAGCTTTTGAAAAGTAAATGGTAAGTTTGTATAAATGGTAATTCTATATAAATGGTATCTACTTGATTACCTACTTCTAAGGCACATATGAGGAAGTCCTGATATGCTGCCAGATTGGACGCTGTCGATCTGTTCTCAAATAATCCGTGCCGCTGTAGAGCGATATGCCGTTTAAAGGCAGGTTACCATGGATTCAAATATCTTTCCCGACATAGAGAGCAGAGAAATCCCTCTGTTGTTCTCAATGAGGTTTCGATCGCCGGATTTGTATATTGAAAAAATGGTGAACATTTAGTTGGAAACACTCCAGTTGAGAACGATCTCTGAAATATGCTGCATAGAGGCATGGAAAAAGAAATGGCACAAAATTTAAATAACAACGGAGACAAGACGCATGGAAAGAGAAATGGCACAGGACTTAAGGAACAACGGAGACAACCAATCTGGTCCAGCACTCTTACTAAAGTCAAGACTTCCCAACTTTGTTGAGACTTTGTCGGTCGTGAATGTGTATCGAAACAGATGCACCACAGGATAGATATTTTTTATTTTATTTTTTATTTTATTTTTTTATTTATTTATTTACGGATGCACCATTTTTACAAAACAATAAATAGCAAAGCAATTAATAATTAACAATAAAATAATTACATACACATAAAAATCCCAAACATAGAAACACGAGTAAAAGTAATAACTGAGCCGTGGATTGGCAGATTATACTTATTAAAATTACGTTGCATTCGAGTAATTAGACCATGCAAGCCATAATTTCAGGTGACATTTTCAGGATAAAATAAGGAATTAGAAAGCGTTTAATGTACGGCATGTAAAGATAATTTACCTAATAAATAAGCGCAGTCAATATATCCATTAAGTAATTTAAACAAGAAAAATATGTCGGCCTGCAACCTCCTATTCTGAACTGTAGACATACCTACAATACTAAGAACACAGTCGTAATTAGTATGATTATCAACGTGAGGTGTCCCCAGCTTAAAACTGCATATTCGTAAAAATTTATTTTGAACATTTTTCTATTTGATTGATAAGAACGTCATAAAAAGGAGACCACACCAGACTTGCATACTCCAAAATCGATCTAACATATGAACAATACAATACTTTCAAAACATGACAAGAGAAATCATTACTAAATCTAGAAATATATCCCAAACACCTAGTTGCTAGCTATATCACACTCATGAGATGGCCATTGAAAGTTAACCTACAATCAAACAGAACACCAAGGTCTTTGATCTCCTAAGCTTGAGCCTGAGTTTCACTTAAGCAAATTGAATTTGATTAGGGGATTTTGAGAAGGTAATGCATGAACATTTAATAGTATTTAAGCTTAAACTATTTAAAATTGACCAGCGAGCAAACATGTCCACCTCTGACTGCAAACATTGACAATCCAGAGAAGTAGAAATGTCTTTAAATATTTTAAGATCATCAGCATACATAAGAAAAGAACTGTGTGGTAAAAACACTTATGTCGTTAACAAACAAAATGATTAATGTGTGCCCATAATGGGAGCCCTGTGGAACACCTGACGGTACTGCAATTTGATTTGATATAAAATTATTAATTCTAATACTTTGCGTTCGCCCCGTTAGAAAACTACTTAGCCATCTAAGAATGTGATCACCAAGCCCCAGTGCCTTAAGTTTTGCCAGTAATAGACCATGATTTACCCTATCGCACGCCTTCAAAAAAATCAGTATAAATAGCATCAACTTGATATCCCCTCTTGAAAGCATTTAAAAAGTCGTCCTCATAAGTTAGAAGATTAGCTAGAGTAGATCGAGCAGGAAAACCAAATTATTCGTCCATAATTAGGCCTTTACAGCCAGAGAAGAGGACACCAATGAATCGAACTTTGGAATCGTCGACTGGATACAGATGCCTCTATAATTTGTAACATCGCTGCGATTACCTGATTTAAAAATAGGAGTAAGGTATGAATTTTTACAGAAATCTGGAAATACTGTGTAGTGGTTTACTCAATGTACAAGGTATGTTCCATTGGTAAAATGTTAACATTATCGTGGTCACAGTACGATGACTGGAAATGCCTTACAAAAGCACATGCTATCTACTCTGGCGAACGCAATTCCTTTCCCTGATACTTCATGTCGACAGGGATTCCATTATGCTTGTTAAGGCTGTTTAAATATGACCAAAAGTACTTCACATTGCTCAGTATCATATGTTCCGTGTAAGACACATATAATTAGTAACATAAATGAATTTGGTACTTGCTTTCATGACATATAATATAGCATCTTTCATAACCTCTTTGGTCACCAGTTCTTTTGAAAGTTTTATGACTCCTGTTCTTCCTATTTATGAGCCTTTTTATTTCTGGACTATACCATCTAGGAAATTTACTATCACTGATATACTTGCTTGAAACAAACCTCTTGATAGCAACATACAGAATGTCATAAAGTTTATAAATTCAAATTCAAATATATATTATGAGTAATTAATGACATAGTAATTATTCCTTATGTCAAAAGGGAGGAAATCACAAAATGTTAAAAATATAAGACCGACTACGAACAAAAAAAAAAGACGAAGACAAATTAAAATACTTTAAAACTTAATAAAATTGTCTATACAAAAGCATGTCTCACACAAGTCTAAAAGAATTTTTAAAAAGATTCTAGATTAGTAATTTTATGTCTACATAAAATTTGTCATATTACAGTTTAAATATTCATCTAAGGTATAAAATGCGTTCTTTAGCATACAGATTCGCAATACTGATTTCAGTTTTGGAATTGACAACTGCCTCGCCTCATAAGGAAGCTTGTTGTAAAATAAAATTCACTGCAAAACGAGATCTTCTTAGTCTTAAAGAGTCGATTCTAATGTCAGGCTGGTATGGATGGTAGTTTGCATTTATACGGTAGACACTTAAGTTGGAATGTGCATAAAGTATACATTCATCCAGAATGCATCCAGAAGGATGGATGTAAAGATTCTCAAGCCAACAAAGATGCTCCTGACATCTGCTCGAAAACCCAGTCCTGCCAAGATTCTGACAGCCTTTCTCTGCAGTCCAAATATTCTATATGTACTTGATGTGTGGCCCCATACCAGAATGCCATATGTAGCTGTTGCCTGAAAAATAGAGTGAAAAGCCTGAAGTAGTGCTGGATCTGGCATTACCTTTTTAAGATTCCGGAGAAGAAAATTATACCTCGGTAGTTTTTCTGAGATTACATAAATATGTTTTTCGGTGCGACAAAATTAATTTGTCGCACCAAAGTTCATTTGAGGGAGTTGAGGAGAATAGCTGATTGTCTGCATACTCCTGTTTGCAGTACCTCATCATTCGAGCCTTCCTTTTCGTTTCTGGCTCCGGTGGTTTACAACAGTTTGTTCCTCCTCAGGCATCTTTCTGTCCCAACAATAAAGACTAAACTAAGACAGCAGTTACTGACAAATACCTTTAATTTGCATGTCACCCTGAATACATTTTAGTTTGATTAATACCATAATTGTGATTTTAGTTTAAATGAATTTTATTAGTAGAATTTAGTTTTGCTTTTGCAATCTGGTTTATTATCTTTATTGTTTTTTGTTTGTATTCTATTTTAATTGTTTGTATTCTATTTTAATTCTTTAAAAAAATTGTATGTTATTTGTACATTTACTTTGTCAGATAATAGGGCTAGGTTGAAATCATTTAAAATGTATCCTGTCCTTTTGTGTTTTTTCTTGTCACAATAAATATTTTTTGAATTTTTTTTTTGAATTCCTGAAGCATTTGAAGATTATGATTTAGGGAGAGTCTTCAATCATACGCCCAGTCTCCACTAAAGTAGTGTTATCAGCAAACAGCTAGACAGCAAGATATGGTGATGCTGTTAGGATATCGTTTATTTATATCAGGAAGAGAAGCAGTCCAAGAATGGAACCTGAGGGAACACCATGACATATGCCTCTTCTTCCTGAAAGCATACCATTAAAAAGTCTGCTGTTGTCTACCAGTAAGATATGAGCGCACAAACTCAACACTATCACTGTCAAAACCATAGTACTCAAGTTTAGACAGTAGAATCTCATGTCCAACACAGTCGAATGCCTTTGACAAGTCGCAGAACGTTGCCCCAACATAATGGCCCTCCTCAAATGCATCCATTAGGTCCACAAATGCCAAGCCACTAGACCTTCCCCTGCAAAAACCATACTGACAATTTACAAATAGGTGGTTATTTTCAAAAAAACTCTGTAATCTGGTCCTTTAACAGACTCTCAAAAACCTTTCCCAATATTGGTATCATAGAAATAGGGCGATAGTTGCCCGGGGTCATTTTTGCATTCTTTTTTAAAGATTGGTATGACCCTTGTCAACTTGAGACAACTTGGAAAAAAACTGTAAATGCATTGGTTAAAGAGCTTTGTTAGAGGTGAAATCAATTGGTTCTTCAACCTTTTAACCAAGGTTACTTTCATGTTATAAACATCTATACTATGCTTATTTTTTAGTTTGTTTATAGCATCCCGAAGATTGTTGTTAGTTATGTGAGAAAAGGAAAATGAAATGTTTGTTATAGAAATGTACTTTTTTTATATAACCTGTAGATGTGGTGTTTAGGTTAGGAAGTACTTGTAAGAGCTTTTCTGCAACGTTAGTTAAAAAAGTCATTGAAGTCTTCTGCGGTAAGTAATGTAAAATCTACTCCCTCTTTTTTTCCACCCCTAAGTTTATTTATTAAGTTTCATGAAGATCTTACCTTATTACTCGAATTTTGTATATAATTGGTGTAGGTATTTTTTTAGCATCATTTATTTTTTTGTGATAGGTATTTTTAAGGTTTTTTTATTGTTGTCTTTAATTCGGGAGTTAGTTGATTGTGATATAATTCTCTCAAAAACCTAAGAGTTTCTCTCATATTTTTTATATGGTCATTAAACCATCTAATTTGATTGTGTTCATTAGTTTTATACTTCCTTATTGGAAGCACATTGGTCATTCCTTCAATCATAATATCTAAAAAACACTGAAAGTCTGACAAACAATCCAATTTTGAATAGCTAAGAAATTAAACATAATATTTATACCCTTCCCCGAAATAGGTCTACGAATACCTTGAAGTCTGGTACTACTTTTTAAATATATCAAATTTACAACAATCTCCACTGCAGAGTGGTCTGAAATTTTTGGATCAAACATGCTAGTATCAAAATCTAATACATTTACGAAGTTTACAAATATGTTGTCAATGCAGTTTACACTGTCTACACAAGTCAAGTAGGTCAGACCTTCTTTTGTTATTTTTATTAAATTGCACATTGAAATCTCTATTCAAAATAACATATTTTATTTGAAGTTTGCTAATATATTCAAAAACCTGATTTAACCTATCCAGAAAAATATCAAATCAAATCAAATAAATTTTTATTAGGATAATAAATCAAAACAAAATGTTACAATCCTAAAATGAAACATTACAGCTTGTGCTGGTATTCTCTGAAAAAGAATACCAAACATAAGTCGGGACAAGTAGAAACTTAACAGTAGACAGTAACTGTTAGTAATAGTGTCAAATAAAGTACATAGGTATATAACATATAGTTTTACACTTGAAAAGTAGACAAGTAGAAACTCAATAGTAAACAATAATTAATAAATAATAGACAATAATTGTAAGTAAAAGTGTTAAACAAAATACTTATATACAACATATATTTTTTCAAATAAAGAAAAATAGGCAAAGACTAGACCTGCAAAACGACATTCTCCAAATTAGTTTAAAACCTGCTACTTTGCAGTTCAAGAGGCTTCTTGAGTAGTTTCCCTCCAAAACTCTCAACCAAAGCAGAATTTTCTAGTGTCAGGACATACTCGCTGAGAAATCTTGCACCAACTGATTGGAAGGAGCGATCGAATTTAGTGTGATTAGATTTAGAAGTATGAAACATATTAATATGTCTTGAGTTTAATTTATTAAATTCTGACCTTCTAGAGAAAAGATCAAACAAATAAAGTGGTCGTTTAGTGCACATTAAATTAAATAGATAGACGGATAAGATAGACAGCCTTTGGGAATAATTTCAAATTAATCATTTCACATTAATTATAAAAATGTTAAAAACCGTAAAACGTGTGTGGTGTGCTTTGTAAATAATTGAAATTTTTAAAGGTTTAGTTTTGTACAAATATATGTGTTTGGTATTGTTTTGCAGCTGACGAAAAGCGGTATTTATTGTGCAAAATACAGAGACATAGCTTTTTAATTGGAGTGGTAATTTAGAAGATTTAAGTGCTAATTTAATTCAAGAATCCAAAAACCTACCTGTAAAAAACACTACCATTTATTGCTTATCTCTACCTTATCTGCAAGTATTGAAATGAAATGGTAAGAAGCCAGTGGCCAATGTGATTATTTATTTATTTAATATTTTTACTTTATCAGGGGAATTTCCCTTTTTTACTGTAAACAATTTCGGAATCACCCTTTTTATTTTAGACAGTGGATTTATTTACACAAACTGTAGGTCAGTGACCTTGTTTGTTTTTATTTACTATTTATGAATTGGTTTAATTCACACCATGCATATACAGGTCCGTACTTTGTTATTACTTTTTTAATGAATTGAAAATATGGAATTAGATGGAAAATTCAAATGTAAAAATAAAAATTTCAAAAATTTTGTGTGCATTACCTGTTATTGCATTTTTCATCCAAGTTGTTTAGATAGAAGAATTACTTTTAAGAGTCTAGGTGGTCACAAAATACACTGCAGCAAAAAATGTGAGCTAAAATATCTAGAGGAGTCTTGTACTGCTTCCATTGATACTGAACTTGTATCATTACATAATAAACTCCTTGAAAAGGAGACCTCCCCGGAAAATATGAAAGATCAAAAAAATGAACTAATTTCAACTTTTTCAGGAGAAATAAAAAAACTAAAATCCGAAATTAAGGCCAAAGATAATTTTATAAAAAAAGAAAAAAAGAAGTCCCAAAGCTTTCATGATGATGCTATTGAGATTGAACAGAACCTTGAAAAACAGATTGCAGAACAAAGTGATCAGATTCTAAACTTAAACAAGTATATATTACAAATTTCGGATGTTAATACCAAACTCCAAGAAGATAATCTGACTCTCTCTGCCGACCTAAAAAAATTGCAAGAAAGTTTTGATGACCTTATGAAAATGAATAGGGATATGATAGAAACCATAAGAACATTGGAAAAGGATAATTCCTGGTATGGTAGCGAAATTTTGCAAAGTACATGGTGAATTAAATATCTGTAACACCTTGTCAAGTCCAGTGAATTCGAAGCAAGTGTGTTTTCATGATGATGTTAATTCTAAGAGTCTTATGATACTGTGTGATCAACAAGACCGAAATATTGACAAACTGATCAACCATAGAAGCAATTTATTTAAAACAGAGTGTGTAATTAAACCTAGTGCACAGTTTTCATCTGTTATTGAAAATATCGAAGTGCTGACAAGAAACTACACCCATAATGACACAGTATTGATATAATTGCAGGTTTAAATGACTTTAAAAAGTTTAATATTCTGTCTGAACATTTTATAACTGATAAGCTGCCTCTATGTAAACATACAAATATTTTAATAAGCTCTGTCCCTTTTGGTAAATTTGATGAAGGTTCCGAAAATTGTATATTTAATTTTAATTTAAAACTAAAAAAGTCTCTTAAAAAGTTTACCCACGTTATAAATTATCAGAAAGTAACATAAGAACTCACTTGTGAATAAATCTATGTTAGCAAGTAAGATAATTGAAGAGATTTGTGAGACTTACGGGGCGTGTACATTGATATTCGATTCCTGTGATTTATCAAAAAAACCTGTATGTTCAACAAAATCGAATTGTCGTCGTCGTCGTCGTCGTCGTCGAATTGTTGAGTCGGTTGATTTTTTAGCGAAGGACATTCAAGCAAAATATCCTACATAGTTAATAAGCCTAATAACAATGAATTGTCTGTGATGTTGTTGAACGTGCAATGTATTAGAGGTAAGACTGATGAATTACAGTTGCTTTTGCATAGTCTTGAGTTTCCAGACCTTGTTTTAATAACTGAGCACTGGCTTAGGCCAGAAGAACCAATTTACTTACTTGAATATTCTATAATTACCTTTTATTGTAGATCAAGGATGGTTCATGGTGGTACACTTATATTTATTAAAGATACATTTAAAAATAAAACTAATTTTAATGTAGTTCGGAACTATGATTACTTGATAAGCAATCAAGTTTTTGAATTTAGTTTGGTCATGTTCAAAAATTGTATTATTTATTTTTTATGCATATACAGGGCACCATCAGGTAATTTTGATGAATTTTTGAAGAGACTGGATTTTTTGTTGAGTCAAATTCCACCAAAAACTCAAGTATTTTTAGGCGGTGACCTAAACATTGACTTTCTAACCCCTAGTAATAATTATCTGCAATTAAATAATCTATTTAGCTGTTATGAGTTAAAAATTCATGTAAGTTAACCGACACGCGTAAGTCTGTGCTTACAAACATTATTGGACTATATTTGTTCAAATTTTGATGTTCTTTGTCAAGTTGTAAATAGTGGTCTCTCTGATCATGAAGCTGTGTTGTGCCATTTTGGACCCAATGTTATTGACACATCTAAAAATAAGATATCTAGAAAACATGGTAGACTGCTGACTGGGAGTAATTATAAAAAATTTTCACATCTATGTGCAGCCTACGATTGGAATAGCATTTGCGTAATGGTCAATGCTCTTGAGGCTTATCATTCTAGTATAGCAGAACTGTTTAATAAGGCTTTTCCTATTGTAAACATGAAATCTAAAAATAAAAAACCTTGGATTACTAAAGAACTAAAAGTTTCATCTAAAAACATGAGATGTCTTCACATGCTAGGAAAATATTTTTTGCACAACTTGCCTTTTATGACCTATTTTTATAAGTACAGATGTGTTTATCGAAAATCCATTAAACTTGCTAAAGAACTTTACTACCATAATCGAGTAATAACTGCAGGAAATAAACAAAGGGAAATCTGGAACATAGTTAATGAGCTGCGAGGCAAGGAATCGAGTCATTTTATTAACTCTAATTTGGGAGCCAACAAAATTAATCAGTTTTATTGTACTATTGCACAAAAATTGAGCAGTGGTATCACTAGTGACTCCATTGACCCCTTATCCTTTCTCAGACATGTATCTGTACCTGAGACATTTTATTTTGTACCAGTTATTAAATGAGTTAAGAACCATATTTCAGGACATAAAGAACAAAAATTCTTCAGGCTGGGATGAAATTTCAATCAAAATTTTTCTAAATATCCCTAACCCTTCTTTGGAAAGTCTTGCAGGTGCTATAAATTTGAGTGTTCAGAATGGGAGTTTTCCTTCCATTCTCAAACGTCTGTTAATCCTTTATTTAAAGCAGGTGACAAGGAATCCAGGGCAGCTAACTATACAGCGGCCATGAAAACACACAAGGATTTACCTTCTAACTTTAGGCCAATTTCTTTACTACCTACACTTAGCAAGATTGTGGAAAAAGTGGTTAAATATAGAATGCTTTCATTTTTGGATAAGCACAAATTGCTTTCTGATGCACAGTTTGGTTTTCGATTTTCTAGGAACACTGATGATGCCATTTTTCATTTTATGGAGCAGTTATATCTGAGCCTGAATGAGGGAGAGGTGGCTTCGTCAGTGTTCTGCGATTTGACAAAGGCCTTTGACTGTGTCTGTCACAGGATACTGCTGAGTAAGCTGAAACTCTATGGCTTTCGGGGCGCAATTTTGAAATGGCTAACATCGTACCTAGCTGACCGCCATCAGAGCGTCCTTTTTCAAGGTGAACTTTCGTTTAAACTAGACATAACCGCCGGTGTACCTCAGGGATCTGTTCTTGGCCCACTTCTATTTTTGATATATGTTAATTATCTGCCTTCTTTCATACGCAATGGATAGTGCACCTCATTGGCCGATGACACAACAATTTTATGGCATCATAAAAATCCTGACATTCTGAATGATATGATGAATGCTGATCTTCATAACATACAGGAGTGGTGCAATGCGAATCGTCTCTCTTTTAATGTGTCGAAAACCAACATTTCAAACTTTAAATGTCACATTGATAAAATCTCTCTTGATGGTCAAATTATTAAAAACATGACAGAAGACAAGTTCTTGGGAATGTTTGTCGGTAATAAGTTAAAATTTAATGTACATATTAATAACTTGTACCAGAAACTTAGTTCTGGATGTTATGCTGTTCGAACAACTAGAACTGAGCTAAACGAAACATTAGCAAGAAATGTTTATTTTTCGGTATTCAAATCACATTTCAGATATGGAATTTGTTTTTGAGGCTTTTGCAGCAGTAACTTGTTTTCGATCACGTGACTCATGTAGACCCATTTTTAAGTCAAAAAAAATTGTGACTTTAGCAGGTCTGTTTATTTTGGAATCCATATGTCTGATGCACAGAAAACATTTAGAAAGAATTCATACTTTGTCTTTGATGGGACACCCGCAGTTCTGTCTCTATTAGTCTACCTATACCTTTGATAGCCCTAACTAAAAACTTTGTTTTTTATAATTAAAAAAAATTTTTTTAATAACCTCCCAGTCAGCATTCGAAAAATTAGAAGTTACACATGATTTAGAACTAAGGTTAAAAATTTAATGATCTCTGAATCATTTTACAATGTTGAAGAATTTCTAGCAAAAAATTTTAATTAAGAGTGTCTATATAGGTATTGTGTTTATATATATATTTAGGATGTGTCAATATGTAATATTGCTGCAGATTTTTATTTTTGTTTTTAATCGAACTTCTTTTAGATGGGGTGTATATGTGGTCATTTATTATATTTTAGTCTTGTGTATTGTGTAAATTCTGTTATCTACTATGACGATAAGATCATTTTTCGGTGTGCTGTTTTGTTTTCAAGATCTCTTCTTATTAAGTATTAAGTTTTAGATAGTTGTCCTGACACCAGGAGCTCATTACACCCACTATACCCGAACAAACCCCTGACAGACCCATCAAGGGGTACGACCGATGTATCATCAGCATACTGACAAACTGGCCCACCAGAGAGCTAGTTCACATACAGTAGGAACAACAAGGGACCCAAAATTGACCTGAGGAACCCCCTGTCCAGATTTTGAAATGAAGAATAATATAGCTTTCCATCATGCATGATGCAGACAGACTGCATCCTGTTTATTAAATAGAATCTGAGAAGAGATAAACATACACTTCGAATACCAAATGCTTTAAGTTTTTGAAGTAGCAAGTGATGGTCTATAGTATCGAAGGCCTTTGATAAATTGAAATAAAGGGCTGCAACCTTTTCGCTCTTGTCAAGGTTTTCCACTATATAACTTATAGCAGCAAATATAGCCTGTTACCTAGATTTTTTAGGTGCAAATCCATACTGGTGGATAGCCAATATCTGCTGTGAACTCACAAAATTGAAGATTCTGCAAAATAGGGTCTTTTCAAAAATTTTTGATATAGATGATAATAGTGACATATTTTATTACTATTGTAGGAATTTCATCCAGACCAGCTGAGAATTTATTTGGTAAACTTATCAACCTTAAAACCTTAAATTTAAAATATTTGCTGAAAAGTTCTGAAACTTCTGCATGAAAATAATATTATTACTATTTGTTGGTTTTACCTCATCTAAATCGTGGAAGCCCGCAAGGCACATCTGGTCTTGGTTTGATGACGCTGGAGATTCAGAAAATGGTTCAAGGCCACACTTGTTGGCGATAGGGTTGGGTAGAACTCATTCCTTAGCTTCTCTTGGCATTTGAAAGAGCTAACAAGTTTTTGATTTTTTGTTTTCATTTCTGAACTTAATCTAAAGAACATTAGGGGATTTGATAAAATCAAAGTTCATGAGGATTCACAAAACAGCCTTAAAGCAGAATTGGATCATACCAACAAAATTTGTAAGGAAATGGTGGAATCAATTAGAATGTTGGAGCAGAGTAATGATTGGTATAGTGCTGAGTTATGTCGATTGAAAGAGGAGTTTAAAAGGCAATCTTCTTCAAAAGATTGATCATATCAAGCCTTACATAGTGATTCTAAGTTCCCGTTTTCCAGGTCTGCATTTAATGGTAAAATATCGATATTATGTGATTAGCAGGGTCGAAACATTGGCAAAATTATCTAGTCAAAACTATCCCAATCCAAGGTTACAACATTTATTAAGTCTGGGGCTTCATTTGTGTCTCTGATTAAAGACGTCAGTGCTCTCTCTAAAGACTTTACTTTTAATGACTGTGTACTCGCTTAAATGATTTTAAAAATAATAAACTCCCGTCATTAAAAAATATTAATAATTTAATTAGCGAATGCGCGCATACTAACGTTTTTATAATTTCTGTACCTTTTGGAAGATTTACAGAGGAAGCAGAAAATGTAATTTTTTATTTCAATAAGACCTTAAAAGATCATTTACTCACGATTCCCATGTTCATTTTATTAGCACTAATATAAACAATAGTTTAATTACCAGGAGGCAAATATCTGATAGAGTCATTGCTGAACTATATAATCTACAAGGATAACATACAACTGTTGACCACGTCCTCTGTGAAGTCACAACCAGTATGTAATAGTTTTTTAGGTGTAATGACTCCTCAACTATGACAACCTTAAATGAAGTTGGTAAGCTAAGTTTTTCACTGGTTTTATTAAATATCCAGTCTTTAAGAAATAAGTGTGAACTTTAGATATTTCTAGAATCTAATAATTTTCTTGATTTTGTTTTGATAATTGAACATTGGTTAAAGGAGGATGAAATTGTAAACTTATAGGGCTATACTGCTCTTTCTTGTTATTACAGAACAAAAATTTTACACGGGGGCAGCATGATATTTGCCAAAAAATCACTATTAGAACATAACTTTACAGCAGTTATTAAATACAACAACTTATGTGTTGGCAAAGAATTTGAATTTTCTATTATTTACTTAAAACAATACGATTTATATATTCTGTGTTTATCGTGCACCATCATCTAATGTAAATGACTTCTTAAAATGTCTTGATGAGCTTCTTTCAGAAGTGTGTTACTCAAAACAATACGATTTATATATTCTATGTGTTTATCGTGCACCATCATCTAATGTAAATGACTTCTTAAAACGTCTTTATGAGCTCCTTTCAGGAGTGCCATGCCATTCTAGGGTTGCTTTCGGCGGGGACTTCAATGTAACTTTTTTAGATCAATCTTCTGTATATACTTTACAACTGAGTAATTTGCTTAGCTCTTAGATTATGACCATGCATATTGACTCTCTAACTCGATTTACTAAACATTCCTTTATCTAATAGATTATATCTGTTCAAATTTTTCTGTCCGTCCATGAAGCTGTTCTGTGTGATACAGCATGGTGTGCAGAGGAAGAGAAGAGTAGGGAGAATTTACAGTAGGACTAATTATGCTAGGTTATACCAAGCATGCAATCCAATAAATTGGAATGATATTTTTCAAAACTCAGTTCCATTAGAAGCCTTTCATAATCTAATCACTGATAAATTTAGAGAACATTTTCCTTTGACGCAAATTAAGAAGAAACCTAGAAAACCTTGGCTGATCCTCGGACTTAGGGTTTCGGCTACTAATTTTCGTAGCCTAGATTATACTCAAAAATTTACCGACAACAACCATTTGTGGATATACTTTTAAAAGTACAGATTTACATGATGAAATTCCATTGTGAGAAATGTTTGTCTTTTAATAATCATTTCCTATTAAATAACACAATAAAGGATAAACTTGATATAATTTCCAGTAAAGAAGAAATAATTCAATTACTTAGAAAGAAAATTGAAGAATTAGAAACTAAATCAACAGTCACTGAACCAAACAACATAATATCAAACAGCCAAGTTACTCAAATACCAATGAACAAAACAAATATGAATAATATTCCAAGTTTAATAGTTAAACTGTAAAAAACAACAACCAGATAAGACAAAAATCGATTTTGAAGAATAATACTAGATTAGATGAACTAAAAATTGGAGTAGGGAATACACTCACCACAAAAAATGGATGCCTTATAATAAAAGGTGATAGCAAGAAAGATATTTCTACTGTGCTATATGTTTTGGCGTTTTGCACCCCGGTTGCTTGGAAAGAGACTGGAAAACCCATCTTAAATTGGAAAAACATCAAGTATACTGTTCAAATGAATGCAAACTATGCATCAATGCATCAACCTATGATGAGATTCTAAGTAAAATGTTGTGTGTGTGTGCTCTGTAAATAATTGCAAGTTTTGAAGGCTTTATTCTTGTAATAATGTATGTATTTGGTAATGTTTTGTAGCTGAGAAAAAACTGTGTTTATTGTGAAAAATACAAAGACATTGATTTTTATTTAAAGTGGTAATTTGGAAAACTTAAGTGCAAATTTAATTCAAAAATCCAAAAACCCATCTGTAAAAACACCACCATTTACTGCTTATCTCCACCTTATCTGCAAATTTTCAAATGAGCTGATAAGAAGCCAGTGTGAACTTCATTAAATTATTATTTTCACCTATTCAAGGGAATTCCCTTTTTTTACTTCAAACGAATTTGGAATAACATTTTTTTTATGGAACATTAGCTATTTATTTTCGGTAGTGGATTTATTTATTTACCTGGAGTGTAAGTCAGTGACTTCATTTGTTTTTGTTTAGTATTTACTATTTATGAATGAATTGAATACACACTGAAAGTAAGGTTGTTTATGTATTGGAGTCTCCTGTTTTTTTTTGTGTGCATAGTGGTGATAGGTTACTGACTTTTCCAAGTTTCCTTATTTTAATTGTAATTAAATTTGGTATACAGGTCAGGCTTTGTTTAAACCTTTTAACCACTGGCGAGACTGCATTATCGAGGCCAAATTTCGTTTTAAATGCTGTGCAAACAAGAGTTTTTCTCAATATTATTGCATGGAGTTTTACATCCCAGTTGTCTCGAAAGAGACTGGAAACACCACACTAAGTTAGACAAACATCAAGTCTACTGCTCAAGGGAATGTAAAAAAAAAGCATCTGATCTGAATAATAAAAAAAGTGAAACAACTTAGATACTATACAACTAGAAAAACTGCAAAATGACAATCATCAACTTAAACTCCAAATACACGAAAACATTTTGAAAATCGAGACAATTGAGTCAGAAAAGAGTAATGCCGTTCAGGTTTTACAAGAAGATATTGTCGAATTAAAGAAAGAACTGACAAAAAGAAAAACAAAGTATATGAGAGAAAGACGAAATACTCAAGACTTTCAAGATGAGCTATTTGAATCTGAAAGAAAATATATTGAAGAAATAAATAAAAAAAGAGGAGAAACAAACAAACTTAGACTAGAAATTAAGACTATACTGGATCAAAATGCAGCCATACAAAATGAGAAGCTTTCTTATGTGGAGAAAAATAATAAATTGGAGGAAGACATACAGGAACTGCGAAATTTAAATGAAACCATGATTACATCAATACAAGTACTGGAAAGTGAAAACAGTATGTTCTCTGTGCCAGTGAAGAGACTTCAGGATGAATTAAGCCTAAACCTTATTAAATGTGATAAAAGTGGTTCTCGTGGAACCATACAAAATGAAGTGGCTGTATTCGAAAAATTGCCAAGGTTTGAAAATAATATATCTTCTTTGTGTGAAAATCCAGCAAATTTGGAAAATTTAAAACCCATCTTACAGAAAGAAAGATTGTTGGAAATCAGAATAGCGTTAAAGGTTGTACAGCCCTGTTAAAAAGAAACACCGAGGTAAAATATGAGATGAACTGTCAGTATAGGAATAAACTTCTTTTTGAGGATATAGTTGATGAATCAGTGGATCTTAGTAAAAATCTGACCAAGGATGATTATATGATAGTGTTCTGTGTTCAACTTTTTAATATATGCTGATGGTTGTAAGATTTCTAAAATAATTCACTCACGTCTATACTCATTAATGGGTCTCCCCTTATTAGAAGAGAGAAGGAAGCATTTTGACTTGTGCAACTTATTTAAAATTCTCAACAACCTTATTAAGTCACCTTCTCTCTTATGTAAAATAAATCTTCATATTCCTGTCAGATCAACAAGACAGGATCAATTATTTCCAACTAATTTCCACAGAACAAACTATGGCCTAAATACTCCAATAGACAGAATGAGCATGTATGCCTTTGCTATGCCAAGTCATATAGATTTGTTTAATATGAGCTTGCAACAATTTAGAAGGGCTTTAAAAAAGTGTCGTAGTGGTTATTTATGATTTTAAACTGATGCTTTAATTTAATGAAATGTTAACTATTTCCTACTTAATGTGATGTACTTTTTCACTGGCTATATCTTGCCACTTGTTCTATATTTGTTTCACTGTGCTATATATATATATATATATATATATATATATATAATACAATATATATATATATATTGTATACAATATCATAGGTACCATGATATTGGTCCACAAACATATATAATTTGGTTGATTATAATAGATTAAATGTGATGATTGTCGAATTGGAATTTTAGTTTTCTATTGTTTATGAACCCATATTAAATGTTTTTGTTATATGTTTGTATAGACCACCATGTACTGATATCTCTCTGTTTATTGCTAGATTGGAATTACTTATTTTGGGACTTCCTTTACGTGCATGGATTATTTTTTTGTATATTATATTATTTTGAAGACCTAAACATAGATTATGCTAATCATTCCCATAATAATTCTCGAATGATATCTAATTTACTTGAGTCTTTTAATTTAGTCATGCACGTGAGGGATCCCACTCGAGTTACTAAATGTTCATCGTCTTTGATTGACTATGTTTGTTCAAATTGTTAGAGTGTTTTTGTAAATTGTTCTGTGTTGAATGCAGGCCTTTCTGATCATGACGCGGTTTTGTGTAATTTTAAAACTTTATGTACAAAGACTAGAAAAATTAAGCAGAAGGGTAGAGTTTATACAAGGAGCAGTTATGATAGGTTTTCCCAATTGTGTACCGAACGTGACTGGGGCAGTGTCTTGAAATCAAGCTTGCACATTTTCACTAGTTATTATGATGAAAAAATGATTTTATTATCAACATCACTTTTACAAATAAGCTACATTAAATAATTATATGAACTAAATATTTACTTAAATACTTAGAAAACTAGATTTAAACACAGGCACAAGCATATCACAGGTCTAAAAGGAATTTAAATATCGCTAGCCCGTGAACTTAAGAACTAAATAAGCAAATAAAAATCTTCCACCCATAACATGTGCAAAGAAACTTAATAGAGATGTAACAAAAAAAAATGGCACCTAGATGTGAGACATCTGTATTGTGCCAGTAGGTTTTAAATAAAACTAAGCAATAATTTTGATAAATAACTTGAATAACAAAAATCACAGATAAAATCCTAACTACAATAACAATTCCCTACTCAATTAAGTTTATAATGATAAATGAAAGTACCCAAATTTTTATTTAATGAAAAAGAAGAAAGAGAAATAAAAATTACTCATTACAAGATTTAAGATACCCTATACAAATTTAGCTGTGTTTTCTAATAAATAACTTAAAACTGTTTTATTAAACTTTTGTAGAAACCTGATTTGTTTTATTTCCTGCGGTAATAAATTATAAAATCTTGGAGCTGAGGAATTGGCAAAATGCAGGCTCAAACTTCGACTAATCTTAGGCAACACTAAGTGTCTATTTACATTTTTTCTGGTTTGATAGCTGTGATGGATTATTATTTGTTTATTATGGTTTTTATGAATGTGAGAGCAACAGGACAGTACATAAAGGGATTTTATTTCGGGAATCATACTTATATGATATAAATCACTTGTAGAGTATAGCTTAGGTTTTTTAGCATTATTTTTATTATTGAATTCTGGACTATTTTGAGGTTTCTCAAGTTGTTTTCATAAGCCCTACCCCATAATAGGAACCCATATTTTAATAAAGGTTCAATTAAAGCTCAATAAATCATTATTATTAGTTTTTTTGCTAAAAATTCTCTTAGTAGGTAAAACTTTGGTATAAGTGCCCGAATTTTTTTTTGTTAAGTATGTTACATGTGTTTCCCATTTTAGATTTTTGTCTAGATATACTCCTAAATATTTTATTACATTTACTTATTCTATTGGGTCAGCAAGGTTTTGAATGTTAATATTTTGAAAAGTTGGCCAGTTTGCGTTGTTGATAAATAAAGGTATATATTTGGTTTAATTTATATTTAAAGATAGTTTATAGGTGTCGAGAAAATTTTTAATTAAAGCTAGATCTTTCTGGAGCATTCTTTTTGCATCATCCCATGTGTCACCATTAAAAATTATTGCTGTATCATCAGCATATGATAAAATTTTTCCTTGAATTTTAAGATGATTTATAGGGTTTATGTAAGTATTAAAGAGAGTGGGACCTAATACGGTACCCTGGGGTTCTCCAATTTTGACTATACTCGGTTCGCTAATGACATCTTTTATTTTGGTATATTGTAAACGGTCAAATTAATAATTTTTTTATAAGCTTCAAAACATTACCCCTTATGCCAGGGGTGCTCAAACTTGAACTGCTGGCGATCTACCTCAATATTTTTAGACTACTTACAATTGACTCTGAGAGGCTGCAAGTATGTGTGATGTAGGGTTGCCGTACATACACCCTACCTACCTACCTACTTACCTAGGTAGGGTATACCAAAGCATATATAGATATTAGCTTTCCGCACAATATACATTATTTTAGTCAAGGTTTGGGTTAGGTTTAGTTAGGTTCTTCTCAAACAAAAAGTTACATATGGCGTTAAACTTAACTAAGGAGTGACTTTGGATGTTGAAGCGTGGCACTGCATGTCCTCAGCATACTTTTCATAAGATGGTATGTAACCACTGAGTGCTAATCGCAAGCATGATGACATATGATCGTCAGTTAGTCGATTGCGATATTTTGACTTAATTATCTTCATTTCAGAAAATGCTGACTCGCACAAGTAAGTTGATCCAAACATTGCTGTCAGTTGAAGGGCGATTTGCCTTAGATTCGGATATTTATCTGCAGATATAAAACACCAGAAATTTGTATCAGATGCTGTAACTTTGAGATGTATATCTGATATAATCTGCACCAACTCATTTTCAACAGAACATGAGTTTCATGTTAAACTGACTTGCTATTTCAGTAGCTAATTCCTCAGTGTTTTTACATGAAAAAGGATAATTCATAAATGATGCTACATGTGCCAATTTACTACAATCATAAAAACGCATTTCATATGTATTCTCATATGTATCATAATTCAACTGAGGAATCCTTGCTTTCAAAGATGGAAAATGTTTCAGATCCTTTCTTTTCAGTTGATCTATCATAAGCTGCAATTTACTTTTGAATGCGTTTACTACGCTAATCATCTCAATAACAGTTTTTCCTTTACCTTGAAGCTCCAAGTTAATGTTTAAGTGCATTGTGATGTCAGTCAAAAATGCCAAATCAGTCAGCCATTTTTCGTTTTTCAACATCTGAGTGTCATCACCTCTTTCGTCTAGAAAAGCTGTTATTTGGGGCAATAATTCTTGAAACCTTTCTAGGAATTTTCCGCGACTCAACCACCTGATGTCCGTGTGAAGAACTAAATCAGTGTATTCAGCTGACTGTCTATCTTCCAACTGCAACTTAAAGAGCCCCCGTTGCAAGCTACGTGCACGGATGGAATTCACAATTTTTGTTGCAATGCCCATAATTTCCTCTGTGTTTAAAACTTTTGAACACAAAACTTGTTGATGTATAATGCAATGGATTGAAAAAAATGAAGGGAAATCTTCATTAGCTCGACACAATGCCACAAAACCGTTTTTGTTTCCAGTCATTGATGGTGCTCCATTGGTTGTAATGCACACTAATTTATATATTGGTAGCTTTTAGTTTTTTACAAAATTGAAGAAAACGTCATATATATCTTCGCCACGGGTCTTCCCCTTCAGAGGAATGATTGTCAAAAATTCTTCCTTAGCCAACATGTCATTGAATACCATCCGAATAAAAATACACAACTGGGCAGTGTCTGTCATATCGGTGGATTCGTCGAACTGTAAAGAAAAGTATGTACATTCCATGATATCATTTTTTAGTTTATCTGCCATGCCCTGACTCATGACTTCAATATGCCTTGTGACAGTCGGGCGAGATAACTGAAGTTCTCTAATAGCAGACATGATTTCTGTTTTATTTTTAAAATCTCCAAATAAAGTCTCACCCGCTTCAATAAATGCTTCCTTTAGAACCGATCCATCTTCGAATGGTTTCTTGTGTTTCGCCAATATATGAGATATTTTAAATGACGCGATCGTAGCAGCTTTTGATTGTTTGGCTGGTCTTGTGAAAATGGTTTGTTCTTTTTTCAAACAAGATATCAAATCACGTACTTTTCGTTTTCTTAATTCACTCTGGCGGAAAATCCTTTTCATAGTTTTTATGAACCGTTTTATGATGCCTCTCTAAGTTACCACGCTGAGGTATTGCAACTGACGCACGACAAATAAGACAAATGCACTTATCCTTCACCATACAAAACAAAAATTCTTCCTCCCAATCGTTATTAAAATGATACGTTTTAGATTTCTTCGCTGCACTTATTCTGTACTATTTAATAATAAACTTTGTAGCGACGTAGTATTGCCTTCAAGTTGCAATTCAGAATGGCTCCAATTCCTGCAGGCGCAACATTTATATCGGCGTGAACGAAAGTCTCGAATGTTCCCGTCAAACGCGCCGCCGCCCGAAATTTCTAGAAAAGAGGCAAGAATAAAAAACGCGGCTTTTCTTTGACAAGTACCGCGGGTTCCTTTGATAAAGCCGCCTTTTGCCGCTAGCAGAGTGTTATTTTATTACGTAATAAATTTTTGTTGTTTAATCAAGTACCTACTTATTAAAAAAAATTTTCTTCTCGAGATCTACTCAAAAAGCACTCGCGATCGACCGTTTGAGCACCCCTGCCTTATGCCATATTTTTGTAAGGTGTCTGATGAGAAACCGTATCAAATGCTTTTGATAAATCGAGGAAGACTGCAAGATACTTCTTTCCTCTATCAAGATTTGTGGTTATATCATTTACTAGTTCAAACATGGCATCCACTGTACTTAAATATGAAGTGAATCCAAACTGATTTGGTGATAGAATATGGTTTTCATGTAAATAAGATGTTATTCTGTCTTTAAGGCATTTTTCAAAAATTTTACTGATATTAGATATTGCACTTATTGGTCTATAGTTTCCCATACAGAGTTTGTCACCTGATTTATAAATTGGAGTCACTACAGATATTTCAAAATGGCCAGGTACTTTACCAGTTTTGAATATTAAGTTTATAATGTGTTTGAGAGGATCTAAAAGATGTTTGTGTGTGAAGAGATTTGATTATTTTTGAAGAGATTCCATCCTTCCCAGAGGAACAGTTATTTTTTAGGGAGTTAATGTATTTAATAATCTCATTTTGTGTAATAGGTTTGAGATACATTGAGCTTAGAGATGAATAGAGAGTCAGCCAAGCTTTGGCCTATATTTGTAAAAAATGTATTGAACTAGTCGGCTATTTCTCTGTCACTTTCAACCCTGCTTCTATCGTCAAGCAACACACATCCAATATCATGTTTATCTTCCCTTTCGTTTTTGTTTGTGGCTCCGTTTATAAAATTAGAGAGTTTTTTTATATTTTTGTTATTTTCATTATTCTTTTTTATAATAATCATTGTTGGATTTATTAATTTATTTCTATAGTCTTTATATTCAGAAATGTTTGCAGGGGTTGGATTTCTCCTCATGCATTGTTTTAGTCTATCTCTTGCTTTAATGCTTTATTATCTCATAATTTTAATTTAGCGTAAAAAAGTCAAAACCATGGTTTATCAAGGGTCTTAAAACATCATCCCGTAATATGCGTGCATTGCGCAAGCTTCGAAAGCATTTCGTTGATAGCCGTGTTTTTATGTCCTATTTTAATAAATATCGTTCTGTTTATAGAGCCACGATTAAAACTACTAAACAGTTGTACTATGTCAGCCGACTAGAGCAGTCTAATAATGAACAGTAAGAAAGTTTGAAAATAGTAAAGGACATAAGCGGTAATGAGACTCAGTCAACCTCTTCTAATCTGACTTGCAATTAATGAACTTGTTTTATTGTACTATAGCTGCCAACCTCTCTGCTCATAAGAATCCTTCAAGGGACGCTCTAAACTTTCTTGATGGCATGATGGTAAGAGATACATTCTTTTTTGTTCCAAAGGATATCAATGAGATTAGGGATGTTTTTAGGGACATAAAAAATAAGAATACCTCCGGTTGGGACAGAATTTCTTTGAAAATACTTTTAAGGTTACCAGAGGTCGCTCTGCAGGTGCTTGCAGAGGCAATTAATCCCTCTTTTCAAATTGGTCTTTTTCCACCTGCTTTGAATCGGGCTGCGTTACTCCAGTGTTTAAAGGAGGTAATAAGGAGACCCCGTCCAACTTCAGACCAATTCCTGCTTGAGCTAAAGTGGTTGAAAGGCTGGTAAAGAACTGTATTGTGACCTTTGTGAACAAACACAACCTTATCAGCACAGCACAGTCTGGCTTTCAGGCTTCTAAAAACATGAATGATGCTATGTTCTCGTTATTAAACAGCTTATACCTTAGTTTAAATGAAGAACTTGCCGCGGCTGTATTCTGTGATCTTACAAAGGCTTTAGATTGTGTAGATCATGGAATACTGCTGTGGAAGCTGGAAACTTATGGATTTAGAGGTGCACCTCTGGCTTGGTTAAGCTCTTGCCTATCAGAGCGTTACCAGTCAGTAATTTTCAACAATCAAGAGTCAAAACAACTATATATTGGTTCCGGTGTTCCACAGGGGTCTGTATTGGGCCCATTATTTTTGCTGTATATTAACGATCTTTCGAGGCTTAATATTGCAGGTGTGTTTAGGATGTTTGCCGATAATACAACTATTCTCTGGCATGGCAGAGCATGACGCTGAGCAGTTGGAGCATGCCATGAAGAGTGATTTATTAAAAATTAAGGAATGGTGTGATTCCAACTTTTTCATATTAAAAACAAATGATGTCCCTTTTAAGTGTCATATTGGCGAACTATCTTTAGATTCGCAGATGATGGGAAATTTGCAGGTCGTCAAGTTCTTGGGCTTATATATAGATAATCGACTCAAGTTTGAGGATCATATTTTAAGTATAAATTCTAAATTGTCTAGAGAACGTTTTGCTGTCAGGGTTGTTTTTCGTGGCATAACAATCAAAACACCTGTGTTTGTATTTGTTTGACAAAATGACAATGTGCTATGTGTATTTTATTTTGCTTAAATGTTAATTGGTATTATTGACCTTTTGATTTACGTCTCATGGAAAAATAAAATAAAAACATTTTTGAAAAAGACATGGAACTACCTGTCGAAACGTCAAATTAAATTAAATATGACAAATAATTAAAAAATCGTTTTAATTTTATGAACACGCATCCCAAGTAAAGAAGTACCTAATTACAATATATATATATATATATATATATATATATATATATATATATATATATATATATATATATATATATATATATATATATATATATATATATATATATGCTGTTTAAAGCAAGATCCCAAAAACACACTCCATAACGAAGATAAGATTTAATTAATGCAAAATACACATTCCTTGCCATATATATATATATATATATATATATATATATAGTTGGAGCATACCATGAAGAGTGATTTATTAAAAATTAAGGAATGATTCATATTAAAAACATGACTATATATATATATATATATATATATATATATATATATATATATATATATATATATATATATATATATATATATATATATATATATATATATATATATATATATATATATATATATATATATATATATATATATATATATATATATATAGGAATATATATATATATATATATATATATATATATATATATATATATATATATATATATATATATATATATATATATATATATATATATATATATATATATATATATATATATATATATATATATATATATATATATATATATATATATATATATATATATATAAGCGCGCTGTTACACTTAGGTACCACCTGGGTCCTCTTGAGTCATGTAGACCTGTCTTCCTTGCTCAGAGAATTCTAATTTTGCCATACATATTCATACTAGAAACTGTGTGTCTTATGCATACCAAATTCGTGCAAGAAATTGAATCTGCCCGAGCTTACCCAATGCGTAGTTCTCGGGTTGTATCATTGCCTATTCCTTCTACAGCTTTGACAAAGAAATCCATAATTTTTAACAGCAAGGAACTTTTTAACCATCTACCCTTACACATAAGAGGTTTACCTAATAGGAAACATTTTAGAAAGGTGGTGAAAAAACCTCTTGATTGGAAGTTTTCTACTCTCTTGCCAATCTTTAAATCTGATGATAAAGGCGATATAAAGAATTATAGAGATATTTATTTATTTTCACACATACCAAGGCTATATTAGGCAATTATAACCAATGATACATTTGAATCATTAAAACACTACATTACGAGTATACAACATGGTTTCTATCGGGGTCGCTCAATGACTACAAATCTTGCAATATTTCAGAATTTCTTAATGACATCGGCTGAGGCTGGCCAACAGATTGATGTCATTTACACTAACATATCTAAGGCTTTTGACAGTGTTTGCCATCAGCTTCTATTATGGAAATTGCAGCAAATTGGTTTTTGTGGAAACTATCTGGAGTGGATCAGATCATATTTCTTTAATCGTCGTCAGCAGGTCAACTTGTCTGGCTCGGCTTCTAGGGAGGTTGTTGTAACTTTGGGTGTTCCACAGGGTTTTCATATTGGACCAATTTTATTTTTACTCTTTATAAACGATATAGTGTCTTGTTTTAAAATGTCTAAATATCTATTACATGCAGATGACTTAAAATTCTTTTCACCGGTTTCCTCTGACTCTAATCCACTGCAGTCTGACATTGAAAGACTTGTCAAATGATGCCACACTAATTATCTGCATCTTAACATTTCTAAATGTAAAGTGCTTCATTTCCATAAACGTATTAATCCATGTACTTCACTTACCTCATAGATGATGTATCTTGAAGTTGTTACTTCATTCACTGATCTGGGTGTTATTTTTGATGAAAATTTAACATTGTTCTTAAGGGTTTTAGATTGCTGGGCTTTATAAAACGACATACAAAGCATGTGACTGATACCAAAGCAATTTGGTGATTTTATAACTCATTGGTTAGGAGCATTTTGGAATACTGTTCTGCAATATGGAGTCCTTCATATCAGTGTCACATTGACAGAATCGAAAAAGTACAAAATAGATTTGCAAAATACCTCTTAAATAAATTTAATTTTCCATATCAAGGTCTGACATATAATACAAGAGTACTTCTTTGTGGCCTACAAACCCTAGAGTTTCGAAGAAAGAAGGCACTTCTTATTTTTTTACACAAATTGCTCAATGGAGGGATTGACTGTGAAATATTGCTGGAGTCGGTCTCATTTTTGGTTCCTATTAGGAGAACCAGACGTGTCAACTATTTTTAGAAAGATACCACCGTACAAATTATGGGCTGCGCATTTGTTGACCGGCTCGTATGCAACTACAATCGTCATTTCCCGGAGTGTGACATTTTTAAGTTCGGCGCTTTGCAGCTAAAAAGGCAGTTAAGCGGATTGGTTTTGTGATTTTTTCTGTGTGTCCTTGTTCACGTCGACTCTGTGTAATTTTGTTATATTTATGTATTATGTTACTTTTCAACCGAAATCGTTTTATCATTGTATATCCTTTTTTTTATTTTTATTTACCTGTTTGTCCCGGGGTTATTTAACTTCATACTTTTATGACGTTATTTGCGAATTCGTACCATTTGGAATGTTTAGCATTCTGTAGTGTACATTTCAGAAGGGCCACTTGTCCGATGCGTGCATCGGTTACGTCCTTACATTATTATTATTAATTCTTGATTGAGAAGGCCTACTATACAGTTGACGAGCTTTTTAATGAATCGTTAACTTAATAATTGTTGTATTAGTTATGATTCATATTTTTTTATATATATGTATAGTGACTGATTGTAAGATAATTCTTTACATTAAGTTAGTTTTAGTTTTAAGTGCTTTGTATATGAGATGTTCTTTCTATACAATAAAGCTGTTTTTGACTTCAACTTTGAAAGAGCTTCTGGTCAAAACAGCGAACAAATCAAATAGCTGATAGTTGAATTAGATAAACTACAGAGCGACAAGCATATACTAAAACGCCAAACACATAAAAAAGACAAAAAAAAATTGATTCTCTTGAGGTGGAAATGAAGGAAACTGTTGTAGTTTTGCAGGAAAAAATAGAGGAATTAAGTAAAGAAATAGCAGAGAAGGAAATAAAGTATAACAGAGAAAGGCGAAAAACTCGAGATTTTGAGGATGGGGTGTTTGAGTCGGAGAAAAAATATATAGGAAAAGTTTACTTACATGGAAAAAATAAAAAAGCTAAGTGAAGATATACAGGAGCTACAAAATTTAAACAAAAATATGCTTACTTCTATATGTGTGCTGGAAAATGAAAATCATATGTACAGTGCCCAAGTTGCGAGACTGTAGCGTGAAGTCAGTGACATCAAAGAGTACAGCAATAAGAATAGTGTGTGTAACTTCGTGAGTGAAAAGGATTCGTCAAACATTGAACCGGGTAATTTGGAAACCAGAAACGGGTGTGATGTGCGAGTTGTGGCATCTGTGCCGGACCCGTTTCTTTTGAGATGTGTTTCTCTGAGAAAGCCTCAAATGTTGATTGTTGGCAATCGGAATTGTGTAAAAGGTTGCGCGTCACTTTTAAAAAAATATACACTCTCAAAATATGACATAAACTGCCCGTAGCGGGACAAGCAACTTTTTCAGTACATGGTTGATGTAACAATTGATCTTGGTAGATATCTGAAAAAAGACGATTGTGCGATTGCATTTTGTTGCTGCGAAAATGCCCTAAGAGGGCAGTCTATATGTCAGGATAGTTTGAACAAACTCTCGACTCTTTCTGCTAAAACAAACCTGATTGTTGTTGGTTCTGCGTTTGCTGCTAGGAGGAAAGTGTTGAATGACATTATCCATAATCATAATACCAAAATTCATGACGTGCGTCGTAAATAGCTCAATATTTGTTCCTATGGACAATTTTATACAGGTTCAAGAAAGGTTTTGGTATGGTGATCCATCCTATGATGGTAAGACGCTGGTATGCAGATTTATTGCTTGGCAGATTGTTAATATTTTCGCGTATGATACAATGTGTTGTTAACCCCGTTGAGTCAGGAGTGCTTCTGGAGCGTGGTGAGGATGTCATGGAAAAGAATGTACCGAATCCTAACGGTTTTTTAGTCTAGGTGGAGGTACTGGCTTTTCATTGTTGTTGCTTAATGTTCAGTCCCTCCGGAATAAGATTGATGGATTACAACTTTTTCTTGATAGTATTGATTATCCTGCTATCTTGCTTCTGACTGAACATTGGCTTAATAGTGTTGAGCCAGTTTCTCTATCAAATTATACTATATTGTCAAAGTATTCCAGATCTTCTCACATTCACGGAGGCACAATGATACTTGTCCACAATAATTTCTTTAATGTGTATTCTTTCGTTGACTATGATCAATAACATGATTGTTGAAAAAGAATTTGAATTCTCTGTTGTGCATGCACCTAAGCTGTATGTCTTTGTTGTCTGTTTATACAGACCTCCAAGTACTGATGTGTCTCTTTTTGTTGCTAGACTGGAGTCACTTATTATGGGGTTTCTTTTACATGCGTGGATTATTTTGGCTAGCGACCTAAACATAGATTACACAAATCCCACCTTAATCGTCAAGTAATATCTAACTTGTTGGATTCTTTTAACTTAGTCATGCAAATGGAGGACCCTACTCGTGTTACTAAATATTCTTCAATGTTGATTAACTATGTTTGTTCGAATCGGGCAAGTGCATTTGAAAACTGTTCTGTTCTAAATTCGGGTCTTTCAGATCACAATGCAGTTTTAAGTAATTTTAAAGTGTCACTAAAGAAACCAAAGAAAACTAAATAGAGGGGTAGACTTTATACTCGTAGCAATTGTGGTAGGTTTTCTCAATTATGTACTGAGAGTAATTGGGGTGGAGCCTTATACTCAAATGACCCGCTTGCAAGCTTTCATAGTCTACTGTCTTATAATTTCAATTTAGCTGTTCCCCTAAGAACCTTAAATACCAGGAAGAGAAAAGTCTGGTTTACCAGAGGACTCAAAAACCTCATCCAAAAATATGCCTTCTTTGCACGTGTTGTGAAAATATTTTTTGGAAAACTCAGCATTTATTTCGTATCTTAATAAATATCAAACTATTTATAGAAGAACAATTAAAACAGCTAAACAGCTTCATTATGTCAGTCGACTGAAACAATCCGCAAATGGACCGAAGATCGTTAAGGAACTCTGCAGAGACGAGGGTCAGTCAACTTGTTCCAATCTGACATATCATCAGTTCAATTCCTTCTACTGTACTATAGTCGCCAACTTATCAGCTCATTAACCTTGCCAAGGAGGTTTTAAAATTCCTTAATGGTATATTTCTGGAAGATATTTTATTTTTTGCTCCAACTGATATCAATGAGATTAAAAACACCTTTTCTGAATTAAAAAACAAAAATACATCTGGCTGGAACAGTATTTCTCTCAAGTTACTATTACCTTTATCTGATATCATCCTTAAGACACTTGCTGAGGCAATAAATTTTCAGAGTAGTGTTTTCCCCCCTTCCTTAAAGCGAGCTAAAGTTATTCCAATTTTCAAAGGGGGTGACAGAGAAACACCATCTAACTTTAGACCTATTTCTTTGCTTCCCACATTGGTTAAAGTTGTTGAAAAGCTGGTGAAGGGGCATATCGTTGATTTCATTGTATTGTATGTGTACAGTGTTAAAATGGTTAGTGACTTTCTACTCATCCTTTAGTAAATGTAATTTAATACTTGTTTGGAGGAAGGCTGCTTTCCAACCCTGTTAAAAATTGCAAACATTTTCCCAATTTATAAAAAGGGAGATAGGGGCCTCCCTCAAGACTACAGACAGATTGCTTCCATGCCTGTCGTTTCTAAAATTTTCGAGAATATCATTCATAGACAAATTTTGTCCTACCTAGAAATAAATAAAATATTGATACCCCTGCAGTTTAGATTTAGAAAAGGTGTCACAACTATTGACGCAATTAAAAAATTAACAACCTGTATAAATGAAGCCTTTGAGAACAGAAATAATTATATAGGATTATTCACCGATCTCAGTGCTGCCTTTGATTCTGTTAATCATAAAATCCTTTTATGGTATAAGGGGCATGGCCCACAAATTGCTTACATCCTACCTATCCGACAGATATCAAATGATCAGCTGTGAAAATAAGAAAAGTGATCCTTTACTGACTCAAAGAGAAGTACCACAGGGCTCTGTGCTTGGTCCGCTCCTCTTCTTCATATACATAAATGATCTACCAAGAACTTTTACAGATCAGAACGTGACAAGCGTTCTATATGCGGATGATGCCACATTTGGATTTGCAGCGGATAGAGGTGCGGATACAGCTGAAATTATCGAAAACATGCTGCGGCATGTTAAAACCTGGTTTGTTTCAAATCAACTTTTTTTGAATGAAGGTAAAACAAACAATGTTGTTCGAGACCCGAACTGCTGGAATTGTGGCAAATAGGCCCATTACAAAGTTTCTTGGGGTTGTGCTGGATGCAAATATGATATGGATTGAGCAGGTGAACGTATTGTGTGGCAGGCTAAACAATTAATATATCATATTAATCATCATAAATCAAAATGCGGCTCTCTTACAACGTATTATTCTGTTTGACACTGTTATGCGATATGGAATAACTAACATGGGGGTCGGCTGCAACTGTACACCTTGAAAGAGTTCTGAAGTCATGAATGAATATTGGATACAGACTGCTGTCGTTGGTGTTTTGCTGAGTTGAGTGTTCTTACATTCCCATGTGTGTTTATCCTTCAATGTCTCATCTTCATTAGGTCTAACATCGGTAGTTTCATGGCGCGGGGAAGTGTACATTAGTATCCGATTCGCAATGGCAGGGACTTAGCAATACCTTTCTGACTGACTGCAGCAAGTGATGGTACAGGGTACCTCTGTGTAAAGTTGTTGTGTGCTTCCTGATACCATAAGACAGCTGAGGGTTGAGAGATTTAAAAATAAAATTCATTACTTAATCAGCAAATTATTTTATACGGTGAGTGAGCACATGGAAAAAAACTTCAGTGATTTAATTCTGTGATAGCGCTAATCTTTGGATTTTTTCCCATTAACATCCTGGTGCAATTTTCTGTGCAATCTATGTATTGTTGTCTTTGTTAGTTTTAGTGTAATTGAAATACGTATGTTAGTGTAATTGACATATTTTAAGTGTATTAAGGGTTAACTTTAATTTTAAAATTGTTTTTAAATGTATAAATGTTTCTATTTGTATCTTTATCATTTTGTGTTTGACCTGTAAGCGTACGTTTGTGTAATTTTACCAATAAAGTCAAGTCAAAGTCAAAGTCAAAATACGCTTTATTGTCCAAAGAAAAAAAATTTCTCAATGACAAAGCTCTTAAAAGTAAACAATTAAAATAAGCAAACTAAAGTTATTAAAAGAAAACATCAATGTCATAAAACATCACAGAATATAAAAAAAGTTAAAAAAAAAACAGAATTTACACAATACACAAGACTAAAATATAATAATTGACCACATATATACCCCATCTAAAAGAAGTTCGATTAAAAATAAAAATAAAAATCTGTAGCAATATTACATATTTACATATTCCAAAATATATATAAACACAATACTCATATAGACACTCTTAATTAAAATGTTTTGCTAGAAATTCTTCAACATTGTAAAATGATTCAGAGATCATTAAATTTTTAACCTTAGTTCTAAATAATCTGTAACTCCTAATTCTTCGAATGCTGACTGGGAGGTTATTAAACATTTTTTTTGAATTGTAAAAAACAGAGCTTTTAGTTAGGGTTGTATAGGTAGACTAATAGAGAAAGAACTGCGGGTGCCCATCAAAGACAAAGTATGAATTCTTTCTAAATGCTTTCTGTGCATCAGACAGCTAAAGTCAGAATTTTTTTTAACTTAAATATGGGTCTACATGAATCACGTGCCATTAGGCTGTATAGGTATCTAATTGCACGTTTCTGCAGGACAAAAGTTGATCGAAACAAGTTACTGCTGCACGAGGCCCAAAAACAAATTCCATATCTCAAATGTGATTCGATTACCCAAAAATAGTCTGCTACTGTTTCGTTTAGCTCAGTTCTAGTTGTTCGAACAGCATAACATCCAGAACTAAGTGTCTGGCACAAGTTATTAATATGTACATTAAATTTTAACTTATTATCAACAAACATTTCCGAGAACTTGTTTTCTGTCGTGTTTTTAATTATTTGATCATCAAGAGAGATTTTATCAATGTGACATTTAAAGTTTAAAATGTTGGTTTTCGACCTGTATGTTATGAAGATCAGCATTCATCATATCATTCAGAATGTCAGGATTTTATGTATGAAAAGAAGGCAGATCATTAACATATATTAAAAATAGAAGTGGGCCAAGAACAGATCCCTGAGGTACACCGGTAGTTATGTCTAGTTTGAACGAAAGTTCACCAAAGCCATAGAGTTCCAGCTTACTCAGCAGTATCCTGTGCCAGACACAGTCAAAGGCCTTTGTCAAGAACACTGCCAAAGCAACCTTTCCCTCATTGAGGCTCAGATATAACTCTTCCATAAAACGAAAAATGGCATCATCAGTGTTCCTAGAAAATCGAAAACCAAACTGTGCATCAGAAAGCAATTTGTGCTTATCCAAAAATGAAAGCATTCCAGATTTAACCACTTTTTCCACAATCTTGCTAAGTGTAGGTAGTAAAGAAATTGGCCACTGCACCTAAAGTCGACACGTCAAACAGAGCTGTGAAATTTTGTAATTTCTGTAGTATTTGTTCATCAAAAACAAAAATAAATATTGTATGTATTAAATGTGAAAACTGTTTTCATGGCCGCTGTATAGTTCGCTGCCCTGGATTCGAAATAACTGGTCTACATGAAATTGTTTGTAATGATTGCAATCTAGTGGCTAATTTGACAGTAAGTGAAAAGTTGGCTTTTTACATAAAGAACAATAGTATACTAAACACTAGCGCTAGAACTTAATGAAAAAAATGATCTTTTAAGAGAAAAAGTAGATCTTTTAAGAGAATAAGGCAATCTAAGAAGCTGTCAAACAAAATCCAATATGGCCGCCTTAGGACAAACAAAGTTTTGTTTACCGTATGGTTTGCATTAGAGAGAAGCTAATTATCCAATATATTTCGTAATTTAAGTTAGATTTTTCTAATAGAGACTTAAATATGCCTTCGTTTGGCTGTGTTGTGAAGTGTGGAAGTAGGGGTGATCGCGATAAAGTAGGATTTTTCCGTATTCCAGCGGAATTACATTTTCCACACAAACCAGACCTGAACAAACTTTCAAAAGATAGACGACACAAATGGTTATCAGCTATAAAAAGGGAGGATTGGACTGAAACTAAATTAAAATATGCATCAGTTTGCAGCAAACATTTCTTGAGTGGTAAGTAGCAAAAACATTAGGTGCACTAAAACAAAAAAAAATGCTGTCTGTTTGATTTTGCCAAATTTGTTTTATTCTCAGATATTAGTGGTTATCCTTTTAGAGGAAATGTTGGCTAAGCTAAGTTAATTTAATCTGTACATGTTTGTCTAATTGTCAAATATCATTATACCTTCTTTTTCTGGCTAAATAGGATTAGCTAAGATTTCTTGTAAAAGGAAAGACACTATTATTGAAGTACTGAAATAAATCTTACTAAATCTTTGGTTTCAGGAAGACCATCCAACCTGTCTGACATCCAAAATCCAGATTGGGTCCCATCACTCCATATGGGATATGAAGTATCAAATAAGCCTTCGACTGGCGCTCAAGATCGCTATGGTAGAGCTGTAAAGAGAGCAAAACTAGCTGATTCAAAATTTGAACAGAGTTCCCCTTCCCCAGCTTCAACTTCAGCTATAACTCCTGTTGAGGAGGATCAAAATGCTCCAGATGCACTTAAAAATAATAAAAGTTGTCAAACGGACATTTCAGCAACTGAGTTTTCAGACATGGTTGTTTCACTAAGTTCGGGGCGACCTCTGGGACATACTTGTTCTTCTGAGATTACGTATAGATCACTGATGAACGATGACAAAAAAACAAAATACTATACAGGCTTTAATTCATTCAAGAAACTTGACCTAATAGTGAAGTGTTGTGAACCATTCATTACTGTTCATAGTAATACACTCTTGGACGCATCAAATCAAATTTTGTTGACATTATTTAAACTGAGGCTAAATCTGGATTTTAGAGACCTCGGGTTTAGATTTAATATTCACCCCAGCACAGCATCAACATATTTCCGATCGGTTATAAATGTGCTGTATTCACGATTTCAAAAGTGTATTGTGTGGCCAGAAAGAGACGTTTTACAGAAAACTACCCCTTCGTGTTTTAAAGAAAGTTTTGGGACAAAAGTGACAGTCATTATTGACTGTTTTGAGTTGTATATTGAAAAACCAAGCAATCTACAAAAGGCAGCACAATGTTGGTCAAATTATAAACATTCGTACACCCTCAAATATTTGATAGGAATAACACCACAAGGAACTATTTGTTTTATTAGTGAAGCTTGGGGTGGACGTGCCTCCGACAAGCATGTAACGATGAATTCAAAATTTTTGGACAAAATTGGTTCAGGTAATATGAACATCATTGTATTTGCTTATTGCTTTATGTTTATTGTTTACCTTGACTTATACCTACAATGTTTTTTATGATTATTTCACTAGAGTGTATTACACCAGCAATAAAATCTGTAGTCCCTTAAAATATTTCTACTTTGACAAAACCAACATCATAGACATGGTATTGCCAAGACATTTTTTTTAACACGCCTATTAATCTTTATTCTGTTTCTTTTAATAATAATAATAAACACATTTATTATTCCAAAATAAAGATTTATAAATACCAAAAAAAAAATACATCGAAATAAGTAGATAAATGGAATAAAAGGCAACTTATCAGCTTCCCTTGCAAAAAAAAGAGCTGTTGAATGAATTTGATTGAAGTTGTTAATTTCTACTCTCGTAAAAATAGTCATGCCAAATACCACTCGAGAAAACATTCTGTAGGCAAAATCATTCTGGTTCAAATTTGTTGCCTTTTGGTAATTTCGCTCAAGAAATTTTTGATGTAATCAATGGCCTGGCGGCTTGTTATTTTGTCAAAAATGTTATTCGCAAAATCAGTCGAAATTTTTTTCTCTTGTGGTATTATGTATGAAAATAAAAATATATAAATAAATTTGCAAGAACCTTCTAATTTTAAGTTGCAGAATGCAATCGACAATTGAGCAAAATCATTTTTGTCCTTCTAAGGCATAGTTCTGAATTTCTATTAACAGGTATAAATAGTCATTAACAGAACTGTGCTTGGGATAGTGTGTTTTTAGTACCTACTATATTGTTATTTTTCTAGTAGCTATCTAATATTTTGACTCTCGTAAAGCATCGCTCTACTTGTATAAGTTAGCAATAGATAGTTTTTTTTACTTCTAAACAAACTAAATATTGTTTTACTTTTTAGGTGACTTGATTCTGGCTGACAGAGGATTCCTTGTAAAAGATTATGTCAATTTGCTAAATGCCAATATAAAGACCCCCGCTTTCACAAAAGGACAGAACCAACTGCATTCTTATGAAATTGAAGAGACCAGAGCAATTGCTCACGTGAGAATACATGTGGAAAGAGTGATTGGCTACATTAGACAAAAATTTCGTATATTAGCAGATGAAATGCCAATAACTTTTTTGTGTGTTGGAGATGATGACCCAATCCTAGATAAAGTGATGGTAGTGTGTTGTGCCCTGATCAATTTAAATCCCCCAATAGTTAATTTGTAAAAAACCTACTTTAATAAAAATAACTGTATATGATTAACTTTTACGAGTTTTATTTCTTTTAAATCACATAACACGTGAAAAAGCCAAAAGATTTTGTTAAAATAAATTTGTACTTTAATTTTTATTTAAAAAATTTAAATTTTTAACACATAAAGCATAAACTAACTAACCTATTATGTAGGTACTTGAAAAAAGATTAAAATAGTTTAAAGAACTCTCTTTAAATATTTAAGAATTATAAACTATTGAGAAACGTCTTATTTTTCAATGCACTTCTATTATAGAATTTCCACAATTTTTTTTTTCATATTTTTTATGCTATTTGCGTAGTCTACTTCTTTAACTAAGGGGATTAAAAGAAAAAAAATCAATTAAAAAATACATTTTATTTTTATTAAAAAATATATATAATAATGATAAAACTTTTATTTATTAAATTAAAAAGTACACATAATACAATAATTGGACAAAAGTTCAAGTAATCTACGATATAATATAAACCAAAACCATAATACATTGCATACTTATCTAGAAATAAAAAAGATTAAAAAATAGAGTTACCATACCCAAAACAAAATGGTTTTATAATAAATCCAAAAATTACATTAGTCGCAAAGCATATTTGAAAAAAAACATTTTGACGTACAATAAGGTTCGTATAATAGAAAATCTTTGTCAATACATAAAAATACAAATGAAAATAAACATACACGTCCAGGATAAGAATACATTCTACATGGATCTCGTCAAAACTTTCATCAAAAAATTTTACATCACATACTAAACATGACAATTGAATGATTTAGGATCATATACAAGAAACTTAGAGCTAATTACAAAGACTAACTAAAAATTAAAAATCAGAAGAAATATGGTGTAGGTTAAATTAGAAAAAAGAACTGACTTTATTTAAAAAGATTTTAAAAAACCAAAATAATATTTTTAATGCAACTTTTTCTGCTCTACAAGACATCACAATAGCAATTTAATTTTTTTAAATAAAGCCCTTGATCTTTTATTTCATTCTTTAAAGCGATCGACCCCCTAAACCTTAGCAATAAGGTAGAGATGGAAAACAATAATTAACTGAAGTCATAATGAAAAAATAAATTACTTTATAAGTGTGGTACATTGTTGGTTTAGGGAAGTTGAAAGCTTTCCAAAAATGAAATAAAAAATCCATATTTTAAAAAATAAAGGGAATGGTGGGTCTCGAAAGACGAAACATTGTATTCAAAATCTGATTAGACCAACTTACAGAGCAGAAAAGTAGCAATAAAATTATGGTTTGCTTTTTTTTATCCTTTCAAATAGTATAACATTTACAATAATTAAAATATAATACAAAGTTTTAAAAATATGTCAAGATACATGCAGAAACGTCAGAGAACTGATAAAAAAATATATACACACTAAAATTAGAACCAAACAAAAATTTTATGGTCAAATATTTTTTAATATACAATCTATACGGCAGCTGATAAAGTTCCAGGAACTTCTTCACTGCATTGAACGCATGTCCACAAAGTTTCTGGAACCTCTGAGAGACCAACACATCCTAAATGAAACCACTGGATACTACAATTATCGTTTTCACATTGGATCATTGGACGATCTTCTTCGAGTTGATTACATGTACACCAAGTCTGTGCCATGTGCCTTCCTAGCGTAAAATATTTTCCTAGGAGTTCAGGAATAATTGTTTTTATGAAAATCCAGGGCTTTTGGAAATTCGACACTCCAAAAATCTTCATCCAAATATATTCTTTTTTGGAAGAATTTCTTTGGAGACCAAACTATAAAATCACAGTACTTTAGACCAGATAGTTTCAACTGTATCTGAACTTGATAATAATACGAATGATCTCGGTTTAAAGCAAAGTCATCACCATCATATATTAGACACGAGTTCTTAGAGTTTATGTATTTTGACCATTCCATATTTTTAAGAACATATGGGCACTTGACTTCTATACAACCTTCTCCACAACAATCGCATGACACTAAACTATCTGGGGTAGCTCCAAACGATGGGAAGGCTGGATTGAGTAATAAACCACAATTTTCAAGTTTTAAATTTACGTGTTCAAGTGTATTTGACGATAAATAATTTTGAAGAGCAAGCTTTTCATTGTTTGTTCCCCACTGAGTTGCTTTGGTTTTGAACAGAAACTTTAGAGGATAACAAACACTCTTAATTAATGACAGAGATGGTTTTGAAAGTGATGTCCTGCATGCTCTTTTAAAATTTGAACCAGTGATGCGTCCAGTTCTTTGCCTAAACCATTCTTCGGAATGAGTTTGCTTAACTGTGGCTTTACAGATCTTTTGGCAATCATCAAAAGATAATGACTGGTCAATTTTCTCTCCAATTGAGCACAACTGCTGATAAGAGAGTGACTCATAATACTCCTGGTAAATATTATAAATCACTTTAAGTTTTGGTTGACAAATACTTGATCCTATTCTTGATGCAAAAGGTTCAATAACTCTTGCAAGAGCTGTTTCGTCGCCAACATTTTCACAAGCTGTCAACAGTTCAATAAGTTCTTCGCCTTCAATGGCAGGTATCGGACTAAATAAACTTGAAGAGTCTGAGACAACTGTTTTAGCTTTTTTTGTTTTGAGCTTAAGGTCACATAATCTTACAATGGGTACATCTTTTGTAGAAGGAGCAACCCACTGAGCTAACATATCAGTCGATGAAGTAGAAGTAAGCGAGTTGTAAATATATTCTGTTGCATATAGAACAGCAGCAACATGGCTACAGTCTTCAGATAAACCAGCCATACAAGTACAGTGGCCAGTGTTAATACTTCCATTATCTTGTGTCAGGACCCACACATTTAGAGGGGGTTTCCTAGCACGCTGACTATGTCGAACCTTTGCAAGTATAACGGAAAGCTCATTGACCTTTTTCATGCCACGCAGATGAACAAAACCAGCCTCAAAATACTTGTAGCCACTGAGACTTTTATAAGCTTTCATTTGCTCTTTTGTGTAAAAACTATGAGTTAGCACTAAATACGTCATTACATCAAAGGCTTGAACAGCTGGTAGGGATGCAAAGTCTTTATCAAGGTCTTCATCCATGATTTTAAAAGGATCAATGGAATTTATAAGACGAATCTTGTTCTTATACCTTTGAGCAACGTCAGGTTTTTCACTCTCTAGCTGGACAAGGTAGTCACTCTTTTCAGACTGTGGTAAATCCATGTTAATTTTTTATCACTTTATCTACTAGGTCACTAAGAAAGTCTTTTAAATGTGCACTTATCACTCTTCTTAATTAACACGAACTAAACTAAAAGTACATCTGCTTGCTCCCAATATCAACTAATTTCATGACCAGGTACAGGTAGCCAGGTAGCTAAACGCAATCGACCTTTCTAGGCCGTAAAACATTCCAAATCATAAACAGGTACCTATGAATATATTAGTGGCCTTTCTTAAACCACTTAATAACTAAATCACTTTAAAATATATAAATTAAACAATAATATCGAGACACAACTGCTGTTATAACCCTGAACTTTCATAAGAAAATAAACATCAGCTGGCAAATGTATGTCCTAAGCCGGCCATATTTGATTTGACAGGTCACGTGTTTTAGATCGCCTAATAGTAGATTATCTGCAGGAAAGTCTGGAAAATTCCGAAATACGAGAAAAATATGAGGTTAGGACAGATAGCCCGTCTACTTCTCTACCGCTAATTTCGGCGGAAGAACGACAAGGAAAAAACTCAAACGAAGGTAGCATCACATCTGTCAACAAGACAAAGAAGACTTCATTAACAACAACCAGTTCTTTGAATGTTGGCAACACTGAAGAAGTCCTTTGCAACAAAATTGTGGTTCCTGTTCCAGTCCACGCCATTGCCAATGGCCTAGGGGCCAAAAGCATCAATAAAAACGAGGAGAGTCAGTCACAGCCTAACCCTATATCTGTAAAATTAAATAAAAACAAAATACTGCTTATAAGCCCAAATTAATAAATAATAACAATGGAATAAATCAAAATAATATTATCACGATGTCTCAGGTTTCCAGTGCAATTAATCAAGCCATTGTTTCTTCAGAATCTTCTACTGTGCATGAAAGTGTTTCTGCTACTGATGCTCAATGAAAACCCCACTATTAAAAGGAGTTAATACTTAATACATTGATGTCAAGCTCATATATACAGGTAAAATGTACAGCTCTTTTAAAGTTGGTATTTCTCCCTAATTTGCTTAATTTGTTTCAATGTTAATCAATAACTCTTTTTGGCCTGAATTTGTCGACGGCAGCAATTTTATATTTAATAGAAAACCCTACAATGTATTCTCGGCTGGCTCTACTACCAGAGCTAACCAAAATTTTTACAGGCGACGACAGGAAGTTCGCATAAACAACTAATGCTCGATAGTCTTTGCATATATTATCAGAATGTCAAGCTGTCAGAGTTGAGCAACAGTGTAGCAATTAGTTATGATGTGGTCCTGTTTAGTGGAACTTCACTTACTAGTGGTATATCTAGCTCAGAACTTTGTATGACTAAATACAATATATATATAGGAGAAATAGAATTGAGGAAGACACTTGCAAGTCTCATAATGGTGGTGTGCTTATAGCTGTCAAGAAACACCTACCTAGTCAAATTATTGACAATGCCTCAGAAAAATCTGAAGAAATCTGGATTGCGATGGAAACTTCAAATTTTAAACTCTTACTGCTGTGTGTATATTCCACCCAGATCACCAATTGAGTCATACAGTATGCATTGTGATGTTGTGGAAGCAGCCTCACCCAACTACCCTAATTACAATCCCTATACTCTGCCGAGTATCAGGTCGTCAAATGACTCTATGGGTTTGTTACTGAATCGTTTATTTAGCTTATAAAAACTAATTACCAAATATACAATTTTGAAGTAAAAAGACAAATATATGCATACGTAACTAATGTTTCACTAGTAGAGTAAGTTAAACGACTTAAAACTACATAAAATGAATTAAATCAAACTACTTATAAAAGAAATAACATTTTTACAAGTCAAAAAGAAAACATTTAATACAAGAACAATAATACGTATGCTCAAATTGCTAATAAGTCTGCTGTTGTTATTAAGCCGAAAGAGCCACTGAAGTCCGGTACTAGTGCCAAATCCGAGACATTCTCGAAGATAAGTCCATTTGACTCGTCCATTGCTGTCAACAACGTGCGTTCTAGAAGAGATGGAGGCATTGTGGTTGGATGTAAGAATGATGAGGCTGTTTCAAAATTCTGCAATTTGGCTAAAGATAAACTAGCCGAAAATTTTGAAGTGAAAGAAGTAAAAGTCGCTCAACCGAAAATCAAGATTGTGGGTATAACGGAGGACCTTTCGGAGGAGGAACTAATTCAGTGCCTGAGGATCCAAAACGAACCTTATATCTGTGCAGACTCTGAGTGTAAAATACTTAAATACTGGCATATTAAGAAAGACAAAAAAATTTTTCAAGCGATTGTTCAACTGGATCTTTTAACTTATGACCGTCTCTCAGATAAAATATCAAATAGTCGTGCTAGATACTTAGTGGTTGGTTATGATAGATGCATTATTTATGACGCGGTTGAACCCGTAAGGTGCTTTAATTGTTCAGGCTACAATCATACTTCTAAGAACTGTACTTTTAAAAAGGCTTGTCTAAAGTGTTCACAAGAGCACGACCTACGGAATGCAACTCTTCCGCTGCTTCAAAATGCGTAAACTGCGTCAATTTATCAATTAGAACCCCTAATGATACTGTTGATGTCAATCATGCTGCATGGGATAAAACTTGTCCCATATATCTACGGAAGTTATCTGGGGTCAAGGCTCAAATACTTAATAGGCAGTAGCAATCACAGCGCATATGCGTGTACGAAGCGTACCGGTACACTTCGACGAATGTCTGCGCAAGTCAGAAGTCTGACGATTTAGTTCAATTAATCGACTTCGACTCGCACCTTCAGAGTCAAACGGTGAATTGTCAATCTGTCCGAAATAATGTTAACTTTACGCTGTACTATCAGAACGTTCGTGGTCTCAATACCAAAACGCACGACTTATTTAATGCATCATATTGCTTTGACTTTGATCTAATTGCTTTTATGGAGACATGGTTGACACCACAAGTGTTTGACAGTGAATTATTCTCTAATAAATATTCAATTTTCCGTTCTGATCGTAGAACTTCTCTTCTCAACGTCAGTAGAGGCGGAGGTGTACTTTTTGCAGTCAAACAATATTTTACGGCCACAATTATTAAAACAAATCTTGTCTCAGATACATTCCCTAGTATAGACATTTTGGGATTGCGCATCACTCGGAGATTTTTCGAAATTATTGTAATTGTTATGTATATTCCGCCTACTTTCGCAGCATATGAGGAGTTATTTGGGATTCTTATTGCCTTGCCTGCTTTAAATATGGATTTAGATATTATATTTTTAGGTGATTTTAATATTCCGGAATACCGAAAAAATATGAATATAAGCGATATCGTGTGTAGCTCAAAAATGCAAGCCGTTAATAAATTCCAAAACTTCTTTAATTTCAAGCAATTAAATACGATAGAAAATTGTAATAAAAGGCTTCTTGATTTAGTTTTTTGTACCCTAAAATCCTGTTGTGTAACTGAATCTGATGAGTCAGTGATATCCATTGACTTACATCACCCCGCTTTATTAATTTCTTTTCCGTTTTACATTCACAAACAAAATAAGTTTAAACTGAAAGAGAATTTAGCATATAATTTTAAAAAGGCCAATTTTCCGAGAATGTACCAGCTTCTGTCCGAACATGATTGGTCGTTCCTTAACGAGGAACCTAATACTAACCATGCGGTCGTAGCATTTTATCAGCACTTAGATATTATTTTCGGAGATACAGTTCCGATAACGCAGGCTAAACATAGTAAATATCCTCCTTGGTTTACAAGTGATATACGGATTTTATTAAAAAAGAAGGAATCCCAGTGGCGTACGTATAAGCGGTGCAAGCGAGTAAATGATTATGAAGCTTTTAAACTAACCAGGCGGACGGTAAAATATCTCATTAACATATCCTACCAATCCTACTTAGCTAATGTAGAAACAAAATTTAAGAGTAATCCCCAGTCATTCTGGTCCTATATAAATTCTAGGAAGTCATGCGGTACTCTGCCTTCTACGATGTCTTACCTAAATTCCGAACTGAACAACCCTATGAACATTGTTAACTCATTTGCAAATATGTTTAAGGAATCTTTTATAACATCTACTGATTATGCGCACACATATGATTCAAATATTAGTCATGTTTTAATTTCATTGTTTAACATAACGCCTGAAGCCACTGAAACTGCATGTAAGAAACTAAAAGTTAAATTTACCACTGGGCCTGATCTTATCCCTTCATTTATTGTGCGAGACTGCGCAAGTGCTTTTGCCAAACCTTTAGCAGTTATTTTTAATTTATGTGTGCAAAACTGCACTTTTCCAGATGTATGGAAAAAATCAAAAATCTGCCCAATCTTTAAAAAAGATGATAGGAGTAAAATAGAAAACTATCGACCTGTTGCTATAATATGCAATTTTAGCAAAGTCTTTGAATTTGTTATTCACGCCCAGTTATCTTTTTACGTTACTCCTCTTCTAATTGATCAACAACATGGTTTTGTATCTGGTAGATCGACTGTAACAAATCTTTGTACTATTACTCAATACATTGCTGAGAGCCTGGATTGTAATACACAGGTTGACGTTATTTTTACAGATTTTTCTAAAGCGTTCGATCGTCTTGATCACGGTATCCTACTTACTAAATTATCCAGTTTTGGCTTTTCGGGAAACTTGGTTAAATTTTTGCAAAGCTACCTTTTAAGTCGGTCTCAATTTGTGCAGTATCGGTGTCATATTTCAGATACTTTTGTTGCCACGTCGGGTGTTCCCCAGGGGTCTGTCCTGGGTCCCTTATTTTTTAACATTTTTATAAATGACATCGTTAACGGTATGAATAATAATTGTTTGCTTTATGCTGATGATTTAAAAATATTCCGCACAATTGACTGTCTTGATGATTGCCGGAACTTGAGTCTTGATCTTCTTACACTTGGTCAATGGTGTGAAAAAAACAAACTGTCCCTTAACATCAATAAATGTAATGTTTTAACATTCAGTAGAAGTAGAATTCCTATGCAGTATGAGTATCATATGGACGGTGTTGCTCTGAAACGAGTTGAAAATTTTAAAGACTTGGGAGTCATATTTGATAGCAGGTTTTCATTTATCCATCACATCGAGGATATTGTTGCCAAGTCTTATCGGATTTTAGGATTTCTTATACGATCTAGCCGGGAGTTCAAGTCATCTGAAACCTTGTGCTCACTTTTTTATTCTCTGGTTCGTAGTAGGTTAGAGTATGCCTCCTCTGTTTGGCACCCTAATTATCAAGTGCATATTGACAAATTAGAAAGCGTGCAGTATAAATTTTTAAAATTTCTGAGTTTTAAAATTGATGGGTCTTACCCACCTTTTGATATTTCCCGACAAAGTCTACTTTTAAGATTTAAATGGGACACCCTTGAGAAAAGAAGACAATATTTTCTGCTCATATTTCTGTACAAGTTAATAAATAATAAAATGTCTGCTCCTAATCTGCTATCTCAAGTTACTTTTCACGTGCCCGCTAGATCAACTCGGTCATCACCATTATTCTACCTTCCAAAATCTAGAACGAACGTTTTAAAATTCTCCCCACTGCACAATATGTATTCTATTCACAATCGCTTGAAGGATTATTTGGATATTTTCCATTGTAATGATAAAAATATTAAATCTGTTAGTTCTAGTTATTTATAATTATATAGTATGTTCAATATTTGATAAGTTATTTTAGTTTTAGTTATTTAACTATATATGTTAGCTATTTGATAATTTATATTGCTGGATATATATTTGTTTATCTGTATAACTTAATATTTGCTGTGTATCCTGCCCAATAATAGGGGCTACTGCCCTGTGGGGTAGTGTAAATAAATAAATAAATAAAATAAATAAAAAAAATAATAAATCTAATCATTCCACTAGTAACAGTGAAGTCAATTAAAAATAAATGAAAAGCCATTAAGTTAAACTAAATAAACTACACACAACTAGACTAATTTTAAGTCAAAAAAAAAACATTTAACATAAAAACAACAAATATAAAATAAAATCCAAACTAACAATAAATGCCACTCAAGGCATAACACATAAATTACATTTCTCCAAAGTATATGCCTTAAGCTGTTTCTTAAAACAATAAACAGATTGACTATGTTTTATAAAATCTGGTAGCTTATTAAACATCAAATCCCTTGAAGAAAATAGAGTTTTGACCCATTCTTTTATTTCTAGGTGCAATAAAGAAGTTATTCTGCTGCCTAGTGTTATAGCTATGCACGTCATTATTATACATAACCTTATTGCACAGATAAGGAGGCGCACAACCAATCTTAATTTTAAAAATTAGGGTTAACACATTTAAAGTTATGTATTCAGACACTGGTAACCTGTAAACATTCCTTTAATTAATTTAATTGGTGTATATCTGTTACATGAAAAAATTATTCTCATGGCTGTGTTTTGTAATTTTTGTAAAACACTAATTTCATTTTTGTGTAGTAAATACAGAATACTTGTGCAGAAGTTAAAGTGTGGAAGAACCATTGTATTGTATACAGTGAGTTTTGCCCAAAATGATAAATACGAAGCACACTTTGATAAATGATTAATATTATAGCTAATTCTAGATATTACAGACTTGGCATGTTCTTTAAAGCCTAACTGTTCATCAACAATTATTCCTAAATATTTTATTTTTTTAACATGTTCTATAGAACAATTACCAAACTGTATGACATGTTTATTTTCTATGAATTTTTTTCAAACAGATTCAGTTCCTAAAATCATAAATTTTGTTTTTGTGATATTAACTTTAAGTAGGTTCTGACAGGTATATTCATGTAAATTAGTCAGAGCACCATCAATGTTAGCCACCAGTTGTTCAAGATCTTTCGATGAAACATAAATGAGGGTATCGTCTGCAAATAAATGAATATTGACTGCACTGACAACATGTACTATATTATTTATGAACAAGATAAATAATAAGGGTCCCAGAATACTTCCCTGTGGTACACCATGATCATTTACCACTTCATCAGAAACCATACCATTCAGAATCACTATTTGCTTTCTATTGTTAAGATAGCTTTCAAACTATTTCAACACATTATTCCATATTCCTATCATATATAATTTAGCTAAAAGATTTTTTCTATCAATATTCTCAAATGATCTTTGCAAATCCAAGAATACAGTAATTGTATTAATAATTACTATCCATACTGATTTTCCATTCATCCAACACACACTGAATAGCAGTTTCACAACTATGTCTCTTACTTATGTTACTTACTTTTTTTTGAATAGGTACTATTGTGGACAACTTCAATCTGCTAGGGAAAACACCTTGTTCTAGTGAACAGTTTATAAGATTAATTAGTGGATCTTCTATTGCAGCATAAATATTCTTTATTTATTTATTTATTTATTTATTTATTAATGTATCAACAACTTACAAAAAAGTCAATTACAGATACATATGTTCTCTTAGACTAACTAAACTAGAAAACTATATTCTACAATAAGATAAGCCTTAATCTCCTATTTGGTAAGCTTATTTACTTCCTTTTTAAATTTTTCTTGCGTTACACAGAAAATATCAATATCCTTACAGTATGCATTAAAGTGGTTACAGAGTCTTATAAGTGGCGAATTTCTATATAGATTTGTTCGAGGTGCAGCAATATGAAACATATTTGGAGATCTGCTATTAAGTCTACCTATTTTAAAATTAAGTTGTTCTAAGAATTCTTTGTTGTCAATATGATTTGTAATTAATCTATATATAAACATAATACCGGCCTCAATACGCATCCGCTGTAAAGTAGGGAAATTAAACAAGTCACACAATAGTTTTTGATCGCATCCTCTTTCAGGATAAACTGAATAAGCTTTATAATGCAAAAACTTTAAAAATCTTCTCTGAACGTTCTCTAACATGCAAATTTTATTCGCGTATTGTGGCTCCCATATAATACATGCATATTGAAGTCTTGTAACCACCAACGATTTATACAAAGCAACTATTGCATCCCTATTACTAAAGAATTTACAATTTCGTACAATAAATCCTAAGATTTTTACAGCACCAGCAGTTACATTGCTAATATGTTCGCCAAAACTCAATTTACAATCAAAGAAAATACCCAAATCTTTCTGCAACACCGTTCTTTTTATGGCTATGTTATTTACACAATAATTGAACTGAATTGTCTGTTTTTTACAAGAGAACGTCATTGCTGCACACTTATTGACATTTAACTGTAGACTATGGTTCCTACACCAACGCACAACTGCCTCAAGATCCATTTGTAACCTTAGAGCATCTGATTCATCTTTAATAGAGCAAAACAATTTATAATCATCTGCAAAAATTAGGCCACTGGAGAAGTTGAGATTATTACCTATATCATTAATGACTAACAAAAATAGGAGGGGGCCAAGATTTGATCCCTGTGGCACACCTGAAGTTGGTGTGTATATCTGTGATCTAAAGCCTTTAAGCTCTACAAACAGAGTTCTGTTATTTAGATAAGATAAAATCAGAGCAATAATATTATCAATTCCAAAATTATGGAGAGCTTTTATTATTTCTTCAAAGTCAACCCTGTCAAATGCTTTTTCTAGATCTGTATAAATTACATCTACTTGGTATCCATTTTTGAAGGATTCCTGAATGAACTGTGTAAAATTTAACAAATTAGTAACAGTTGAACGTTGGGGCAAAAATCCATGTTGTTGGTCTGAAATCATACATCTAATATCACTGTAAATTCTGTTATTAATAATAATTTCCAATATTTTTGAACATGATGAAACAATACTGATAGACCTATAATTATAAATCTGGTTTCTGTTACCACTCTTAAATATAGGAATGACCTTACTTTCCTTCCACTTTGTAGGAAAGATACTCTGCCTTAAACAAAGATTAAAAATGTATTTTAATGGTTCTATGAAACAGTCCACACAACCCTTAACAATGTAGGAAGGCAAATTATCTGTCGCTATCGATTTATTTACTTTTAGCCTATTAATTGCCTCTTTGATTTCAACCTCAGTAATTTCCAAGAAACCAAAACTACTTGATGCATTAACAGAACTGGGACTCATATGCTTTCTTTCATTATTTGTAGTGTATGTGGAATTGAAGTACTGAGCAAAGGCATTCACTACATTTTGGGTGCCATTTATATCTTCTTGGTTTAAAACCATATTATCTGGAATTGCAGAACTGCTTTTTTGACTATTTACAAACTGCCAAAAATGTTTTGGGTTTGTTTTTATTTCATCCTGCACGCACTGTTGATAGTGGTGATAAGCAGTGGTGCTTTGAGCCTTTACTAGCTGCCTGTACTCTGTATACTTCAATTCCCATTGTCTGTCTCCAGTTTTTTTAAATTTTCTTCTACATTTATCCTTTTGCTTTATATTTTTTATTATATTATAATTATACCAAACTGGATATTGTCTTTTAGAGTGTTTGGCCCTAGGAATACATAAATCAAATACATTGTATATTCTCTCATAAAACCTGTTTACTGCTATTTCTACCCTGTCTTGTTTAATAACATCAGACCAATCTATACTATTAAGTTCAAGATATAAACGATCAAAATTGCCTTTTTTAAAATTATAATTAACTACACTATTAAAATGCTCATGTGAGTAGCAGTTTTTTTCACAATTAATATCAATGGATAATGCAGGATGGTGGTCATCTTCTGGCAAAAGGGGCACATTATCCTTACTTACATTTAATTGAGTAAAATTACTAATAGCTAAATCTAAAATATGTGCGTTTTTATTTTTTATAAGATTATATTGAGAGTAGGCATTAAATTCTAAGAATAACTTGAAATCATCCAACCGACAACACTTTTTATTACTACTATATTCTGAGATATTAAAGTCACCTACTATTATACACTTCTTGTCAAGCAAACTTTGCTCACAACTGTCATAAAATGACCTTAGATACTCACTATTGTTTCCAGCGGGTATATACACTACGATAATATAAATTTTATCTCGATTATCACTCACTTGGACGCAGATGCCATCAAATCCTGGAAAATTCTCAAATATTTTGTTCTCTCTTGCTTTCAAATATTTTGCCACTGCTAAAAAGACACCTCCACCCTGATTCTGTCCGGTAGCAACTCTATCACGATCTTTTCGGAAAATATTATAACTATCACTAATCTCACTTGTAAAAACTGAATCATTCAGCCAGGTTTCAGTAGCAGCTATGAAGTCATAATCCGACACTGACATTGAGGCCTTTAGAGGTAATAATTTAGTTTTTATGCCCCTCATATTCTGATAATAAAGTGAATATCTTTGATTAGTGCTCGATGTTGTTGTAGACTGATTGAAAAACTCAATTTCGGTTTCCGAAGACTCGTCTTCGGTATTGACCTCTATTGTTTCCAAAACTTCTTTGTCTATTGTGGCGAAAAAATTCTTTTACTATGAGATTATCTGGCCAGTTAGATGATTCAAGAACTTCTTCAAATTTTTGCATAGGTACATCTACTCTGTAACTTGTAGTTTCTCTGGACTTAGTATTTATTTTCTCCACAGTGTACTCCATTCCTATAAACTTTGCACTAAGATATCGTTGAAGGTGGTCCTTTGTCATTGAAATGTCAAGATTTCCAATATATATTTGTTTGGTACTTGAATCCCGAGGTTTTCTTACAATGAGCTGGGGCTGATTATCACTGTCATTTATCGAAATGCAATTTGTACTGGGCAAGGATTTAGCTTGTAATTCGGTCACAGTAACTTTATAATATTATAGTTTCTATGTCAAGATCATCAGGACTTTTTGTTTGTTTTTAAAAGAAAACACAGTTTTCTTTAAGTCGTCTTTTGTGATTAATTTAAAATTCGAGGATATTTGATCACTAGGCGCTACTGTATTATTTAAGCTCAAATTCTCATTAGAAGTACAATTGATTTGACTAATTATATCAGTGATACTTTCAACAAAATAAATATTTAACCTACCAGACATTTATTTGTTACTGTTTCATTATTTTCAAACTCTAGAAATTCAATATCATTTTTTTAAATTGCTATTCTGCATCACACTTTTCAGAACACTCCACATTTCCCTAGGATTGTTTTTGCAATTATCAATTTTTTCTTCAAAATATTTCCTTTTCTCATTGTTGATAATTTTCACAGCTGAATTTCTTTTTTGTTTATACGTGCTATGACTTTCATCTGTTTTGTCCATTTTATGGATTCTATAGTATTCATCCCTCTCTTTCACTGCATTCTGAACTCTTTCATTCCACCATGGCTTATATTTAGATAATATTTTAATTTGCTTTCTAAGCGCAATCTCATTAAGTATTTTAAAAATATTGTCAAGCAAAATGTTACATTTACTGTCAATGTTCATTATATTAAATTTCCAGTCAAAACACTAAAAATTTTAGCTCTAAATTTTTTTATAATTAAATATAATTTCTGCAGGTGCAAAACGGTCTGCAAGAAGAATTGATTTCGATTGTGTCATAACATTATTATGTCATTATGTCATAACATAATCGAAAGCAATTCTTCTTGCAGGCCGTTTTGCACCTGCAGAAATTATATATTTCTGCTATTCTACATATATCTTTTCCGGCCAAGAACTTTTGATAAAGATGTGTGAAAGCGCATTTTTATTGATTTTAATCTACGCTCTGCATGATGGTGTTAGTGCATACTTTGCCAAATTCCTATGGGTTTGCAGCCGGAAACCACCGGAACCCCAACAGGTGGCGCTAAGTGTTATACTTAGCATATAGTACTGTTCCAGTATGATAGACATTTCGTTTTCGATTTTGTCATATCGAGCAATCTCTGTTATTTCAGATCTCCCTAGGTACAAGCCTGCCTGATGAGGGTAAAGGCCCAGAAATCATGATCGCAGGAGGGTACCCTGTGACATAATCAAAAGCAACTCTTCTTGTAGGCCGTTTTGCACCTGCAGAAATTATATATTTCTGCTATTCTACATATATCTTTTCCGGGCAAGAACTTTTGATAAAGGTGTGTGAAAGCGCATTTTTATTGATTTTAGTATCTAATAAAATGATCACTTATTCTAGGTGTTTCTAATATTCTATAATCCACTTCAGTTATATTTGTAAAATCAAATCTATTAGAGTACCCCCCTGTATTGAAGGTCTTGTTATATCTGAGATCAGTTGGTCTAGTCCAGTCTCAGCACTAAGGGACTTTAATCTATTTGCATATGTGTTATTTGCAAACCAATTAAAATTAAAATCACCCACAATAAAAACAGGACTCTTAGTATCACAGAAAGAATTATTGCACCAACTTTCAAAAAAATCTAAAAATTCTCCATTATTACTATTTGGTGATCGATAAAGACAAGCAACTAAAACTAATTTTCCATAAATGTCAAGTTTAACACATAAAACCCAATACTGTTTTTGGAGTGAGATCTGTTCTACATTAACTATGCCGAATAAATTTTGTACATATATTTGCACCCCTCCTGTATGTCTACTAATACTATCTACTCTTAAAGAATTGTACCGCTCTACAAAAATTTCATCAAATGGGTTTCCAAAACACACACAACTTTTGCGGTTTATGTGTTAAAATAAAAGAATGGATCTCATCAAAATGTTTACAAGTACTACCAGAGTTAAAATAGAAAATACAAAACTTTTTCTTAAAAACTATATTACTGCCAGGGTTAGGTCCAAAAAATTTATATTTTCACTGTCAACAATTTTATCATTTACATCTGTAGTTGAAATCTCCCTAACTGATGTGCTTTTTATCAAATCAGGGATATGACGATTTGTTACTGGGACAGAATGAATAACCAAGTTCAATGAACTTATTGCTGAGCAAGTTAAATAGGTATGCCACAATTTGGTTACATACATTATATTTTGTTGGCCAGAACTACGCGCACTTGTATTGATCTCAATAAGTCTCAATGATATGTTTCTGAAATCATAAATACATTTATTAAACTTAGATAACACTGTGGTTTTTGTAAAATGATCATATTTGTAACATACAATAAGATTACTGAACTTTGCCAGACACAGAATATTTCTCAAACAAGCAATGTACAAGAGCTTAACATTATTTAGATTTATCATAAAAATTACTGTGTCCCGTTGTCCATAACTATGGGTCACTTTAAAAATACTCCTGGAAGCTTCACGCGGGTCCATTCCTGGTTTAACAATACCTTGCACTCCATATGTACATCCGTCGAAGAGAGAACACAATCGAGAGGAAAAACCTCTGGCTGATTCATCTCCATACACTAATACCTTATTCTTAACTGACTTTTCCGCCCTGGCGTTTTTCAGTGGGGAACATTCTCCACAATCCTTCTCCTGAACTGTATGCTTCTCTGTACTGAACTTTGAAATCGCTTCTGACAGCATATTCTTTTCAGCTGTTATACCTGAATTGATGTTATCATGTCTTGATTCATGGATATAAGTTCATCTATGTCATTTTTTAAAGTATCTATTGTTTTTTGTTTTTTTCTTAACTCATCACTATCTATTTGAGTATCAATATTTCCCGCCTGAGATGAAGTATGCACTACAACAATTTTAGTTTGTGTAGATATCTCCAAACATGATTTTGTGTCTGTTTGGCTGTCGCTTTCATTAGTCTTTTTTATTTCCATTTGGGACGCGACTATTTCATAGCTAGGTTTAGGGACTTGACATTTGATTTTGTCCGTCAAGTCTTTGATGATCAATCTTTGTTTCTGTATTGCATCCAAGAGCCGAGCTTCATTCATTTCTGCGTCGTCAGCAAGTGAAGTAAATTGTCTTTTAATCATCTCAATATACCTATTTTTTGCCTCTAGTTCTGATTAATTAAAGTTTGTCAATTTGTTACCTTAAATCAATGATCGTGTCGTCATCCTGATTTGCCGCTTCCGAACATTTTTGGGAACTCCAAATTAAGTTTCCATGTAATAAAATATGGTTATTTGTTCTCTCCATGCAACTTGGGTGAAAAAGTCTGTGACATGTAGTACACACCAAATTCTTGACCTCCCTGTTATTGCAGCATCCAAATTTGCTCATCCTCGGAAGCATAATAAATTTTAATTTTAAGATTTTTAGAGCTGCCCTGTATATTCCTTGAAAAATCCAACAGAAATAATTTATTCAGTAGAATAGTATCAGTGCTGTTCTGCTTACAATAACAGTAAACAATAACAATGCAGGTCAATGACACAAGAGCACATGTATCTGTTTGTTTACAATCAAAAAGGTACTACAATAGCTAAAAGTTCAACGTCCTCGCCAACAAACAGTAAATTTTATTGATTTTACATTTCGCAAAACACTAAAAAAAAAAAGGAATTCCCAGCCAATATCTTCAATGTTAACGAAGGGCTACACACCTGAAGCTGAACCAGTCATCGAAACTTTTCAATTTTTAAATTTGTTTCAATTGAACAATGTTCCTAATGTTAATGGTGCCTTTCTAGATCTAATTTTCACCAATTATCATAGAGAATCATGCAATATTCTCTCAAATGTGCTTCTGACATTCTTATTAATTGTGATAAACATCATCCTGCATTACTGATCAGCCTTAGATGTAGTCTAGAATGTAATATATTAGAATATGAAGACGAAATATTCAATTTTAAAAAGTCTGATTTTCAGATGGCCAGTGAAATGTTGCTCGGTGTATACTGGGATTCTGTGTTTTGTTCTGATGTTAATAATGACGTTAAGGCTTTATATAATATAATTTGTATATGCACCCAAAAAAAAATATAAATAATAAATTTAAATTCCCTATTTGGTTTAACTCTGAATTGAAAACTAATGTTATTGAAAAAAAGTCGTTCATAGTAGATACAAACAGACCAGGTCTATATCTGACTATATTTATTTTAGTAATCTTGGATCTTTGTGTAAATCTCATGCAAAATTGTGTTACACTGAATATATTGGAAGGGTAGAGGATGATATTCATGAGGATCCCAGAAGCTTCTGGAGATACATCAGTGCTATGACAAATGATACAACAGCACTATGACAAATGACAATAAAATACCATCATCCATGACCTGCGAGGGGGACACATGTTCAGAGGGGTAGTGTATTGCGAATCTCTTTGCTAGGCACTTCTCCTCAGTTATTATACGAATCTTGATCCTAACAATTTTCCTTTTTTCAACTTGGTCGATATAAAATCTATAACCATAAAAATAAATTATGTTCTCGACAAGCTTACATGCATTGATATTAATAAAGGACTAGGTCATTTGCTATGACCAGACCGCTTTGGTTACTTTTTAACAAATCACTTAGTGCTGGTGTGTTTCCAAACGCTTGGAAGACCTCTTTCGTTATCCCTATAATTAAAAACCAGGGTAACAAATATGATGTATTTTATATTTCTTTAATATCGCATATTGCAAAAATCTTTGAACCAATAGTCACTGATTTTTTTACATTTAAATTTAAAAATGTCATAATCACACAACAGCATGGTTTCTGCAGTGGTAAATCAGTGACCACCAACCTACTTGTATATGAGAGGACTAACAGCCTTGGAAAAGGGTTTGGATGTTGACTCAATATATACTGACTTCTCCAAAGCTTTTGACAGAGTGGATCATGCTCTTCTTGTAGATAAAATGTCTGCATATGGAGTATGTGGTTCATTGTTGCCTTGGCTTTATTTACACTTAATTAATAGAAAGCAAATCGTAAAAATAAAAACATATCAATCTCACGTAATTACTGTTTCCTTAGGTGTGTCCTAGGGTGGACATCTTGTACCTCTGCTTTTCAATTTGTTTATCAATGACTTAGTATGCTGCTTTCATAACTGTCAGTTTTTTACTGTATGCAGATGATTTAAAGATCTTCAAAATTATAGACAATGCAGACAAAGTTAGGGAGGTGCAGGATGACATTCTGAGGCTTGAGCATTGATGTCAGTCAAATTCCATGTTGCTCAATACTCAGAATTATTAGATTAGAGACCTTAGTGTGTTCTTTGACATGAGGATGACATTTATACCTCATATTAAGCATTGCTGTAATAGGGCATTCAAGATGTTAGGCCTTGTGAAATGACACACCAGAGAATTCAAAAATAAATCTACTATTAAAATATTGTACATAGCCTTTGTGCATAGCCATGTAGAGAATAGTATAAGCATATGATCTCACTATTCAAATCATACCAACTCTTTAGAGCACAATTCCTACACTATATTGCTTTTAAATTGTCAATTCCAGCTGATGAAATGAACTATTGTGATATTTTGACTTTATTAAATATGAAACCTTTGACTGAGCGTCGTAAGAATTTTGACCAATTGTTCATATGTAGGCTGCTTAATGGTGATAATCAGTGCGAAGAGCTCTTATCCACCATTAGGTTCAGTGTTCCTGAGAGAAATTTGAGAACAACTAGTACTTTCTTATTGGAGCATCATTCAAATTCAGATTCATTTATTCAACACAGAAATTACTTTTACAGCAATTTATAGGTCTAGTCAGATGAGATAGGAAGAATGAAATTACAAGATAATACTAATTCTAAGAATAAAGAAAGAAATAAATAATTAAAATTAAAACTAAGAAGCAAACACTACATTACATAAGAGCACATAAGCACAATTTGTTAACATCACATAATTAAAATACTGAGTAAAACTTATTTGGATTCTAAAAATTCCTTAACTGAATAAAAGGCATGTTCAGACAGAAATGCTTGTACTTTTCTTTTAAAAAATGTACGCATTTTAATTTATTAAAACATTTTATTCCAATATATGAAGGTGAGTTTTGTCCTACTGTCAGCCGCGAGAATGGCATTCTGAAGTTCTGGGCCTGCCTTGTTTTATGATTGTCAATCTGGCAATTTTGCAATAATGACGCATGATCATTGTTGACATTGGTTACTAGTTGCAATATGTACAAACAAGGCAATGTTAAAATGTTAAGCAGCTTAAACCTATTTTTGCATGAAGAGTATGGTGGTGCATTTTCCATACATCACAATATTTTTTTTTGCAACACAAAGGCTTTAGAAGAGTGAGCTGAGGAGCCCCAAAAAATTAAACCGTACTGCAATACTGACTGAACCAAGCCAAAATAAACACATTTCAAAATTCCAATCTCTACAGTCCCTCAACTGCCTAACCAAAAAACATAGTGAGCTAAGCTTTATACAAAGATTGTCTATATGTGTTTCCCAAGTTAGTTTATGATCAATATAAATACCCAAAAATTTGATCACTAATTCACTATTTATAGATTGCCCATTGATTGTTATAAGTAGTTCATTATTAATAACAAGACCATTGTTACATTGTTACAACAGTAGTTGGAAAAATTTTTGGACACGTGATTACAATTCTCCACCAGTTAATTTGGGCTTGTGTTGCTCAGCAGTATATTTGTGTCATCCGCATACAGAACAACTTGACCCAGGTCAACACAACAGCATTCCACATCATTAATAAAAATGATGAAAAATAGTGGCCCCACACCATTTGCATATAATTTCATCAAAAGAAGTTTGTGATTTTAGTGTCAAATGCTCGACTAAGATCATAAAATAGGCCAATAACAGATTCTATACTAATCTATACCATTGAGAGCTGCATAGATAAATTCAAGACAATCAGAAATGGCCGTGCTAGTTGACTTGTTATGACGAACTCCATGTTGAGAATTATTTATAATGTTATTAGTCTCTAAAAAACTTAACCGTCGCTCAGAGAAACAAAGTTCAAATATTTTTGATATTTGGCTCTGTACACAAATAGACCTATAGTTTGAAACATAATACCTTGATTCTTTATGCTTATATATTGGGATAAAGGTTCATTGATCAGGTATGAAAGAGGGTAACATACTAAATCTTAAATGGCTCTTAGAGCTTTACCATGTAATTCATCCAAACCTGCTGCTGGCTTGCGAGTTGTTTTACTAAGCAAATCCCTGACGTCCCATGGGGTGACAGGTTGCAGAAAAAACTATGCATTTCCTTTATTTGTAGTGAAAACCATTGAGTTCCCCTTTTTTTTTAAATTTTTTTCCTTTTAACTGGAAAATTGCAATTGTAATGAAATAAAAATGTGTCGTAGAATACAGAAAACCGGTCCTTAAAATTATTGGCATTATACATTTCATGCCATTGTTCATAAAATATAGCTTTATAAAAATTTTCCATATTTATATTATTAAAATTTCTACAGTTCATATAACCTTTTACAGGACTACTCCAATAATTCAATTTAAAATTACATGTTTGATACATATGATTGAATAAAAAACCTTTTACAGGACTACTCCAATAATTTAATTTAAAATTACATGTTTGATACATATGATTGAATAAAAAATTGGTTGCACATGCATGGCTTCACAGTTAGATAGGTTAGAAAATATATTGTCGATGCATGTCGAAATAGTACTAATTACTCGTGTTGGTTCCAAAATATGTGGATGAAAGAAGAAGAAAGAAACATTTATTCATGTTACATACACTACAGTGCTTACATACGTCAAAAAAAAATGTTTAAGTAAGGGTATTTTAACACTTCAGAAGCATTGCTAATCATTATACATATTACAAGAAACAACTATGATTCTATTACAACATGTCTGAGAAATCATTAGTAAAGAATTCATCCAATGAGTATAAACACTTTTTAATAAGATATTTTTTAATAACTGTTTTAAAACTTTTAGAAGTTAACATTTTAATTTGAGGTGGGAGTAGGTTAAACATTTTAGGGCCAGGGAAAGATATACCTATTTTTGTTCTGTGAATTCTGTGATAACTTGTGTATATGTGGTCAATATTTCTAGTATTGTGACTCTGCATGTTTTGGTGTGTGGTATACTTGTGACTATTTTCTTTAACATAAATGAGACATTGCAAGATATAAAGACAGGGAACAGTTAAGATGTTTACATGAATAAAACTTAATTTGCAATCAGCTCTGTACTCCAATTTAGCAATTACTCTCACCGCTTTTCGCTGAAGGCCAATATCCTTGTGGTACTTGCTGCATGATGCCATGCTAACAAAGCGTATGAGATCCTAGACTCAATGCATGCATAGTATACTGACAAAACAACCCTTTCAGAACACATTCACCAGGTTCCTCAAAGCATCCCGAAGCAATCCTTGGACAAAGATGATCTATGTGCGCATTCCAAGTCATTTTTGGATCAATTCGGACCCCCAAGAAACGAACTGACTCACAGTTTACCATTCCCTGCAAGGTACGGAGTGAAAAATAAATCACTTCGGTTTTCGATTGATTCAGATTTAACTGGTTACTGTTAAACCACTCAATGATCCTTGACTGTGTCTCTCTCATGTCAGTTACTATTTTGACTTGATCTTTAGCTGTCTTGAGAACATTTGTGTCATCAGCAAATAACACAAGGTCAGCACTGGGCTCGCAGCTCTGCAGATCATTTATGTAGATCAAAAAGAGCAACGGACCCAGCATTGATCCCTGTGGTACACCAGACAGCACATCTCTTACATAACTATCCTTGGTATTATAGTATTTAAATAAAAATATTCCAAACTCCTTTAGAAATTCCCTAACACAACTATCAGGTGTCCTGGACTCAGAGACAATATACAGTCTGTTATTCATTCCTGTATTATTCAAAAGAGCCACACACACACCTCAAACACTTTTTCAATGCATTTGTTAAAAGATACTGGAGTGATATTCCTAAATTCAAACCAGTACGTGCAAAAATACTAACACCACCTTGATTACTTGATTTACGACAGATCATTGTACACAAACTAAAATCTTTTAAGTTCACTAAAGGTAGTTCATTATTTTTACACCAATGCTCTACAATTGAAACTATGTCAACCTTATTTTCAGCCAACGTTATTGATATAGACTCTGACTTTCCAAATATACCAGCCACATTCATGTTTAATACCTTTAGGTTGCCTATTTCACAAAAATCCATTATAGATTCTACATTATTTTTGCTTGAATATCCTGTGCAGCAGGACCCATTATCTTTTCTGTCTGGAGTGGCATCCTTCTCTTCTGTAAAAACTGAGAAACCAGAGCTCCTTGGGGCCAGATTTCTATTCTCCATACGTGTTTAAAGTGTTCTTGTTGTATTGTTACCTTAAATGTTACCGTACAAATCTGGATGTTTTGAGTTATGTGGCTCACAAACCACTTCAGGAAACTGCTTTAACAACATACTTTGCAATGATTCTGGTTCAGTTCTGTATATATATATATATATATATATATATATATATATATATATATATATATATATATATATATATATATATATATATATATATATATATATATATATATATATATATATATATATATATATATATATATATATATATATATATATATATATATATATATATATATATATATATATATATATATATATATATATATATATATATATATATATATATATATATATATATATATATATATATATATATATATATATATATATATATATATATATATATATATATATATATATATATATATATATATATATACATATATATATATATATATATATATATATATATATATATATATATATATATATATATATATATATATATATATATATATATATATATATATATATATATATATATATATATATTTATATATATATATATATATATATATATATATATATATATATATATATATATATATATATATATATATATATATATATATATATACATATTATATATACATATTTATATATATATATATATATATATATATATATATATATATATATATATATATATATATATATATATATATACATATTTATATATACATATTTATATATACATATTTATATATACATATTTATATATACATATTTATATATATTTATATATATATATATATATATATATATATATCTATATATATATATATACTTGTCAGTCACTAGGTTTCTGTGATAATTGCAATAATTTTAACCAAAAAAAACAAACAAATGTGTGATACTTTTACTATGTTAGTTTTATTAATTTTAAGTTAAATTAACACATATTGTAATAATGGGCATGTCCTGTTTATGCGCGAATAAATAAATAAATCAATAAACAACAACAACAAACATTTTGAGTTATGCCATACTATTCTGGGACGCATCTTCTACGGCCGTGGACGTTTTTAGGGCTCAAAAACGAATTATCCGCACTATATGTGGTATTCACCCAAGAGACAGTTGCAAGCCCGATTTTTCAAAACTTTCTATTCTTACAGCTCCTTCTTTATACTTTTGGCATTAGTAATGTATGTTAAAAAATAGCCCAACCTTTTTTAAAGAAATATAGATCATTATTCTTTGCAAATTACCATGATAATTTGGAATAGAACTGAACTTAGCATCCCAACCCGCAATACCACTTTTTTAAAAAAAGGCTCCGTTTACCGAGCTATAAATGCTTTTCATATGCTGCCCAATCAAATAAAGCACATTGAAAATATAGGAAAAAATAACATTCATCATCATCAGCATACATGCCAGATGTTTTTATTCTTTTAGCCTTGGTGAATAACATATTTTTTAAAATGTAATTTTCTTATTTTATATTATTTTATTTTAAACTATTTTATTGTAATTTAAATATAATAAGGTACTATTCTTCTGATCCACTTATCTATCTATCATATCAGCATACATGCCAGATGTTTTTGTTCTTTTACCTTTGGTGAATAACATATTTTTTAAAATGTAATTGTCTTATTTTATATTATTTTATTTTAAGCTATTTGTATTTATTTTAAACTATTTTATTGTAATTTAAATCTAATAAGGTACTATTCTTCTGATCCACTAATTATCTGCTATACAGTGTGTATGGTAGATGGTTAGTAATGGAAATAATATTTTAAATAAATACTTGAGATATCTTAAGGGTGTTGTAAACACCACTATTTTCAATGTTGCTTTGTAATTTGTTTCATGTTGTTGGCAATTAAAGGAGATTATTATTATTATTATTATTATATGTCTGTGAGGACTGGCTGAGTGTGTTTGAATTCGAGACGATACATATAGATGGCTATATCTCTGCGGTGGGCTTCAGTCGCATGACAAGAGTCCATGGGGGTGTTGCGATATATATCAAAAACAACTTTGAGTATAGAGATCTTAATATTTCAGTTCTCAGTGGAGATTAATTGTGAGGTCGCGGGCATACTGCTTGAAAGAGAAGGACTACAGTTGATTAAAATCCTAAATGCAAAGCGAGCCGCCCATGATCGCTATATAAAAAGCTCTGCAAACCCACAGGTTGCCATGTGGACCATCATAAGGAAAAACTCATGTAAAGAAAGTCAATTAAAGTCTGATACCCTAATTTTAAAAACGGCGCCGAATAAAGAAACGACAGCAAATCGCGGAAAAGTTTTATCTGAAATAATTTGTAAACACTGTTGCAAACCAAGTTGCAAAATGTAGCGAATGTTTCCATCCTGCGTGTTTGGTGCAGGCGAGGGCCCAAAAAACTGCATATTGCAAAAATGTTGTTGAGGATCTCGACGACATCACGGCGGTGGGCTAATCCGAACATTTACTTAAAACAATTAAGGAGCTAGAGGAAAAGTATTCCTTACTACAAGGAAACTGTAATTTTTGGAAGGATCGAGCAGTTTTCTGGGAAAATTGGTCAAAAAAGGTAACATAACCCTGAAATATGATAATCAAAATCACAGAATACCCCAAAATCTGGCAGCAAATCAATCAGCTGATAACAATAATGAAGATAGGAGCAACACTTTGCATTCTTCTTTTGACGTCGCTAGCAACAATCACATGCTAACGACCACACACGAAAAAGAAGAAGAGGGCAACGGTTTTGAAATGCCAAGAAAAAGAAGATGGAGGAACTGAATCGCTTTCTGTGCAAAATAACAAGAATAAAACTAACAAAAGACCCAACAAAAGCAAACCACAGTTTAGCACGCGATTGAACAACGAAACAAAATTTGGCATTGCCTCGACCGAAAATAAAAACAAAAAAATATGGGTTTAAAGTGAAAGAAACTGTTACAGAAGAAATTGTGCACACTACGTCGCAAAACACGCTAAATTACAGTATAGGATGTTTCTGTCAAACTTTGCATTCCCAAAGAACAAAGATCAACAAAACTACGATGATTGGAGTGGACCCCAATCTTAAAGACCTCATCTATGATGAATCATTCTAGCCAAGAGGAGTAGGCTATCAAAGGTTTTAATTTTTCTCTCGGTCGTAATTTTTTAGAGAGACAACAAACAGCAAACACCAACATTTAAGGCATCTCAGAATGATACAGAAAATGATGAAAACACTTCACAACACTCTGATTTCCATATCAACATCCAAAACATGAACAAGTTTTTAGAATTAGAAGTACTTCTGAACAATGTTAATCCAGACATCTTTTGTGTAACTGAGCACTGGTTCCAGAATGAAGACATACAAACGGTAAACTTGTAAAGCAGTGATTTGCTGAATTCCTACTCTTGAACTGTATCCCGATGGGGAGGAACGGCTATTTATGGAAGAAATAACCTTCAGTCTACATGTCTTCAAACAAATATTAATCAAATAAAGCATTTTGAATATTGTATCTGTAAACTATGTTTTAATAATAGATATTTTATTCTTGTTTGTATTTATAGGTCACCCTCTGGGGAATTGGATTTTTTTTTCCAAAAATTCAAGATTTGTTAGAGAAAAGTAATGGCTTATGTAACATATTAATTTTTTCTGGAGATTTTAATATAAACTTTGCCAGCTCTGATTATGCCTCAAGTTTGTTGAAGCAAATTTTTTTAAGCTATGGACTTGAAGCTTGAGTCAAGGGAATCACCAGACAGGGCTCACTCAGTGTCGGCCAGCCAAATTACTTAAATTGAAAACCTATTTACTAATTTCAGTAAGAATAATTCAAACTATAACATATATCACCAATAATCTTATCATTACGGACAACTTTTTAAATTTAAAACTGTATCTGACCAGAATAACGCATCAAAAACATTCTATTCATTTAATTTCAACCTTTAACATTCAGGGATGACTGTGAATACACATAAGTTAATTTGTTGTATCTTTTTTAAGTGTAGAGTACATGTCTCCCTAAAGTGTATTTGTGTTACTTATTTATTCTAATCGTTATTTTACAGATGAAAATATATCAAATTTTATAAATTATATGTGTAATGAAGCATGGAATGAAATATACCATACAGAACGGGTTAATCAGAAGTACAATATTTTTTTAAATATCTTTTTCTACTATTTTAACTTAGCTTTTCCTTTAAATTTGTCAAGATCTAAAGTGAATGGTAAAAGATGGGTAAACACTGAAATAAAAGAATATTCGAATTACATTAAAAATATATATGTTTGGTACAAAAATACAAAGTCCCCTGTAGTCAATCAGGAATACAAAAATGAGAAAAAAATACAGTATTTAACTAATTTTAATAAATCCGAATCTCCATGGGAAATTTTAAACTCTCAAATTGGCAAAAGAAAAGTCTCAAGAACAATTTTTTAAAAAAATTATATTGGTCCAAACATTAAGAATTCTACGAAAATCACACAGGCTTTTGGTCGGCAGTTTGACATCCCAATGCTACAGAATAATATTTCTTAATCTGATGTCTGAACAGGAAATATTTAATATAATCTCTTCCTAACAAAACCTCCTCAGGGCTAGATGAAGTACCAGTGTATATTCTTAAACATGTTGCTAATATGTTGAGCAAACCACTCAATAATATAATTAATACTTCCTTTGAGACAGGCATTTTCCCAGATGCATTGAAAAGGGCGAAAGTGATCCTAATACTCAAAAAGGAAGATCCACAGGAGGTGCGCAACTATAGACCAGTCTCATTGTTACCATCAGTGTCCAAGGCCTTTGAAAAATCAATATACAGCAGGCTCATGAACTTTATTGAGCACATAGGCTTTTCGCAAATACCCAGTATGGCTTCAGACCAAACAGCTCCCCTGAATTGGCAATATACAAGGCATTAGAATTTATTGTAAACAAAATTGATAATCATCAGAAAGTGACTCGGCTGTATTTTGATCTTTCAAAGGCCTTCGACACTATCAACCATAATATACTCTTGGAGAGACTCCCAAGATACGGGATTAAGGGTGTTTGTGCTGCTCTAATAAAATCATATTTGTCAGATAGGGTACAGACAGTATCTGTTACCAGTCAAGGTAAGCATGATTATTCAGAAACAGTTCACCTGAAACAGGGAGTTCCTCAGGGGTCTATACTAGGTCCCATCTTGTTGTTATTTTATGTGAACGGTCTTGGCAATGGGTGCTCATGGGGAACGATCTGTCAGTATGCTGATGACACTTCAATTATGGTATCTAGTTCAACCTTAAGTGACCTATCATATGGATATTCGGTTGTGTCAGAACAAATGAGGGAGTGGTGTCTAGACAATCATGTCAGGCTAAACGTAGGTAAAATTGGACTTCTTACTTTTGGTAAGATCGCTTCAAATGAATCTCTTTATGTAACACTCAACAATAAGTCTACTCCTGACCTGGAAATTATAAAATTTTTGGGTATCCACCTTGATTCTTGCCTTAATTGGGATCAACATAAATAGTATGGAAACCAAACTAAATAGCTTCTGTGGGTTATTACGCAGATTAAGGGATCAATTATTGGTCCAAACTATAAGACTATTGTATTTTTCCAACATACAGTCAATCATATGCAATGGTATTTTATTCTGGGGCTCTGGGAAAAATACCAATAATATTTTTAAAGCACAAAAAAGGATGGTTCACTGTATATATGTTCAACACTGTGTTAACCTTATTTCTCTCAATTGAATATTCTCACAGTACCCACCTTATACTTCCAATCCTTTATAATTTTTGTTAAAAGGAACCTAGAACTGTTTAGATCAAATCGGGAAGGGTATTCTCAGAATATGTCAATGGTAAGCAGAAGCTGGGATAAACTTAGCATACCTACACATAACTCTGCTTTTTTTAAACGAGGCACTCTATACAAAGCTACAAAAGCATTTAAAATGCTTCCAACTGATTTACAGCAGATCAGGAGCTTGCAAAGGTTTAAAGTTGAATTCAAATAATTTTTGCATCAAAAAGCATTCTATTCATTTAATTTCAACCTTTAACATTCAGGGATGACTGTGAATACACATAAGTTAATTTGTTGTATCTTTTTTAAGTGTAGAATACATGTCTGCCTAAAGTGTATTTGTCTTACTAATTTATTCAATGCTTTTTTTTACCTTTTTATATAAATTCTTAATCCATTGCTGGCAGTATTTCTAATAATTGTAATTGTATACCTACTAAGATTTTAAGTTGTTTGAATGTATATTGTTATTGTAACTGTTAGAAATTGTAAGAATTGGGAGAATCAGAGTGTGTACTTTTAACTGTGTGTATTAAGTTTCGTGCTCTTGTGTATAATTGTGATTTTGAGTGGTTTTGGGATTTAAATAATATATGTGTTTGGTATCATTTTACTGCTGATGAAAAACAGTACATATTTTTGAAAACGTCACGAATTTTGCATTACACATATTCAAATTATATGGGAAAATAGAACTGCATTTTTAATATTTAATTTTAAGCAGAGAAAGGATTATACTGGAAAAAAACCGATATTTTATCATTTACTAGGTTGTTGACTGTTAATATGCAAATTAGATGATAAGAGTCTAGTAAAATATCGTATTTTATTCTGATTCATTAAATTCATGTGTTAAGGGAATTCCCTTTTTTTATGTTAGTCGATGTTTTTGGTGAATCCTATTGTGCTAAAAATAATTTAAACAGGTCCGGTTTCAGGGTATTTTGTTTTGTATTGGAATTTTTATTATTTATTTAAATATCACCGACCTCCCTCACCTTATTTTATTTAATTATATTTAAACTTATATATTGTACCAGGGTTGCTCATTAAGTGTTTGGTTGTACTGCTGGATTGAGTAGGTGGTATAACTTGACACTTTAAGTATCTTTATTATTTACACACACATATTTACTATCTTGCTGTTCTTTTCTTCTCTTTTTCTTTTCATATATAACATTTAATATTAATTCATTTAATTGGATAATTAATTTAACATGGAACGCAACCTAAAATGTTGTAAACATAAGGATTTCTCAAACTTTTGCTGTGTATCCTGTATGGGCATGTTTCATCCTAGCTGCTTGGAACGCTGCAAGGATGTTGTGAAACTTGGCGGTTATAGAATTTATTGTTCTAGCAGCTGTCAATCAAAGGCTGAAACTGATGAACAACGGGAGAATAATTATATTGACGAGCTTAACAAATTGAAATCTGAAATAAACGACAAGAATAATTACATTAAGCGACTAAAAAGAGGAACACAGGATTTTGCTGATGATGTCTCTGAGGCTGAAAAAGAATTTAATGCCCAGCTAGCTGAACAACGTTGCAGAATAGCAGAACTTAATATGGAGATAGACAGTCTCAAAATTTCCAAATCTGAGCTGGATAATAAAATTAAAGAAAATGGAGAACTTATTACTCATTTACGTACTCAAATTCACGACCTCACTGTCATAAACAGGCAAATGGTGACATCAATGACTGTTTTGGAAAAGGAAAACGATGTAAATTTTAAGGACATTAAGCATCTCAAGCGGCAATTGGATGTTCACATTCCCTCATCAAGGGGAGAAGTTGGTCTTTCTCAATGTGGTAGAGTTCCAACCGCAAGCACAACGGTTTCGACCGGATTATCTGCGCCAATCCCTCGTAAACCACAGATTTTGATTATGGGTGATATTAATGCGAAAGGTTTTATAAATATCTTTAAGCGGCTCACAGGCAATAAATATGATATTAATTGTCAGTGGTCGGGTCCTATTCTCTTCGAAGAGCGCATTGAGGATTGTGAAAAATTGGTTGGGAAGTTTTCTAAAGACGATTTTGTTGTGTTATTTGCGGGAGGATTGAATGCACTTAGGGGGAAGACTATCAGATCACAGGCTTTGCTTCGTCTTCTGGAAAACTCTAATGGAACCAGTTTGTTTGTTTGTGGTCCGCCTCTTCAGATGAATCGTCCAGTACTTAACAAGATTATTCAACAGGACGACTTTCATTTGCAATGTCTCTTTAAAAATTATCAACATATCCATTACATTCCGTCCACAGTCACAACCGAGAGAGGTATAATGAATTTCAGTGAAAAAGCTGAGCTTGCGCAGATGATTTTTTCAAACTTTGTTGGGTCTGTGAAACACGTTTGTACGTCTAATTCTGATCACGACAACCCCAGTGCTCGTTCTCAGACTATGAATAATGCTCCAACTTCTCTGCAGCAGGAACTATATCAAGGTTCGAATTTTTCGCTATCAACGAACAAAATGTAACTCAGACATATGATACAGTCAGTGGTATTGGGGTTTCCTCAGCGAGTAGTCTGAGCATATTTTATCAAAATGTCAGGGGACTATGCACAAAGACTGACGAGATTTCTCTAAGCATTTTGTCTTGCGACTATGAAGTAATTTCTCTTACCGAGACGTGGCTTAATGGAGATATTAGTAGCTACGAAATGTTTAAACATAAATATATGGTTTTCCGTAAAGATAGGAGCTATGAAGAACTGGGATGCCAGCGCGGCGGAGGCGTGTTGATTGCAGTTTCTTGTTGTTTTCAGGCATCCTTGATTATTACTCCTATTCATCTAGAGTTTGACGATGTTTGGGTTCAGGTGAAGGCTGGCGACACAAAATTAGTCCTAGGATGTGTATATTTCCCACCCAATTCTAGCCTGGAATATTATCAGTCATTCTGCAATACCTGCGAGTCGCTGAGAAATAGTTTTGACAGTCATACATTTTTAATTTCTGGGGATTTTAACCTTTCTTCAGTGGAATGGATCTATGAAGACGATACCCTTGTTCCAAGGTCTTTAACATCGTTGGCCTCTGAAACTCTTATTGTGTCAATGAACTTTCTAGAATTGCAACAAATTAATTCTTTATGCAATCACATGGGTAGAACTTTAGACTTGATTTTTGCTGATGACTTTGTTAATGTACGCATTTCATCTCCTAATTTACCCCTAGTAAATATTGACCCTTACCATCCTCCGATTGAATTGATGTATAAAATTGAATATGTTCCTCCAATAAAAAGTTACAATCAAGTAAGTGTATATCAATTTCATCAAGCAAATTTCCATGAACTCAATCTTTTTTATAAGCAATCGGATTGGTCTTTCTTATCATCTCCTGACATCAACAGGATCGTTGAAACCTTCTATGAGGTTTTGCTTTGGGGAATCGATATTCATGTTCCCAAGAAAACCATGGTTGACTGCAAGTACCCAAAATGGTTTGACCTCCCATTGAGAAGGCTTATTGGACAAAAGAATCGCCTATATAAGAGGTATAAAAGGACTGAACAACAAGCTGACTATCTGGCCTATTCGGACATACGACGTGAAGTAAAGTTTCGAACTGACATGTGCTATCTTACATATGTCATGCAAACTGAATTACTTATTCCGGAAAATATCAAGCACTTTTGGTCATTTGTTCGTAACTTAAGAAGAGACTCTGGTATGCCTAGTGTTATGAATTATGACGGTGAAGAAATTATGGGTTCAAATCACATCGCTAATGCCTTTGCAGCCCATTTTCAGTCCTGCTATTCACACCATGAAATTTTAGATTTTAGTCAGATCAGTCCCGTAAGTTCTTCAGGGAAACTACTAGCAACATATTATTTTACAGAGGCAGAAATCTGCACTAAAATAGATGGCCTTGATGTTTCTAAGAGGGCTGGTCCTGACGGAATTCCCACTATCTTTTTGAAAAGGTGCTGTCAGTCGTTGTCTCAACCGCTATGTGTAATTTTTCAAAGATCTTTTAATCTAGGTTCATTTCCTGATATTTGGAAATTTTCTACACTGATGCCGATCTTTAAATCCGGTGATAAAAGCGATATAAAGAACTACAGAGGTATCTCTTTGCTTTCACATATCCCAAAGCTGTTTGAGGCAATTATCACTGATCATTTATTTGAGTCTTTGAAACACTACAATACGAGTATGCAACATGGTTTTTATCGCGGTCGCTCAACTACTACAAATCTTGCGATGTTCCAAAATTACTTAATTACATCTATCGAAGCTGGCCAACAGATTGATGCTGTTTACACAGATATATCCAAGGCTTTTGATAGTGTTTGTCATCAGCTTTTATTATTAAAATTGCAGCAAATTGGTCTTTCTGGAAGTTATTTGGAGTGGATCAGATCTTATTTGTTTAATCGTCGACAACAGGTCAACATTTGTGGTTCAGTTTCTAGGGAGGTTATTGTGACATCGGGTGTCCCACAGGGTTCACATATTGGTCCAGTGCTCTTTCTACTTTTTATAAATGACATAGTATCTTGCTTTAGAGCGTCCAAATGTCTTTTGTATGCAGACGATTTAAAATTTTTTGCTCCCGTTTACACTGACTCAAATGCACTGCAATCTGACATTGGAAGGCTCGTCAACTGGTGCAGCACTAATTATCTCTATCTTAACATATCCAAGTGTAAAGTGCTCCGTTTTCATAAACGCATTAATCCTGTTCTCTCCTCCTACTTCATAAATGATGTAACACTAGAGGTTGTTAGTTCTTACACTGACCTAGGTGTTATTTTTGATGACAAACTAACATTTAATCTGCATATTGACAGCATTGTACTCAAGGGTTTTAGATTGTTGGGCTTTATAAAAAGGAATACAAGGCATGTGACGGACACCAAAGCAATTGTCTGTCTGTATTACTCACTGGTACGAAGTGTTTTGGAGTATTGTTCAACAATATGGAGTCCATCATACCAGTGCCATAACGATAGAGTTGAAAAAGTACAAAATAGATTTGCGAAATACCTTTTATATAAATTTAATTTTCCATATCAGGATCTATCGTATAACACTAGAGCTCTTCTCTGCGGCCTTCAAACCCTTGAGTTTTGGAGATGTAAGGCACTTCTTGTTTTTCTACATAAGCTAATAAATGGAGACATTGATTGTGAAATATTGTTGGGGTCGGTCTCATTTTTGGTACCTATTAGGAGAACAAGACAACCTCAGCTATTCTTTGAAAGATACCACCGTACAAATTATGGGTCTGGCGCATTTATTGACCGACTAGTGTGTAATTACAATCGTCATTTCGCAGAATATGACATCTTTAGACTTAGCACTTTGCAGCTAAAAAGGCAGCTAAATGGATTGCTTTTGTGAGGTTTTTTACACTTCGTATTCATATGGATTTATGTATTCCTTTGTAATTTTTTTTTGTCTGTAAATGTGTATTTGTGTATCAATTTTTTTTTCTCTATTTTAAATGTTTGATGTAGTTACTGTTTTTATTGGGTCTCTCGATTTTGACTTTTTTATTTTGACCTTGTTTACGAATCCATACCATTTAGAATGTTTAGCATTCTGTAGTGTACGTTTCAGAAGGACCACTTGTCTGATGCGTGCATCGGCTACGTCCTTCCATACAATTCAATTTAGAATTATATTTTACAATGTTTTGTACCATGTTTGTGACGTTGCTTTGTCATTTTAAATGATATTGTTGGCAAATAAAGGAAGTTTGAGGTTTGAAGTTTAAATGCCAAGATGTTGATGTTGCTAGGGAAATAATCACAAATTTGCCAGACTCACCACCCACTTCAGTCATTACCTTCTACAGCGACCAGCAGACGCACCTTTTGACTTTAGAAAAGTAACATTCAATAAGTGAGGCAGGCAATATGTAACATAAAAAATAGTAACAGCATAGACTGTTACAACATTAATACAAAAATAGTCAAGACTCTGAAAAACCTAGTAGTCTATCCTCTTCTTTGTAAGCACATAGCCGATGCATAAATTGAACAAGTGGCCCTTCAGAAACGTACATTAGAGAATGCTAAACATTCCAAATGGTACGAATGCAAATAACGTCAAATAAATAAACAATGAAGTCAATAACTCTAAGAGAAATATGTCAGATCCACAAACAAAAATTACCAACAAGAAAGATTTTCAATTGAAGTAAAATAATACATGAATAATAATAAAACTACACAACTACATAAACAAAAACGAACATTAATATGAGCCAAAAAACATCACAAAACCAATCCGGTTAGCTGCAAAGTGCTTAGTCTGAAAATGTCATATTCTGAGAAGTGACGATTGTAATTGTGAAGAAGTCAGTCAACAAATGCACCGAACCCATAATTTGTTTGGTGGTACTTTTCAACAAACAGTTGTGATTGTCTTGTTCTTCTAATAGGAACTAAAAAGGGACTGATCTCAGCAGCACTTCACAGTCAATCCCCCCTTGCCCAATTTATACAAAAAGACCAGAAGTGCCTTCTTTCTTCTAAATTCAAGGGATTGAAGGACGCAAAGAAGAGCTCTAGTATTTGATGACAGACCTTGATATAGGAAATGCAATTTATGTAAGAGGTATTTTGAAAACCTATTTTGCACCTTTTCAATTCTGTCGATGTGACACTGGTATGATGGACTCCATATTGTGCAACAATATTCTAGAATGCTACAAACCAATGACTTATAGAGACACCCAATTGCTTTGGTATCAGTTACGTGTTTCGTATGTCGCTTTATAAAACCCAGTAGTCTAAAACCCTTAAGTACAATGTTATCAATATGTAGATTAAATTTAGATTTTCATCAAAAATAACGCCTAGGTCCGTGAAAGAACTAACAACTTTAAGGTTTATGTTATCTATGAATCAACCAGCTTAGCTATCAACAAACTTTCCAAGAATGTGCTTAATGTGTTTGAGAGGTTCCTTGACACACAGGCCTCATTCTATGACTTGACTACGCATTCGATTGTGTCTCCCCTAATATACTACTAACCAAACTCGTATACTACAACTTTAGTGAGAACAGTCGAAAGCTGATTGGGTCATATTTGTCCAACAGAAGCCCGTATGTTGCCTATAGTAGCAGTGTCTCTTCCGAGCTAATGGTGGAGCTTGGGGTCCTCCAGGGCTAGATTCTGGGGCCCATATTGTTCATAATCTACATCAATGACTTAAACAATGCCCAGATGGACTCCCTTGTTAGGACTGAGCTGGAGCTCTTTGCTGAAGATACATGTAGCTATTTCAGTTACCATCCAAGTCAATGCATTCAGGAAACACTCAGCAGTGCCCAGTCAAATTTGCAAGACTGGTTCTTTGCAAACAAGCTGAGCCTAAACAGCAATAAAAGTTAAACTGTAAATTTCAGCCAACGTAGAACTGATGCAGAAAGTACCCAGGTGAGCTTTTTGGGTGTGCTTCTTGATCCAAGACTATCATAGAAGGATCATATGATACAATTAAGTAAAAAAATATGAAAAATTACTTTTCTTATAAGAAACCTAGCAAATAAAGTGTCTCTAGATGTATTGCTTGTGGCATACCATGCATACATTGGATCAAATATGTCCTATGCTGTTCTGAACTGGGGTCATTCATCTCAAATTCAAATTCATATATTACAGCCACAATTACAAAATCTTGCCAAGGTCAAAAAATATAAAATAAGAATTAGGCTTTAACTAGACTAAAAAAACATTAAAATGTAAATGACATACATACTACACAATTTTGAATATACAAGTTACAATAAAGTTACATATTTTTCAAGACAAACTATACTAAATTTAAAAATATGACATTACAAAACATAAGGTTACAACCAAAATATAAAACAATTAATCAAAGTGCTAGGCTGTGCAGTTCTCAGCAGAAGGGTCACAGAAAAAGGATACAGAAATCTTAGAAAGTAAATTACAGATTTTCTTGTATACTATAAAATTTGTTTTGAACAAGTAACTCCTTTATCTTATTCTTGAAATGATTTTTCATGTGCACATTAATATATATATATATATATATATATATATATATATATATATATATATATATATATAAAAGAAAGCAAAATTTTAAAAATCAATGACCATACATTTTTACGAGTCACGCTTATTAAGAACAACACAACAAATGACAAATGATTATATAAATGCCTTAACTGAGTTGTTTGGTAATGCCAAGTTTTCTTCTTGTAATATTGAGCTCTTCGTGGGAGATATTAATATTAATATACTAGATTCTCTATGGAAGGTTGCTAATGACTACTTAAATTGTTTTAATAGCTTTGGCTACCTTTGTAAAGTTAATAAGCCAACTAGAGTCCATGGTCTCAGCAGTACATATATAGACCACATTTTTATGAAAATATATCAATTAATATCAATTTAGGAAATTCCATGTATGATATTAGCGATGTTAATAAAAATGTAAAAAAAGTTCTGAAACACATAGATTACAACAAAATTAAGTTATATCTTTATAGGGAAAACTGGAATGATGTTTTTTTGTGTCAAGACCCTAATGCTGCCACTGAACTCTTCTTATATAAATTAAAAACTATATTACTATGGCTACAACGAAGAAGCCTATTTCCAATAAAAAACTAAGACTTAAACCCTGGATAACACCTGGCCTTCTTTTGTCAATTAGAGAGAGAGATAATCTTCATAGAATGTGGGCGAAGGATCCTCTTAATGTTTTTCTAAGAAGAAACTATACAAACTAAAGAGCTACTTTAAGTAATCTTATTAAAAAATCTAAATTATTTTACTATAAAAATAAATTAATTGACGTCAGGCATGATCAGAAAAAAACCTGGAACATAATTAAACAGGCTACAAATGATTTGGGTTCTAAGACCACTACCATTCCGTTTTTACTGAGTGAGGATAAAAAGGAAATATGAGGCCAGAAAGAGATTGCAGATGAGCTTAGTGGCTTTTTTAGCAGTGTGGGTTCCAGGTTAGCTAGCAAAATTAACGAACCTAATAACGTTCCGGAACATTTGACGAGTGAAGTCTATCTTCCGAACTCAATGTATTTGGATCCAATTTCTGAGGAAGAAGTCATTAAGTCGATAAATGCATTAAAGATCAGCTCTTCTTCTAATGATTTCTTTATTTCCAATAAAATAATTAAATTAAATTATAAAAGCCTGGTGAAGCCCCTAATTCATATTGTTAATGTAGTGTTCAAAACTGTAAGTTTTCCCAATATTTTTAAAAGGGCAATAATTATACCGTTGCACAAGGGAGGTGACAAAAATAACTATAGACCGATTGCGCTAACTAGTCCTATCTGTAAAATTGTTGAAATATGTATTAAGATAAGACTGTGCGGCATTTTGTCTGTAAAGAACATTTTGTCTAAATTCCAGTGTGGGTTATATTGGTACAGATAGTGCTTTGCATGAAGTTACTAAGTTTGTGACTGGATGTTTTAATGAGCACAGCAAACCAATAGCAATTTTTCTGGATCTTGCCAAAGCGTTTGACACTGAACAGGCATTTGAATGTAAATTTAAATTATAATGTCAGTTCTGAAAACAAGGTTGACTATGGTGTTCCACAGGGTACAGTGCTTGGCCCAGTTTTGTTCACAATATATATTAATAACTTAACTAGTTTGTTGCCATTGACTAAAACTGTTTGTTTTGCTGATGATACTGTCCTGCTTTGTAAGGGTGTTACATGGGATGAAGCATTCCATGAAGCGGAAAAAGCAATCACAACTGTCAAAATATGGCTGGATTTAAATTCACTAACTTTAAACATTAAGAAGACGAATTTCATGACTTTCTCTATGAATTCTAGGGGGATTCCAAATAATCAATTTATTAAGATTCACACAAGCAATTGTAATAGTTACAGTGACTGCTCCTGTGTAGATACTTTTAAGTCAACTGACAGTATTTAGGTGTGTATTTCGATAGTTATTTGAAATGGAACAACCACTGTGATTATGTGAAAAATAAATTAAGGAAGCTTGTATATAAATTTTATGAACTACGTAATATTCTAGATAAATGAACTAGCATTAATGTGTACAGAGCTCTTGTCGAATCCAGTTTAAACTATGGAATTATCTGTTGGGGCACTGCCCACAGATATTCTCTTAGCAATATAATTATTGCTCAAAAATATATTTTAAAAATTATAATGTTTAAGTCAAAGCGTTACTCCTCTGAGTTATTATTCAAAGAGTCAGGAGTCTTTACTATTTTACAAGTTTACATAAAGAACATCTTAAGAGTTTCTTTAAGTAGCGGCATATGTGGTAATTTCATTGATCATGATGTTGGAACCAGAGCAAATATTAATCGTAATTTGAGCATTCCAATTATTCATTACAATGCCGTAGAATGAAGACTTAAATACGTAGCCCCTAAAATTATAAATTTACTACCATCACAACTCAAATTCAAACCATATATTAATATCAAAAATAAACTTAATGAATGGATTAAAGACAACTGGGAGGTAATTGAGAATACTCTTGTTTTTTTGTAATAACTAGGTATTTGCAGTTTATTTAAAGTTACTTTAGATTAACTAGAAAGAAATCTGTTATAGTTCTTGTATTATTGTTTAATGTTTAAATTGTATTTATAATAAGGTTAGCGTTGAAGTTTTATTAGACCTATAATAGTTGTTTGTTTATTGTTAGATTCTAAATGGCAATCATGTAAGGTGCACACACAGACCTAAGTCCATCGTCCATCTTTTATTGTATATCAAATACATCTACATAAATACATCTACATTTGTTCTCAAATAATTGTTGTAATGTTCGTTTTAAGTTAGATTAAGTGTCTGTAATTGGCATAAGCTGTAGATACTTGTTACTTGTTATAAATAAATAAATAAATAAATAAATATATATATATATATATATATATATATATATATATATATATATATATATATATCCTTGCTGTTCTTGTTTTTTAAAGTATTAATTGCATCTCTCACCTGAATGTAGCTTACCTCAGAAAAGTGAAAAATATCACAAAGTACTACTCTGGTTTTCACGCATATGATGTAAATTAATATCATACCAATTTACAGTATTTCTTTTAGGATGTCTGATTCTATGCTTGAGAGGGAAAAAGAGATCAATTCTTCTTGTCATCACCTCCAGAAACCGATAGAACTTACCAGCCAAGCATACATCAGGCTCATCCATGAAATTCCAAGTAGGCATACATATCCCTCATACCATCGATTGTTATCGGCCAATACATATGGGCGCCCGACCTAAGTTCCGTCGAGACAGCTCAACAGTAATATCAACCGCCAAGTGATCAGAAAGAAGTGGTTCAAAGATGCTCACATTATAATGTAAACGATTTTCAAAATTAATAAAAATATTATCTATACAGTTAACTTGATTCGTATTTTAAAAAATTTGCTGAGTAAAATTTGAGCTATTCATGAGATCATAAATTCAGTTTTTGTACCTGAACTGCTATTAAAGATTATGTTAAAGTCACCTGTAATTACAATATTTCTGTAACCCTTCTAGTCAGCAAAGCACAGCATGCTTTCAATGATGGACAAGAAAACATTAATCCAGGGTGTTTGTTGTCCAGAGAAGGTGCATTCAGATTATGATGGGTATTGGCAATAGGGACTGCCACCTTTCCATGTGTTTTTATCTTTCAGTGCCTTGTCTATACCAAGTCAAATATTAAACAACGTTATGACACACAAGGATATCCATCAATATCCAACCTGAAATAACATGGATATTATGGCACCCCAAAGTCTTCTACGCAACTAAAGAATACATAGAGAATGATGTTAGTGATCTAATTCTCTTGTTAGCCTTGGAAGTTCTTAATATTACTATTTTTTTGTACCAAAAGAATTTATATGTATGTGATTTGTATTGTCTTTCTTTGATTTGGCCTACAAATGACCAGTCCTAGAATAGCCTCATGATCAGAGAAGCCCGATGGGAAAACAGAACATGATATATTATAGGCATACAAAAGTAGTCAATAAGAGTGGACAGATATTGAGAGTTACGAGTAGGGGAATTCACATACATAACTAAATTAAAGATTCAAATAACATATTTAAATTAATAGTATGAATTAATTCCGATACCCTAAAATTAATATTAAAATCTCCTACTAAAATAATTTCACAGTTAGCTGGTAAAAGAGTTAAAAGTTGTTCAATTTTTGTCAAAAAATCATTTACATTTGAAGAGGGTCTTCTATAAATGCAAACTATAAACATTCTATTTAATTTTGAGTAAATTATTGAAAACTCTAAAAGTTTTTCTTCAATTAGCTCATCATATTTACTAAAGACGCAGTAACAGTTAATACATTATCATAGAACCACCGTGCATTAGTTGGGACCTACAAAGTTTTGACAATATGACATATTCATCAGGACTCAGCCAATGTTCCACAATAGAAACTATGTCAGGAAAATATTGTGCTTCCAAAAGTTCATCAGTGTTATTCCTAATTGCCTGAATATTTAAATAAAATATTGAAAAAAAGTTATTATTTATCTCATGATTCTGCAAGCTCGATCCTGAAAATTTATATCAGTTTTATCCTGAAGCTCTCTAGTGCTGTACACTAGATTCAAAGTTAAAGATGCTATCCTCGCAGGTATTGAACATTAAGTCCCTAACTAGTTTATCAACAATAAGTCAGCATCACTAAACAGTCAATTAAGAAAAAGCAAAGTCTTCAGTTTTGACAAGTACTGATTGCAAGTCATGAAAAAAATATCGAGGCTGGCAGTAAGATTGTTATATCGCTGACAAACATTATATAAGGGTTCTCTCATCATAAGATTGATTGAAGCCGCTGGAAGATAGAATAATACCTTGGATCTAGTGGAAGAGGATGGGACATGGAAATTTAGACCACTACATAGTTGGTCACAGTCGATCATTCCTCTAACCAGCTTGAAAAGAAACATAAGGCTTAAATAAGTTCGCCTCCGGGCAAGCGACGGGAACTGGAACCTAGTGAGAAGGGTATGGTGATTACAACCGCGATCCGGACAAATACCATCAGTTCTGAAAGCTAGATATTTTAAAAATCTTCTCTGGACCTTTTCAATAGAAGAAATATACTCATTATAGAAAGCGTTCCAAATTGTTGACGCATACTCAAGCCTGGAGCGTACACATGATTGGTATAAGACCTTAAGTGCGTACGTGTTTTCAAAGTTTTTGCATGTTCGAATAACAAAACCCAGCATGCGAATGGCTGATTCTCTTTTTTTGTTGATGTGAGCATTAAATGAAAGCCTTGTATCAAAATAAACACCTAGATCCTTAAAACACTCGACGCGTTCCAACACGGATGACTGCACACTGTACGGGAAAGTGATCTGATTCTTTTTTAATGAGAAGGTCATAATGTTACACTTGTTGACGTTGAGGGGTAATTTATTGTCCGTCCACCATTGGTTTAGACTCAAAAGAGAGCTCTGCAATCCTCCAAGGTACGGATAGCCCTAAATATTTTCAGATCGTCCGCAAAAAGAAGAAGATTACTGTTCAGGCACTCCACTATATCGTTAATAAATATTGAGAAGAGCAATGGTGCTAAATTGCTGCCCTTCAGTGCTCCACTGGTAGCTGAGAATATCGGAGACTTGTGGCATCGGTACTCAACATAAAGATGTCGATCGGAGAGATACGAGGCGATAAAACTACAAAAGTTTTCATCAAATCACAAAACAGGCAGCTTCCTGATAAAGATATAATGGTCAATTCGGTCGACGCCTTTGAAAAATCTGTATATGCAGTTTCAACTTGCTGATGGGAATTTAAAGCAGCACTAGTATGATGCATAAAGCAGGCTAGATTGGTAACAGTGCTTCTAGCTGAGAAGAATCCATGCTGTAGGGGTGTAATAACATATTTAACATCAGAAAAGATCCTATTATATAGCGCCAACTCAAAGACCTTAGGTCTATAGTTTTCAACCAAGTCTGCTTTGCCTTTTTTAAGTACCGGTTTGACCCTTGCCATCTTCCAGCAATCAGGAAACTGTCAGCTCGTCAGACAAAGATTAAATATGTAAACTAGAGGGCGCAGGAGGACGTACCTGCAGTCACGAACCAGGAAACAGGGAACATTATCGGGACCCACAGTCACTTTTGGCTTCAGCCTATGCATTGCCCTCAAAACGTCAGAGTCGGAAAACGAGTTAATTGATATATGTGTGTTTGTGGAGTGAAATGACTGCTGATGAGGTCCAATTAACTTGGGCGAATACACGCTTTTAAAAAATTCTGCAAATACATTAACCACCTCTTGACCACCAGTGTATTCGGCATTGTTGTAGAATACCGCGTTAGGAATGTTATGTTCAGACCGCTTGGACTGAACAAAATCGAGAGGGATTAGAACTAATACTCTCTTCACTACGTGTGGTGTAATTTTTATATTCAATACTCACATCCCGTTTGATTTTTGCTCTGAGGGTTTTGAATTGATTTAGAAGTTCGGGAGAATTACTTTTTTTGAGTTTCCTGAGGATGCCCCCCTTAAGTTTGATATTGTTAATAATTGAAGAAGTATACCAAACTGGATATTCCTGTCTATATATTTTGGTGCGTGGAACACATTATTCAAAAATAGAGTATAGATTAGCATAGAAATAATTGCAAGCTTGATCAGGAAAAGAGCAGTTTAATAGGGACGACGAGTCAGCATCAGTCAGAGCTTGGTAGAGTGTGTGAAAATTGGCCTTTCTAAAATTAAAACGAGTTGAAACTGTGTTAGCCTTTATATGTTTCAACTTGTTAGTTAAGACATCAATCTTGATACTAAGGGCAGGGTGGTGACTATCTTCAGGGACGAAAGGTTCCAAGTCTCTCACCACTTCACAGGCTCGCAAATACAAAATCTAAAAATCGGTGGTTTGAGTTGGAAATACGATTATATTGGTAAAGGTTATAAAAGTTCGCAAAGTCCAAGAGTGCCTGAACTTTGGCGTCATTGGATGAGTTGCATAAGTTAAAGTTTGGTAGATTAAAGTCACCAATTATAAGAGTGCTTAGCAGTAGTAGGAATAGGAAGATTAGACGGTATGTATACAACGAATATATACAAAACCTTAAAGTTTATAACAATCCTACTACCAACGACATCAATAGATGGTCTATCCCTCATTACACTAGACAGGTCAAGTTGGGTAACTTCAAGGTCTTCAGAGACTGCCAAGATCACGCCACCTCCTCGGGTAACATTTAACTCCTGGAAACGTCGGTCAGTTCTAAACACCGCGTAACTCTCACCAAACAATTCTGCATTTAAAATGTCTTCTTGGAGCCAGGTTTCGGATATAACTATAATTTGATATTCATGAATACTGACGGATTCGGATTAACAGGCAGAAGCAGTGCTGCTGTGGAATATAATATTAATGCAGACCGACTGAACTCCTTTTATTGCACCATAGCTGAAAAATTAGCCCAAAATATATGCCAAAGAGGTGATCCATTAGAATATCTTAAACATAGTGTCATAAATGACACCTTCTATATATTACCAACTAATCCCGAAGAATTGATTGAAATTTTTAAGGATATTAAAAATGTCAAAGCTTCTGGTTGGGACAATATTACTGTAAGAGTACTGCTAAGGCTTCCATATTATAAATTAATTACTTTAGCAGAAGCTATTAATTGGTCATTCTCATGTGGAGAATTTCCATCGGAACTAAAATTTGCCACAGTTGTTCCAATTTTTAAGGGGGGTGAAACTGATTCTCCGTCCAATTTTAGACCGATTTCTCTGTTACCCACCTTGTCTAAAGTTATAGAGAAACTCATGAAAAAGAGGATGCTATTCTTTTTAAAAAAACATAATATTTTCAACATACACCAATTTGGGTTTCAATCATCGTTGTCTACAGATAATGCTATATTCAATTTTCTGGAGGCATTGTATGGACGTATGAATGACGGAGAGGTTGCTGCTGCGGTATTCTGTGATCTAACTAAGGCTTTTGACTGTGTTGATCATGGAGTATTGCTTAGAAAGCTTGAAGTTTATGGATTTAGGGGGAGGGCCTATGCTTGGTTTCGTTCCTACTTGGCTGACTGGTGTCAGATTGTAAGTGTCAATAATGACCAGTCTAACAGGTTAAACATTTCTGCAGGTGTTCCGCAAGGGTCGGTTTTGGGCCCATTGCTTTTTCTACCATATGTAAATGATCTGCCATTAATCGATATCCAAGGTTCATTCACAATGTTTGCAGATGACACAACTGTCTTTTGGCACCACCGTGATCCCAACCAGTTGGAGCAAATTGTTAGAAGGGATTTGGATCAAATAAAAGACTGGTGTAATTCAAATTCACTTACATTGAACATAACAAAGACAAACATTATATCTTTCAAATGCTCAATAGATGGTGTCAAAATGAATAAACAACCAATAGGTACCTTAAATGTTAACAAGTTCTTGGGTCTCTATATTGATAATAAGCTCAAATTTGAAAAACATATTTTAAATGTGAACTCCAAAATCGCAAAAGGTTGCTATGCGCTTCAAATTGTCTCGCGGGAGTTAGATATATCAGTAGCAAAGAGTGTATATCATGCCTTGATAGAGTCCCATTTGCGCTATGGATTGTGTTTCTGGGGAAGCTGCTCTAATTATCTGCTAAACTCTACATTTGTTTTACAAAAAAGCTATCAGATGTATGTCTAAAGCTGGGACCCGAGATTCCTGCAGGCCTTTGTTTAAGTCCTTGAAAATATTGACCCTAGTTTCTTTATTTATTCTTGAAACGGTGTGTTTGGTTAGGGAGAGATTCAGTTCAGAAGTCCAATCTGAAACTGCATATTCCACAAGAAGTACCCATATAACTAGATTACCTATCCCTTCATCAAACTTAATAAAAAAATCCTTTATTTTCAATGGAAGAAAAATGTTCAATAAACTTCCTGCTAATTTAAGGAAAATTTCTTGTAAAAGAAAATTTAGAAAGGATGTTAAAAAACTTTTAATTGGGAAGGCCTATTATACAATTGACGAATATTTTACAGACATATTTTAACTTTACTTTCTTTTTATTTTATTAAATATTGTTTTGTCTAGCATATATATATGTGTGTGTATGTATGTATGTATGTGTATGTATATATATATATGTATATATATATATATATATATATATATATATATATATATATATATATGTATATATGTATATATATCATGTGTTTGCTTACTTTTTAATTTAGATGTTTTGTTTGTCTCAATTCCATTATTGTTTTTTTTTCATAGCGCGTGTTTTTTATAATACATTAACTTTTAAGTTTTTTATTATGATCAAAAAATGTTTTATTATAATTTTCTAGTTTTTAGTTCAATTTTGTAAACACTGTAATAATGTGTTCTATAAATAGGGCAAGGAAGTTCATACCTTTTTATATTTTTATTCTGATCTATCTTTGTTTGGTTACCTTTGTCAATGATTTTGTATTTAGACAATAAAGCTTTTTTTGACTTTGACGTTGACTTTATAGATTTTTTTGATTCACGTTGTATTATCAATTTGTGCATAGGACATTAATGCATCACTAAATTCCCACTTGACTATTCAAAACCACTTATTTTGAAAATAAAGCAATTTTGAACTTGGGTTTATATTTCTTTGTTTTATTTAGTAAAATTACCTTGAGTAATATTTAAAGAAATTATCGCCTAATTAGCAAAATTTCAGTGATTCCAAAAATACTTAAATCAGTTGTTTCTAATAAGATTTCACCAGCTTTTTGTGGGACCAGATCTCTCAAATGCCCAGAGACAGGAAGAAAGGGAGATTTTCAAACAGCTTAAGGATCGGAAATCTTAAGGCGAATTGGATTTAGTCATTAAATACACAAACGGAGTTCCTCATATTGTGAAAGCAAAAAACTAAAGGCACCAATAAATTCCTGTGATATTGTTACCTTGGCAAACTGATATAGTATGTCTAAATACTCTAAGTTTTTTGGCCCAGAAGTCAGAATTAATTGCAGAAATATTTATTTGTAACCCTCTATTGGTAGTTTTAACTGAAGCAAGAGTAACAGAAGAAGTTGATGATCTAGAGGTTCAGGTAAAGGGGTACTCATGTATACGTTGCAACTCCCATAGCAGACATACAGGAGGGGCGATTCTGTTTGTAAGAAATAATGTTAAATTTAGTATTTTTGGGACTTCCGTTGAAATAGGTAATTATTGGTGTGTTTTTATTAGAATCAATATTCATGGGGTAAACTAGACAGTAGGAGGTTGTTATCACTCACCTAACTCTAGCCATGCTGTGTTTTTAAAGAAGTTAGAAGAGTGGTGTGATGAGTACTTTACAGAAACTGATAACTGTATACTAACAGGTGATATTAACATAAATTTTCTGGATAGTACAAGTTATTATTCTAATAGAATAAGGGAAGTGATACAGGTATATGGGATAGATCAACTAGTGACTGAGTGTACGAGACATAGTGAAGTAAGTTCTACTTTGATTGATTATGTATTATGTAATAAATCCAATAGAATATCTGTCAGCGTTCTTGATGTACCAAGGATTACCGATCATTCTATTGTTTGTGTGAAAATGTGTATGAGGTAGAGCTGCAATGGTCTAACATCATTCTGTTTTCTTAGGATAAACTCAGAAGTTATGCATAACATCAATCTTAAACTTATTGAAACGGATTTTAATACTCAATCAAGTAATGTAAATGTTTTATTTCAAGATATTTTAACTAAATGTAAGCATATAGTTGATATGTTTGCCCCATTGATTGAAGTAAAAAACAAACAAAGAAAACCAGTATGGTATGATACTGATGTTAAACTTAAAGTCGAAGAAAGAGATAGAGCTTATAAAGTTTTTAAGAACTCCATAGCAGATAATGGACGAGAGGTTTTGTGGCAGGATTACAAACTTCAAAGAAATTCAGTAGTCAATATTATAAAAAATAAAAAGAGGGAGTTCTATGAAAGCAGAATAGATGCAAATAAAGGGAATAGTAGGGTTATGTGGAGCACTTTGAAGGATCTAATTAAAAGTAAAAATCAATCCTTAAATTACCTGTCAATTAAATTTATAAATGATGAGTTTGCATCTAGTGAAGTTGAGAGTGCTAATAGATTTAATGATTTTTTTGTTAATAGTGTTAATGGATATTGAAAGTTCAATTATTCCTACTGATGAGTGGACGGGTGATATATATAATCCAGTTGAGACAGTTTTCTGTGATTTTGAAACAATTACATTGTGTGAACTTAAAAGCATTGTATTTTCACTTTCACACTTTACATTTACATTTTTAAAAAGCATTGACCTATCGAAATTCTTTTCGATTAATGTTTTGATATGTCTTATTTTAGGTATATTTTGCCTTGTCCATAAAATTGTAAAATTTTTCTGGGGCAATAAAGCATACTTTTGTTTGTTTGTTTGTTTGAATAAGACTGATCCACATGACATACTTAATGCAAGTTTTTTGAGGAACTTTTTTTGAGGTGTTGGGGTATGTTTTGCTTAATTTTGTAAATTCATCTTTGTTAAGAGGATGTTTTCCATATGAACTAAAAACAAGTATTATTTCACCAGTTCCTAAGATTCCCAACCCTTCAAATGTAGATGAGTTTAGACCAATCAACACTCTTCCTAACGTTGAAAAAATTTTGGAAGCAGCCATCTGTGATCAATTAAAGAAATATTTGGATAAAAATAAAATGTTTAAAGGCCACCAATCAGGATTCAGGAAAAACCACTCCTGTGAAACAGCTTTGCAACTTACAGTAACTAAATGGAAACAATCCATTGATGAAAACAAGTATATTGTGGCTGTGTTTTTAGATCTTAAGAGAGCTTTTGAAACAATTGACCGAGATTTACTTTTAAAAAAATTGAAATATTATGGTATTGGGAGAAGAGTGTTGTCTTGGTTTCAGCAATATCTGGAAGACCGTGCACAAATAACAAAGTGTGGAAGCTCTTTCTCCAATGCAGTGTTGAATAGTATAGGAGTGCCGCAAGGCAGTATATTGGGACATAAACTATGCCCATGATTTCGAATTTTTGAACCTCTTTGCTGACGATACACTTGTGGCATGTACCGGAAATGATTTAGAGAGGGTAATGGAAAATATGAATTTGGCTTTGGGAAAGCTGGACAGTTTTTTTAAAACCAATAAACTTAAACTTAATGTTCTTAAAACGAAAGCAATGATATTGAGTACTTCATATAAGGTTTCTGGTATAAACTGACAATTTTTCCTTGGAGATAGACGGTGAAAAGATTGAGTGGGTTGCAGAGATATCTCGGTTTTGTTTTGGATAATAGGTTGAGATTTGATAACCACTTTCAGTTTATCTCTAGGAAAATTCGCAAGAAGTTATATTTTTTCTTTAGGGTTTCTGGTCATTTGTCAATGTATGCTAGAATTACTATATATAAAACAATAATTCAGCCACATTTCGATTATTGCAGTTCACTGTTGTACCTTATGAGCACTAACGAAAAAGATTCACTTCAGAAATTAATGAACAGGGGTATGAGAATTATTCTTAAGTGCAATAAGTATACGCCTATAGTAGTGATGTTATCGACGCTTGATTGGTTTACTGTGAGGCAACGCCTTCATTACTTGACCATGGTTTTTCTATTCAAGATTAGTAGGGGTCTTTTGCCTGCATATTTTAATCAATTTTTAACATTTAATAATGAGATTCACAACCATAATACACGAAGAAATAATGACTATCGAGTACCTAGAACTAATTTATCGGTTTCGATGGCATTATTATTATTATTATTATTATGCAATCTCAACATAGCTTTATAAAGACAAAATCTACCCAAACTAACCTTACGATTTATTAATGCAATGTTTTAAATGCAGTTGAGGACAGTGGTCAAATTGACTCAATTAGCACTGATTTTAGTAAGGCCTTTGATAAGTTGAACATATCAACCTTAATAAAAAAGCTACAAACCTTGGGATTGTGTGTGTTTAAATGTTGTGCGCTTGTGTATAATTTTAAGGGGATTTTAAGTGGTTTTATTCTTTATCAAAATCAAAAATCAAAATCAAAATCTTTATTTCATACCTGCTTAACAGCAGCGATCAATGATGGATGTACACGTCAAAAATATCAACTTATATCTAAATATTTATGAAAGACATAGACATGATAGGATAGAATTATAAATAAAATCAAGATACATATCTTAAAAGTCACTTGGACATATACTATTATTTAAGTAGTCTGACACCGAGTAGTAACCCTTTCCAATCAGGAATTTTTTTATTTTAGCTTTAAAGCATTTCGAGTTCAGAGATCTTATTTCATTAGGTAGGTTATTAAATAAAACTGAGCTAGCATAATCAGGCGATTTTTCGAATTTAGATAAGTTATGTCTAACTATTGACAGCTTATTTGCATTTCTGGTTTGGTAATCATGAAAAGCAGAATTGGTTGCAAATCTCCTTTCATTCATTTTTACATATATCAAAGCTCTAAAAATGTAAATACAGGAGAATGTCATAATTTTTTTTGCAATGAACACTGGTTTACAACTATCTGTGAATTTTAATCCATATATAAGGCGAATTATGCGCTTTTGTACCAAAAATACTCTATTAGAATCGACTGAATTACCCCAAAGAACAACAATATAATTTAAATGACAATACACCAGTGAATAGTAAACACTAAGGAGCGATTTCTCATCTAAAATGTTTCTTAGCTGAAGTATAGCAAAATATGCAGAATTACATTTGTTTGAAACATAATCGACATGACATTCCCATGTTAAAAACTGGTTTACAAGCAGACCTAAAAACTTACAGCTTTCTGATGATGGCAACGAAACAATATCAGTAACTGGCGAATTAATTCGACATCTAAAGTTAATATACACAGTTTTTTGCAGATTGAGTATTAAATTATTTTTTCTACACCAAGTTTCGAAGTTACTCATAACATTGTGAACTAAGTTCTGGAGTTCCTCAGACGTCCGCGCTGACACCACTACTGATGAGTCATCAGCAAACATGACGACCTTTCCCTTGTTGATGTGATTGGGCATATCATTTATGAAAATGAGAAATAGCAATGGTCCCAGCATGGAGCCTTGGGGCACTCCTATATCAATATCCTTTATATCGGAAACTGCTCGGTTAATTTGTACATAGAACTTTCTATCCGTGAGGTATGAGTACAATAGATTAGTCATACTTCCCCTTATTCCGTTGGCTGATAGTTTATTCATGATGAAGCCTATCTCAAGACTGTCAAACGCACGAGAGATCGAAAAAAAGACCCGCTACACATTGACCATCATCCTCACGCTTATATACTATTTGCATAAATGGCAGCCCCCTCTGTAGATTTATTGGCACGAAAACCATGTTGGGCCGCTGCAAGCACTTAATGTTTGTCCAAAAAGTTTACAATGCGATTATAATATAACAGTGATTGGTCTATAGTTCTCGGCACATTTGTTGTCCTGTTTCTTGTAAATTGGGATTAGCTTCCCAATTTTCAATTGATCTGGAAAGATACCAGTGCATACTGATTTATTAATCAAGTGTGCCAATGGCTCTGCTATGGAATCTTTAATTGTTTTCAATATAGTTATCGATATATTATCGCTACCTACAGTTTTTTTATTTTTCATGATATTAATAATTGCTAGAATTTCCCCTCTATCACAGGGCCGAAAATAGAAGGTTTCTGCAATTACAGAAGCTGGCATGGTGCACTGCGTGGATCTTCCATTAGGAAATTTTTCCTTTAGTTTCTCATGGGTAACACTTGAGAAAAAAGAAGAAAAATAATTTGCTACTTGCTTTGGCTCAGAGATTTCACCATCATCACTGTCAAGTTTTATTTGAGTTTTTTGTTTTAGTTTACCTAAACTTGCATTGACTACAGACTATATTGTTTTTTGTTTATTTTCACTTTGTTCAATAAGAGTCGCATTATAGTTCTTTTTTGACATATTAAGAATGTTTTGTTGCTTATAATAGGAATGTAGCTCATCATTATGAGATGTTTTAACAGAGTAAAAAAGTTTTTTTAATTCACAACCTTTGTTTAGGATATCTTCTGATAGCCAGCCTTTTTTAGTAGAAGCATTATTTTTTTGTTTTATTGGACAGTTTGCATCGATGCCAAATTTAATCAGTGCTACAAATTCAGAAAAGGCCTTATTTATATCATCACCAGCATCATATATTTCTCTAAAGTTTATGTTTTTCATATGTTGACTAAGCATATCTAGATTAAATTCCGAAATACTTCGGTAATACTCAAAACTTCCACCAGCTTGCTCTATTTTCTGTTGAGATATGTTCGATACAGAAACAAGTGCCTGATGGTCGCCCAAGTTTGGTTGTGTAACATAATTTAAAGTACTTGATTCCCTGTTATTACTTAAGATATAGTCAATTTTTGTACTACTTAAAATATTATTATTGTTTACTATTCGAGTTGGTTCGTTACTACTCGCCTCAAGATTAAAACTAGTTAAAAAGTCAACCAAGACCTTTTTGTCTGGTGTATTACTAAAATAGTTAATATTAAAATCTCCACAAATGTAAACATAGGTGGCAGCACTTAGACAATACAACACAGTCAAAGTTTCGAAAAAAATACGGAAACATCTCTGGTTGGAGAACGATAAACACTTTAAAATAATATAATGTGATTGGTTTCATTTGGCTACTGATGAAAAACTGTACATATTTTTATAAACGTTACAAATTTTGCATCACAAATAGTCGAATTATTTGAGAAAATAGAACTGCATTTTTGGTATTTAATTTCAAACAGTGAATCATTCGAAAAGAAAACGGATCTTTTATCGCTTACTACAACGTTATCTTTACCTATGCAAATTAGCTGATAAGATATTGAGATATTGTATTTTATTCTTATTCATTTAATTCAACTATTTAAGTTTATGGCGAATCCTATTCTTGCAGTCTGGCATGAGTTATCTAGCAGTCACTTGCTGAATATACATTTAAATTGTTTAGATTGCACTTTTCTAACTATATACTGTATGCTTAGTATTCTGAATGGCAGTCAGTTGAACATATTTGTAATTATAATATATAACGATATATTTTGTACTTTAGAAAAATAAATTGTTTTTAAAAAGCTATTCGCGTAGATCGATTAGTTAACTGGCGCAGTCGTACGGTATTTTCGGGATCGGTTGCCCGACCGAAAATATAGAACCTAACAGGACTGTTCATTGTGAGGTGTCGGAACATTCATTTTGGAGCTGTACCTTATAGTGATCGAAGATTGGCCCAAATTCGCCCAATTCTTGCAAAAGCCAGGACATTTGTGGGAGGACCAAATAGCCGACCAAGACCCTGACCTTATAATATAGGAAATGTGGAAGAAAATCTTCTGTGTTATGTAAGTGCAACAGATGTCTTTTTCTGACGTAAATGATATTATTAATCAATTAAACAATTTAAAAATCCAACAACCTTCAACTGACTCTGCTTCTAACCTTTCAGAAGTAAATATTTTATTAAATGGTACCGCAGGTAAAAGAAATAACTTTTTATCTGAAAATAATAGTAATAATATGGCTCAGTTTAAACCTGAATATTTAAATTGTGTGCCACAATTTGATGGCAGTCCTAATGATCTTAATAGATACTTAGCTGTATGTCAAAGTATAATAGATGCTTTTTATAAACCCAATGAACCTGATAATTTTCAAAATATTTATTTACTCAATTCAATAATAGGTAAATTATCAGGAAATGCAAAACTAGTGTTAGGTACCCAGAATGTTACAACTTGGAACGAATTAAAAAATATTTTAAGCAGACATTTCGCTGATCAGCGTGATGAAGCTTACTTAAACAGAGATCTAGTAATGCTTAGGCAACAAAATAACGAAAAACCTTGTCAATTTTATGATAGAATATTACATACCCTAAACCCTCTTTGTTTATATATAAATATACACGAAGAAAGTGATGCTGCAAAAACTTTAAAAAGAAATTTGTATAACGATTTAGCTTTAAAAACTTTTCTTTCGAGTCTTAAAGAACCATTAGGTACGACAATACGTTGTATGCGTCCAAGTGATCTCCCTCAAGCCATGCAATTTGTAACAGAGGAATACAACACACACTATTTTCAAAATGTTTCAAAACCTAATAATCAAAAACCACCTACACAACATTCTAGGAACACACATAATCAGTTTTATTCCCCACCCTCTAATTTTAATAGAAACACACAGTATGACACATTCAACATGCATACACCACACAACTTATTTTATAATAAACCAACATTTCCTTCACAACCTATTCCAGTAAGACCTAATTATAATCAAATACCAAGAAACTTTCCAACAAATTCACAAGTATTTAAGCCTCGATCGAATAATGTAAATGTATTTAAACCTAACCCAAATCAGTCGTTTCCAAAGCCGACGCCGATGAGTATATCGACAAGGCAGACAAATAACACATTTAGACCAACACCTGGCAATCGTCAACCATCATACATTAAAAATTATTTTAAGCCAAATCAGTCCCAGAATTTTATAACTGAAGAACTCTATAATACGAATACTATCGAACAAATCAACGAAACCCCGTATTATGCTCATAACATGGAAGGTAAAAATTATAATGACGACGATGAATATGTTACTAATATGCCACAAAATATAGGTCATGAAACACAAACAAGCAACGAGCTACATGTAGGTCAATACCCAGAAACATGTGATCGTGAAGGTTACGCTTCCTCGAGTAGCGATGGAAATTTTCCATATGCGACTCAAGACGACAACGAAACATAACGCCCGAGATAATATCACTTAACAACACTAATACTAGCGAGCTGTCATATATTATATTCCCTGAATATAATTTAAAATTTTTAATAGATAGTGGATCAACAAAATCATTTATTGACCCTAATCTTGCAAATTAATTTTATTCTAATTATGTAGTTTATGATCCATTTATTGTCTCGACAGTTTTTTAACAATCAGCACACGAATACAGTGTAAAAATTCCGGCGTCTCGCTTATTTAAATTACCAAGAAATAAATACTTAAAGTTCTACTTATTCAAATTTCATAATGTTTTCGATGACTTAATAGGACTCGACAATTTACGAGAATTGCAAGCTAATATTAATTATGACAAAGGTTTCTTAATAACTCCAACTGCTAGGATTAAATTGCAATTCCACAAAACGCAAAGCCAGATAAATAATATTACTATTTCGGCACGTACAGAACAAATCGTGAAAATTAAAACAGATATACAAGAAGGCGAGATAATAGTCCCGTATCAAAGGTTTCATAACTGTGAAATCCCAAATTGTCTAACAATCGCAAAAGATGGTTATGCATTAACCACTATCTTAAATAATACATGCCAACCGATAACATTAGATATCTCCGAGCCTTTTAGTGTTGAAAAATTTGATATTGCAAATATCGAAAATATTAATTTAAATAACTTTGATGATCAATTGACACCAATTAATTTTGACCCTAACCAAATTAGTACTAGCCATCTTAACGAAAAAGAAAAATCGAAAATCTTACAACTCTGTAAAGAATTTTCGGACATTTTTTATTATGAAAACATGCCTTTAACCTTTACAGGTAAAATAAAGAATTCAATTAAAACTACTGACGAGCAACCTGTATATACTAAATCTTATAGGTACCCTTTTGTACATAAAAAAGAAGTCGAATCACAAATAAATAAAATGTTAGAGCAAAAAATACTCCGTCCAAGTAATTCTCCGTGGTCTTCACCAATATGGGTGGTACCTAAAAAGGCCGATGCGTCGGGAAAGCAAAAATGGCGTGTAGTTGTAGATTTTCGCAAAATTAACGAGAAATCAATCGATGACAAATATCCGTTGCCTAATATCACCGATTTGCTAGATAAACTTGGCAAATGCCAATATTTTACAACCCTCGACCTCGCCAGCGGGTTCCATCAGATCGAAATGGATGCAAACGATATCCCAAAGACGGCATTTAACACCGAAAATGGCCATTTTGAATTTACGCGCATGCCTTTTGGTCTCAAAAATGCACCAGCGACCTTTCAAAGGGTCATGGATAGTATACTTCGAGGAATACAAAACGAAAAGTGTTTGGTATATCTCGACGATATTATCATATTTTCAACATCACTACAAGAACATGTTGAACGACTTAGGTCAGTTTTCCAAAGGTTACGCGAGTCTAACTTTAAAATACAGTTAGATAAAAGTGAATTCTTAAGACGAGAGGTAGCATATTTAGGTCACATAGTAACACCTGACGGAGTACGACCTAACCCAGATAAGATTCAGGCAATAAAAAATTATCCAATACCAAAAACCACAAAACAAATTAAAGGATTTCTCGGATTATTAGGATACTATAGACGATTTATAAACAACTTTGCAAAAATCACAAAACCTCTTACTAAATGTCTAAAAAAGGGCGCAAAAATAGAACATGACCAAGAATTCATTAACTGTTTCGAAACATGTAAAACTCTCTTAATTAACCAACCTATCTTACAGTACCTTGATTTCGCAAAACCATTTAATTTAACGTGTGATGCCAGTAATGTAGCTCTAGTAGGTGCCGTCCTATCACAAGGTAATATAGGTCAAGACCTACCAGTAGCGTAAGCATCACGGACACTTAATGATTCGGAACAAAACTACTCGACTATAGAAAAAGAATGCCTTTGCTTAGTATGGGCAACAAAATACTTTCGTCCATATTTGTTCGGACGTAAATTTAATATTATTACGGACCATAAGCCCCTTCAATGGCTTTTTAGTTTAAAAGATCCCAACTCCAAATTATTACGATGGTGAATCAAATTAGAAGTATTTGACTATAAAATTATTTACAAAAAAGGAAAGCTAAATACAAATGCAGACGCCCTGAGTAGAATCGAAATACACACTAAAGAAACTGATGGATTCTCAAATATCGTATCCTATATAAATGACTTCAATAAACAATTAGAAGAAGAAAGAAACACAAGCAATAATACCACAAGAGATAACGAAAATTTGGACCAAATGTCAATAGTGGCCCAACCTGATATCGAGGCACAGAACGAAACTGTTGACATACCAGCAGATGACGATAGTCAAACTATACATACAAATAACGAACAAGACCCCATAGTAGGTGTTCCAATAATTGAAACAGCTGTTAACTACGGCGCTAATCAAATAATAATTTCGCAAGTCTTACACTCACCAGCAAGGCCAAGAAGACTAATATTATTTGAAAAGAAAAGACGCCTTATAGTGCAATTATCAGAAAATAATTTCGAGAATGACATCTTACAGTTTATTAAAGAAAATGTAGTACCCGATAAACTATACTCCCTGTATTTCGAAAACCCTTCCACCTACGAACCTTTTAGATGGCCATCTCTTAGATTTAAAAGGTGTCTCACAAAACTTATTGACGTAATAGATAAAAATGAGATTCCAGAAATCATAAAAAATTACCACGAAAGTAAGACAAACCATCGTGGGATAGAAGAAACCGAAACACGTATAAAAGGAAAATATTACTGGCCTAATCTCAAAAACTCAATACAGACATACATTAATGAGTGTGAAATTTGCCAACAAAGCAAATATGAACGACATCCAATAAAAATGGAAATGAATATTACTCCAACTGCCACGAAATCCTTCGATATTATCCACCTAGACACGTATACCTTAGACAAAGAGAAGTTTCTAACTATCATTGATAGTTTTTCTAAATATGCACAGGCATATCATTTGCAAACATTATCTGGTACAGAAGTATCGGATAAACTAATTACTTTCTTCTCACATCACGGAATACCCACCAAAATTGTTGTTGACAACGGGACAGAATTCAAAAATACTGTTGTAACAGAACTATTACAACTTCATAAAATAAAAGTACATTTTTGTTCTCCGCACCATCCACAGTCCAACGGTGTCATCGAGAGGCTTCATTCCACCTTATCTGAACACGTAAGATTACTAAACAATCAGGGATTTCTTAAAACACCAATTTCTCAAAAAATAAAATATGCTATTTTAGCATACAATCATACTATTCATTCTGCAACTAACTTCAAACCGATAGACGTGATAAATGGACACATTAGCCCCAATGACCCCTTTAACTTAACGTTAGATCAGTTGTTGATAACAGATTATGTTACCGAACATAAAGATAAAACAAAACTCCTCTACGCAAAAATCAATGAACAACTAATAAATAAAAACGAGCAAGTAATACAAAAAATTAATGAGGACTGTGATAAACCAAATATATTCACACCAGAACAAAAAATATATGTCAAAAAACATGTACGACAAAAACTAGGCAATACATTTTTACCACCCACACAAATAGAAAATATCGACTCTATTCGAAAAACAGTAACAACACCCACACATGCCAAAATACATATGGATAACCTCAAACGACCCCTTAGAAATAAATACAGTTTCGACACATAACATTAAATTACCAAAATTAAATGAATTACACATGCCCACGGACTATATAAAACCTCACTAAGTATTACAAGATATGACTCAATAACTATAACATAACTTTTATTAAAACTATAACAAGAAACACACAATTTTAACACCAGCTATTATATTTCAGCATTGTGCATGCATACTGCAGCCAAGGACAGGTTAAAATACGACGCTTGGACGATAACCCCGGAATATTACCCATTAAACTAGGGAATGCAAAAATGAAAGACTATACCTACACCATGATGCATTATTACGATTTAAATTTGATAATTACAGAAATAAATAAACTGAATCTCAGGTCAAAAAACGTGACTTCATTGCTAGACACACATACCGAATATTATGTTGATGTTAGCAATTATTTAAAAATACTGAATTTAACACAAAATCGAGTAGAAACCAAATTAAAAGAATTATTACCTAATCATAATAGAATTAAAAGAGGATTAGTAAATGGCTTAGGATCAATATTTAAAGCTGTGACAGGGAACCTTGACGCATCCGACGGAGATCACTTTGAAAACCTTATTCAAAATTTACAAAACAACCAAAATAAGTTACAAGCAAGCATTTTGAAACAAAACTCACTTTCTTTAACAATAATCCAAAAATTTAACCATACAATAGAACAGATAGGTAATAATGAAAAACTTTTGGATTCAAAAATAAATCAAATTGCATTTATCGTTCAAAAATCTACTTACAGAGAAAATTCTCTTTATATTAAAGATGTAATTAATCAAATTATCAATGTATTTGAAATAATTGATTCGATTCTCCAAGACATAGAAAACTCTTTAACATTTTCGAAATTGAAAATTATACATCCAAGCATAATAAGAATGGAGGACCTTTTTTTCGAAATAAAAATTTTGAAAAAACGTATAGGCTTAAAACAAATGCCTATACCAGTAACATTGGAAAACATCTTACTTCTTGAAAAAATAATTCAAGTTGAAGCATTCATTTTTAATAATAAAATAACCTATCTCCTTCATGTTCCAATAACAGCCCCTGAAACTTTCGATTATTTTTACCTTTATTCTGTTCCTATATACTGTCAGAGTCTGTTTAAGGTTGTTTTACCGCGTAATAAATATGTAATAAAAAATCAGTTGCACTACGCATACTATGGACAAGAGTGTCAAAAAATTATGTCCGAGGACTACCTCTGCACAAAGGAAGATCTCAAAGAAATCCAAGAAAACAGCCCTTGTGACGTAAAACTTCTAAACTCCGACAAAAACACCTCCATATGTAAACAGACCAAAGTCAAGTTAACCGAGCCAATTGTCAATCAATTAGATCAAACTGATCAATGGATATTGGTTCTTCCTACTAAACAGTCAATCAAAATTAAATGTGCAGGTCAAGAAGAAATCCAAAAACTTATGGGCACCTATTTATGCCATATTCCAACCGGATGTCAAATCAACGTAAATTCGTTAATAATAATTAACGAAAAAAGAAATATCAAGTCCACTCAACAGCCAATCCTTTTTCCGGACTTCGAAAAAGTAACAACTTTCCTGCCTACATTAAATTTAAGTTTTCATCTACAGGACCTGAAGTTAGACGAACTGCATCTCCTAAGTAAAGAAATCTAAGAAAACGAACCATATTTAAGTTTCAAAGAAATAAGAAGACTCCCAAGTATAGGAACTGTCCTCCTATATGCCATGGTAATCATTTGCATTTTATTCCTGGTGTACAAGAAGTTTGCGCCAAAAATGAAGAAAGACGTCCCCAGAGAAAACACCGAAATTCAACTACCCCTTTAAATTTTGGCAGTTGAAACTTATGGGGGGAGGAGTTATCTAGCAGTCACTTGCTGAATATACATTTAAATTGTTTAGATTGCACTTTTCTAACTATATACTGATGCTTTGTATTCTGAATGGCAGTCAGTTGAACATATTTGTAATTATAATATATAACGATATATTTTGTACTTTAGAAAAATAAATTGTTTTTAAAAAGCTATTCGCGTAGATGGATTAGTTAACTCATGTCTAGATTTAACAATGTATTTTTGTGTGCTCTGTAAATAATTACAAGTTTTAAAGGTTTATTTTTGAAATAATATGTGTGATTGGTACTGTATTGTAGCTGTGAAAAAACTGTATTTGTTGCGAAAAGTGTATATATATTGAGTTTTAAAATAATGTGGTAATTTGGAGGATTTAAGTGCAATTTTGGAAGATTTAAGTTAAAATTTAATTCAAGAGTTTAAAAACCTATATGTAAAAAACACTATATTGTTTGCTTATCTCCACCTTATCTACAAATATTCAAATTTACTGATAGGAAGCCAGTGGCCAGTGTGATACTTTATTTCTTTATTATTTTCGCTATGCGAAGGGAATTCCCTGTTTTTGCCACAAGCAATATTGGAATCATCTTTTTTTGTGGAGCAGTGGTCAATTTATTTACATGAAAAGTAGGTCAGTGTCAAGGACCTTCCTTGTTGTTGTTTACTGTTTGTGGATGCATTTAATAGACTTATAATATTAACAGGTCCGACTTTGTAGTTATTCCATTAATTGGGTGATATTACAATGGATTCAGATGGCAAATTCAAATGTTGCAAAAATAAAAATTTTGAAAATTTTGTATGCATTAGCTGTTATGGAATTTTTCATCCAAGTTGTCTAGATAGACGAAATACTTTTAAGAAATTGGGTGGACACAAGATATACTGCAATAAAAAATGCAAACAAAAATATCTAGATCAGTCTTGTCCTGCATCCATTGATACTAAACTAACGTCATTACATAGTGAACTTCAGGAAAAAGAGGCGTTATTGGAAAATCTGCAGGATGAAAAACATGAACTAATCACAGGTTTTTCAGAAGAAATAAAACAACTTCAATCAGAAATCAAGGCTAAGGACAATTTTATAAAAAAAGAAGTCTCAAAGTTTTCAGGATGATGCTATTGAGATTGAACAAAACTTTGAAAAAAAGATTGCAGAGCAAAGGGATCAGGTTCTAAACCTAAATAAGCATATATCTCAGATTTCGGGTGATAATATTAAACTTCAAAAGGATAACATGATACTTGGCGCCGATTTAAAAAAATTACAGGAAAATTTTGATGATCTTATGAAAACGAATAGGGATATGATAGAAACAATAAGAACACTAGAAAAGGGCAATTCCTGGTATGGTAATGAAATTTGCAGGATACGTGGTGACTTAAATAAGTGTAACAAATTGTCAAGTCGGATGGATTTAAGACAAGTTTGTATAGCTGGTTGTGCTGATTTAAGGAAGCTAATGATATTGTGTGATCAACAAGGCCGAAATATTGACAAGTTAATCAATCGTAGAACAGGAGTGTTTAAAACTGAAAGTGTGATTAAGCCAGGCGCTCAATTTTCAACTATTATTGAAAATATTGAAGTGCTGACAAGAAACTACACCAACATTGACACTGTTCTGATTATTGCAGGTTTGAATGACTTTAAAAATTTTAATATTCCCTCTGTACACTTGATAGTCGATAAGCTATCTTTATGTAAACACACAAACATTTTAATCAGCTCTGTACCTTTTGGCAAATTTGATGAAGGTTCTGAAAATTGTATATTTAATTTTAATTCTAAACTTAAAAAGTGTCTCTAACGTTAAACTATTGGAAAGTAATATAAATAATTCATTAGTAAATAAATCTATGTTAGCGGGTAGGATAATTGACGAAATTTGTGAAACAAACAAGACCTGCCGAGTAAATTGTAATTTTGGTACCTATGACATACCTCAAAAGCCACTTTCAACTGGTTCAAAACCCGATAGCCTACCTTTACCATGTTCAGTGTCGGTTGATTTTTTAGTGAACAACAGTCGTCTGAAGAGTCCACCATAGTTAACAAATCTAACAACAACAAAGTGCCTGTGATGTTATTGAACATACAATGTATTAGAAATAAGACTGACGAATTACAATTATTTTTAGAAAGTCTTGATTATCCAGACCTTGTTTTAATTACAGAGCACTGGCTTGGGCCAGGGGAATTAGTGCATTTGCCTAAATATTCTATAATTGCCTCCTACTGTAGATCAAGGATGTTGCATGGTGGTACACTTATACTTATTGAAGAATCATTTAAGAATAAAACCGACTTTCATGTAATTAATAACTATGATTATCTCATAACTGATCAAGTTTTTGAATTTAGTCTAATCACGTCCAGTAGTTGTAATATTTATTTTTTATGTAAATATCGAGCACCATCAGGTAATATTATTGAATTTTTAAAGAAGCTGGATTTTTTGTTGAGTCAAATTCCTCACAAAAGTCGGGTCTTTTTGGGTGGTGACCTGAATGTTGATTTCTTGGTCAGTAGTAACAATTCTTTACAATTAATTAATCTGTTTAACTGTTATGAGTTGAAAATGCAGGTATACTTTCCCACTCGCTTAAGTCTGTGCTCACAAACATTACTAGACTATATTTGCTCAAATTTTGATGTACTTTGTCAGGTTGTGAATGCTGGTTTGTCTGATCATGAGGCTGTGTTGTGCCATTTTGTACACAAAGCCACTGACACATCTAAAGATAAAACTTCTAAAAGATATGGTCGTCTGCTGACAGGGAATAATTATAGAAAATTTTCACATCTATGCTCAGCCTATCACTGGAACAGTGTTCTTCAGATGGAAAATCCTCTTGAGGCTTATCATGCTAAAATCATTGAAATATTTAATATGTTTTCCTATAGTAAACATCAAACATAAAGTTAAAAAACCTTGAATCACTAAAGGATTGAAAGTCTCATCTAAAAACATGAGATGTCTTCGCATGTTAAGAAAATATTTTTTGAACAACATTGCTTTATTAGTCATTTTAATAGATACAGAAACATCTATCGAAAAACCATTAAAGTTGTTAAGCAGCTTTACTACTATAATCGAGTAAATACCGCAGGAAATAAACAAAGGGAAATCTGGAATATAGTTAATGAGCTGCGAGGCAAGAAATCTGGTCATTTGATTAACACTAATTTAAGGGCAGATGAATTGAATCATTTTTATTGTACTATTTTACAACAATTGAGTAGTAATCTTACTGAGGACTCCATCAACCCCTTATCCTTTCTCAAGCATGTGTCTGTACCTCAGACATTCTATTTTACACCTGTTAGTCAAGAGCCATTCTTCAAGACATAAAAAATAAAAACTCCTCAGGTTGGGATGAAATTTCAATCAAAATTTTCCAGAACATCCCCAACTCTGCGTTGGAAACTCTTGCAGATGCTATCAATTTGAGTATTCAAAATGGAACTTTCCCTTCTCTCCTCAAAATGGCCACTGTCATTCCTTTATTCAAAGGAGGTGACAAAGATCTACCCTCTAATTTTAGGCCAATTTCTTTGCTCAGCAAGATTGTGGAAAAAGCAGTAAAAACTAGAATGCTTGCTTTTTTGGATAAACACAAACTGCTTTCAGATGCACAGTTTGGTTTTCGATTCTGATAATGCTATTTTTCATTTTATGGAAGAATTGTATCTGTGTCTCAATGAGGGAGAGGTGGCTTCGGCGGTGTTCTGTGATTTGACGAAGGCCTTTGACTGTGTCTGTCACAGGATACTACTGAGGAAGCTTGAACTCTATGGTTTTAGGGGCGCATTTTTGGAGTGGCTTACATCATACCTTAGTGACCGTCATCAGAATGTCCGTTTTCAGGGGGAACTGTCATCTAAACTTGGGATAACCGCGAGTGTGCCTCAAGGATCTGTTCTTGGACCGCTTTTGTTTTTGATATATGTTAATGACCTGCCTTCCTTCATTCGCAACGGACAGTGCACCTCATTTGCCGATGATACCACAATTTTATGGCATCACAAGAATCCCGACATTCTAAATGATATGATGAGATCTGACCTGCGTAACATACAAGAATGGTGCAAAGCAAATCATCTGTCATTTAATGTGGCAAAAACCAACATTTTAAATTTTAAATGCCACATAAATGAAATTTTGTTTGATGGTCAGGCTATAAAAAACATGACAGAAAACAAATTCTTAGGGTTGTTTATAGACAATACATTGAAATTTGAGGTACATATTAATAATTTGTACTTCGTACAGTCAGAAATGAATTAAACGAAACAGTGGCAAGGAATGTCTATTTTTCAGTTATCGAAGCACATTTAAGATATGGAATATGTTTTTGGGGCTCTTACTGCAATAACTTATTTCGGTCGATTTTCGTCCTGCAGATGCGTTCTATAAGATACTTGTACTGCATGAAACCTCGTGATTCATGTAGGCCTGTACTTAAATCAAAAAAAATCTGACTTTAGCAGGTCTGTTTATATTGGAGTCAGTGTGCCTGATGCACAAAAAGTATTTGGACAGAATTCATACCGTGTCTTTGGTGGGCACCCGCAGCTCTTTCAATATTGGTCTACCTATACCTTCGTCAGCTCTAACTAAAAATTCTATTTTTTATACCTCGAAAAAGATGTTGCCTGTCATTGAGTACTTTTTACTTTAGACAATAAAGCATATTTTGACTTTGACTTTGACTATTATAGCTAAAAATGAACAAACAGTTCCGGTTTTAGGGTATTTTATATTGTGATTGAAATTTGAGTAGGGGAGCAGTGTCTCTTGAATTTGAGTAGCTTTAAGATAGTATTAACTGATTTTTTTTTTCTATTTGTTTTATACTTTGTACTTCTTATTGACTAGAACCTTTAAATTTCAGCGTACTTCATTCGCAAATATTTGTCCTAATACAACTTAAGTCACGAAAAATAAGAGTATAATGGATCAAACGTTTTGGTGTTGTAAAAAAGAATTTAATAACTTCATATGTATCACTTGTTACAATATTTTACATCCTAGTTGTAAGGCGAGAATGAAAATTCACAAAACTGTAAAGGGTTATAGGGTTTATTGTTCTCTTGAATGTGAAGAGGCCGACATAAAGGGAGACAACTTAGGGCGTTATCTTTTGGAAATCGAGAAAAAAAACAAATTGATTCATGAATTGGAGGTAGAGTTGGACCAAATTAGGACGGACAACTATGAAAAAATTAACAATTTAAATGACGATCTGGCTGATGCCTATTTGGAAATCAAAGCTAAAGATTCACATTTTGTAAAAGAACGAAAAAGAACAGAGGACTTTACCGATGAGGTGTATCTAAATGAAGAAACACTTCTTGGACGAATTAAGGAAAAGCACGACGCTATAACCAAATTTAATAAAGACATTATCGAGATGTCTAAGAAAAATTCATCATTCACTGAAGATATAAGGAATCACAGACCAGTCTGTTATGCTTAAAAATTAAATCTTAGAGTTAAGAACACTTAATCAAAGCATGATTGCGTCAATTAGAGAACTGGAAAGCGACAACGATGTCTATTCCAAAGAAATTCACAGGCTTAATGATGAGCTGAAAAAGAAGTCTGAAGTTACTAACGTAACTGAGGACGTTGGAACTGCAATTTCACAAGGTGGTCACAATTTTACTCAAAAGAAAAATCATCAAATATTAGTTGTCGGAGATGAAAATGCTCGCGGTTTTGTCACCCTTTTAAAATCATGCATGAAAGGCAAAATCGATGTTAACTGTCAATGGTCTAGGAAACAAAGCTTCGATGACTCCTCCTCGCTTTGTATTTCTCTATCCAAAAACTCTACAAAAAATGATTACATTATCATGCTTTGCGGTTCAAGGAACAGCAGCATACTTCCTACCTTTACTATGCATGATTTCTTCTGGACTATTAAACTTTAATGATAAATACAACCTGATACATCATATTTGTAACCAAATATCTTCTCAACCTTACAACGGTGAGGCAGGCAACTTGGGAAAGAACTGTACCAACTCCGAATCCCCAGTGATTGATTTGGCTCAGTCTGATAGCAGTTTGGATAATACAGGGATAAATCATCAAAATTTTCAACAATCATCAAACAAAGCAAATTAGCTATATATTTCCAAAATGTCAGGGGTCTGCGAACAAAAACTGATCGACTTTTGACTAGCACTCACTCATCTGACTTCGACATAATAACCCTATCTGAAACATGGCGAAATAGTAACTTTTTGGATTCTGAGATATTTGATGTCCGATATAGTATGTTTTGTAAAGACAGAAGCTATGAGGAACTTAACTGTCAGCGTAGCGGTGGAGTTTTAATCGCAACCTCTAACAATGTTCAAGCTTCTCTCATTTGCACTCCCTTATGTACCTATTATGATGATGTCTGGGTTCGCTTGACTATTGGGCATTCAAAGCTGATTATCTGTTGTGTATATATTCCACCTAGTTCTTCTCTAGAATGTTATCAGTCATTTTGCAGCACCTGTGAATCATTAAGGAATAGATATGAGAATTATTAATTTATTTTGTATGGCGACTTCAACCTACCCCATATTCATAGGTCTTATGACGATGACACGTTGATATCTATCGCACTGCATTCACCTACTGCAGAAACCTTAATTGACTCTATGTTCTTCCTAGAGTTACATCCCCGGCCGAATTTTGGACTTGATTTTTGCTGACGAATTCGTCGGAACTTCGGTTTTGCTCTGCCCTGATCGTCTAATTGACATGGATTCCTATCATCCTGCTATTGAATGTTACTTTAGCTTTCAACATATACCCCAACTTAAAAATATTAACCAGTCTACTTTCTATCAGTTTGATAGGGCTAATTTTGTTCAACTAAATACTTTTTACACTAATACTGAGTGGTATTTTCTAAAATCTCTTTCTGACGTCGATATGATGGTTGTAAAGTTTTACGAAGTTATTTTGGTGTCAGAAATATTCCTGTTGGTTTGGCCGAGAATTACGTAAGCTTATAGCACAGAAAAACCAAATATTACAAAAAGTACAAAAGGTCTGGTTTGCCTTATGACTCTGACGTCTACTCAAACATCAGGCGGGAGGTCAAGTTGAGAAGTGACATGTGTTATTTGATGTTCTTTAGTAACACAGAGCATCTTATTCTGGAAAATATTACATACTTCTGGTCTTATGTGAAAGTCTGAAAGGTTCCTCGAGCTTACCTGGCGTGATGCAGCACCATGACCAGGAACTTTATGACAGTAATGATATAGCAAATGCTTTCGCCGCACATTTTCAATCCTGTTATTTCAATTACCCTAATGTAGATATAGATAATATCCACCCTGATGAATTTTGCACTACCTTATCTTACTATAGTTTTACTGAAACTGAGATAAGTGAGAAATTGTTGCATTTGGACGTCTCCAAAAAAGCTGGACCTGACGGAATACCCCCTGTGTTGTTGAAAAACTGCTGCTCATCACTCATATATCCATTGAAAATACTTTTTCAAAGATCAGTGGATGATGGATACATTCCTTCATTATGGAAGAATTCTAATCTCTTTCCTATTTTTTCTAGTTCACAGATTGATAACACCTTCAGTAACATATTGGATGAGGATTTGTTAAACTGTTCTATATACATAACAAATATCTCTGATCACTATGGTCAAATCTTAAATTTTAATATTCCAAGACAAGTAAGTAAACAGAAATTTATTAGAAAACGCTTTTTCACTCATCAAAATATAACCGCATTTACTAACTATCTAAGAAATGAGGACTGGGAGGCAGTATTTCAGGCCATAAGTGTCGATGAAAAATATTTAACATTCTTCAACATATTCTATTATTACTTTGATATATCCTTTCCAATTACAACTTCCCGATCCAAGGATTCCCATCAGAATTGGGTAAGTGCTGAAATAAAAGAATACTCTGCTTATATCAAGGACCTTTATGTTTGGTATAGGCAAACAAATAATATGGTCATCTATAATCAATATAAAGCAGAAAGAAAAGAATATAGAAAGTTTATATCAAATTATAAGAAATGTGTTAACGATAATAAAATATCTAATTCTAATAATAAGGTTAAGTCAGCATGGAATATATTTAAGGTTGAAACAAAAAAACATCACATGCTAAAATCTCATTAAGTTCTGGGTTAGAGGGGACTACAGAAGATCCCTTGGTTATTGCTGAACTGTTCAGCAAGCACTTTAACACACCTGTCAATACTCATTTAAGCTCAAAAGAGCAACCTAAAATTAGTCAGAACCAAACTCTATTTCTCACACCTGTAGATGAATCTGAATTATACAGAATTATGATGGACCTTCCAAACAAATTTTCTGCCGGACTTGATGAGATACCAGTATGCATTTTGAAATATGCAGCCGAGTTTGTTTGTACTCCATTGGTCAATACAATGAATGAGAGTTTCATATCTGGTAGTTTCCCTGCAAAGCTGAAAGAGGCAAAATTAGTCCCTATTTTTAAAAAAGGAAAACCACATGAAGTAAGCAACTACAGGCCGGTGTCACTATTGTCACCGATGTCGAAGGTTTTTGAAAGAGCAATATATACAAGATTAATGAGTTTTTTACATAAATACAATATCCTAAGCGACAACCAATATGGCTTTAGACCAAGTAGATCTACAGAAATGGCAGTTTTTAAAGCAATAACCTACATTACAGAAATGGTAGACAGGAATGAAAAAGTCGCAGGCTTATACTTCGACCTTTCGAAAGCCTTCGACACCATTGATCACCAGCTATTGATGGCCAAACTAGAGGCATATGGACTGAGAGGAGCAAGTGCCGCATTATTAAGTTCATATCTCGCAGAAAGACAACAGTGTGTCTGTATCACTGAGGATGGCAAGCAATATTTCTCAAAGGCTATTGAAATGAGGCAAGGTGTCCCTCAAGGCTCAATATTGGGTCCCATTTTGTTTTTGCTGTATGCGAACAGCCTCAAGGATGGATTTGCCTCGGGACTGGTGTGTCAGTATGCAGATGACTCATCCGTAATGCTGGGATATGGCTCCGTGGCGGAGTTGTCTGGGGGATGTTCGAGTGCAGCGGAGCAAATGCAGAGATGGTGCCAGAGTAATTGCCTAACTTTAAACGCCGACAAGACTGGTCTACTAACATTTGAAAAAACATCATTAAAAAGCTACTCTTTATATGTTAAATGAATGGTAAATCTATCCTTGAACTTAACAGCATCAAGTTTCTGGGGGTCATCATTGATCTGACTTTGAGTTGGGAGGTTCATACCCAGGCTCTTCAATCTAGGTTGAATAGCTTTTGCGCTTTAATACGCAGAATTAGAAATTCACTCTTCATAGAGAGTATTCGCATTTTCTATTTCGTCTGCGTGCAATCCAATCATAAGCTATGGTATTGTATTTTGGGGTTCCTCAAAATATGCTAATAATATATTTAAAACACAAAAGCGTATCATCAGATATATTCTCAGATTGCATCCTCAAACATCTTGTAAACCTCATTTTAGTAGTCTGGGTATTTTAACAGTACCATCACTATATTTCTTGGCACTGGTAATGTTTGTAAAAAAAAATCCTCATCTATTCTATACCAACATAGATTTTTATTCTGAATCAATGATGGCTGTAACTAGAAACAGACATGGTCTTAGTGTACCCTCACACAACTCAACCTTTTTCGAAAGGGGCCCTTACTATCAGGCTATAAAAGCTTTTAAGACACTGCAAAACAATATATCAAGTACTGCAAGTACTAATATGTTCCGCAAGGCTGTGATAAGGTACTTGCAGAGTAAGTGCTTTTATTCATTTAAATTTGAATTTTAATTACCATTACCAAAAGTTTTTTTATTGTATCTATTTTATTTTATTGTATTTACAATATTTTAAGTTTAAGATAAGTATAGAGATCTTAGTGCCATTTGTAATTTTTTAAAAAATTTTAATCTGTAAATTTTTAAAAAAATTTTAATCTGTTTGTAAATTTTTGTGTCTAATATTAAAATAATTTATATACATTGGTATGCAAGTCGTAATCCACTTTTTTGTTGACGTTTCTTTGTCATTGTAAAAAATGATTTTGTTGGAAATAAAGATATTATTATTATTATTATTTTTAAATCTGGAGATAAATCTAATATCGCGAACTGTCGTGGCATATATTTACTCTCTACCATACCTAAAGTTCTTGAAGCCATTCTTACCGACGAAATATTTAATACATTTAAAAATTACATAATACCTGAACAACATGGTTTTTACAAGGGACGTTCAACTGCTACAAACCTCGCTGTGTATAAGAACTTTCTTGTTACCAATATTGAGGCTGGAAATCAAGTTGACTGCATCTATACAGACTTGTCCAAAGCTTTTGATAGCATTTGCCACTCTTTGCTGATGAAGAAACTGTCTAATGTTGGTATATCAGGAAAGTATCTGGAGTGGATTAGATCCAACTGTTTCAGCGCCGTCAGCGTGTGATTGTTTGTGGCTTTGTTTCACATGAAGTGTTTGTGATGTCAGGTGTTCCCCAGGGTTCACATCTGGGGCCTGTTCTTTTCTTATTGTTTATTAATGACGCTATATCATGTTTTACTTCATCTCAATGTCTTTTGTACGCGATTGACCTTAAGTTTTATAATGTTAATAAAATAAATATTGAACAGTAATAATAATAATAATAATAATAATAATAATAACAACAGTTTATTAACGGAAAGTTACAATATAACTGAATCCATTTCATCACATACATTGGATACATTCTTACAAAAAAATTAAGTATTGTATTAAATCTATTAATAAGTTAGTGTAAATAATTAGCATTTAATACATTTTTTTTTTTAGTTTAAATTTAAAAGTATTCAGAGACATGTTAAACATATCAATATCCTCCAAGGCATTCATTTCCCGACACATTCTTGACAAGGGACTGTTGAATCCATAGTTTGTTCTGTGATAAGGAACATTAAACAAGTTATGTCTTCTGTTAACCCTTTGTGGAACAGATATAGCAATCGAGCCAAGCAGATCTGGGGCATCAACTATAGAGTTCACTATTTTATAAAGAAAAATAAGATCTATATAGACACGTCTTTTTGATAATGGAGGTAGATTTGAGGCGAGTCTCATATTTTCATAATCAACCTGGTCTTGGGGTATCCCTGTTTTAAAGGCTAGGAACCTAAGAAATCGGTTTTGGATTCTTTCCAAATTTTCAATATAAATCCCATAGTATGGCGACCAAATTGGAGAAGCATATTGCAAAATTGAACGTATCAGGGAACAATAAAGCATCCTCAAACAATCAATATTATAGAAATCAGTTAATGTTCTTTTTATTAAGCCCAACAGCTTCAGGCATCGATTGGTAATGTCATTAATATGTAAGTCAAAGCGAAGACTACTGTCCAACAAGACACCCAAATCCTTCACAAAATCAAGACGAGTGATTAATTTATCAGCCAGTGTATAGTTGAAAATTACACAGCTTGGTTTCCTATGGAAACTAATAACTGAACATTTTTTAAAGTTAAGATGCATGAAGTTAGACTGGCACCAATTTGTGTGCTGATTCAAATCACTCTGCAAACCAATACAGTCATTTATATCCTCTATTTTATTGCAAATTTTCAGATCATCCGCATATAATAAATAATGGCTAGATGTAATTACCTCCCCAATATCATTAATGAAACAGTTGAAAAGCAATGGAGCCAAGTGTGAACCCTGGGGTACCCCAGAGGTCACCAAGATATCTGAACTCACTGTAGATAGAAGTACAATTAAAGCAGCTAAAGGGCTTCACTATGCCAGTCGACTGAAGCAATCCACAAATGAACAGAGGGAGAGATGCAGGATTGTTAAGGAACTGTGTGGAGAAAATGGTCAGACAACCTGTTCCAATCTGACTTGTCATCAGTTAAATTCCTTTTACTGCACTGTGGCCGTTAACTTGTCCTCTCATATAAATCCCACAAAGGATCCTTTGACCTTCCTTGATGGTATATGGGTGAGAGATACATTATTTTTTGCTCCAACTGATATAAATGAAATTAAAGATACCTTTACAGAATTAAAAAATAAGAATACATCTGGCTGGGATAATATTTCTTTGAGGATACTTTAACATTTACCCGCTATCGCACTAAAGACGCTTGCAGAGGCAATAAATTTGTCTTTTCAGAGTGGTATTTTTCCCCCTTCCCTAAAGAGAGCAAAAGTTATTCCACTTTTTAAAGGGGTGACCTTGAAGTGCCCTCTAACTTTAGACCTATTTCATTGCTTCCATCATTGGCTAAAGCTGGTGAAGAGGCGAGTCGTTGACTTCGTTGTGGCGCACAATCTTGTTAGCAGTATTCAGTTTGGTTTTCAAGCATCCAAAAACACAAATGATGCAATTTTTTCTTTCCTTAACAGCTTGTATACAACTCTGAACTATGGAGAAGTTGCCGCAGCAGTATTCTGTGACCTTACCAAGGCATTTGATTGTGTAGATCATAGTGCTGTTGCGAAAACTTGAAACATATGGATTCAGAGGTGCAACTTTGACCTGGATAAGTTCTTATTTGTCTGGGCGCTATCAGTCAGTAGTGTTTAATGACAGGGAATCAAGTGAAAGAGAAATTGTTTCTGGTGTTCCTCAGGGATCTGTTTTGGGCCCGCTTTTGTTCTTGTTATATGTCAACGATCTGTCCATTTCGGGAGTGTTTACGATGTTTGCTGACGCTATGACAACTCTCTGGCATAATAAGGACGCTAATCAAATGGAGCTTGCCATCAAAATGGATTTATTGAAGATAAAGGAATGGTGCGATTCCAATTTCTTAACTCTGAATGTATCAAAAACAAATATTGTTTCTTTTGTGTCAGATTGGTGAAATGTCTCTTGACTCTCAGGTTTTGGGAAATTTGAAAGTTAATAAGTTTCTGGGTTTGTATATAGATGGAAAATTAAATTTTGAAGCACATATCTTAAGTATGAATGTTAGCTAAGGGATGTTTTGCCTTAAGGGTTGTTGCTCGGGAGCTGAGCATGTCCATGGCAAGGAATATTTACTTTGCTTTGATTGAGTCCCATTTACGTTATGGAATATGTTTTTTGGGATCTTGCTCTAATCAGTTATTTAACATGGTCTTTGTACTGCAAAAACGTGCAATTAGATATATGTGTTAAACTACCCTTCAGGGAGTCATGCAGACCTTACTTTGTAAGTCAAAAAATTTTAACTTTACCCTGCATATTTATATTAGAAACAGTCTGCCTTGTGCAAGCTCTCGACTCACTTCCCTGCCTATTCCCTCTTCGACCCAGAAATCTATAATTTTTAACAGCAAAAAAATATTTAATCATCTACCCTCAAATATAAGGGGCATTTCTAATTCAAGACATTTTAAGCGAGAAGTGAGAAGCCTATTGATTGGGAAAGCCTACTATTCAGTTGCTGAATTTTTTAACGAATCATTTAACTGAATATGTAAATACTTTTTGTAATAGTTATTTTTGTATTTTATGCTTTACATTTAAATCTGTTTTGTGTTTTTGTGTTCACTCTGTGCTATGTTTTTTATACATCTAAGTACTATATGTTGAAGTTTTAATTTTATACTTCTTAAATTGAATATAATACGCATTACAGCAATTTATATATTTTTATACGATCATATTTTATTTTAATATACAACTTTGTATTTGTTCGTTTACACAGTTAAATTGACTTGCTACTAGAGTATATATTGCCAAAAATGACAGGACTTGTTTTTGTTGTTGCTTAGTTTAAGTTTGCTTGCTTTGTATATGAGATTTTTCTTAAATTACAATAAAGCTGTTTTTGACTTTGACTTTGTTGTTGATCCCGATTCTGACGGTCTACCGTGTGATCTGGTTAGATTTGCGAAGTGGTGAGTTTTAATTTTTTAACTATAAATGTGTCTAAATGTAAATCTATCAGCTTTTACAAATGTCAGAATCCAATCAGAACTTGCTATACTATTAATAATTTAAACATTGAAAATTTTGCATTATTTAATGATCTTGGAGTAATTTTTCAATCTGATTTGACTTTTAATCTACATATGGATAGCATAGTTCTGAAAGGACCTAGACTGCTTGGTTTTATTAAAAGACATACTAAGCTCATGAATGATACAAAGGCGCTTACGTGTCTATATAACTCTTTAGTTCCCAGTATTTTAGAGTATTGTTCCGTCATATGGTCTCCATTTTATGCTTGTCACGTAAATAGAATTGAAAACGTTCAAAGTAAGTTTGTAAAATATCTTTTGTATAAGTTTAAATTTCCATCTAATAACATAGCCTATGAAACCAGGCTTTTACTGTGTGGCTTTAAAAGTCTTGAATGTCCATGTAGAAATGCTTACTTGTTATTTCTCTACAAACTTGTCAACGGTATATTGAACTGCAGTAGTCTTTTAAGCTTAGTTTTAATTCTAGTACCAATGAGACGTACTAGACAACTGCAATTATTCTATGAACAATATCACCGAACTAATTATGGTTTCAGCGCCTTTGCAGATCGTTTACTTTATAACTATAATAGATTCTTCTCTGATTGTGATATTTTTTACCTCAGTCAAACCTCATTAAGAGGAATACTTAATAGTTGATTTTAAATGTATGTTAACTAGACTATGGTGTTTTTTTTTTGTTGTCTATCTCATTCTTCTTCCTTTCTTGTAATTTAGGCTAAGTAGAGTACCATTTAGAATTTTTGTAGATTCTGTAGTGTACGAAATTGAATAAATAGCCCTTTTACCTGGAACTTCCCTGGTTATGATTTTTTGTATTTGTTAGGAACAGTGAAGTGTGACCCAATTTAGTTCTGTACATAGTCACAGTATACATGTGTTACATATACTGTCTTCAAATATTTTTATTGGGCAATATTTTGTTCCATCATATTTGATTCCTACCAACATTTTACTAGTTTCTTTCTACTTACGCCACACTTGACTTTTCAGAACAATATAAAATAAATTCAAGAAGTAGTTTTTACATTGACACATACCGCAATTTGGTACGTCATTCTGAATTCATACAAGTTTACCCCATTTTCACATTTAATTCGGCAAAATTTAAAGTCAATTGAACAAGATTTTTTTTACAACTTTACCAATTTATCTCTATATCACACTTAATTCTTGCACAAAAATTGAAATTAATTTAATAAATAATATTTTCAGGCAGATTTTTTAAATAATTTATTAGGCCGCTATTTTGGATTCATATCAAAATGTTACCAGATCATTCCTATGTCACACTTGATTTTTGTGCAAAATTTGAGGTAAATTGGATAATTAGTTTTTTAGTAATGATTTTTTTAGCTTTCTAAATAGTTTTCGTTAACAATCCTCTTTTTATTAGGATCCAGTAAAAACACAAAAGTCTTTTTTCAAATTACCTTTGTTTTGTAAGTTTACTGTTGTTGCATAATCAGGACATCTATATAGATTCTGTATCCTGAATGAAACCCATATTATCAATTTTTACCTACTCTGTTGGTCTGCAGATATTTCCTAACCCCAAATAATACACCACTCGTAACATAACAACAAGATTTATATATATTTATATATATATATATTTTTAACTGTGTGTATTAAGTTTCGTGCTCTTGTGCATAATTGTGATTTTGAGTGGTTTTGGGATTTAAATAATATATGTGTTTGGTATCATTTTACTGCTGATGAAAAACAGTACATATTTTTGAAAACGTCACGAATTTTGCATTACACATATTCAAATTATATGGGAAAATAGAACTGCATTTTAATATTTAATTTTAAGCAGAGAAAGGATTATATTGGAAAAAAACTGATATTTTATCATTTACTAGGTTGTTGACTGTTAATATGCAAATTAGATGATAAGAGTCTAGTAAAATATCGTATTTTATTCTGATTCATTAAATTCATGTGTTAAGGGAATTCCCTTTTTTTATGTTAGTCGATGTTTTTGGTGAATCCTATTGTGCTAAAAATAATTTAAACAGGTCCGGTTTCAGGGTATTTTGCTTTGTATTGGAATTTTTATTATTTATTTAAATATCACCGACCTCTCTCACCTTATTTTATTTAATTATATTTAAACTTATATATTGTACCAGGGTTGCTCATTAAGTGTTTGGTTGTACTGCTGGATTGAGTAGGTGGTATAACTTGACACTTTAAGTATCTTTATTATTTACACACACATATTTACTATCTTGCTGTTCTTTTCTTTTCTTTTTCTTTTCATATATAACATTTAATATTAATTTATTTAATTGGATAATTAATTTAACATGGAACGCAACCTAAAATGTTGTAAACATAAGGATTTCTCAAACTTTTGCTGTGTATCCTGTATGGGCATGTTTCATCCTAGCTGCTTGGAACGCTGCAAGGATGTTGTGAAACTTGGCGGTTATAGAATTTATTGTTCTAACAGCTGTCAATCAAAGGCGGAAACTGATGAACAACGGGAGAATAATTATATTGACGAGCTTAACAAATTGAAATCTGAAATAAACGACAAGAATAATTACATTAAGCGACTAAAAAGAGGAACACAGGATTTTGCTGATGATGTCTCTGAGGCTGAAAAAGAATTTAATGCCCAGCTAGCTGAACAACGTTGCAGAATAACAGAACTTAATATGGAGATAGACAGTCTCAAAATTTCCAAATCTGAGCTGGATAATAAAATTAAAGAAAATGAAGAACTTATTACTCATTTACGTACTCAAATTCACGACCTCACTGACATAAACAGGCAAATGGTGACATCAATATCTGTTCTGGAAAAGGAAAACGATGTAAATTTTAAGGAAATTAAGCATCTCAAGCGGCAATTGGATGTTCACATTCCCTCATCAAGGGGAGAAGTTGGTCTTTCTCAATGTGGTAGAGCTCCAACCGCAAGCACAACGGTTTCGACCGGATTATCTGCGCCAATCCCTCGTAAACCACAGATTTTGATTATGGGTGATATTAATGCGAAAGGTTTTATAAATATCTTTAAGCGGCTCACAGGCAATAAATATGATATTAATTGTCAGTGGTCGGGTCCTATTCTCTTCGAAGAGCGCATTGAGGATTGTGAAAAATTGGTTGGGAAGTTTTCTAAAGACGATTTTGTTGTGTTATTTGCGGGAGGATTGAATGCACTTAGGGGGAAGACTATCAGATCACAGGCTTTGCTTCGTCTTCTGGAGAACTCTAATGGAACCAGTTTGTTTGTTTGTGGTCTGCCTCTTCAGATGAATCGTCCAGTACTTAACAAGATTATTTAACAGGACGACTTTCATTTGCAATGTCTCTTTAAAAATTATCAACATATCCATTACATTCCGTCCAGAGTCACAACCGAGAGAGGTATAATGAATTTCAGTGAAAAAGCTGAGCTTGCGCAGATGATTTTTTCAAACTTTACTGGGTCTGTGAAACACGTTTGTACGTCTAATTCTGATCACGACAACCCCAGTGCTCGTTCTCAGACTATGAATAATGCTCCAACTTCTCTGCAGCAGGAACTATATGAAGGTTCGAATTTTTCGCTATCAACGAACAAAATGTAACTCATATGATACAGTCAGTGGTATTGGGGTTTCCTCAGCGAGTAGTCTGAGCATGTTTTATCAAAATGTCAGGGGACTACGCACAAAGACTGACGAGATTTCTCTAAGCATTTTGTCTTGCGACTATGAAGTAATTTCTCTTACCGAGACGTGGCTTAATGGAGATATTAGTAGCTACGAAATGTTTAAACATAAATATATGGTTTTCCGTAAAGATAGGAGTTATGAAGAACTGGGATGCCAGCGCGGCAGAGGCGTGTTGATTGCAGTTTCTTGTTGTTTTCAGGCATCCTTGATTATTACTCCTATTCATCTAGAGTTTGACGATGTTTGGGTTCAGGTGAAGGCTGGCGACACAAAATTAGTCCTAGGATGTGTATATTTCCCACCCAATTCTAGCCTGGAATATTATCAGTCATTCTGCAATACCTGCGAGTCGCTGAAAAATAGTTTTGACAGTCATACATTTTTAATTTCTGGGGATTTTAACCTTTCTTCAGTGGAATGGATCTATGAAGACGATACCCTTGTTCCAAGGTCTTTAACATCGTTGGCCTCTGAAACTCTTATTGTGTCAATGAACTTTCTAGAATTGCAACAAATTAATTCTTTATGCAATCACATGGGTAGAACTTTAGACTTGATTTTTGCTGATGACTTTGTTAATGTTTGCATTTCATCTCCTAATTTACCCCTAGTAAATATTGACCCTTACCATCCTGCGATTGAATTGACGTATAAAATTGAATATGTTCCTCCAATAAAAAGTTACAATCAAGTGAGTGTATATCAGTTTCATCAGGCAAATTTCCATGAACTCAATCTTTTTTATGAGCAATCGGATTGGTCTTTCTTATCATCTCCTGACATCAACGGGATCGTTGAAACCTTCTATGAGGTTTTGCTTCGGGGAATCGATATTCATGTTCCCAAGAAAACCATGGTTGACTGCAAGTACCCAAAATGGTTTGACCTCCCACTGAGAAGGCTTATTGGACAAAAGAATCGCCTATATAAGAGGTATAAAAGGACTGAACAACAAGCTGACTATCTGGCCTATTCGGACATACGACGTGAAGTAAAGTTTCGAACTGACATGTGCTATCTTACATATGTCACGCAAACTGAATTACTTATTCCGGAAAATATCAAGCACTTTTGGTCATTTGTTCGTAACTTGAGAAGAGACTCTGGTATGCCTAGTGTTATGAATTATGACGGTGAAGAAATTATGGGTTCAAATCACATCGCTAATGCCTTTGCAGCCCATTTTCAGTCCTGCTATTCACACCATGAAATTTTAGATTTTAGTCAGATCAGTCCCGTAAGTTCTTCAGGGAAACTACTAGCAACATATTATTTTACAGAGGCAGAAATCTGCACTAAAATAGATGGCCTTGATGTTTCTAAGAGGGCTGGTCCTGACGGAATTCCCACTATCTTTTTGAAAAGGTGCTGTCAGTCGTTGTCTCAACCGCTATGTATAATTTTTCAAAGATCTTTTAATCTAGGTTCATTTCCTGATATTTGGAAATTTTCTACACTGATGCCGATCTTTAAATCCGGTGATTAAAGCGATATAAAGAACTACAGAGGTATCTCTCTGCTTTCACATATCCCAAAGCTGTTTAAGGCAATTATCACTGATCATTTATTTGAGTCTTTGAAACACTACATTACGAGTATGCAACATGGTTTTTATCGCGGTCGCTCAACTACTACAAATCTTGCGATGTTCCAAAATTACTTAATTACATCTGTCGAAGCTGGCCAACAGATTGATGCTGTTTACACGGACATATCCAAGGCTTTTGATAGTGTTTGTCATCAGCTTTTATTATTAAAATTGCAGCAAATTGGTCTTTCTGGAAGTTATTTGGAGTGGATCAGATCTTATTTGTTTAATCGTCGACAACAGGTCAACATTTGTGGTTCAGTTTCTAGGGAGGTTATTGTGACATCGGGTGTCCCACAGGGTTCACATATTGGTCCAGTGCTCTTTCTACTTTTTATAAATGACATAGTATCTTGCTTTAGAGCATCCAAATGTCTTTTGTATGCAGACGATTTAAAATTTTTTGCTCCCGTTTACACTGACTCAAATGCACTGCAATCTGACATTGGAAGGCTCGTCAACTGGTGCAGCACTAATTATCTCCCATCTTAACATATCCAAGTGTAAAGTGCTCCGTTTTCATAAACGCATTAATCCTGTTCTCTCCTCCTACTTCATAAATGATGTAACACTAGAGGTTGTTAGTTCTTACACTGACCTAGGTGTTATTTTTGATGACAAACTAATATTTAATCTGCATATTGACAGCATTGTACTCAAGGGTTTTAGATTGTTGGGCTTTATAAAAAGGAATACAAGGCATGTGACGGACACCAAAGCAATTGTCTGTCTGTATTACTCACTGGTACGGAGTGTTTTGGAGTATTGTTCAACAATATGGAGTCCATCATACCAGTGCCATAACGATAGAGTTGAAAAAGTACAAAATAGATTTGCGAAATACCTCTTATATAAATTTAATTTTCCATATCAGGATCTATCGTATAACACTAGAGCTCTTCTATGCGACCTTCAAACCCTTGAGTTTCAGAGACATAAGGCACTTCTTGTTTTTCTACACAAGCTAATAAATGGAGACATTGATTGTGAAATATCGTTGGGGTCGGTCTCATTTTTGGTACCTATTAGGAGAACAAGACAACCTCAGCTATTCTTTGAAAGATACCACCGTACAAATTATGGGTCTGGCGCATTTATTGACCGACTAGTGTGTAATTACAATCGTCATTTCGCAGAATATGACATCTTTAGACTTAGCATTTTGCAGCTAAAAAGGCAGCTAAATGGGTTGCTTTTGTGAGGTTTTTTACACTTCGTATTCATATGGATTTATGTATTCCTTTGTAATTTTTTTTGTCTGTAAATGTGTATTTGTGTATCAATTTTTTTTCTCTATTCTAAATGTTTGATGTAGTTACTGTTTTTATTGGGTCTCTCGATTTTGACTTTTTTATTTTGACCTTGTTTACGAATCCGTACCATTTAGAATGTTTAGCATTCTGTAGTGTACGTTTCAGAAGGACCACTTGTCCGATGCGTGCATCGGCTACGTCCTTCCATTAATTAAATTAATTAATTAATTAAGATGATCATTAACGAAAACCATTTAGAGACACAATGTCTGGGAAATATCTGCGGACCAACAGGGTACGTAAAGACTTACAATATGGGTTTCTTGCAGGATATAAAATCTATATGTGTCCTGAGGAGCAAACAAAAGTTACTATATTAATCTCACGAAAAAAACTCGATATTTAATTCAAAAATTTTACCTTTTGAGAGAATTTCTAACCGCAAAACTGCTAACAGTGGTCTACAAATCCCTGGTGGAATCTTTATTGAGATATGGAATAATTGTGTGGGGTGGGGCATATAAAACCAATTTACATCCTTTATCTGTCATACAAAATACCATTTTAAAAATAATTTTTAGAATAGATTGTACCTGACTACTCAACTGTATAACATAGACATCTGCGATGTTAGCTGCCTGTATATTTTTTACTTTTTTTTTCATCAATAATAGATCCATATACAATTTACCAATAGGTGTAGATCGTATCATAAAAAAGTGTATAACAATAATAAAAGAAAAGAAACAAAACAAAGATCACAACTTAAAACTAACATAAAATGACTAACAGTGGTCATGTTGGAAATAATTTATAAAATTTGTAGATCATTTAAATTTGTATCTTCTAAGAACTCTTTAGTACTATAATAACCTTTTTTTGTAAGAAAATATTTTAATTTACTTTTTTGTTGCTTTGTTGACATATTTTTAAAATTCTGGAGTAATTTATTCCATATTTTTACAATGCTGTATGTTACATTTCTTTGTAAATATGAGAAATTTGCCCTATCGATTAGTAAATTATGTTTATATCTTGTTTGATAACTATGATCACTTTCCAGGTCTGCAAAAAGAGAATAGCTTCTGATGACAAACATAACACATTCATATATATATAAGCTGTACAGAGTTAAAATATTTTTATTAATAAAAAAAGTTCTACATGTCTCAATCTGTTTAATTTAAAATATAGACCTTAGACACTCTCTTTTGTAGTATAAAAATTCTATCAGACTCTACAGAGTTTCCCCAGAATATGATACCATAACGAATCCTTGACTGCACGTAGGCATGATACGCTGACAAGGCCGCATCAATACTAACCTCACTAACAACAACCCTGAGAGCGTAGCAGAATCTAGCCACATTTCCAGCAAGTTGTTCCGCGTGTGACTTCCAATCCAATCTTCGATCTATGTGGACTCCCAGAAATGATAGGCTCTCCACTGATGCAACTCTTTTGTTGTTATATTCAATTGAAAGATTGTGTTCTGTACGGTTTCCAAATGAGATAAGTTTAGTTTTTGAGACATTCAGTAAGAGATTGTTCATGGAAAACCACTCATACAAGTTACTAAGAACACTCAATATACTAGCCTCACACTCCTTCTCACTATCTTCTGCACATACTACTGAAGTGTCATCAGCAAACAGTACCATAGGATTCGGCACAGCATTCACTATAAATGATATAGAGAAGCGAACCCAGAATAGATCCTTGGGGAACGCCCTTTTGCACATAAAGATAGTCAGACATCAGTCGATCTTCACTTATGTCATATTCAATTAACCGTTGTCTCCTGTAAGTAAGATATGATCTAAAAAGCTGCAGCGCCACCCCTCTTATACCATATAACTCCATTTTTTTCAGCAATATTTCGACGCTGTCGAATGCCTTGGATAAGTCGATACACAGGGTAGATGTTATTTTGTTGTTGTTCAGTGATTCTATGATGGATTTCATTGCTTGGTAAATTGCAGTCGTGGTTGATTTACCCCTTCGGAACCCATTCTGTTGCTCCGCAAGAATGCTGTGTCTCTCAAAAAATGTCACGAGGCGATCAAATATAGCTCTTTCAAACAATTTATTCACATTTGAGAGCAGCGAGATGGGTCTATAATTATCAAACTTATCCATATCACCCTTTTTGTGAATAGGTCTAATCCAGGCCTCCTTGAGCGTCTCGGGGTAAATTCCGCTAACAAATGACAAGTTAACAATGTGAGCCAGTGGAACAGCAATGCTGCTCGCCACTTCCTTGAGAATCGAGACAGGAATCTCATCACAACCTACAGATTTTTTGTTATTCATTTGTATTATGTATGTAAGCACCTCAAGTTCTGTTATTGGATTACAGAAGAAGTCAATTTGTTTATTTTTGTTTATGTCAGGACAAGCAGTTGTAAATAAATTGTTTATTTCATCAAGAATGTTTTTTTTATTTTTATTAGGAAAAGAATTAAAAATTGAAGTGTTGGTTTTGTTATGGGGTAAGAAATAAAATACTTTCTTCGGTAGGACTGTATGTTTAATTTACTTATTTTCATAAAAATTTGCAGAGCCACAAAACTGTGTCTATACATTAATGGAGTCTTAATTTCAACTAAAAATCCGACGTTGTCAGATTTTAAACTGCTTGAACATACCGGCCCCCTTGGAAGTACTGTGTACTTTCAAACAAGAACTGAAAAAATAATCATATTAAACTACTCAACTGGTAACGCACAAATTCTATTAACTCCTCGAGTTAAAACACCATCGCGCACTTTCACATCTACCACGCGAGTGATTCCGTCTTGCCCTGGATACATTTTGACGACTCTGCCTAGCTGCCAATACATCGTAGGAGTGTTGTCTTCTTTCAGTAGAACCAGTGTACCAATTTTTAATAAATTTTTTGAATTTTGTTTCCATTTTGTTCTAGTCTGCAACTCGGATATATACTCCTTCTGCCATCTGGACCAATAATGCTGTGTCATAAACTGCAAATGTTGCCACTTATTGAGGCGATTCTCGGGAACTTCCATGAGACTGACTTCTGGTAGATTGGTAATTGGTCTACCAATTAAAAAATGTCCCGGAGTTAATGCTGAGATATCCTCAGGGTCCTCAGTGATAGGGCAAAGGGGACGGGAATTTAAAATACCTTCAATTTGTGTTAAAATAGTGCCGAACTCTTCGAACGTTAAAGACTTTTCACCGACTACACGCTTAATATGGCTCTTTGCGCTTTTTATGCCTGCTTCCCATATACCTCCGAAAGTGGGTGAGCATGCTGGGATAAAATGCCATTTTATTTGTTCATTTACTAATTGATTGGCAATGTATTCAGAGTTATTTTCTAAAAATTCGTATAATTTAAGCAATTCGTTATTTGCACCGACAAAGTTTGAGCCATTGTCGGATATTCGATATGTACAGCTTTCGTACTCATACATATGAACAAACAAATATATGCCTTTATTAATTTGGGATTACGCGTCTGTCTATCCTTCAAAAGAAACGGTCCGCCAAAATCGGTACCTATATTATTAAAAACTGAAAATGGCTTCAAGCGTACCTCTGGTAAATCACCCATAAGGTATGTTTGACTTTTTGGATTTATTCGAAAACATTTTATGCAATTTCTTATTACATTTTTGCAAGCGTTACGTCCTGAAATTGGCCAGTATTTCTCTCGGATAGAATAAAGTAAATTTTGAACACCACAATGCATTAAACGCTCGTGTTCATTTTTTAAAATATATTTTGTCAATGCATGGTTTTGAGGTAAAATAATAGGATGTTTTTTCTCAAAAGTTTGGTTAGAATTCCTTATTCTTCCGCCAACTCTTATAATTCCGCCTTCTAAAAAAGGATTCAGTGACAATATTTTGCTATTATTTTTAATATTCCTTTTATTAATTAAAGCGTTATACTCAACAGGAAAACACTCAAGTTGTACTTCTTTTATAATTAAATTTAAAGATTTGTCTAGTTCTTCTGGTATTAACGCTCCATTTAATTTTTTGCTACACCCTTGAAACATTAATTTTAAGTTTGAGATAAAACGCAAAACATATGACAAGACACGCAAAATTTTATTTAAAGAAGAAAATTTTATTAAGATATCGCTAATTACATTATTATAAATGATATTTGAACAAGAGATAGTTTTTCGTTCTAGAATTTCGGATAATTCTGTTTTAATTTCTAAAAAATTCCAAGTAGATTTGTCTAATTTAAACCAACTGGGACCTTCCCACCAAAATTCAGATTCTATTAACTGTTCTACAGAAGTACCTCGTGATATCAAATCTGCAGGATTGTCCTCAGATTTGATATGATTCCAATTACGATGGTCTGTAAGCGACCTAATCTCACTTACCCGATTAGCCACAAAAGGTTTCCACCTGTTGGGCTCACCTTTGATCCAGCACAAAGTTATTGTAGAGTCAGTCCAGTGGTAATAGTAATTAAATTCAATGCCTAATGAATTTTTTACCTTTTTTGTCAAATTCGCTAATAACACTGCTCTGCATAATTCTAGTCTTGGTAAGCTAATTTGTTTTATTGGGGCGACACGAGACTTTGCACACAATAATTTAGTAGAATAATTTCCTGACGCCATTAAACATCTTATGTAGATACAAGCCCCGAACGCCTTTATAGATGCGTCACAAAAGGAGTGCATTTCTATAGTAATATACTGCGAAAAAACAGCATGTCTAGGAATATTTAGTTTAGTGATGTTTGACAAGTCCCTATTAAAAGATATCCAATTTTCAAGAAATGTTGTAGGAATTTCATCATCCCATGACAATTTGAGCTTCCATAGCTCTTGAATTAACATTTTTGTAATAATTATTACTGGACTTATTAAACCTAAAGGATCGAAAATTTGACATAACAAAGACAAAATTGTTCTTTTTGAAACTCTTTCAAAATTTAAATTATTGTTTATATTAACATTATATTTAATAAAATCATTATTAGAGTCCCAAAAAATTCCTAGCTTTTATTCTGTTCATTTTCCCCAATATTTAAAATGTTTACATCTATATCTTTGTTTATTTGGAATTTATTTAAAATACTTTGATCATTACACAAAAATTTTCTTAATTCAAACCCTGCACTACCTAATATACATACTAAATCATTTTGGATTTTTAACAGTTCTGCTGCCGAATTTGCTCCAGTGAGTACATCGTCTATATAAAAATCTCTTTTTATTATTTTACTTGCGAGTGGAAACTTATTTTCATTTTCTTTTGCCAACTGGAACAAACACTTTACAGCTAAATAAGGCGATGATGCGCAGCCATAAGTAACTGTATTTAATTTGTATAATTTCACATTTTCATTTGGTTGCATTTGCCAAAATATTTTTTGGTAATTTGTATCTTTGTCATTTACTTTTACTTGTCTGTACATTTTTGATATGTCGCCAGTTAAAACATATTTATAGAAACGAAATCTTATTAGAATAGAAAACACATCTTCTTGAAGTGTGGGACCAACAAACTGAATATCATTCAATGATAGTCCGGATGAGGACTTCGCAGAACCGTCAAATACCACCCTACATTTGGTTGTTAAACTACTGTTTTTTATTACTGCATGATGTGGTAAGAAAAAACCATCATCAAGCTCATTTTTTATTTCTGTCATATGCCCCAATACTAAATATTCATTCATAAAAGCTGAATAATCATTCTTTAAATTTGCATTTTTATTTAATTTCTTTTCGAGTATATTAAACCTACTTAACGCCATGTCTCGTGAACTACCTAAATTATTTTTATTATTCTTAAATGGAATTCTAACCACAAATCTACCGTTAATATCTCTTTCTGTGGTTTGCTCAAAATATTTTTCACAATATTTTTCTTTATCAGACATAATAATTTCTTTATTGTTCACTTCTTCTATTTCCCAAAATTTTGTTATTTTTTCATCAATACGATCACCGGAACTGATAATCGAATGACAACTCACTGACATATTACTATTGTTCAAATTCAAATATAAATTACCTGCAATTATGTATCCGAACTCTGATTCCTGTAAAAAAGGTGAATTTTTACCAAGCCGGACCTGTCCTTATTTAATAATCGACCAAAATACATTGGATCCTAATAAAATGTCAATTTCGCTAGAAATATTAAAATTAGGATCTGCCAAACACAAATTTTCCGGAATAGGAATTATATTTTTATTAAAAGACATCGTGGGTAATTTGTCCGTTATTCGAGGAAGTACAAAGCAATTAACATTGGTTTTAAAATTATTGACACGCGAATTTATAGCTACGTTAACCTGTGAACTTACATTTGTTAAAGTTTGCCCAATACCCTTTATTTTATAATCAATTTTTGAAGCTTTTAACCCTAATTTGGTGCAAACCTCTTTTGAAACGAAGCTCATTTGGGACCCGCTATCGAGTAAAGCACGGGCTGTACACGAATTACTTCCATTACTAACCTTTATTAATGCAGTTGATAACAAAACTTGAGATATATTTAATGCTCCCTCCAATCCTGAAGAACAGGCAACACCGCCTGCCATCAGCTGCGAATTTAAACTTACTTGGGGATGAGGAATCTGCTGTTCGTTTGTCGTTTTCGGGGCGTCACCCGGTGGTTGATAATTTGCACCATCGGTCAACATATGCGGATTTTGATTATTTGAAGAACTATTAAAATAAGTATCTAAATGCAATAGGGAATTATGAGCCTTTTTGCATTTATGACATTTTTGTTTCGGACATTTCCATGAAGGATGAGAATCTCGAAAACAATTCAGACATAATTTTAATTGTTTTATGGCAGATATACGGTCTTCGATTTTGAGTTTTAAAAAAGAATCACATTTAAAAATACCGTGATCTTGTTTACAATAGTAACATTTATTTTTTGTAATAGTACTTGTAACTGGAAAACTGTTAGACTGCCGCCTACAACTTTTTACATTTTTTAAATTTGTATCACTTTGTTTATTGATAGCAGAAAATTCTAATTTTTCTAAAACCTCACATTTTAATTTGAGAAATTTATTTAAATCTTCCATTGTGGGTAAGTCCCCTTCGAATTTATATGTTTCCCAATCGCGACGGGTAGTTGGGTCAAATTTGTTACTTATGATATAAATAATTAAACGGTCCCAACTTGAAGTATTTTCACCTAAATTTTTTAAACATCTTAAATGCTTAGAAATTGAATCATAGAGATTTCTGAGATCTGAGTAAGACTCACGTAATACATTGGGGTGCTCAAAAATTTCTCTTATATGATTATAAATAATTATTTTTTTGTTTTCGAATCTTTCTATTAAAAATTGCCAGGCTTCTTGGTAATTGCTTTCTGAAACGTCTAATGATTTAATTATATCGAGTACTTCCTTTTCTAATGACGACCTTAAATAATAAAATTTTTGAATATCAGTTAGACCACGATCACTATCAACTAAAGCTATAAAGGCGTCTTTAAATTCAAGCCAATTACTATATTGACCATTAAAAGTAGGTAATTTAATTGGCGGTAATTTAACTAATGAATGATTGGCCGTAACACCCAGATTAATATGTGCACTTTGTGCTGATACTTGACTTTGTGTACCTATTACTGAGCCGGAATTGGCTACTGAGCCGGAATTGAAACTCTCATTTTTATTATATTTATTACACGCTTGTACCTTGCCAATCAATAAAAAATAGGTCGTTTCAAACTCTTCTCTAATTTTATTATCTGGTGCAGCTTCGGAACCATCTTCACAGATGGCCAGCTCAATTTCTAGTTGTAACTCATTGAATTCTTCCCACAAAGGATTAATTTTTTCTAACCGTGATTGTAATTGAATAATAATTTCATCATCAAGAGCATCTTTATTTATTTTATCATAAAAATCTCCAAATCGCGATAATTTTTGTTTAATATTACTTCTTTTCGTTCTTAACTTAGCCAACTCAGCCATATTTATAACACAAATTGAAAGCAATTGAAAATTAAAAGGTATAAATAAAAGGAAAGATCTTACTTGGAAAATAGGAAGGAACCCTTGGTGGAACACGACAACTTCTGTTGACTTCCGATTCTCTTCTTGTTACCGTTCAGGCTGATACGTCACGGCATCGACACTTGCCTTCAAATAAAATGGCTGTTTCGAATTGTATTAACAAGCCGGTTTCTTCTAAATTTCTTGGCTTACCCCACTGATTTCTTCCAAATTTTCATCCGAATCGATGGACCATGTTATGGGGTAAGAAATAAAATACTTTCTTCGGTAGGACTGTATGTTTAATTTACTTATTTTCATAAAAATTTGCAGAGCCACAAAACTGTGTCTATACATTAATGGAGTCTTAATTTCAACTAAAAATCCGACGTTGTCAGATTTTAAACTGCTTGAACAGGTTTTGTTATTTTTGTTCGTTATATCTCTAATGAAAGACCAGGTTGCTTTTGTTTTATTTTCAGATTCATTTATGTAAGAAGTTTTGTCAATTTTTTTAACTTGATTTGTTACCTGTTTTAAAATTCTTGAGTACTTCTTGTAATATTCCTCAGAGATCCTACCAGCTATTGCTTCTTCATATAGGGCTCTTTTTGTTCTACTTGATATTTTAATAATAATAATAATAATAATAATAAACTTTTTATTTCAGAATTGTTACAAAAAACAAAATGAAATAACGTCAAAACAAAAAGGAACCATGCAATTAATCACACTGACAAACTAATCTATAACTAATAACATTACATATAGTTAAATTTACATATTTAAATAATCATCCAGCTCGTAAGGTTCAAGTTGAATTAACAGTTTTTTAATTTCTCTTTTAAAAATTCTTATACTAGTTATTCTTTTTAAGTGTGGCGGTAATTTATTGTATAATTTTATACACATATAATGGGGTTGTCTTTCTGTTAACTGAAGTCGGTGTATGGGGTAATTAATGTTATCAGTTCTGGTATTGTAATTGTGATTTACATTTACTGTTTAAAAGAGGTTTTTATTTCTGAAGAAGAACATTCATACACATACAAAGCATATACTGTCATTATATATGAGTTTTGGAAAACTGATCTGCATGATTCAATGTAGTCCATTTTTTTGATGATCCGAATTACTCGTTTTTGTGCTACAAAAGTATTTTGAATCATACTGTCCCGACCCCAGAAAATAATTCCATACCTTAATACAGACTCAAAGTTTGCAAAGTACATAATTTTTAATGTTTTTTCATTTATATACTTGCCAATGACTCGCATCCCGTAACTTATTGAATTTAATTTCTTTATTAAAGCAGATATGTGAGATGACCAGTCCAAATATTCATTTATGTAAATGCCCAGAAATTTTGAGTCCTTAGAAACTACAATGTCACCTTGATCATCGGTCTCCAGACACTCAACATGGTCTGTTTTGGACTGCTTAGTTCTAAATAATATGGCATTTGTTTTGGATGAATTAAGGATTAATTTATTTTGATTAAACCAATTAATTGCTCGGTGGAGAAGATCTTTACTGCTAACTTGTAACTGATTAATACATTTACTTCCTATTAATAGGTTAGTATCATTAGCGAAACTAATAATTTTATGGTTAGGTCCATTTATTATTGAATATAAATCATTAACAAACACAATGAACAAGATTGGTCCCAAGATGCTGCCTTGTGCTATTCCTGAAAAATTGGATAGTAGTTGAGAATTGTATGTTTGCCCATTTTTCGTTATACTTACTGATTGCTTTCGATTGTCCATATATGAAAAAAACCATTTTAAAGCATTGCCCCTTACACCGTACAACTCCAGTTTTTTAAGAAGTATATCTCTATTCAGACAGTCATAGGCTTTAGATAAGTCAATAAATATACCAAATGCTATTTTGCCCCTTTCGAAGATTTCCAAAATTGATTGTATAAATTGAAAAATAGCAGTTTGCGTTGATCTACCCCTTAAATAACCGTGTTGGCTTATATTAAATAAGTTACATTCATTCATAAAAAGCACTAATCTGTTACACATAGCAAGTTCAAGCAGTTTTGAAAACGGTGGCAATAAACTTATTGGCCTATAGCTGTCCAAATGTTCAGGATCGCCCTTCTTATATAGGGGTTTTATGAGTGCTACCTTCATATTTTCTGGAAATATGCCATATTTAAAAGAATTATTCATTAAAAAACACAACACTTCTTGCAGTTCACTTAAAGCGAGTTTCATGATACTAGTTGGAATGTCATCTAGTCCACTGCTATGTTTATTTTTGATATTAGTTCCTAGCTCATTTATTTCTTTAGGGGTTACTGGCCTTATATAGATTGATCTATCATTTGTTGGTATATTACACAGATGAGGGTGATCACTCACAGATTGAAACAATTTTGGAACTACATCAATTAAGAATTCATTGTATTTGTCTGCTATTTTTTCAGCATCTCCCTCTAATTTAAGTTCATCTTTTTGTTTTGTTTTACCTGTGATTTCGTGGCAAATTCTCCACATACATTTCATTTTATTATCAGATTTGGATATTCTAGTTTCATAGTTTGTTATGCGTGATTTTTTCAAGGGAGTGTCATACTCTTTTTTTGTTTCTTTATAAAGATCCTTGTATTTATTATCACTTTTACACAAAATTAATAGAACATTAAGTTTTCTTTTACATTCTGTTATTTCTGGGTTGAAACCAATTTTTTTGTTATTAGTATTTTTATTAACTCTTTTTAGGGGGAAATGCTGATTAAAAATATTTAAAAGGTAGAAATAAAATTTTCCCATTGTTTATTTACATCAAAAATATCAATTTTATATACAATATCCGACCAGTTTTGCTCTCTCAGACTACACATAAAATTAGCTTTATTTGTGTCTGAGAAAAAACGTATGTACTCTTGTTTTTTGATGTTGTCGTCCATCGTTTCAAAAACAACCTTCTGTGCAGTGTGATCCGATACAAAACTTTCAAAAACAATGGCTTCAATAATAGATGAATTTGTGAAAATGTTATCTATACAGCTGGAAGAAGTGGATGTTATTCATGTATTTTCAGAAACGGCAGGTATTAAATTGAACGAACTCATGATTGAGATGAGGTCTGCTTTTGTTTTATTTTCTCTTAACATTTCAATGTTGAAATCCCCAGCTATATAGATTACCTTATCTTCGTTAAATATAGATGTTAACATTAGCTCTAGTTTTTCCATAAATACCTTTATGTCTCCGTTTGGTGGCCTGTATATAGAAATAATAATTGCATTTAAACGTCCTATTTTACACTCTATGGCAGCACACTCAAAAATGCCGTGAACAGATATATTGTTTAATTTTGACTTAAATCTACATTTAATATTTTGTTTGACGAATATAGCCGAACCACCATGTTGCCCTTCTTCACGACAAAACATAGACACTAAATTAAAGTTTTTAATTGCATAATTTTGCAGTTGATCTTTGGATTTCCAATGTTCTGAGACGCATAGCACCTTACAGTCAGAATGAACACTTAACATTGCATTTATTCTGTCTATGGAGTTACCAATGGACTGCACATTTTGGTGAATAATACTCGATAAAATGCTTGTTTGTGTGCAGTTGCTAATGTTGTTTTCTTTTATAAAAAAGATCCAGAATAGTTAATCTGGTTTCTGAACTGATCTATCCTCCTCCTATATACTGGGCAATTCATATCTCTCGCTGAGTGTTGATTGTCTTCAGGTTTATATCTCATTTTTGTACAGTTTGGGCATTTCATTTGGCTGACATAACAATCTTTCCCTAAGTGATCACCTCCACATTTATGACAACATGTTTCATCTTGACAATATTTGGCTACATGTCCAAATCCAGCACATCGAAAACATATCGCTAAGTTTATATGTTCTTGCACATACACTTTTACAAGGTCAAATATAACTGTCTGTTTTTTTAGGAACCATTTAGATATTTCAGCAGGCGCTTGAAGTATCCAGTTTTCTTTGCTAGGATTTCTGCAGGGTTTTTTATATATAACCTTAATTTTGTCGATAACATTATACTGCAGATCTTTTTCAATTTCATTATTAAGTCGAATAAGTTCATTAATAAATTCGTCATCTGGTATCCCTTTTTCAATGCCAGTTATTACAAACATAGGATCTGTGTTTTGGGATTCCTTAATTTTCATATCATTTCTACTTTTGAGGGCTTGTCTCAATTTCTCTTGTTGCGCCTTTGTGCAGCTTTCTACAACTACTGCTCCACTCTTTAGTTACCTTATATTCTTAAATCCCCCTTCTGTCTCTCTGTGACGCACCGTTTCTTTGGCATCTGTAATTTGATCGATTCGTATGACTGTCTCAAACTTTTTTTTAGTTTGTGGAGTTCTCCATTCTTCAGAATTTTTTGCTGCCTCCAAGCTGGGTTTTGACTGCTTATGTGTAACTGTCGCGTAGGTTCGTTCTGACGTTTCTTTGGGATGTATTATAGAGGCTTCTTCCGCTTCTGCGTTAGTATCTTTCCTTTTTCTATTTTGGCCCAGCGTAATAACTTTAAATTCAAGCGCCATTTTGTCCTTTTCCAAAGTACCAATTGTATGCACAAGTAAAGATAGTGATTTATGGATTGTCGAAATAGATGCTCTAATAGAGTCTTGATCATCTTTTTGACAACAGTCACTTTTATGTTCTTTATTTGAGGTTTTCTGAATTGTATCTAACGCAGAGAATACCTGTAGAATTACATTTTCAGTAAGTATCTCGCTGTTGTCATTTTCTGATCTTTCATTACTAATATCTTGGTTAGCTGAGGGTAATCTGTCGCATTGTCTCTTAGTTATATTTTCTTTTTCGGGGGTACTGTCTGTGTCTGATCTATTTCTTTTATTTGACATTTCTTGTAAGTTTTCATCAATTTTTTTGTCATTTCTATTAGTTTGCTTATTTGAAGGCGGCGTCCGTGCAACTGATTTTCTAGGTTTGAAAACATCATCAGGATCACAAAGTACATCATTTTGTAGCACTGTATTAGTTTCTGGCATTTTATCCTTATTCGATTCTGGTACGAATTTGTCAAACGCCCCCGGTAATTTGTTTTGACCATCAGTTGGGTTATCGGTGTTTTTTGTTATCAAGGATTTAGCAGCGTACGTTTTTATTTGTTTGGGATCCTTATCGCAAATTCCAATGATTTTATTTATTTCCGATTTTGATAAACTCCCTCCCAGAGAAAAACTCCTCGTTTTTGGTGGAAATTGTTGCGATAATTTCGTTATTTTTAGCAGATCACCTGTACTACCATCACTATTTTCACTCATTTTAATTTGAAAATTTAATTCGACTTTTGAACCGCGTAAATTAACGTATAAGCACGAGCGAATGTAAAACAGGTTCTCGGTTACCTAAATCCCACAAAGGCTTTTAATTCCATTTGTTATCCATGATCTGGAATGGCCCTTCTTCCTTTCGCACTTTTTGACAGGAAAAACAGCATTTAATTTCGACCTAAGAGTCGCATCAAACCCATCATAAGCTTTGCTCGCATCGACCTCTCCCAGTACATCATGCCACGTGCAGGTCTGTAGACTTAAGGTAAATTGTTGAATTTTACTTTTTGAAAATATCCTTTTCCTTACAAAAACTTTGTCAGCCTCTACCTTCTCGACCTTTACCTTGATAAATTGAGCTAGATGGTCAGAAAGACCCGAAATTTTAATTGAGTTATCTTCAAATTCCTTAAAGTTTACAAAAATATTGTCGAGTAGAGATTGGGTTGTTTTTGTTACCCTTGTTGGTTCAATTATCGTATGAAACAGATTGCATATATGCATTCAATATGTTCATACATTCACAAAAAGGAAGCACTAAAAGATTTGTACATCATCAACACCAAACACGGAACAATCTAAACAAACACCTGTTAATACCAAATAACAGAAAGAACAGAAATTTAAAATTTATTGATTATTTAGGTCCCAAATGTTACAATATTCTACCAAATGAAATAAAAAACATAAACAAAATCAAAATATTTAACCAAAAATCAAATATTTTTATTGTTGAAAATCGTCATAGGATACAGAGAGCAATCACCAATAGCTAATTTTAATGTTAGTAAAAATCAAAAATTTGTTTTTTTTTCTTGGCTTATGACTTAATTATTTTTCTTTTTTGGTTGTGTGTGCAATCATATATATGTACATATCATAAGATAACACTATATTTTTTAAGGAATTAGATATTAAGTAATGATACATGCACATACAGATGTTACTATTTTCTTAACATCTAGTTGCCTCGGCAAATTATGTGTGAAATACAAATAATGCTATTTTAAGTTTAAGATATTGTTATGTTGATTGCAAACATTTATTGCTAAATAAATAAATATATATGTTGACAATTTAAAGAAGAGTTTTGTTTTTCTTACTGGATCTTAACTCCGAATAATACACCACTCTAACATAACAACAAGAGGATCGTTAACTAAAACCGTTTAGAAACTTAATATTTGGGAAATATCTGTGGTCCAACGGAATAAGTAAAGACTGATAATATAGGTTTAATGCAGGATATAGAATCTATGTGTCCTGAGGATGCAAAATAAAGTTGCGAAAAGTCGGCAATTTAAAAAGAGACTTTTGTTTTCTTTTTACTGGATTCTAATCCAACTAATACATCACTGTAACATAAAAACCAAGGTATCATTAACGAAAACCATTTAGAAAGTTAATACCTGGGGATTGAGTCAGTCATAAAATATTCAATGCAATACATTTATTTGAGCTTCGGAATTTATTGTGTTTTTAGTATAATTAATTATACTTATAACAAGTGTTTCGTGTCAGTGAGTTTGTAAAAAATTGGATATATTATTTATTAGGTCTCCCCTAAAATATAGTTGGCAACACTGGTTTAAAACTATTTTGTCCACTCGGCAAGAAAAATAGTTAAATAGATACTGGTTTCAACTTACTTTTAGTGATGATTAAATACGCCAACCCTTCAAAATGTATTGTATAGGTACAACAATTTGAATGAAGTATCTAAATAATTAGAGAACTAATCAGAACGTCATATCAATCTTGCACATTCAGATTATCATCGAAAAAAATTAAAAATAATTATGAACACAAAAAAAACATAAAGGTGACTTGAATAACGCGACGTCACTTGACAAGCTGTAAACAATAGAATTGTAAAATTGATAGTTAATAGACTAGTTATTAGCGCATACTCAGTAGCGTGTTGTTCCGATTTTGAGTCGATGATGCCAACTCGTGGGAAATTTACCTTTTTGTGGGTTTTTTTTGGAAATATATGTAATCAAATTTGGGGGAAAGGAAAGAAATTCTTTCATTGCCAATATGTAAATTTTTCAAATTTAAAAGACAAATACGGGTTTTATTAACCTTATAAACTTAACATTTTAGACGATTTTAAACGTTAGCTTATGCTATATAGAGTATTGATAAAAAGTAATAATTCCTCGAATAACTCATTTTTTTCCAAGAAAAAAAGAAAGAAGAAAATCTCACAATTTTCACTAATTTTGAATAGCTCTTCAACGTCTGTCACTTGAACGTCACCGATCAGCTGTTTTTGACGGCCGTAAGACAAGCAGATCGGGTTTTTACAGAGGAGTATATGGAAATTTAGTTATTTATTTTTATTTTTTACCTTGAAAATGCCTTCTTTTTGTTGTATTGCAAATTGTGAAAGTAGAGGGATGAGAGCCAATATCACTTTTATTATTTTAGTTCCAAAAATTTTCAATTTTAGATATAAAAAACGGTTGAATGAACTTTCGTCGATGCGGCTTAAATGGATTACTGCAATAAGGAGAGGATTTACCTACTACTAAATTAAATTGGGCTCAGGTACCTGTAAAACATTTAATATTAATCATTTATTAAATAAATAAAATAAATCTAACTAATTGACAATTATTAGGATTTTCAATCGGGACTCTGAGCAAAGGTATCTCTAATCGTTTTTCAAAAAAGTTATATTAAGGTGCGTACTCACTTAGAGGACGCATACGGCCGGATGGTGAAAACCGCATGCGTTCTCCTAGTGTGAACGTGGATAACGAACGTAAGCGTTTGGTTGTGAAAACGCTCATTCGCTTGTTTGTTCTTCTACCACATTCTAACTTGGCAAACGGATACGGCCGTACGACGGGGAACGTATGCGTTCGCTTAGTGTGGACGTAAACTACACAAACGACGAACCTATGCGTTTGCTTGCGGACAGGTTCGCTCGTCTGTCGGTAAATCAAAAAGAAAAATTATTTTCATATATTTGGTTGGACGCTCGAGGAGGCAGCGTGGCTATTATTTAAATACATAGCACATGGTGATTATAAGAAGATAGAAACTTTGGTATTTATAAATTTTTTTGAATATATATCTGTAAAAATAGGAAAGTTAATTGGGGGGTTGCCTTTATAACCAAAGACCCTGTACAATAAACACACGTTTAAAATGTTTTTATGAAATTTAAAAAATCTGTTTTTTTTTTCTGTATCTAAATACTAAAATTTTGTGACAGTATGCACTTGAAATTTTTAAATTATATGGATTATATGCCATGCGTCACATTGACCTCCAATAGGCATTTGGTTCTGAGGCCCAGCATTACTGTACCCCTATATCAGTCTCTTGAATTGCCCCGCAGAAGACAGACCTCTGTGTTTTTAGCATAAGTGGTTTCACGTGTTCGGTTTGGCTGTGTTGTTTCGGGGGGATGCAAGAGACTCAAACGCTCAGAGTGGAAACTAACGACTTCGCAACAAAGGGAGCAGACGCTGCGAACGTGTGAGTCCTAGTTATTTCTGCATTCTATCCTGTTCGTCTGCCCAGTTCTACATAGAATATATAGCGTAGCGGCCGCTATGTGGCGGTAGTAGAAGGGGTGTGAGGATGATTTGAAAGAAAGGGTCATCTCGTGATACAAGTAGTACTTCCTTAAGGGGCAACCTGTGGAAGCCAAGATGCATTAGAACAAGATTAATTAACTTTTTTACTAAAACATAATCGGTAATTTGCATTCAGTGGACAGAACCATGTGTTTGACCAGTGCCCTGGATGCACCCCAGAATGAGCTGACAAATTGTTCCAGCAGGAACAGAAGTCAATAATTCAATTACCATAACCAACAATACCCCTATATCTGCTTTTAAATGTAAATGCCATCTACCAACGGCATTTTCTTTTGAACTTCATCATTAAGAATTACAAACGGTCTATATTGACCGAATGTATGCGTATGGTGTTGTTCGCCGGGTTCCCCCAGTAAGTTGTTTCGCAGGAATTGAAAACTAACGCACATTTACACCGTATGCGTGCGGTCTTGTTCTCTAAGTGAATACGCACCTTTACATTTTGTACCTATACATATTTCAATACTGAATTATTTTTTTATGTTTTACCAATAGTGACGGGACTTAAATAATTAGCAGTATTTGTATATACCATCTTAAGAGATTTTTTATATAATTTTTACCTTTATGCAACTTTTTTTTTTTGTTTGGGAAAACGGGGTAATTCTACTTAAAAGACTCATAGCTCTTAAGTTGATTATATGAGTAATACATATTTTTTTTACATTCTTTCTTAACTCTACAGCAGTCGCGTGCAATAATTAGGATTCAGAGGGCGCGTCCGTCTCGTAGACCAAACTCTAGCTAGCTAGCCTTACTTCTATGTTGATGAGTTCAGTAAAAAAAATTAAACAAATGATAGTTTTTATTAATATTTATTTTATTAATCTATGATTTTGAACACAGTTTAGAACAATAACACCTACATAATAAACGAATTAAAAATACAAAAGTAAACCATAAAATTAACCTAGCCTGTTTTTTTATGAATATTGTAATGATAATAAAAACTGGTTACTCAAGTAGAGAGTTACATCTTTCCTAGTTAAATAAGTAAAAACTAAACTTAATCTAACTTATTTTGATTAATTTTCAAAACAATAGCGGCAAATAACTCCTATATGTTTTAAACATAAGAACTTAAAACCCTTGCGGCAGTAAAAGCGGGTTTTTCTGCTTTGTTTTGTGGTACATACCACACACCTTCCTGTTTGTCCTTGTGGTGGGGCGCCAATATTTTGCGGGGCAATATTTACTCCATAAATTTCTTGCAATCTATCCCTCAAAGTTCTTGGTATATTAGGAATTGTCGCTCTCACACATAAGTGCGGACGTATCAGGTCAACAGCTAGATTTTGCAAAAACTTACGTCTTTTGAGAGTTGTATTAGGAAAATTTGAGCAGTGCACCACAAACGCATTTATTCCAGCTAAGTTAAGGATAGAATAAAATACTACCATTGGCCATATTCTTGTGTTGCGCGCAACATTGTAATTAGCGCATAGTCTATCGGTAGTGTCCACACCGCCCTTTGTTGCGTTGTAGTCAAGAATAATTTCTGGTTTTCCAGATTTTTCATCAACGTTATCATCGTGATGAAGCGGCGAAATTAGTATTACAATTTTCTTTTTTTTTTTGAGGTATAGGACCCGATGGTGCTCTTGCTTGTGAACCCGATCATGCTTGCTGCAACTGGATGAGTTGGATTGGAAAACTCAAGGAGGAGCTCTCTCTTATTCTTCCAAATTGTGCCTATTACTGTAAGTCTGAACGCTTCTCGCAAAGTATCAAAAAGGGGTACACTTGTAAACCAGTTGTCTATTGTGAGGTTTATTCCGGATCCTTTTACCGCATCAGAAAGTCTCAGAACTACAGCATTTGGACTGTTGCTAACTTTGTACGGCCCGTCGGGATGTTGTCCAACGTACACTTCTAAATTGCTGGTATAGAAAGTTTTGGCATCCGAGAGAGCAAAAATTTTGACGCCATAGCTCTTAGGCTTGGAAGGTATATATTGTGTCAATTGTGACGTACTCTGATAAACTGTATCCAGTCTTACAGTTAGTTACGAACAAATCAAAAAACTCTCGGATTGGTGCTAATTTATCAATAGCTACTCTTTCTTCTCTCGTATCCTTATTATCAAATCTTAGACAACTCAGTAAGAAGAAATCGTTTTATTGACATTCCCAATCTAAATATCTGAATCCCAGAGCCATCGGATTTCCATAATTCTTAAACGTTCAAACGGTTTGCTTTCATAACTCCGGCCTATAACAATAGGCCAAAAGTGTTTGCATTTCGATAGCATCGGTTGGATTAGCATCTCTATTTTTATCAAAATTAGATGATATGGATTGAATATATTTGTTGGTATTTTAGACAAGAATTTCCAGCAGTGCGTCATCTATGAAGAATTTAAAGATATATTTCGGAGTATGTAACTCACATGTAGGCAATTTTGATATTGGAAGGCATACGACTATATTCTCTGTTCTTGTTCTAACGTTTTTAGGGGGACAATGTTTCTTCGATCTTTTTTATCTTTCCCTATAAATGAGGCAGCATCGGCAACAACCGAATCCTGTTCACAATCTGATATATCTTGTTCCGTTTCGCTTCCACCGTTCCTCTCCTCTACCATGTCAGTTCCGCCCTAATCGTCATTACCGTCTTGACTTTCCCCTTCGTCATCTGTTGGTACCACCTCCATTAAATACTGAAGTCGTACTTGTTCTCGCTCGTAATCACCCATGCCTGTAAATTGCATTCATTGGTACACAAACAAAAGCAGTGGCAAAAAAATTATATCAATTAAGTAACTAGTTTTGAAATGTATTATAACGCATATTGTGATTCATCAAACAAATAAAAAACCCATGTTTGGTTGGTCATTCCCAACTAAAAAAACTCAGTAAACAATATCAATTTCTTCCGCCTTTATAACTTCAAAATTGGACCAGGAAAAAATCAGTAACCAGTAGGAGCGTCGGTCTCTCAGACGAATTTAGCAATAAAATAGTAACAACCGACCGTTGGAACGAATGGATAGGTACTGACACATAGTTTGCCACCAGTGTTGCCGCTCTGAGTTTCTGAAACGTACTGAGCAGAGGCAGTAAAATGTACTAGATTGTACTAATCTGTACGATAAAGTGAAATATTGCCGTTTCTCATAGAATTTACCTATTTTTTTGCACTGATAAAATTAAACAATTATATTTTGCAAATAATTTTTATTTTTTTACCATAAAATATACCCGAAACAAAAAATATAAATATAAAAACATAAAAAAAAACAAAAAAACTATTATTTCATTAAATATATTATATACAAATTATACAATATATTATTATATTATATACCAATTAATGAAATTAATTAGTTAATTCTGCAGAAGTTTGCCACTCCCAAAAAGTTGTATTTCTAATGACCTCTTTGGTTAAAAGTAACTAACACGCTTTATTGCTCTCAGTAGTAGTATTAGTATTTGTCTATCGTTACAGCTTTTTGTCTCGCTTACCCTCAACGCGCGTAAATTTTCTCTTCAAAAAATAATCAAACGTTTCAATAAAAAACGGTTACTTACATGTCCACATTGGCATTGGCTAAAATATTCTTCTCGTTTTATTGTAACATAATTTATTATTATTTTTCACACAATCACGGGAACTACTGGTATAATAATTGTCCATTATAGGGAAAAAAGAACTAAAAGCAACTAAAAATAAAAACTAAACCGATAAAAAGGAGGGGAGAGCAGTCAGCGGGCATGTAATTGGCGGAGTAGGGAACAACGCGGGAGTACAAAGTCAGGTCTTCGTCGATTTATTCTGATTCGAATTCGGGGAAACATCATCGATTTTTATGACATTGGCCTTAATAAATAATTTGCAATACGTTTGTTTTAAAACTTGAGCTTGGTAATATACATATAAGTATGTTGATAATTCAAGTGATCTTTAAAAATGTACTAGAATTAGGCCTATTTAAGATGAAATGTACGTCTGTACTTTCCTGTCGAAAATGTATTAGAAATAGTACAAATGTACTAAAACGGCAACACTGTTTGCCTCTACATGAAGGTGCACCAAGGGTGAAGGCGCTGGATTTACTGGCAACGAGTGATGTAAATTTTCGGATTATGTAAAGAATCGGATTATACGGAATCGAGTTAACAGAATACTCGTATTAATCATCCGATTTCGAAATCACACGTTATGAGCGTGTTTAAATAGTCCTAATTTTTATTTTTATGCTTCCGAATAGGCAGCTGCGGAACTGAAATCTAATGGCATCGGTGGGTGCTGAACTGTCGATTCCACGAATGCACAATGCGATGTCAAACGTCGAAATTCGAAGTAGGAATTAGAGTAAACGTAGGGTCAATGTGAAAGAGTTAATAATTAATGTAACTTTTAATTAACATAACAAAAGCCGATATCTCAATATCAACTTAAGATGCAGAATAATAAATAATACTAATTTAACCATAAAAGAAAGATATGCGGAAGAGGGTTTTAATTTTAAGATAATGCTGAAAAACCTATCTGCCCTAAGTAACAACCTAAAACTTACACGCAGATCCTCGGCCCTCGCTTCAGTTTTCAATTTTATTATTAGTAATCCGAATTTAAAAATCTTATTTAAAATACTCGTTGAATCCGAGTATTGAGATACTCGGAATCATCCGAGTATTTAAAATTAATTCGGAATACGGATGCGAATAATTATGCTGTTAAGCAACCGCCCAGCTACTGCTGATTACAATGCCAGGCCAGAAGAGTAAGCACGGCAGTACAATTTGCATTCGCATTTCGAATGAAAAATTCGTTCGGGGGTTTGGTAGCAGCTGTGTAAGTTTTAGGTTGTTACTTAGGACAGATAGATTTTCCAACATTATTTAAAAATTAAAACCCTCTTCCGCATATCTTTTTTTTATAGTTAAATTTGTATTATTTATTATTTTGCACCTTAAGTTGATATTGAGATACCGGATTTTGGTATGTTAATTACAAGTGACATTAATTATTAACTCTCACACATTGACCCTACTCACAGCATAGATTACTAATTCTTTGTTTACTCTAATTCCTACTTCGAATTTCGACGTTTGACATCGCATTTTGCATTTGCGGAAACGGCAGTTCAGCACCCGCCGATGTCATTCGAATTCAGTTCCGCAGCTGCCGATTCGAAAGCATAAAAATAAAAATTGGGACTGCCTAAACACACGCATAACGTGTGATGTCGAAATCGGATGATTAATACGAGTATTCTGTTAATTCGATTCCGTATAATCCGATTCTTTAAATAATCCGAATATATACATCACTATAAAGTTCATTGGTTAATTTAATTTTATGATGTTTTTGACAGAAACTGAAGCAAAATTGTTGCAGCGTTGCCAAACAAACCTTATTTTCTTTAGTAAACAATAATAATATAATAATAAAACATTTTTTTCAATTGTAAATACACATAATACACTAATTGAACTAAAGGTGAAATAATTTACGCTATAATAAAACTAAATACGAACGACAGACATAAAATAGTCTAAGGATTGAGCGTATCAACTGACTCCCTAAACCTAAAAGAAGTGGTTCGATGTATTTGACCCTAAACTTCACTGGCCCAAACAGTTAATACCTCTTGAAAGACGTTTGCCCGAACCTACATTACACATAACCATCACAGGCGCTAACAGTCGAAATCCCGACACATTGGAATGTATGGAATTCGTCGTTGGCCTTAAACGTCAAATACATAAACTGCACACCAATGACGTGAGAATCTTCTGTCACTGTTGCCAAAGTGCATTATTGTTCAAATCTTAGATTAAGTCACATATTAACTAGTATACTTCGAGCTTTAAAGATAAACTGAGGAACTAACGTCGCCTCTGGAAACAGTTGTCTCCGTAGCACGGTGAATACTGCGCATGCGTCGAATATCTTGCTTGTGATAGGTGAATCGGAACTTGACCTTGACGTTTATCAAACTGACATTTCTCGAGAGTCATAAGTTGCTTACGAACTAACTAATCGGATTAGCTAAGTTTAAGTAAGTTTCCGAGCTAAGCTAACTTCATAGAATAGACAACTACAAATCAGATTTTGGACATGGAGTCTTCCGGTTCGTCTCGTCGAATGCAGACCTCTGTGTTGTTAGCATAAGTGGTGCCACGTGTTCGGTTTTGCTGCTTTATTTCGGGGGGAAACGGGAGACTCAACCGCTCAGAGTAGAAACTAACGACCCCGCTAGAAAGGGAGCAGACGCTGTGAACGTGTGAGGCCTAGTTGTTCCTGCGTTCTATCCCGTTCGTCTGCCGCAGTTCTACATAGAATATTAGCGTAATGGCCGCTACGTGGCGCGAGTGGGAGGGGTAAGGGGATAGCTTGAAAGAAAGGGTCATCTCGTGATATCAGTAGTACTCTCAAGGGGCACTTAGTGGAAGCCAAGATGCATTTCAGAATTTAAGAGAGGAAAAAATCAAGAGTTATTTGAAAAATTTGGGGTGTTCGGGAGCTAAGAGCTCGCCATCCGGACATCTTACCTATTGGGCTGGAGAATGGCGCTGAAAGCAAAAAAGAGGCAGCCGCCTCCATTTTGAGAAAGAGAGAAGATTTTGGACATAACAAATGCTAGGTTACCGTAAAATTACGGCTAAATAAAAATTTCCAATAAGGCAATCTAAGAAGCTGTCAACAAAATCCAATATGGCCGCCTTAGGACAAACAAAGTTTTGTTTACCGTATGGTTTGCATTAGAGAGAAGCTAATTATCCAATATATTTGGTAATTTAAGTTAGATTTTTCTAATAGAGACTTAAATATGCCTTCGTTTTGCTGTGTTGTGAAGTGTGGAAGTAGGGGTGATCGCGATAAAGTAGGATTTTTCCGTATTCCAGCGGAATTACATTTTCCACACAAACCAGACCTGAACAAACTTTCAAAAGATAGACGACACAAATGGTTATCAGCTATAAAAAGGGAGGATTGGACTGAAACTAAATTAAAATATGCATCAGTTTGCAGCAAACATTTCTTGAGTGGTAAGTAGCAAAAACATTAGGTGCACTAAAACAAAAAAAAATGCTGTCTGTTTGATTTTGCCAAATTTGTTTTATTCTCAGATATTAGTGGTTATCCTTTTAGAGGAAATGTTGGCTAAGCTAAGTTAATTTAATCTGTACATGTTTGTCTAATTGTCAAATATCATTATACCTTCTTTTTCTGGCTAAATAGGATTAGCTAAGATTTCTTGTAAAAGGAAAGACTATTATTGAAGTACTGAAATAAATCTTACTAAATCTTTGGTTTCAGGAAGACCATCCAACCTGTCTGACATCCAAAATCCAGATTGGGTCCCATCACTCCATATGGGATATGAAGTATCAAATAAGCCTTCGACTGGCGCTCAAGATCGCTATGGTAGAGCTGTAAAGAGAGCAAAACTAGCTGATTCAAAATTTGAACAGAGTTCTCCTTCCCCAGCTTCAACTTCAGCTATAACTCCTGTTGAGGAGGATCAAAATGCTCCAGATGCATTTAAAAGTAATAAAAGTTGTCAAACGGACATTTCAGCAACTGAGTTTTCAGACATGGTTGTTTCACTAAGTTCGGGGCGACCTCTGGGACATACTTGTTCTTCTGAGATTACGTATAGATCACTGATGAACGATGACAAAAAACAAAATACTATACAGGCTTTAATTCATTCAAGAAACTTGACCTAATAGTGAAGTGTTGTGAACCATTCATTACTGTTCATAGTAATACACTCTTGGACGCATCAAATCAAATTTTGTTGACATTATTTAAACTGAGGCTAAATCTGGATTTTAGAGACCTCGGGTTTAGATTTAATATTCACCCGAGCACAGCATCAACATATTTCCAATCGGTTATAAATGTGCTGTATTCACGATTTCAAAAGTGTATTGTGTGGCCAGAAAGAGACGTTTTACAGAAAACTACCCCTTCGTGTTTTAAAGAAAGTTTTGGGACAAAAGTGACAGTCATTATTGACTGTTTCACGAACTTCATTTGCGTCGTGTGTCATGCCTTGTTCCATCCTAGCTGCTTAGAAAGAGTTCAAGGAACGATAAAGTTGGGGGGCTACCGAATTCTCTGCTCAAGTGAATGCCAAACGACACACAACGATGAAGACAAACAAAGGGAGGCTTACAGGAAAGTCATCACATCACTGGAAAAGGAGTTGTTTGAGAGAAATAGATACATTGAAAGACTGAAAAGGACCAGCCAGGTATTTGAGGACGATGCTACAGAAGCGGAAAAAGCTTTATCATCGCAGATTGAACGGTTGAATCAACGCAACGTTTCATTAGAAATCGAATGTCAAAAAACAAAAACTCGAGAAACTGAGTTGATTGCTGAATTGGAATCTTATAAAGAAACCAAGTTGAAGCTCGAAAACAGAATAAAAGAAATAAACGACCTAAGCACAAATTTGATTACCTCAATCAGAACTTTAGAAAGTGAAAACGAATACTACTCTAAGGAAGTGAAGGAACTGAAACATACATTATCGAACTTGCAACGCAGGAATAACAACTATAATCAACCCAGTAGTTTGGTCAGCAACCATACAAATGAGTCCACTAATTTATCAACTAAATCCCCAAACTGTCCGGCAATTATCAAGAATCGAAGAAATCAAATTCTTATTATGGGAAGCGAAGACATCAGAAACATTCCATGGATGTTCAAAATAAAAACAAATTATCTTTATGACATTAACTGTCAGACTGCAAAAAATCTACTTTTTCACGATTCGATCCGTCGGTGTCAGCAGTTGTGTGGAAACTTTAATAAGAGAGACTATGTAATTTTTTTCACTTCTGATTATAATGCAGTAAAGGGTCGACCAATAACATGCAGTGAAATAGAGCTTCTGGTATCAGTCACAGCCAACACAAATTTGATTGTGTGTGGCTCTGGTTATCATATTCATAGACCGATTCTCAACGACCTGATACACACTCAGAACGCGGCAGTTGGGCGCTATTTGTTTGAAAAACAACGCACTTTTGTGCCTATTGCATGTTCAACATGGAACGGTAAAATGGACTACGCTACAAAAAAGGAGTTTGTCACACTTCTAATTAGTAATTATTTTTCAAGACAGATAACTGAGAATAACTTATTGATTGATAGTGATACCGTTATTCCACGTCAGAGTCAGAGACCAGAAATCGATGGGCAGCAGAATTTTCCAAATCATCCAACCGCCCAAACGTCGCCTTGAACGTATACTATCAGAACGCCCGTGGACTGCGCACCAAAACTGTTCAATTTTACAACGAATTATTGAATTCAAATCACGACATTGTGGTTATCACTGAAACTTGGTTGAACGAGGGAATCACAAACGAAGAAATTTTTCCTGTCAATTTTGTAGTATACAGAAAGGACCGAAGTGCTCATATTACTGGTAAATCAAGAGGAGGTGGTGTACTAATTGCAGTCAGCACGGGTTACCATTCGTATGTCTTCGATACACCTGATAGTCCCTTGGAAGAGTTGTGGGTCGGGGTCACTATTGGAAAGACTCAGTACGGTTTTTGTGTAGTATATATTCCTCCAGCGTCCGGTGTTTCTGTCTATGAGGATCATATTAATACAGCCAGCTATGTTATGGACAGAATACCTAATACTAGGGTGATGATTTTGGGCGATTACAATTTACCAAACTTCTCACACTCTCTTAAAAGTGTTGACATCGTGGATGATCATATTATTAATGATGAATCAATTTCATACCTGAACCAACTCAATAATGCTCCTAACACTGTATTTGTCCCAGGGAATGATTGCGAGAGAACTCTATATGATTTTGTTTGTTTTTATGATCTTTTACAAGCAAATCAAATTTGTAACCATAATCAATCTACCTTGGACTTGGTGTTTTCAAATCATGCTAATATCGTAATTGCTGAGAGTCTCTCGCCATTATCCACTGTTGATTGCCATCATCCACCTTTGGATATTTCTTCACATATCGGTCCTCCACTTGATGAGCTAGTTGACAATCAAACCATCGATTTAAATTATTTCAGGGCGGATTACGATGGACTTAATGATTATTTTGCTGACATCGACTGGACCCTCTTAAACTCATGTCCTGACATAGACGCAACTGTGGATATGTTTTATTTAATCATTTATGTAGCTATTGACTTTTTTGTACCAAAGAAAAAATCTAATACACTTAGATTTCCTTCTTACTTCTCACCTAATACTATTGACCTTATAAAGCAAAAAAATAGAACATTCAATGGATTAAAGAATAGTGGAATCTGTCCTTTTCTAAATCGTGACTATAGACTGTTAAGATCACAGTCGAAATTATCAATTGATGTTGATTACAGAGCCTTCATTAGCTCCTCCGAATATAACATTCTACAGAATGTAAAGGCTTTTTGGTCCTATCTAAAATCAAAAAAATCCATCACAGGTTTTCCCAATCAAATGACTTACAACAATAACACTTCTACTAACCCTAAAGAAATAGTGAACTTTTTTGCTGCATTCTTTCAATCTGCATATAATTTGAACAGAAAGTCAAGGTATAACACAAATTTATTACCTAGCACTAGTATTAATCTGCGTAACATATCAATTAATGCAGACATAGTTTTTAATAAGCTGGTCGAATTGAAAATCAATAAGGGGGCCGGCCCAGATAAAATCCCTCCAATCTTCTTCAAAAATTGTAGTCCAACCCTTTCCATGCCATTAGCGCTAATATTCAACGCATCACTTTGTTCGGGTAGTTTTCCAAGGAGATGGAGGTCGGCCATCATCACAGCTCTTTTCAAGGGCGGTGACAGGTCTGAAATCTCAAATTATCGACCAATCTCTGGACTGTGCTGTATGGCAAAAGTCCTGGAATCAATAGTGACAGACGAAATCTTCTGTGCTTTTCAACAAATTATATCACCGCATCAACATGGATTTTTCCGTTCTAGGTCGTGTCAGACAAATCTGTCAGTTTACTCCAATTTTCTGAGTTCTTCTCTTGACGAATCAGTTCAGGTCGACTCAATCTATTTTGATTTTCGTAAGGCATTTGATAGTGTAGATCATTCTATTTTGCTGAAGAAGCTAGAGCACTATGGTGTGGGTGATCCTCTACTCTCTTGGATTGGTAGCTATCTCAGTCAACGGACTCAATTTGTGAAATTCAACAACTGTCTATCGAGCGAAATCCACGCATACTCGGGTGTTCCTCAGGGGTCTCATCTTGGGCCGGTACTGTTTTTGGTGTTTATCAACGACCTTTCCTCAATCTTCAAGCATTGCAGGTACCTTCTATATGCCGATGATCTTAAAATTTTCCAGAGAGTTGTGTGCATGGACGATTGCAGCCTTGTTCAGGAAGAGATTAATGGCTTATTTGCCTGGTGTTCAGAAAACGGAATGTCCTTGAATAGTTCTAAATGTAAAGTGATCTCATTTTCCCGTAAGAAACAACTCCTTCACTATGGATATTCCATTGACAGCACCATCCTTCCTCGGGTAGGCCTGATTAATGACCTTGGCGTTCTTTTTGACGGTGAGTTACGCTTCATCAACCATATCGACAATGTCATAGCTAAAGCATATAAAATGACAGGTTTCATCATGAGGCAGTGTTGGGAGTTCCGGAATATTGAGACACTGAAATCAATCTATCTCTCACTTGCGAGGAGCCATTTGGATTACTGCAGTGTGGTATGGTCACCCTTCTATAAAGTCCACATTAAGAGAATTGAGCGGGTCCAGTCTAAGTTTGCAAATTTTCTTTTGTACAAGTTGAATATCGACAAAACAGTGCTAACTTATAATCAACGCATAAACATGCTGGGGCTCGATAGTTTGGAGGTTCGTAGGATAATGCACTCATTGTCTTTTGGACATAAGATCATCAATAGTCACACAGATTGTGCAGACTTGTTGACGCTAATCAACTTTAGGGTTCCAATGCGAGCAACCAGGCAATTGGAAATGTTCCAGCTGCGGCAAGGTCGTACGGACCTGGGCAAATACAGTTGTATCAACCGAATGATGGAGTTTTTTAATCGGTTCATTCCTTCAAACTTTGACATTGATTGTTCTCCATTATGTTTCAAGAACAAGATTAGGCTAATATTCAAAGATTATGATGTGTAACCAAATTTTATTTTTAGACTCGTTTTTCATGTATTTGTACCATGTTTTGTTATGTCAATTTAGTCTATTAGCATTGTTTCATATTGTTATTGTTGTTTGACTGTATTTGTATCTTTCATTAGTGATGTAATTTTTTTTTTTTTTTTTTTAATTTATATTGTTTCTCTTTGAATGTGCTATTTGGGCAAAGTCCTGTTATGTACTTATTGAATAAATAAAAAAAATAAATAAAAGTTTTGAGTTGTATATTGAAAAACCAAGCAATCTACAAAAGGCAGCACAATGTTGGTCAAATTATAAACATTCGTACACCCTCAAATATTTGATAGGAATAACACCACAAGGAACTATTTGTTTTATTAGTGAAGCTTGGGGTGGACGTGCCTCCGACAAGCATGTAACGATGAATTCAAAATTTTTGGACAAAATTGGTTCAGGTAATATGAACATCATTGTATTTGCTTATTGCTTTATGTTTATTGTTTACCTTGACTTATACCTACAATGTTTTTTATGATTATTTCACTAGAGTGTATTACACCAGCAATAAAATCTGTAGTCCCTTAAAATATTTCTACTTTGACAAAACCAACATCATAGACATGGTATTGCCAAGACATTTTTTTTAACACGCCTATTAATCTTTATTCTGTTTCTTTTAATAATAATAATAAACACATTTATTATTCCAAAATAAAGATTTATAAATACCAAAAAAAAAATACATCGAAATAAGTAGATAAATGGAATAAAAGGCAACTTATCAGCTTCCCTTGCAAAAGAAAGAGCTGTTGAATGAATTTGATTGAAGTTGTTAATTTCTACTCTCGTAAAAATAGTCATGTCAAATACCACTCGAGAAAACATTCTGTAGGCAAAATCATTCTGGTTCAAATTTGTTGCCTTTTGGTAATTTCGCTCAAGAAATTTTTGATGTAATCAATGGCCTGGCGGCTTGTTATTTTGTCAAAAATGTTATTCGCAAAATCAGTCGAAATTTTTTTCTCTTGTGGTATTATGTATGAAAATAAAAATATATAAATAAATTTGCAAGAACCTTCTAATTTTAAATTGCAGAATGCAATCGACAATTGAGCAAAATCATTTTTGTCCTTCTAAGGCATAGTTCTGAATTTCTATTAACAGGTATAAATAGTCATTAACAGAACTGTGCTCGGGATAGTGTGTTTTTAGTACCTACTATATTGTTATTTTTCTAGTAGCTATCTAATATTTTGACTCTCGTAAAGCATCGCTCTACTTGTATAAGTTAGCAATAGATAGTTTTTTTTACTTCTAAACAAACTAAATATTGTTTTACTTTTTAGGTGACTTGATTCTGGCTGACAGAGGATTCCTTGTAAAAGATTATGTCAATTTGCTAAATGCCAATATAAAGACCCCACGCTTTCACAAAAGGACAGAACCAACTGCATCCTTATGAAATTGAAGAGACCAGAGCAATTGCTCACGTGAGAATACATGTGGAAAGAGTGATTGGCTACATTAGACAAAAATTTCGTATATTAGCAGATGAAATGCCAATAACTTTTTTGTGTGTTGGAGATGATGACCCAATCCTAGATAAAGTGATGGTAGTGTGTTGTGCCCTGATCAATTTAAATCCCCCAATAGTTAATTTGTAAAAAACCTACTTTAATAAAAATAACTGTATATGATTAACTTTTACGAGTTTTATTTCTTTTAAATCACATAACACGTGAAAAAGCCAAAAGATTTTGTTAAAATAAATTTGTACTTTAATTTTTATTTAAAAAATTTAAATTTTTAACACATAAAGCATAAACTAACTAACCTATTATTTAGTTACTTGAAAAAATATTAAAATAGTTTAAAGAACTCTCTTTAAATATTTAAGAATTATAAACTATTGAGAAACGTCTTATTTTTCAATGCACTTCTATTATAGAATTTCCACAATTTTTTTTTTCATATTTTTTATGCTATTTGCGTAGTCTACTTCTTTAACTAAGGGGATTAAAAGAAAAAAAATCAATTAAAAAATACATTTTATTTTTATTAAAAAATATATATAATAATGATAAAACTTTTATTTATTAAATTAAAAAGTACACATAATATAATAATTGGACAAAAGTTCAAGTAATCTACGATATAATATAAACCAAAACCATAATACATTGCATACTTATCTAGAAATAAAAAAGATTAAAAAATAGAGTTACCATACCCAAAACAAAATGGTTTTATAATAAATCCAAAAATGGCATTACATTAGTCTCAAAGCATATTTGAAAAAAAAACATTTTGACGTACAATAAGGTTCGTATAATAGAAAATCTTTGTCAATACATAAAAATACATGGATCTCGTCAAAACTTTCATCAAAAAATTTTACATCACATAGTAAACATGACAATTGAATGATTTAGCATCATATACAAGAAACTTAGAGCTAATTACAAAGACTAACTGAAAATTAAAAATCAGAAGAAATATGGTGTAGGTTAAATTAGAAAAAAGAACTGACTTTATTTAAAAAGATTTTAAAAAACCAAAATAATATTTTTAATGCAACTTTTTCTGCTCTACAAGACATCACAATAGCAAACTATCTGGGGTAGCTCCAAACGATGGGAAGGCTGGATTGAGTAATAAACCACAATTTTCAAGTTTTAAATTTACGTGTTCAAGTGTATTTGACGATAAATAATTTTGAAGAGCAAGCTTTTCATTGTTTGTTCCCCACTGAGTGGCTTTGGTTTTGAACAGAAACTTTAGAGGATAACAAACACTCTTAATTAATGACAGAGATGGTTTTGAAAGTGATGTCCTGCATGCTCTTTTAAAATTTGAACCAGTGATGCGTCCAGTTCTTTGCCTAAACCATTCTTCGGAATGAGTTTGCTTAACTGTGGCTTTACAGATCTTTTGGCAATCATCAAAAGATAATGACTGATCAATTTTCTCTCCAATTGAGCACAACTGCTGATAAGAGAGTGACTCATAATACTCCTGGTAAATATTATAAATCACTTTAGGTTTTGGTTGACAAATACTTGATCCTATTCTTGATGCAAAAGGTTCAATAACTCTTGCAAGAGCTGTTTCGTCGCCAACATTTTCACAAGCTGTCAACAGTTCAATAAGTTCTTCGCCTTCAATGGCAGGTATCGGACTAAATAAACTTGAAGAGTCTGAGACAACTGTTTTAGCTTTTTTTGTTTTGAGCTTAAGGTCACATAATCTTACAATGGGTACATCTTTTGTAGAAGGAGCAACCCACTGAGCTAACATATCAGTCGATGAAGTAGAAGTAAGCGAGTTGTAAATATATTCTGTTGCATATAGAACAGCAGCAATATGGCTACAGACTTCAGATAAACCAGCCATACAAGTACAGTGGCCAGTGTTAATACTTCCATTATCTTGTGTCAGGACCCACACATTTAGAGGGGGTTCCCTAGCACGCTGACTATGTCGAACCTTTGCAAGTATAACGGAAAGCTCATTGACCTTTTTCATGCCACGCAGATGAACAAAACCAGCCTCAAAATACTTGTGCCACTGAGACTTTTATAAGCTTTCATTTGCTCTTTTGTGTAAAAACTATGAGTTAGCACTAAATACGTCATTACATCAAAGGCTTGAACAGCTGGTAGGGATGCAAAGTCTTTATCAAGGTCTTCATCCATGATTTTAAAAGGATCAATGGAATTTATAAGACGAATCTTGTTCTTATACCTTTGAGCAACGTCAGGTTTTTCACTCTCTAGCTGGACAAGGTAGTCACTCTTTTCAGACTGTGGTAAATCCATGTTAATTTTTTATCACTTTATCTACTAGGTCACTAAGAAAGTCTTTTAAATGTGCACTTATCACTCTTCTTAATTAACACGAACTAAACTAAAAGTACATCTGCTTGCTCCCAATATCAACTAATTTCATGACCAGGTACAGGTAGCCAGGTAGCTAAACGCAATCGACCTTTCTAGGCCGTAAAACATTCCAAATCATAAACAGGTACCTATGAATATATTAGTGGTCTTTCGTAAACCACTTAATAACTAAATCACTTTAAAATATATAAATTAAGCAATAATATCGAGACACAACTGCTGTTATAACCCTGAACTTTCATAAGAAAATAAACATCAGCTGGCAAATGTATGTCCTAAGCCGGCCATATTTGATTTGACAGGTCACGTGTTTTAGATCGCCTAATTAAAATGCGTTTTAAGATTCCACTATTGATAAGTTCGACGATGCAGTAAATATCAGATATCTTCCTCCGTAACATTCAAAATTCGAGATTTGTCACTGATTTAAGATTTTTATTTATAAACTGATTGTAATTTTTTTGGTTTATAGACTTCTTAATTGAAAAATGGATGAAGTACCCCAACATATATTGGTAAGATAAAAATTTAATAATTACCAATTTTGTAGGTACTTTCTTCAATGAGATTTTCTCTTTATCAAGAAAAGTGGCTCATATTTATATAAAGTGTATGTAAATAAACTGATATATTTTTTGGCTCTTATCTCTTGAAATAGTTTTCAATATTTATTTACTGTGTTGGGAATCACCTATTTTTTGCTGACTTTGGGTGTGAATGAACTGTTGATAGTAAAATCCTTTCATGAAATTGTATTCATGAATGGTTCAATTTCTTTTTTACTTTTGTTGTACTTTTGAGTGAACTTGACCATAAACAAATTAAACAGGACCGTATTCAGAGCTACCTTTAAGGTTTTAAATCGAATTTCTAGATTTGCAATAATTTGGGGTATGGAAGCTAATAATAATTTTAAATGCTGCCAAAATAAAGTGTTTAGCAATTTTATCTGTGTCACATGTTTTGGAGTTTTTCACCCCAGTTGCTTGGGTCGAAGGAAATATACAATTTTAGGACATCACAAAGTATATTGTTCAGAGGAGTGTGAAGCAGAAGGATGTGACGAGGAAGACAGGTTGAAAAACTTAAAAAAGGAAATAGAAAGGCTACATGTAGATCTTAAGCTGAAGGATTCCTATATACAAAGAAAAAAAAGACTTTCAGTCGATTTTCAATCCAGCGTGTGCGAAGTTGAATCAGAATATGAGAAATAAATTACCTCTCAGAAAAAGACAATCGCCGATTTAAATAAAAGACTCGTAGAACTAAGTGGTAAGAGTATAGTAGTAAGTATAGAAAGTTGGAAAGTATTTTGGAGAAAAATAAATTAGATTTGGACCACGCCAAAAACGAAGCAAAATATTTTAGAGTTAAAGGACAATATGTTCACCTCTTTAGACACCTTAACTGCTGATAATAAATACTTAACTGCTGAAATTGAAGATCTTAAATGTGTCATGAAAACCCTTGAAAGACCGCAGCCTCATACAGATAAATGCACTCAAACTGAGAGTGGCACATTCTCTAAACTTCACTCTACCCATGCTAAAAAAATATTTGCAATACTCTTTGTATTGCAAATATTAGAGTAATGATGGGGCTTGGCTACCGTGATGAATGTAGGTATGTCTTTGGAGAACTAGGAATTTTAACGTTACCTTCCCTTTACTGCCTTGAATGCTTAACTTTTTTTTAGAGTAAATTTAAACATGTACAGAAATCATAGCAACACGCATCCATATAGTACAAGAAACTGTCAGAATTATACTTATAAATATCTACGTCTTAGCCGATCCCGTAACGCAACTTCTTACTACGGTATCAAATTCTTCAATATGTTGCCCCATTCAATTAGGATTTTGTTTCCCACTCAATTTAAGAACAGACTTAAAATTTATTTTCAACAAAATGTATTTTATTCACTGGACGAGATATGTGCAAGCAATTTTGAACACATCTAAGACAAATTATATGTGAATTTTTAGATGCTATATTTTTATATTTGAATATCTGTTTGTATTTATTTTAATTTTTTAATACCCTAGTATTGATTTATTGCTTGTTAAATGTTGATCATTGTATTGTACTTAAATTGTTTTACTTGGTAATTGCTTTTGTCAAATATCTTTTGTATATTTATGTTAATTTTCCTGTTTTTTTTATGTTGTAAAAGACGATTTAAAATTGTGTATTTTTTTATATATATAGATTTGGGACTTTTATAATATGATCCATACTTTTAATTAAGATGAGTATATTGTAGTTTTAATTATTATTGACTTGTGTAAGTGCTTAATTGTACAATAACATTAATAAATATTTGATTGATTGATTTGATTGATAAACAGCGGGCAACTGAAGCTGTCCTGCCTGGGAAGAAAGTATTGGTTCTCACCGACGGGTACGGAAAGTTCTTATATAAGCCGTTAAAACAACAATTGGGTGAGTGCAAATTGCAGTTGGTGACAAAACCTAATGCCTCATTGAGGAGTATTGCTTTAGGGTGTGATTGCTACATTAAAGACTTTACACAAAATGATTTTGTAAAAGTTTTGATTCAGCCTAGCAAATTTCAAGTATCTTTAAATGATTTAACTCTATTAGCAAACAAGTGCTTTTACACAAATTTGGTTTTTTGTTCATTCCCTTTTAAGTATCCTATGTCTAATATGTTTAATGAAGCGTTAAAATTAAACAATAACCTTGATAGTTATGTTTCTAATTTAAGAAAATTTAGTGATAATGTATATTTAGTGAATCTATCTAAAAATATTTTTCCAAAACATTTTTTCAGAAACTCACATTATCTAAATAATTCTGGCCTAAGCAAACTTTCTTTTGTAAATAAAAATATTTGACTGTCTTCCATAATAATTCCATATTAATTTTCTATACCAATATTAGCTCCCTTCTATCTAAATTTGATGAGTTTTCTGCAGAAATCAGAAATTTGAAACCCGACAAAGAAAAGAAAGAAATACTTCTAACAGAAACGTGGCTTAACTGCAGAATCACAGATGCACTTGTTCAACTGCCTCAGTATATTTTGTGGAGAGAGGATAGGGTGGGAGATAGAAAGGGAGGGGGTGTGTGTATTTATGTTAAGGAAACAATTCATGGTTATAAAGCAGAAACTATTAAACAGAATGCTGATGAGCTTAGAAATAGTATTATCGACTCAGTCTTCATTAACCTGAAAATAAGATCAACTGAAATATTACTAGGTTGTGTCTATCGTCCACCATCATGTAATAATGTTGATAATCAGAGCCTGTGTGATGTCATAAGTGGTCTGTCTGAATATCGTCAAAATGTACTTCTTTTTGGGGATTTTAATTATCACCATATTAATTGGACTGGCTCGCAAGTCCAGAGACCATGCAATATGTCTGAACAGTTCCTCATGTCATATCAGGATAGCAATCTTCATCAGTTGATTACTTTTCCAACAAGGTATTGTGACAATAACATACCATCATTACTTGATTTGCTGTTAGCGTCAGATGAAAAGCTAATCACGTCTGTCACGGAACATAATCCTATTGGTCTCAGTGATCACATAACTGTAGTGGTTCATATGCAAATAAACTTAGTCCCAAATATTGCTACCAAACCAGAAAGGCGAAATTATTGGAAGGCCCAGTATGAAATAGTGAATGATCACCTTAGGAACACAGAGTTAAATCCAAACATCACAAAATATCAGAATTTGAAAAATATCACTGATAATATAATTGAGAAATACATACCATTGGAAAAACCAAAAGAGATTTTTGGGAAACCGTGGATTACAAGGCAGCATAAGAAATCCATCAATCAAAAGCGTCGCCTGTGGCATAAGTATCGGAATTCCAGAAATGCAGATGATTACTCTGCTTACCAAAGAGCAAACAACAATATAACCATGTCACTGAGAGAAGCGAGAAAAACTTTTGAGAATGGTCTGGTCGATAAGGGACCTAGACAATTCTACCAGTTTATGAACAGTACCCTCAATTCCAAGTTGCAGTCCTTTACACTGAAGGATAGCAATGGTTGTGTAACATCGGAGTCAAGCCAGGTGGCTGAAATTTTTGCAAAACAGTTCCACCAAACCTATACAAGAGAGAGCCTCCCAAATATTCCTCTACTTCCAGAAGAAACTAGGTCTGGGCCATCTATTGAAAAGATAGAATTTACAGCAGAAAAAGTTGGAACTGCATTAGAAAAGCAAAAAATTCACTCAAGTCCAGGCCCTGATGGTGTATCGCCGATTCTTCTAAAAAAACTGCACAATATCTATAAGTCCTCTACTTGCAGATGTAATGAGTGAATCTTTTGAGTCAGGCTATCTTCCCTCAGAATGGAAATGTGCGGTGGTAATACCCATCTACAAAAAGGGAGACAAACTCTCAGCTGCTAACTATAGACCAATAAGTCTGACATCAATACCATGCAAGTGCATGGGACGAATTATAGCACAGGAATTGACAGCTTTCCTAATTAGGAACCACTCACACAAACTTTACAACCAACATGGGTTTCTACCGCACAGATCTGTGAATACCAATCTCATGTACAACTTGGAAACGTGGACAAAAGCAATGGACGACGGATACCCAGTGGATGTCATCTATGTGGACTTCGAAAAGGCATTTGACACTGTGCCAACTAGGAGGCTGCTTAAGAAACTCGAGCATTATGGAATCAGGGGTAGGCTGCTGAGATGGATAGAGAATTATCTGTCGAATAGAAGGTTTGAGGTCAGGGTTGCTGGATGTCTCTCTAAGAAGTACAGTGTTGACAGTGGAGTCCCACAGGGCTCAGTGCTGGGCCAACTCCTGTTCATCATCTACGTGGCCGACCTATCCCAGGACATACTGTGCAGAGTGAGTTTGTATGCTGACAATACAAAGATTTTTTGTGATCCCACCATCCACCATGGGGAAATGAATGAAGATCTGGCAACACTGGATACATGGTGTAAAAATTGGCTAATAAAACTCAACATCAGCAAGTGTGCAGTGTCACATATTGGCTATAACAACCCTCAGCTAACATATTTTCTCAATGACGAACCACTGACAACAACTTTTGAACAGGTGGATTTGGGAGTCACAATAACATCTGACCTGAAATGTGAATCTCAGGTGCTCAAAGTGGTAAAAAAAGCCAATTCTCTAATCTACCTTATAAGAAGGGCCTTTAGAAACATCTCTGAAAAACTGTGCCTACACCTTTACAGAACCTACATACGGCCTATACTTGAACATGCAGTGATCTCATGGTCTCCTTACTTTCAAAAGGACATCGATCTCGTTGAGAGAGTGCAGAGACGAGCCACAAAACTTCCTCTGACCCTGAGAAATAAACCTTATGAAGAACGGTTAAGAAAACTAAAACTTACAACACTTGTTGATCGGCGAAGGAGAGGAGACCTCATAGAGACGTATAAAATACTACATGGAGTCTACTCGTGCGATATTAACGCATTTTCCATCAGTGAAAATCACCACCTACGCGGCCACTCCCTGAAACTGGTCCCAGAACTGTGCCATAGACTTTGTCCGAAAAACATTTTGTATAACCGCGTGATAGAAGACTGGAACAAGCTAAGTGAGGACATAGCTTCCGCTCCAAGTGTGAATGCATTCAAGAATCGACTGGACAGCTGTTGGCCTAATCTATGAGCGAAACTGACGTGGACTAGAGAGAAGAGAGAGAGAAAAAAAAACTCTCTAAACAAGTCTGCAGTCTATCGGACTTTTCCGCCTACTGCCGGACACCTATAATAATAATAATAAAAATTTAAATAGTGATAGTAATTTGAAGCTAGTGACTTTAAACTCTAGTCTAAATCAAAAAGGATACCAATGTGGTTAAGGAAGAATTTTTTTTAACACTGAACCCTCTCAAGTCAGGGAGGGTATGGTAAATGGTAGAGTAACTAATGTTAGTAAAGTATTTAAAGATAATTCTGACTTTTCTATGATTTTACTCAATGTCCAATCTTTAAGAAACAAATGTGATGACTTGTTTGCATTTCTAGAGTTTAATAATTTTCCGGATTTGGTTGTTATCACAGAGCATTGGTTGAAGCCCAATGAATGTTTCTGTGTACCAAACTATATCCCAGTATCTATTTACTCTAGGGATACTTCATTACATGGTGGTACCCTGATTTTGTGTAAAAAAACATCTTATTTTATTGACAGTTTAGCTTGTGTTGACAAATATAACAATCTCTTGGAAGAAAATTATTTTGAATTTTCTGCTTGTTTTTCTAAGCAACTCAAACTTTATATTCTCTGTATTTATCGTCCCCCTTCTAATCAAATTGTTGAGTTCTTGTCAAAACTTGATATTATTTTGTCTCAAATCCCATCTGGCTATAAGCTGGTTGTATCCGGGGATTTCAACATTAACTTTCAGGACAAAAATTCAGTAAACACTATTCTACTTTCTAACTTACTGTCATCACATGGTTTAGTAATGCATATTAACACTCCAACTCGCTTGACCAAAACCTCGGCGACCACTATTGACTACTTGTGTTCTAATTTAGATGTATTATCATGTTGTGTAGTAAATGCAGGTCTCTCTGATCACGAGGCTGTTAGTTGCAGTTTAAGTGTTGGTAGACCCAGGGTTAAATCAAAATAATAATAATAATAATAATACTTTATTCATGTTTTCAAAATAAATTTTTACATAAGTCAAAAAAGAAGGAGGGCTGGATGCCCAGAATCGTGAAATAAAAATTACAATAAAACTACAGTAACTACACTAAGAACAATACTAACATTAAGTTGTAGATAGGATATTGTAAAAACGCCATTGCAAAATTAAAAGTAAAACAAATGTCGATCACACACAAACCTTAACATTATCCACAGAAACGTAGCAAACCATTCCAGTGATTCCCCCCGTATCCCATATCTGTACAGCTTGTCTAACAGTATGCTGTGATCAATGCAATCAAAAGCACGAGAGAGGTCCAAAAAAATTCCACAAGTCAGGTCACCAGTCTCCACTCTGTTGAAAACAAAATCTGTAAACTGAAAGAGAGCAGTTTCTATTGAGTGATTTTGCAAATAAGCATGCTGGTGACATGAAAATAAATTACAGCTGACAAAAAAGTTACGAAGGCATATATTCATTGCATATTCAAATAATTTTGAAAAGCATGTAAGCAAACTTATTGGTCTGTAGTTGTTAAAATCTTTTTTGTCCCCTTTCTTGTAAATAGGTTTTACAATTGCATGCTTTAAGCCATCAGGAAATATACCACTTGAAAATGACAAATTTATTAAAAAACTCAGAGGCTTGCAGATATAATTCGCACAATGTTTTAACACTGAGCTTGGTATCTCATCCTCTCCAGTGCTCTTTTTGTTCTGTAGTTTAGATATTAAGGTCAGTATTTCCTCTGGTGTTGTTGGGATTATAAAAAATGATCTCCTATTAAAAGGTATGGAGGACGTAAAACCCCCATCTACACCCATTTCACTGTGTTGTGATAACAGCGATTTCGCAATATTTACAAGGAAAGTATTCAAGTTATTTGAACAATCTTCTAGATGTTCCGTCATGCAGAAATCTGAGCCCTTCCCAGAACCTGTTACCTCATTGATGACCTGCCACATAGCCCTTGATTCAATGACTTCTCAATTTTATTCTCATAGTATGTTCTTTTAGCGTTCTGCAGAGCCTGGTTATATAATATATTAAAATAATTGAACACTGACTTGAAATTTGGATCCTTTAGAGCCATTGTTTGATATAGAGTCAATTGATTTTTTAATTCAGCAATATCAGGTTTATTATATAAAAATTTTAATTTTGAACTATGTTTAACTATAATTCTGGGGAAACACGTATCAAAATAAAACCAAAAGATATTATAAAAAGAATCATAGGCCTCATTGATGTTTGAAGCAACAAAAACGTCTTCCCAGCTTTCCTGACTTATCCTTGCATAAAACTGTAACATGTTGTCCTGGCCAATATCTCTTTTAATAATTTTGGGCATATTTATAGTTACGCTTAAGTTACAAGCCAATATTTGACCACAATGATCTGATAAATTTGTTTCGACTACAGGACTCTGCCAATGACCATTAAAATTTGTAATAATATTGTCTAAGCAAGACTGGGTATTTTCAGTTATTCTAGTAAAATCTTTTATTGTAGCAACTGCATTATAGCTAAAAAGTAAATTACAGAGCTCTGACTGAGCTGTTGAACTTCTTAGAAGATCAATGTTAATATCACCGGCAATAAAATATATGTTATTTGCAATATGCAAGACCTTCAAAAGCAAAGTCATTTTTCCTAATAAGCTCTTAATATCACCAGTAGGAGGACGATAAATGGCTACTACCTGACATTTAAGATTATCTAGTATACAGTCCACACCCGCACATTCAAAAACACAATCTTCAGCCAAATCTTCAACCTCCTTAATTGATGTTGTTTTTATTTCATTCAGAACATACACAGCAGATCCTCCATGGCTTGTCTGGCTACGACAGAAAGCGCTTGCACATTTGTAGCCTCTTAAGTTTAATACCTTTATCTCTTGTTCGCTCTGCCAATGCTCGGTCACACATACAAAGGGACACTGGTGCTCCTCAACGCTTGCTTCCAGTTCCGTAGGGATCTGACATTCTGATGGAAAACAATATTGGTCATTTTGCTTTTAGATGAATTTAGCTTCGTGGCCATGCACGAGGCCTCCTCTGATGAAAATTCTTATTTCTCAGGAATATGAAGGGTTTAACAGTAACATTCTCTGGCCATAAGTTAGCGTTTAAAATAGATTCTTCCATTGCAGGTGGTACTGTGATTTTATATGAAATTCTGGTAGGGGATGCCAATTGTTGAGCTGGGCGAATTTGCTCACATGTAATTACAGATATATTATTCTCGTGCAGGTACTCTTTCAGTTTTTCAGCCGAAGACTCGGTGCTCAGATTGCCCACAAAGAAGACCTTGCAGTTTTCCGCAGCTGAGATTCTGGAGACATCCTTCTTGTTGCCCTTAATTATTCTACCAGAATTGTTAGATGTTGATTTGAAGAGCTGTGACCCAGAAGGTTCTTCGCTTGCTAGATTTATATATTTGCTCAAAGTGCTTTGTGTTGATGCTTCCAGTACTGCATGTGCTACATTTTGTGATGTTACTTTCCTGTTTGGGTCCTGCTCACGAGCCAAGAAATGATTGCCCTCATTCCTGGTTGTAAGATAGTTCATGATGTTAGAATTTCCCTCTTTTACAGACTTTACAATGCCTTCAATGTTCCTTGTCATGGTGTTCATTTGACTAGATAGCGCTGCTGTAAATAATTTGGATAAATTGGTCTCAAGCTTTACCATGTCGTCCCTACTGCTTTCCCCTATTGTATGTTCTGCAATTTTCTCTTCAATTGCTTTGACTCTTTCCTTAGCTTCCTTAGTTTCCTTTAGGCTCACTTGCCTCGACTGTTTGAGCTTCTCAACATTATCTTCAACTGCCTTCATTCTTTGTCTGATTTCTTCCACGCTAGGTTGGGACTTAATTTCAGACTTTACACTAGATAGTTCTTGTTCAATGGTGCCAATCTTTTTGCACAATTCAGTCATATTCTTATAGAATTTAGTGGCACAGTCAGGGCAAAAGTGAAAAAGAGATCTTGCCTTCATAACAAGAACTCTTACTTCTGATGCTGAGGTTCCAGCACACTCTGCACAAATCACGTTGGCACAGATGTCACAAGGAGAACCAAAGAGCTGTGTCTTATCCTCCTTCATAATACAATCTCTTTTGCATTTGTAACAGCAAACCATGCTTCTGACTGTAAAGCTGCAGTATTAAGAAATTACTTCAAGAGAGCAGGCAACACTGAGCTGAGGCAAATGATTTCCTATCCAGCAGGTAAGAGGTAAACAAACACTATGGTGTCGGAAATAATTTTCCTCAAAACATTCTCAATAACTACACTCAGGCTGCTGGAAACATGCACTGATGAACTAGAAGGTCTGTTTTAAAAATTTACTGCATAAAAACAATTATTTTTGGCCAATTTCACACTAAAAACGTAATTTTTACACACATGTAGAAAATAAACAACAACACTTCATAACCTCAAAATGCTTATCTATGAGGGTAAAAAAATATTCAACCATCTGCCAATTCACATTAGAAATGCCAGCTCACTTAGGATTTTCAGAAGAACCTTAAAGAACGTACTTCTAAAAAAAGTCTATTATAACCTGGGTGAGTTTTATGCAGATAGGCTAATTTAAAAGATGTCAATTGTTTTTTTTTTGTTTGGGTTGGTTTGACTGCTGATTTTCCCGTATTATTTAAATGTCTAATTTTAATTATATATAAACTTATTAACTTTCATATATTGAACCTATGTAGATGTTTTAATGTGTCTTTTTATGTTTTTATTTATTGTGTGTTTACCTTGACTGTTTTTTTTTAATTTTTTGTATTTTTATAATTTGACACCCATGAATGCAATGATTTGTTTATTTCAACATGGGTTCTAACTCATGCTGGTTTGCTGTTATTTTATTTGTTTTTTTCTTTCTTTATTGTTATTTTAGATTTTATTTGCTAGAATTAACATGCTTTGTCAATAGAATCATTTATATTCTTGACAATAAAGTACATTTTGATTTGATTTGATATCAAGTGGCCTGGACAAATTCATCTAAGTTAGTTTTCTTAAGATTAGCTAAAAAATTGTGCAGTTCGTAAACAACTATAATATTTAAAATATCAAGGGCAAACTGCACAATCTATCTAATTCGTAGATGTTTCCGCAACATGACACTGGAACTATTTCTCAAAGTCTACAAGACATATGTAAGACCATCGTTGGAGCATGCCGTTGTTGTGTGGAGTCCGTATTTCAAAAAGGATATCGATGCTCTAGAGAGGGTCCAAAGAAGAGCGACAAGAATCCCACCTCTGTTGAGAGGGTTGTCTTATGATGACAGGCTTAAAGCCCTCAAGCTTAGCACACTGGAGGAGAGGCAAAATAGAGGATGCCTAATAGAAACCTTTAAAATCCTACATGGGCACTACAAATATGACATAAATTTCTTTCACAGAAACACCAATCAACATCTCCGAGGACATTCTCTAAAGTTAACAGCAGAGCTTAGTCGTAGACTCTCGAGGAAATACTTTCTTACTAATTGCACAGTCCAACAGTGGAATGAGCTCCCTGAGGATGTCGTAACTGCTCCCAGTATAAATGCTTTTAAGAACAGACTGGACAATTATGTTGGTACTGGGGTGTAGTCACAACTATAAAGTGTGGATAGTTAAATTTAAAGTGCATGGACATAATAATGGCAGTTAATCGGTTACAACCGCCTACTGTCTAATAACCATAATAATAATAATAATAAGTTTTTGTTAAACATTCCTGTTCAAAATTAATTAAATTAAAAGCCGTCAATTTTTTATTGGCAAAAATTGGTCAGTTTGTATTGTAAGTATACGATATTAGTAAATAAAGTATTGTTCATTTTATAATTATTATTATTATTATTATTATTATTAATTAAAGGCGGTAGGCGGCAAAGTGCCGATGAAACCGCTATGAGTCTATTTTACTTTTGAAGTTAGACTGCACTGTTGTTGCCTAATTCGAAATTAAAAGTAGTGCACCAGTTCCCTGTCGATTCCTCTGAGATTAGCATCTAAGCGGTTCTTGAAGGAGTTGACTGTAGAGGCATCTACTGTTCTCTGATCAAGTCTGTTCCAAACATAAACTATGCGATTTGTAAAAAAGTTTCTGCGGCAGAGCTTGGAGCATTTTTCTTTAATGAGTTTCTTGCTGTGGCCTCTGAGATTTGTGTGGTCAGCAATCTGAAGGAAGGCAATCGGGACACTGTAGTACCCAGATAATATTTTGTGGACCTGTATAAGATCGCCTCGCTGCCTTCGCTCTCGAAGAGTTGATAGGTTCAGACGAGAGCAACGATCCTCATAGGACAGCATCTTTAGTTCGGGTGGAATCTTGGTTATCCGTCGCTGGACCCGTTCAAGCAGCTCAATATCTTTTACATAGTATGGGTTCCATGTGCTTACAGCAAATTCCAGTATTGGTCTGATATAGGTTTTATACAGACGCAAAGTTGTGTCAGCAGAGTGATCTTTAAAAGCTCTTCTGATAAGAAAAATCATTGAGTTGGCTTTTTTGACAATTTTTGCAATGTGGCTCTCCCATTTGAGATCAGTGGTTATAAAGACTCCAAGGTCTTTTTGTTGATCAACCACCTTCAAGGGTTGACCCATCATAGTATAACTGTGCAGTGGATTCTTGGGGCCAATATGGAGAACTGTGCACTTATCCACATTGAGGGACATAAGCCATGACTTGGTCCAGTTTTCTATTCGGTGAAGGTCAGTTTGGAGCATCTCACGATTGATTGATGGATCTCAGTACAGCTTGGTGTCGTCCGCGAAAAAGCATATTTTCGACTTGATGTTTTCTGGCATGTCACGTAGACCAAGAAAAGGAGGGGTCCGAGAACTAAGCCCTGCGGAACTCCACTTCTCACCTCTCTGCTTGTTGAAACTGCTCCATCAATTCTGACCTGATATTGACGTTTGGCAAGAAAGTTTCCGATCCAATGAAGCAATGCTCCCCTGACGCCGTAATGTTCGAGTTTATGCTGCAATCTTCTGAATGGTACTTTATCGAATGCTTTCTCAAAGTCGAGGTAAATGGTGTCCGTCGGACGTCCAGTATCATGTTGCAGCGTCCAATCATTTACACAGGTGAGAAGGTTGGTGTCAATTGACCGTTTTTGGTAGAAACTCATGTTGTGTTTCTGGTATTACACCATTTAGGACAAGAAAGCTTGTCAGTTCTTTTACTATTATTTTTTCCATGCATTTCGCAAGTGTGGACGTTAGGCTGATCGGTCGGTAATTTTCTGCACGAAAACGGTCGCCCTTCTTGAAAATTGGGGTGACTATGGCATTTGTCCATAGATTGGGGACACAACCAGTCATAAGAGAGTTAGACATTGCCGATGCCAGCGGGACAGCCAAGGTAGCGGAACACTCTTTTAAAAATACTGGTGGAATACCATCCTGACCCGGAGAGGCATTGCTTTGGAGGGAGTGAATTGCCTCTGACATTTTCTGCAGGGTGAAATCGATATTGCTCAGAGAGTCAGCAACACGGGTCTCGTTAGGAAGATCCGGTAGTGCCCCATCAGGTTCAGCCGTGAAAACCCCACTAAACTGCTCAGCGAACATTTCGGATATTAGTAATGGGTCTTGGACCATTTCAGCAGTTGTGGGATCCTTAAGTGTATAGTTTGATAGTCTGGAATTCAGGCATCTGTTAACGTAGGTGTAAAAGCTTTTGTTGTTGTTAGCTGCAGCTATATCATTTTCGTACCTCCTCCTGGCCTCCTCTATTATGGTTTTTACCTTGTTATTTGCTGTTTTGTACTTATCATAATTTGCAGTGCATTTATTTTTAGCATAGATGTCCCATAGATTCCGTTTGTTTTTGATAGCTGCAAAAATTCGCTGATTCAGCCAAGGTTTTTGTGGATTAATCTTGGTTTCTCTGGGGGGAATGTAATTCTCGATGCAATGGTTGATGGTGTTGTAGCATTCTGCGATGTCACCATGTATGTTCTGCAAGTTTTCAGAGATAAAACTATTAATTTCCGGATAGTTTGCTTTCCAGAAATTTCTTTTCAGTACTTTGTGTGTTGGTTTTTTTCTTAATGTTAGCTGTAAATTGCTCCCACAACAATATGGTCACTTTTGCCTAGTGGAGGATTTTCTGAAATGTGGGATATCAGCTTCACATCACTAACCAGTAGAAGATCCAAAAGAGAGTGCTGGTCATTTCTAGATCTGGCGGGGAACGTAATAAGCTGGACTGCGTTCATTTCATTGTAGTTTCTGATAAAATCAAGAGCTTGTACAGAGTTTGAATTCAAGCAAAGTGTAGCCCAATCAATCTCTGGGAAATTGAAATCACCAAACACAAAGCAGGGTGAATTAGTGTTAAATGCAGCCATAAGGTTGTCGTTGTATAATGGGAGGAAAGAAGAAATGCTTCGGCGAGATTCCCTGCAAGATGGTGTGATTTTAGATAGGTAATTAATATAATTATTTTGTTTTAGGACTTAATATCGACAGCCAACTGAAATTTGAACAACATATAATGAACATTTTGAAAAAGATTTCCTCAGGATGCTATGCTATTAGGGTTTTTTCTAGAGAACTAGATCCTGGTACAACAAGGAACGCATATTTTGCCCTTTTTGAAAACCTCAGACATGGTATAGCTTTCTGGGGATCTTACTCGCAAACGCTGTTTTTATCTTACAGAAAAGAGCAGTAAGATACTTGTGCAAGGCTGGATGTAGAGATACCTGTAGACCTTTATTTATCCAACAAAAAATATTGACCCTGCTAAGCATTTTTATCTTTGAAACGGTTTCATTGATGTTTAAAAAGTTTAGGAGTGAAATTAACTCCCATGTCTCGGCTTACAATACCCGAAATACAAATTTTATTCATCTGCCAATACCATCCAGTTCATTAACCCAAAAGTCAATATTTTATAATAGTAAAATTAATTTTTAATAAACTGCCTTTACTGATTCGACAGATAACCTGTTATAAAAAATTCTGGAGAGAGGTTGAAAAAGTATTGGTTGGGAAAGCCTACTATACGGTAAATGAATTTTACTCAGACAATTTTATGTAGTTCATCTTTTTATGTTCTATTTGTCACAATGGACCATAAATGTGAATGTGTTTTATACTTTGTATTATGGTCCCTCTATTTTTTTTTGTATTTGTATTTTAATTGATATTTTAAATATTTATTGTGTTGTCATTGTTAAATGTATGGTATTGTTGGTCCAGTTTTATATTAGTTATTTACAGCTTAAACAAATTTTAATTTTATTACTTAGATTTTGATTAGTGTTTTAATGTGCTTTGTTCATGAGATGTGTAAATCTTCTAACAATAAAGCTTATTTGATTTGATTTGATTTGATTTAATTTGATTATTATATACATTTCTTTCAACAATATTATAATTAAAATTTAGAGTTTTTCTTTTTTTATATGCCTTTCAGGTTTCCTAAAGAAGACCCGCATAGGAAAAGGGCAAATTTCTGTGAAAAATTTATAAATACAAAGGATCGATAAAGGATGAGGATAACATGAAAAATATCTTTATTTGTAGTCGGCATTTTACTGATGCCGAGGTACTGTCACCACAATAATTGAAATTAATAAATCATGGGGTAAGTTTTAAATATATAGCTATTCTAATATAAATAGAGAGCAATGTCCTGACATACTGATAAACATTAAAATATTTTGAACAGAGTGCTGAAACATGTATAGACTTCATTTTATTTTTTCCCACATTCTAGTTTTTTTTTTTATAGTACACAGGGTGCCTCAAACATCAGAGTACTCATTTGTCACGAACAGTAAACAATATTAGAGCTAGAAAATTTTAGAAGTAATTTTCCAATTAAGAAGGTGGGATTTTTCAAAATTGGACCCTCAAATTGGTAAAGAAATCTCAAATTTTCAAAAATTGATAACCCAAACCTGGTAAAATATTTTGAAAACTGCTGAAACCATATACATAGAAAATCAAGTAGTTAATATGTATATGACTGAAACACCTTAACTTTGTTGAAATAGATTAGGATATCTACATTATTAAATATAAAGCATTTGTGTAGGAGGATAGTCGAGGTGTCTAGGAGATTGTTTATGTAGTTGGTTGAATAATACAGTCTTAGATGTGCGAGTTTGAATCCAGCTGCTGGACAGATTTTTTTCATTTTTATAATGCTTTGTGAAGATTATCACCGCTCCGATATGCTCCAAATATTGAAACTGAATACCCTCAGTGATAGGCGCTTGCTCCATGACCTGTGCTTTGTCTTCAAGATTATTAACGGTCAGACCAACTGCCCAGAGCTCTTATCATTAATAAAACTAAACGTCCCCTCTCGAACATTACGCCGGTATAACTTACTCTATGTAAAACACCATGCCACCAATTACGGTATGCATGCGCCTATTGACAGAACTCTTCGGCTTCTTAACGAACATCAAGATGAGCTTGATGTCTTCAATTGCACGCTGCCTGGTTTCAAGAGCGCCATTAAAAAATTGTTGCTTAATAGAAGGTAGATTTATTGTATATTTTTGAGATATGCTCATTGTTTGTACATTGTTCATTTAGTGTTTATTATTGAATTTGATATTGTAAAATGGTTTATCCGTTTATTTTGTAAAATAAAATAAATAAATAAATAAATATCCAGTGAAAGTCCAAATTAAATTTCTTTAGAATATTTAAGGAATATACAGTACTAAATGTTAACTTTTTATTTCTAAATACAAAAATAACAAAGGTAATTGTTTTTGAAAATGTAGATAAGTCTGGGACAAAAATTTTATCTTCTTGAGGAGCAACTTGAGTATGTTTCTGAATGTAAATATCTAAGCTAAATAATTGACGATAAACTCAAGTTTGATAATCTTACTCGGTCAGCTTCCATTTGCTATTCATCGAAATAACACTAGACATAAAAAAGTATTTTATCTTGATTTTACGAGGACTAATATTTACAAAAAGTCGCCTATATATCAAATGTGTTATTATTTCAATGAGTATGCTAATCACATAGACGTTGATACCACAAGTTTCAGTCAGTTCAAGAAAAAGATTGATCTGAGATTGAATAGTGTAAATGATTCATAAATGTTGTGCATTATTCTGTTTTTTTTTTGCTGTTTTTCTGTTATTTGGTTGTTATGTGTTAGAATCACTGCAGTTCAAGGTTTCTTGTTTGTTTCTTATTTTCTCTTTTAAACATATTTACATAATACTATTCGGCTTAAATTTAGTAGTATAAGGACATTTTTACTCAAATAATTGCTGTAATGTTAGTTGTAAGCTAGTTTAAGTGTCTGTAATTGGCATAAGCTGTAAATACTTTTATGAAATAAATAAATAAATAAACATATATTGTAGATAAAATTTGCAAACAAATTAATTATTTTAGAATAAGTATGTATGTTGACTTTGTTCTCTAGAATAACATTGTGCAAGACCATAATAGCCCCTCACTTTAAGTACTGGTCGATATTATATTATTGTAGCAAAACAGAGACATGATTTAAGAATTATCTTGAAAGTTAATAGGGATTGTAAGATTAGGGATATGTTAAAAGTGTTTAAGGTTTATGAGTATAAATCAAATGCTTATATATAATATTGTCTTTATTTATAAAATTTTACATGGTATATTACCTACTTATTTGTCTAATACGCCTCATTTTCAAAAAAAAAACCATTTTTCTTGGAAAATGCTTTGAAGATATATGATTATATAGGTATTTTGAGCTGACAAATACATTAAACACATTAATATTGACGAGGAATAAATATTTTTCAAGATATGACTAAATTTTCATTAAGAAATTTATTTTTTACATTTCCCACGGCGATAGCGCAAACCGCACTTCGCTATCTATCTTAATTTTCGGTATATATTTTTTTCCGAATCTTTGCAGGTGTCGAATTCATTATTTTTAACTAAAATCGTCGATATTTTAAAAATATTTCTAATACGCATAAATTGAAAAACTAATTTGAAATTTGCCATTTCTGAATTGAATGTGGTGCAAACTGCATTTGGGTATCTCTAATTTTTCGATTTTTTAAATATTTATTTGTTATTATGTAGATTTTTTAAAATTTTCCCTTTATAATGTACATATTTAGTTTATTGCAGATTAGATCTTCACAACATATTTCTCACCTACCTGATGTAAATAGTCCTCCACAACATGTGTCCTGAGGGGGTACTCACTGCAATTTATTTGGGACGAAAGATTGCCTCCCTAGAAAATCTCCTCGAATATCCTTCGATCTCCACGAAATCTCCTCGGATCTCCCCGAATTTCCTCGGATCTCCCCGAAATCTCCTCGGATCTCTCCGAATTTCCTTGGATCTTCCCGAAATCGCCTCGAATTGCCCCGGATCATCCCGAATTTCCTTGGATCACCCCGAAATCGCCTCGAATTGCTCCGGATCGCCCCGAATTTCCTTGGATATCCCCGAATTTCTCTCCCTGGGTCTCTTGGGATCGCCCTGGCTCTCCTTTAATATCCTCGCATCAAACTTGTATCAACCGTGTTCACAAGGTTAGGAAATAAATTATATTAAACTTAAGGTAATTATTATTTTTTTAAAGTTTTTATTTAATTTCACTTGTATGTTAGAATGTGGTTCATATCATGCAAGTAACTTTTGGAGCAGTTCCTGTTATCAGAATTGACTGAGATTTGGTATACATATATAAAGCCGATGACAGTACAATATCATAGTGTCCAATCGTGAATGTCTTATATAGAGTGCTTAAAAAATAATGCTAAAATGTTCAAAATAAAATAAACATAAAAAATATTTTTTTTACCACCAACTATTTATTATTTGGAGCGCCAATTAAATGTACTATTTCAGTTTAATTTCTGAATCTTGGCGAATTCGACAAAAACTGCAAACTAGGTGCCCTTCTGTATTTTGTCGTCAAGAAAACATGAAAATAAATAGAAATACACTTAGTGGGCACTTTCTGACCAGTCAAATCCACTTAAAGATTAATTTTTGATATTTTAACCTGTTCAAAAACAAATTACAATACTTTTCGGTTAACTTAATATATAGACCGATCGGAACAACACCTTTAGAGGTAAAAAAATGAAACTGTCACCTAAACTTTTATAAGTCCAAATGGTAATAAAGTGGCTTTTAATAAATGTAAAAAAATAATTGTAACCGGCGAAAAGTGACGTCCTATAAGAAAATATTCTATACAAAAGTTGTAGATAATGCAAACATCTTCAACTTGTGAAGAGATCATTTCTTAACAACCTCAAGATTTTCGAGAAAAATGCAAAAGTTCGTTTAATTTTTTTTTCTTTTTTATTTTTCATTTCCGCAAAAATAGTTTAATTTTAACGGAAATTGGAGAATATGTAGCTTTTTATATCTTAAATAGCCACAATTTTTTTTCGATACAAAAATCCAGAAGTTTCGTTTTTCCCGGTCTTATTCCACGGTGAAAAACCATTAAAATTTGTACAAACAAAAAAAATTTTCGAAAACTGTTACACTATTCAATTATATAGAAAAAATACAAAAGAAACTATGATTTTTTGACCAGAAGCTTTAATTTTGTGCAGTATTCCTATAAACATGTAAGCCGAATAATTTTGGAAAGGATCTATGAGGAAAGTACACAGAAAAGGCGATTGTGCGGCAACTTGTGCAAATTTATCGAAGATGTTTTTGTCAATTTAAACAAATTATCAACAATTTCGGACAAATTCGTTGTTGCAAGATTCATTTTTTGTTTTTTGCCATTTTTCAACATGTTTTTGAATTGTGACTATTTTTGTTTTATTTCTCCTAAAAGTATGTGTCTAAATCAAAAAAAGCACCCGCGGAACTCTAACAATGATCTTTTACCGTAGGGTTTTATTTTGAAGAAAAAAAAATTGGACCGGAAAATATTAATATCTTGGAACCTTCTTGATTTTTTTTATGTAAAAAAGTTTGAGGTTATTTAAGATATAAGAATAATTTTACCTAAATCCGTTAAAATTAAATTATTTTTGAGAAAACAAGAAATAAAAAATCGGTAAATTTCCTTTACCCGGAACTTCCCTCATTATGAATATTTTCTTTTATTAGGAATAGTGAAGTCTGAACCAATTTAGTTCAGTAGATAGTTATTTAATGACACATATATACCGTCTTTTCAAACATTTGAACGCCATTTTGTCCCTACCAATATTTTACCACTTTCTACCTATGCCACACTTAATTTTGGGCATAAGTTAAAATGAATTCAATAAGTAGTTTTTACATTGACACCGCAATTTTGTTACGTCATATTGAATTCGCACCAGTTTATCCTTGTATCATATTTAATTTTTCTCCAAAATTTACAGTCAATTGAATAAAAAGATTTTTTTAATATGTTATTTTATTAATAGCTTATCTATATCACACTTAATGCTTGCACAAAATTTGAAATTAATCTAATAAGTAGTTTTTTTCAGACTGGTTTTTTAAATATTTTATTAGGCCGCCATTTTGTTTTGCTATTTTATACTTAAACCAAAATGTTACCAGTTTGGGGGCATATTGGATTCTTACCAAAATATTACCATATCATCTCCATATGAGCCTTAATTTTTGACTAAAATTCAATTCAAGAAAAACTAATTTAATTGTAATTGGGTCTTCTTTTGCTCTCAATAGAAAAGTGTTAAATGGCTTTATATATGACAACAATTCGAGGGTTCAGCTCAGTATTCATAATGATATTGGCTCTGTATTTTTTTCTATTGAGAGTTTTTTGCAAGTAAATGAGCCATCTAAATTTGGACAACCATCTTATAATAGCAAATTGCTTTTATGTAAGTTTTTGTGTTCTCAAATTCTCTGCTTCGCTGCTAAATGCCCCAATATTGCATCAGACTCTTAATTAGATCTTGATCACGGAGAAGTAAGTGGCGGTGAACAGTCCGATAATGTTTTTTTAGAGTAGGTAATAACCATACCTTTTCTGTGATGCTGTTAAACATTCAGTCGGTAGCCAGAAAGGTTAATGAACTGTCCATATTTTTGGAGGAGTTGGGTAACCCAACCATACTCCTTCTTACTGAGCACTGGCTACATAAAGACGAAGAAGTAGTTTTACGAGATTATAGTGTTTTGTCAAAGTATTCTAGGTCTCATTTTACTCATGGAGGTACTGTTATAATGGTTAGAGAGAGTATTTTGGAGCTGTATTCAGTTATAAATATTACTAAATTTAATGACATGCTAGTTGACAGAGAGTTTGAATGTTCTTTAGTACAGATCCCTAAATTAAATGTATTTATTATTTGTTTATACAGATCGCCAGATACTAATGCCTCGCTATTTATCTTAAGATTGGAAACGCTTTTGGCCCAACTTCCTGGTGGTTCTAATCTTAGTCTGGCTGGTGATTTGAATATAAATTATTTGGACAAAGCACATGTTAACACTATGATAATTTCAAATTTATTAAATTCGCTCAATCTACAAATGCACGTGAACAAACCTACTCGATTAACTAGCCATTCAGCTACTGTAATAGATTACTTTTGTTCTAATATTTCCAATGAGATCTTAATGGAATGTAATGTTATAAATGCGGGCTTATCAGATCATGAGGCTGTTCTTGGTAAATTTAAAATGCCTTCTAGGCATTCCAAGGTAGTAAAATATCAAGGAAGAATTTACTCTAAAAATAATTTTAAAAAATTCTCGCAAAATTGTGCAAGAGACGACTGGAAACATATTTTTCACTCTCTTAGTTCCATTGACATGTTTCCATAATATTTTATCAGACAAGTTTAATGTTTCTTTTCCTATGAGAACCTTAAAAAGAAAAAACAGAAAACCCTGGATAACTAAAGGGCTGAAAAAGTCATCTAAAAACATGCGCCCCCTGCACAGCCTTTACAAATATCTGCTACACAGTAATGTGTTTATGAGGTATTATGGTAGATATAGAAATATTTATAGAAAGATTCTTAGAGTGGCAAAACAGTTACATTATCGTGAACGTTTGGCCCAGTCCAGTAATAAACAAAGAGCGAGTTGGAGTATTGTTAATGATATAAGTGGTAGAAATAAAGTATCACAGATAACAAGCGTGACTGCTAGTCAACGTAATTCATTTTATTGTTCAATAGCATCCAAATTGTCTAAGCAAATTAAGCCAGAGAAAAATGCTATGGATTATCTGCGTAACCTTCGATAAGTGACTCTTTTTATTTTTCTCCAACTGATGTTTTTGAGGTTAAAAGAGTACTTTCAGAAATAAAAAATAAAAAATCGGCTGGATGTGACAGTATTTCTGTGAAAATTTTCCAAACACTTCCTGAAATAGTTTTGGGAATTTTGGTGGACGCAATAAATTTTTCATTCTCTTCAGGTCATTTTCCCTCATGTTTAAAGGTCGCCACAGTTCTTCCACTTTTTAAGGGCGGTGATCCTGAAACACCCTCGAATTTCAGACCAATATCGCTTCTTCCAACACTTTCAAAGATTATTGAAAAACTTGTCAAAAAACATATCACCAGTTTCTTGAGTGCCCATAACATATTAATAAATACTTAATTTGGATTTCAAGCTGAAAAATGTACTAACGATGCTATTTTTTCTAAATTGCAGGATTTGTATCTTCGACTTAATGATGGAGAGGTTGCAGCGGCAGTATTCTGCGATCTGACCAAAGCTTTTGATTGTGTAGACCACAGAATACTTCTTAGCAAACTTGAAATTTATGGTTTGAGAGGCACAGTCTTAAAGTGGTTAAAGTCTTATTTGTCAGATCGTCATCAATGGGTGACATTTAATAATGAGAGATTCTCAAAATTATCAATAAGTTCTGGAGTGCCTCAAGGTTCCGTCCTTAGACCTCTACTGTTTCTCATATAAACGATTTTTTAGATATATCTGGATCCTTTACAATGTTTGCCGATGATGCTACTGTTTTGTGGCATTTCAAGTCTCCTGATCTGTTGGAAAACAATATTACTTACGATCTTGTAAAACTTAAAAACTGGTGTGATGCTAATTATAATAATAATAATACATTTATTATTAACCCAAAATACAATAATTCAATAAATTTTACAATCATTTTGCACTTATAAAGTAAACATTATTGTTGAGTTAATAAATGCTCCATGATAGATGACAGGCATCAATTCTTCCTCATGGGCAGTTTGTTGAATATTCATACATCACAAGAGCTGAATTTATAATAAAGAGAACAAAAAAAAATATGTATTTCATAACTATTCGTTATCTAGCACAAAAATATTTTAATATCGTAACAAGAACAAATACATACTTGTGTGGAAACAAAGCACATTCCCTAAGCAGCAATCACCTACATTGTTGATTGAATAATTTTTGTTTATAATTCTTTTTGAATTTTTGTACAGAGTCAGATACATCGCATATTCCGAGTTCCCTGCAGGTTGCAATATAATAAGAGAAGGACCGCCGAAAAATTGTCTTTCTATAGCGCGGCAGAGCTATTGAATTTCTAAAACGCAGATTCAAATTGTGAATATCTGTTCTATATGATATTCTCTCATGTAGATAGGATGGTCGTTTAAACTTTAATAGTTTAAAGCAGAAACAAGCGAAATGTAATTCCCTTCTCCTTTCCATGTTTAGCCACTGGACACATGCAAGTTTATGAGAAATAGGGTTAGGTCTTTTAATGCCATAAAGTAGTCTGAGGCAGCAATTTTGAGCGTTTTGAATGCGTTTTTTATCAAGCGAATCCAAGCAGGGACCGTACACCCCATCACAAAAATCAAAATGTGATAACACCAAAACTTCGCACAGTTGTTTTTTCGTCTGAAAGTTTAAGTAGTGCCTCTGTGAATAAATGAGCTTTACAGAGAAATATGCTTTTCTTAGTATGTTGGAAATATGTTGTTTAAAACGAAGATTGTTGTCAATAGTCAGCCCGAGATTTTTGCAGCTGTCGGCAAAATTGATTTGAGAAAATCCCACTCTCAATTTTAAGTCATTTATAATATTTGTTCTAGAATGAGGACTTCCAAAAAATACAGCACAGGTCTTGTCTAAATTTATTTTTAATAAATGGTCTTCGGATACTTTAAGTATGTTGTTCAGATCTTGATTAATCCTCAACGCTGCTCCTGTAGGGTCATCACCCTGAAATGACAAATAAAGTTGTGTGTCGTCAGCATACATATGGTAATCGCAGTGCTCCAAAAAGGAATCAAAACTACAAGTATAAATTGTATATAGGAGTGGACCCAAGATACTTCCCTGTGGAACACCCTGCGACACCACAAGGCTAGAGGACACTTTACCATCAATCTTGACCTGTTGAATTCTATTACTCAAAAAGCTGTGCATGAGATCAGAGGCACACCTCTCAAAGCCAATGTAATGCAAAATTGAAATTAATATTTCATGATTTAGTAGGTCGAAGGCCTTTGAATAATCGAGCAGGACAAGCGCAGTCATCTCATCCTGGTCAATTGAACGAAGAATGTCGTCAGTTACAGAAGTAAGAGCAGTTGCGCAAGAGTACCCCTGTCTAAAGCCAGACTGTTTTTTAGGCAAAATTTGAAACCTTTCCAAATGCAATCGTATTTGTTTTTCCAGAACTTTTTCGAGGATCTTTGATAGAATGGGTAAAATACTTATGGATCTTAAATGATTGAATTCTATGGGTTCATTAACTTTTGGGAGAGGCAGGACACTGGCGTGTTTCCAGCTTTTAGGAAAATAGTTCATCACTATGCACTCGTTAATAATATGGCTAATATATGGGACAATAAGAGGACAGCAGAGTATTATCATTGTTAAATTAAGTTCATCACTTCCAAATGCTTTCGAGTGTATGTTTTTAATTATATAGTAAAGATCAAAGTCAGATATAGGTGAGAATTTAAACGTACTGTGAGTTCCTGCTTTCAACTTATCAAAGTAAAAATGTAGAATTTCCTGCTTAGGTTTACTCTTATTAAGATTGGAAGTTACAAAATACCTATTTAATTCCTCAACATTTTTTAGATGGTCAGGTAGATTCCCGATTTTATCAGCAACAATGTTAAGCCTTTTCAACTCTTGCCATTTGTCTTTAGGAGTGCCTCTGTTGAATTTCTGACTCAAATAAGCACTTTTTTCTCGGCGAATAGTAGAAGAAGTGAGATTTCTTAACAGTTTCTAGTATTCGAAATGTGCTTGTGATTTGGTTTTTTTAAATTTAGCCAATGCTCTGTCTCTCACTTTCTGCATGTATCTGACATTCTCCGTTATCCACGGGGAATAGGGATGCCTACCTCTACCTCGAGATACTTTAGTAGGGGCGTGATAGTTGAAAATACGCAACATATTACCGCTCAAAAATTCTACTTTCTGATCAATATCCGTAATGGCATACACGGTATCCCAAGGAATAGCCCCGAGATCACGCTCAAAACTCTCCAAGTTCATAGCCCTAAAATCTCTATAAGTATAGGTTTTACAATGTTTAAAATTTGAGTAAATAGGAAAGCTACATGAAATGACAAAATGATCAGCAATATTTGCATCAACAACGCTTGTATTATTTGTTTCTAAATTTGAGAAAATAATATCGATTAAAGATATACTGTTGTTTGAAATACGTGTAGGCTCCTTAATAATCTGTTTCAAATTGAATGTGTCCAGAAGGCTTTCAAAATTATTAAGCACTTGACAATTTACCGATAAAAAATTTATATTAAAATCGCCCATTCCGATTATGTGATCGTAGTCCGATATAATATCAATTAGTTTATTTTCGAAGTTATTTAGAAAATCATTAAAACTGCTATTTGGCGGTCGATATAAGACTCCAAGAACATATTTTTTTTTATGTATATTAATTTTGACCCACAATTGCTCAATAAAGACCAAATTTTCTGTAAGCAAAATAGAGACAGTGTAACATTCTTTAACATAAAATCCAACACCACCTCCCCGTCTATCTGCCCGATCACATCTCAGCAATCTGTAGCCAGGGATACCAATCATATCAGAGTCAATATTAGTGTTAAGCCAGGACTCGGAAATGCCAAATATATCAAATTTGTTTATCAAAATATGATTCCGAACCTGAGCAAAATTTGCTATTAGAGACCTAGTGTTAACATGACCTATCTTAAATGCCATCGTAAAAAGAAATAAATAAATTATAAAAAATAGAGTTACAAAAACAGCGGTAATAAAATAAAATTACAGCTGCAACTAATGATTCAAAGTACAGTACAATAAACATTAACTCCAGTACAATTTAAAACTTTTAACAACCAGTAAGTTAAAAAAAAAGACCAGAATGTTTATAGAGAGTAGCTATTATAATTTATAAATTGTACATAAACCTGGGAATCCTCTTTATACATAAAAAAAAGCAGCAGAAGTTTAAGAACTGAAATGAAAGACGACATTAATCCGCACCAACGCGATATCTAATTTTGGTGTTTAGTTCCAGATCGCAAGTTAATATTAAATTTAGACTTTTTAGAAGCTGACAAGTTATTTTTAGCGGGAATATTTGAATTTGCTTCTTTTTGTTTCTGGAAGATGTTTCCTTTATCACTAGGTTCTTGAAGTAATCTATTCACAGCTTTATCAGTGGACAGACAAGCAGTGCTTTTATCTTCTGTGTTCTCAGGCTTTTTTGAGTTTCTTTGAGGGTCGATGTTAGGGCTAGAAATTGTCCCTATGTGATATTCTGCCAAGACTTCTATATCCAAATTAGGTTTGGTAATAGGGGTAGAGGGAGCGCTATTGGAAGCCGGCTTAGAGTTAGGAAATTCAAGGTCTAACTGGTGGACTTGATCAAATATGTTCATTTCCTGAAGCTGACAAGCAGTGTAGGATTCGTCATTGATGAGTAACCTATTGCCTTTAATTCTTGCGTATAGGTTTTTTGCCTTCGCAACCTTAAGGTGTTCAACAAGTGTTTTTCTCTCTGCTCTGTCCTCAGGACACAAATCTTGTGCAATAAAAATTTGGGTGTTTTTAAGCTTAAATAAATTCTTTAGGACAATTTGTTTTTTAAGAAAGGTTGCAAATTCAACTTTAATGGATTTAGGGGTGTTAGGCCTGGAACTAGGAATACTGAAGATGTTATTAATATCTCTTTCTTCAAGGTTAGTGCTCGGAAGTTGGTTAAGCTTACTGACTACAAAATTGGGAAGATCCTCCCCCAGGGTTTCCAAGCCAAAGATTAAGATATTATTCTGTCTTAATCTACGTTCAAAATCCAAACACTTTAAATTTACTCTGTTGGAATGAACCTCAAGACTTTTGAGTCTTGTGCTGTGAGCATCTAGTTTTCCCAAAACCTCGGCATGGTTGTTTTGAATCTCTAGCCTAATCGTTTCTTGAGAGTTGTTGATGGCGGCCATTAAATTCTTATACCAATCACTTGGAGTGCCATCTCCCATAATGGTTTAATATGATATTGGTGCAGCCAAACTTTAGCCGAAACAATTCTTTTATCAGCTGAAGCAGCGCAAGCAAAAATCGACCTTATTGCTTATGAACTTGACAGAGTTTTCCTTAATTATTCTTGTTTCTTAATAGGTAAACAAGTTTTGTTTCATGCACAAAATATACAAAACAGTACCTTTTCATCCATACAACTTTTGCATATTAATATAATAAAAAAACCACAAAAACTTAACTGTTTTTAAAGACAGGAATGATTTAAATGCACATACTCACACGATATTTAATGTTACCCTTAATATAACTAAGACAAATGTTGTAAGTTTTAAGTGTCAGTTGGAGGATGTGGTAATGAATGACGAGCAGATACGCTGTGTAAAATATAATAAGTTCTTGGGTTTGTTTGTTGACGAAAAATTAAAATTTGAACATGTTTCACAACTGTCCACAAAGCTTTCCAGAGGATGCTTCGCATTAAGAGTTATAGCTCGTGAAATGGATCTACTAACAGCTAGAAATGTTTACTTTGCTCTGATAGAATCTCATTTGCGATATGGTATATGTTTCTGGGGATCTTGTCCAGGTCATTTATTTAACATAATTTTTCTTTTGCAGAAAAGAGCATTGCGATTCATGTTACAAGTGAAACCAAGAGACTCTTGTAGACCATTATTTATTCAAAATGAATTACTGACACTTACAAGTATATTTATTCTCGAGACAGCCAGTCTGATTTTTAAAAAATTTAGAGAGGAAATTGAAACCACACCAGCTTATATGACTCGCAATACCCATATAACAGCGCTTCTTATACCAACTGCCACTTTAGTTAAGAATTCGGTAATATATAATGGGAAAAAAAAAATTTAATCACCACCTTGCCTCTTAGGAAATTTAAAAAGGAAGTTAAAAGCATTTTATTGAGTCGACCTTACTATTCACTGACAGAATATTTTAATGATTCGTTTTAATAGTACTGTTTTTCTATGTTGTTTTTAATAAGCTTAATATTTGAATCTCATTCTGAGATCTTATTTTATACATATTTTATTTTGATTGATATTTGAAATAAGATGGCGGCCGCGAATGACGTTGGTCAAGTTGCTCGCGAGACAAAGTGTGTTATTTGCGTTAAAAAAGCTAGTGCAACCAATAAATGTTTACTATGTAACAGATTCTTTCATAGTCAGTGCCTAGTGGGACAAAAATCGTGGGGCATAAAGAAATAAACTGCATAGAATGTATCGGCGATGTGGGCGATGCCAATATGACAGGTTTAGACAAGTGCTGAAATTATTAAACTGTATTCAAAAAATAATGGTTTTCTATATAACATCGTGTTGGAACTTCAAGAAAAAAACGACCTTCTTCGAGAAAAGATCGAGGTTTTGGAGGAAAAGCTGGAAAATATACAATTCAAACCAAAAATCATAAATGTGGTTAGAAACACACCTCCCGTTTCCGCCAAAAACAGGAATGCTGTCAAAAGTGTCAAATCAAACACTTCTGCAAACTGTCTTGCAACCAACTCTATGCCTCAAAAGCAAGCAGAAACAAACTCTGAAGAACGCGACAAGGTAACAAACCCCAAAGTAAATGTTCAAGAACCTAAACCCAACTTCACGACATCAAAAGGTGAAGATGAAAATGTCAGCATAACCTCAAACGTCATGAAAAATACAAACAAAAACGAACAAGTTTTGAAAGTTGATAATAAAATAAACCAAGCTCAAATTACACTTAGTCAAGTCAAGAATGCTGTAGATCTTGCAAAAGATAATCAAGCTTTTTCCCCAGCAGATCAAATAAAGGAAAACGAAGACAACAAATGGATAGAAGTTACATCAAAGAGGCGAAAAGCGCGAACAGAAAAAGTGGAAACGCACAACCAAAATGATCGTCCTGAGCCCGCAAAAGGAACAAATGACGACGAAAATTCTCTTACAGTGGCAAAAAAAGTTTCCTGGGTCTTTATTTCAGGGCTTGATAAAGAAACAGAACCAGTACATGTGCTTAACTTCCTTAAAAAGCACAATCTGGAAGAGGGATGCACTTGTGATAAATTATGGACAAAAAAGGATAAGTACCAGAGTTCCTTCAAATTAGCAGTTCCCATGAATAAAAAGTCAGCTATCATGGCAACAACACTCTGGCCTACTCGAACAATAATTAACCATTTTCGGAACATTCAACGCCTGCCAACAATGAAGTAAGAAGAGCGGGGTCCACAACTTTAAAACTGATGCATATCAATACTCAGTCTGCAAGAAACAAAATACTGGAGTTGGAAGCATGTTTGATTGCCAAGTGTTAAATGTACTGTGTATTAGTGAACACTGGTTGTCTCAAGAAGAAATTCCAATAATATCCTTTAATAATCTTAATTATTTAAGTTCTTATTGTAGAACACAAAGTAGGGGCGGAGGAGTAGCAATGTTCAAAAATGACATCTTTGAATTTGAACCCTTGTGTAAGGTAAGTGATTTGAGTTTGGAAGGATGCATCGAACTGTGTGGTGCCTCTAGTAAACGTTTTCAGGTATACATTGTAACAATATATAGGCCACCATCGGGCTGTTTTGACACCTTTTTAGAAAGGCTTGGAATGTGTCTAGAGCATATCGATCTTAGATTTAAAATAATAGTTGTTGGTGATTTTAATGTTAAATTTGGAACGGATGATATTAGGGCTAAGACTCTTGACTGTACACTTCTATCTTTTGGACTCGAACGAACGATAAGTGACGCTACTAGAGGTCCAAACTGTCTTGACAACATATACACTAATATTCATGCTAATGACTATATAATAAGTCTACTTGAGACTGATTTGTCAGATCATCTGGGAGAGATTTTTGAAATACAACTTCGAATTGAGCCATCAAAGATTAGGTCCAGTTCAGTAATAAGAGTGCGACCTATGACTGAGCAAGGAAGGTTTAATTTCTATACTCAAATAGAACAGGTAGACTGGTGCTTTATTGGCAACCACTATGTGGATATAAATTCAAAATTCTCCAATTTCATTAATATCTTGCAAAACAATATAAAAATTTCCTTTCCGGAGAAAAGCATTAAAATAAACCATAAACAAAAAGGTACTAACTTTATTTTTACAAATAGTTTAAAACAAATGAGGGATCACTTGCATTTTTTGAATGACTTATGCAAGACTTACAGTGTAGCTCAATTTAAACAAGATCGAAATAATTACCGCTGTAAATATAAACAAGCCATTTCTAATTTAAAGAAACAAAATAATGAAAATAGAATAAAGAATTCAAGTAACCCAATAAAGTGCATGTGGAATGTTATAAATGAACATCGCGGAGTAGCGAATGAAAATAAAATCTGTAGTGGTATCACAGCAAATGAATTCAATAACTTTTTTGTTAATGTCGCCCCCCACAACACACAGAAAAATATCCTTATCCCTGATAATCTTGATCCCCTGGAAAATTTCAGATCTCTACAGAGTGACTACCCTTCTTTTTTCTTCAAAGAGGTTTCTTATATTGAGGTTAGAGATATAATTAACTCATTAAAAAATAAGTCTAGTAGAGATTGTTATGGAATCAGTGTACCCTTGGTGAAGTTAGTTAAAGATCTTCTTATTATACCACTCACTAAGCTAATAAACAAATCCATTCAGGAGAGGGTCTCCCCAGATTGTCTCAAGGATGCTGTTGTATCTCCAATTTATAAAAAGGGTGAGGTTGATGACTCCTCAAATTATAGGCCTATCTCATTGCTGCCTATAATTTCCAACGTCTTTGAGAGGTGTTTAGCGAATAGAATTGCTGACTTTTTTGAGAGCAATGGGATCTTTTCGGAGTTCCAGTATGGATTCAGGAGGGACCGAAGTACTGGCCTGGCGGTCCTTGACCTTGTCACGAGCATACAGGGTGCACTCGAACGATCTGAATATATCTATGCTAATTTTTGTGATCTAAGCAAAGCTTTTGATTGTGTCTGTCACAATCTATTATTGCAAAAGCTAAAAATGTATAAATTTAATGACAATAGCATAGCACTGATAAAATCATATCTTCATGGGAGAATGCAGCGAGTGAGATTCGGGGAGAGCAATCGACTAGCCTGCCGGTAACTGTTGGGGTTCCTCAGGGATCAGTATTGGGCCCCTTACTTTTTCTCATCTACATAAATGACCTACCCATTGCTGATCCTGGGGTCTCCTGGACGCTGTTTGCTGACGATACTACTCTGTATTGCGGGCATGAGGATAAGGAGGTGGCACAGAGTAGAGCAAATGAGGCATTGTCAACAGCCGAAAGATGGTTTTCATCTAATTTGCTCTTTTTAAATACCGGCAAAACTAATACAATGTTTTTTGCTATGAGGCAACTATCCGAGATTGACCTAGGCAAAGGTGTAAAGTTTCTAGGGGTGCATTTGGACCCTAGACTTAAATGGGACATACATATTGATAAACTCTGTAGAAAACTAAATACAAATATCTTTGTTGTAAGAAATCTGGCAAACTGTGTATCGGGTGATGTCTTGTGGCAGGCTTATCATGCTCTTATTCATTCGCACTTGACATTTGCCTTGATTTCTTGGGGACATGCAGCTGAGGCCATTCGTGTGTTTGCCTTGCAGAGACGGGCCTTGAGAGTTCTGGCAGGACTGAATTATGCGGACGACTGTAGATGTGCTTTTATAGACTTAAAAATACTTACCTTTCCATCCATATATATCCTAGAAAACTTATCATATATAAAGAAAAACCTTCACACCTATAAAAAGCACACAGATGTACACAATCACAATACCAGAGTTAAGGATAGCCTTGTGCCAGGATATTGCCGTTTGAAAAGGTGTCAGAGTGGCCCGTGTTACCTAGCCATTAAATTTTTCAACAAATTACCATCTCAGATAAGAGATCTCCCCTTTAGTGAATTTTATAAAGCGGTCAAGAAATTGCTACTTCTCAATGCTTTCTACTCATATGAAGAGTTTCTAAACTATAAATTTTAATGTGTTTATTTTTTGTGTCTTTTATGTTTGTTTTCAAAATGTAACATTGTAATTGTTAAATGTATAAAATAACTAATGCTAGTGTTCAATACTTTTTAAAATCTTTATTTTAACTATAAACTTTAATATTTTTATTCTTTGTAAGTGTTCTTTATATTAGGTTTTAATGTACATTGTATTTACTTCTTTTAATTATAATAATCCATTTCTTACTTAATCGATTATTGTATACTTATTTTATTCTGACGATTGTAAATACTATTGTGTAATTGGCAAGAATAAATGAAGTTTGAAGTTTGTACAGGTTTTTATTATATGCTAAACTAATTTTTATTTAATGACATTTTAGTGTATTTGTAAAGATTGTCTCGTGTTTTAGTGTATTTGTGAAGATTGTCAGTGAATGGATAGATTGTTATAGTCATATATCTCTAAAATAATTAATTTAATTAGATTGTAATTTTTTATTTTAAGTTCTGCTTTGTCAATGAGATTTTCATCTTTTGATATTAAAACTATATTTGACTTTGAAGTCAATCAAACAACATAAAATCATAAAACATATTTTTTGGCATCTAGGGACGCTAAACCGCGAAGATCTGTAAAACCTGTTAGAATGATTTTAAAGATTACAACAGGTTTTACAGATTACAACAAATTTTTTTAGTTTTTTTAGACTGAATGTTTAAATATTTTATTAAACCGTCATTTTGTATTCGTGCCGAAATTTTACCAGTTGGTTCCTACATAATTGATTTTTGTGCGAATTGGATAATTAGTTTTTTAAGTAATAATTTTTGGATTTTTACCAAAATATTACCAGGCGATTATCATATAAGCCTTAAGTTTTGACTAAAATTTGAAGTCAATCTGATTAGTAGTTTTTAAGCTATGCCGCGGATTGACAGACAGACAGACAAACCGGCAGATGGACCTTATAAAACATATTTTTTGGCATTTAGGGACGCTAAAACGCGAAGATATGTAAAATCTGAGAGGGTGATTTTTTCAGATTACAAAAATTTTGTTTGGCTGCCATTTTGTTGCGCCATCTTGAAATAGTACCACATTTTTACTAGTTCATCTCTACACTACAATTAGTTATAGCGCACAATTTGAAATCAGATCATGAAGTAGTTTTTTTCAGGCTGAAGTTTTAATTATTTTATTAAGCTGCCATTTTGTTCCGCCATCTTGGATTCGTACCAAAATGTTACCAGTTGATTCCTGCATAATACTTGATTTTTGTCCAAAATTTTAGATAAATTGGATAAGTACTTTCTTAGTAATAATTTTTTTAACATTTCACTAGGCTGCCATTTTGTTTTGCCAGGTCATCCCCATATAACTCTTAATTTTTGACCAAAATTTGAAGTCAATGGGGTAAGTAGTTTTTTAGTTATGCCGCGAACAGACAGACCGAGAAACAGACCGACAGACAGACCGAGGGAATTGAGAAAACATGCTATTCGTCATCCAGGGGACTAGGGAAAGATCTGAAAAAATCTGGGAGGTTGATTTTTTAACGATTACAATACTTTCCTTTTATGACGGAAGTAAAAAAGAAACAAAAAACTCGAACCGACTTTTGCATTTTTCTTGGAAATTTGAAAAGGCAGGTTGAAAAGTGATTTCCGCAAAAGTTGTAAATTTTTGCATGATTTACAACTTTTCTATAGGATATTTTTTATAGGACAACAATTTTTGCTGGAAATTGCAAAAATACCATTTTTCAAGCCCCTACGTCAACCCTCCACCATCCCCGATTTTGCAGTTATTTTTTATTAAAAGCCCTTTTACGACTTGTACTTATAAAATCCAGATAACCATTTTTTTGCTATAAGTATAAGTTAGTTGGTTCAATATTTAAAAGACTGTAATATTAATATTGAAAAGGGTTTTATTTTAAATAGTAGAGATATTTTGATTATATAGTAACAATAAAAATAAGTTATATTAATGCATAAAAAATTAATTTAGCGGTCTCAAATGTTAAGTTGATTATACAGGGTTCATTTCGTAGTCGAATAATTTTCCTTTTACAAACTCTAGTGTCAACTTATCTTGGTCCAGTGTTTCCAATGCTGTTACAATGGTCTCATAGCTAGAGGGCAAGGTCAGTAACAAGTGACATACAATATCTATTTCCTCGAAACTCGCTCCAACAGATTTAAGTTCCCTTACCAACTCTTCGAATTTTATAAAGTGGCTCTCTAAACTTTCCTTTTTTTCTAGTCGCAATGTCAGAAGCTTCCTTCTTAAATATAACTGACTAGCAATACCCTTCCTTTGGAAGACCTTCTCTAAGGCAGACCACATCTGAAAAGTTGTATTTTTATCCTTTATGTATTCAAGATGACTATTTGCCACACCTTGTACAATAATTGCTTTACACCTCTTATCTATCTTTTGTTGTTGCTCAGTTGAGATTCAATTTCACTTTCAATAGCAGATATTACCCCATTTTGATCCAAAACTGTTTCCATTCTAAATTTCCAATGGTCATAATCTTTACCATTAAACTGACTAATCCCGAACTTCTCCATAACATTATTTGGGCGTGGGGTGGCCATTTTTTGTTGTTAAATTCTTCCTTAAGTTCCTTAACACAAATTTCCAAGCTCAGTTATTCCTTTTCTCTGGGCCCATAACCTGTAATAATTTGAAAGCAGGCTACTAAGCACTCAATGAAACCACTTTACTTAATTATCTTTGGAAGATATATTTAAAAATCAAAGAATTGCAAATCGCTCTATCACTAATCATTACATTACCACCAGAGAGAACTTATATATCCACATAACCTCACTAGTTCCACTTTTTACCAATTAAAACAGTGTCTACATATACGTGTCAGTTAGTGAAATTATATATTTAGATTGTCATTTCAACAAGCCACAAATAGGCTTAGCATTATTGTTTTATTAGCTCTAGCCCTACCGAAACTACTCCACCATAATTAAGTACAGATTCTACAGGAGAACTATAGACCATTCTAGGAGTTGTTAGCTGTAAGATATGTCATAGAGAATTATATATTAATTTTCTAATTTTATTCGTCACATATTCGATATGATTCCTCCAATTTAGATTCTGATCTATTATTATTTGTGCCACTTAAACAATATATTATGTATTAAATTTATTTATTACAAATCTTATAGAAATAAAAAAATAGAATAACTTTTGTTTACTAGTACTTTTTAGAACTAGTTTACTACCACAAAATTGTAATAAAAATATAATCCTTTGTAATTCAGTCACATACATATACAAATAAATATTGACATTTTCCAAAATAGTATTTTTGATTGAAGACTAAAAATACAAACATTTTCTTTCCGAGTCCAATTTTTTATTAATAAATTAATATATTCAACTTTTTTTTTCAAAAAAAGTTTTTTTGTATTATTTAGTTATTTGTGTTTGTATGCTATTCTAATAAAAATATTATTAATATTATTCTTAGGTGGATTGTTATTTTATAGGCCACTCAGTTTCTGCCAAGATTTGCATCAAATTGTGTGAGCAATTACTGTTCTGTAACAGAGAATTTCTTTCATTATTTTCAAAATCAGATTCACATTGCTACGGCCATGCAATTTGGAATAAAGAGAAAAGGAAAAGACAAGTTAGATGTGGTTATTGGACTACTTTTGTAAGTAAGCCTTTTTCAAACGTTATGCAAGTATGAATTTTTTACTCTTCAAAAACGAAAATAATACATTTTTAATTTAGATCTAATTTAAACAGTAAATAAAACAGTTTCAAACACATTCATTCTTTTTGTAGAGTTGAGGGTTTAATCTCAGTTTGTACCCAGCATTTTTCTCTCTTTTCTTTCACTTTCAATATCCTAGAAAAATAATACATTTATAACAACTTGGTTATTGTAAATGTTGGTTGGGCCACGTTTTGCATTTAATGATCGAGAGCTTCATTCAGAGCTAGCATTCAGTAGAAGTAATGCTTTGTGTATTAAACACTGTATATACTTTAAATTTAAAATATGCTAACTGCTAAGAAGCCTGTAACTAAAATTACAGAATTGGAAAAAACAGGTTTTTAGCCATTTATTGTAAATCCTTAACTTTCGGTAGCCTCATTAATGTATGTATGTTAGTATATCGAAATCAGAATGTTATAACACTTTGATTTTAATTCTAGGTTCCGGATACTGACCACTATAATACCAAAGAAATAGTCATTTTCAGCTGAAACAGATTAAGAAGTAAAAGGCATTTTCCACTATTTGGGTATAGAAAAAAGTCGATCTCAAAGAGGCTTGACTAACAACTAAACAGAAGAAGGACCTAAAGTTTCGGCCTCAGTTGTTAAGATTAAAATAAAAAAAAAAACATTAAAAATGTGACACGTGTTATGATCTTTCACTATGTATCAAGTAATGTCAACAGAAACAAACAGTACCCCAGTGTTAATCTAATGTGTGACATGTATATTGGTTTGGATCCTGTTTTATATTTACATTGTCTGATGTTAACTGAATTATAAATATTATTTTATACTTACATACAGTTATTTTTATATATATATATATATATATATATATATATATATATATATATATATATTATATATTTGTTTTTATTATAAAGGAAATAAAACAACATACACATAAATAATTATTATTAATTATTAATATATTTAAAGTAAACATTAGTTAATTATAATATATAAGTTGCAAATCTGAAATTAAAAAATCAGAATTTAATCGTCTTAAGTTTTTCTTTTATATATTTTTTATAAATTTATGTAATAACAATATGGATAATTTAGAAGGACAACTTTCGTCTTCAGTTTGCTGAATTACTTGTTTTGTAAAATTAGATTTGTACTTTTTAAAATAAAACATTTCTTTATAAGAGGAACCACAAAAATTATTGCATAAATATTTGAAATTATTTCCATTTTAATTTGGAGGACGGGACACATGTTGTGGAGGACTATTTACATCAGGTAGGTGAGAAACATGTTGTGAAGATCTAATCTGCAATAAACGAAATATATACATTATAAAGGGAAAATTTAAAAAATAAACATAATAACAAATAAATATTTAAAAAATCGGAAAATTGCCGATTTTGTAAGGTCTTACGGAAAACGGAAAAGAAATAGCAAATTTCAAATTAGTTTTTCAATTTATCCGTATTAGAAGTATTTTTAAAATATCTACGATTTTAGATAAAAATAACGAATTCGACACACGCAAAGATTCGTGAAAAAAATCATATACCGAAAATTAAGATAGATAGCGAAGTGCGGTTTGCGCTATTTTATTGAGAAATAATGACTTTAAAACATATTTTCTTAGTGTGGCACTAGAGCCGTGGGAAATGTGAATTTCTTGATGAAAATTTATCTTGAAAAACATTTATTCCTTGTCAATATTAATGTGCATAATGTATTTCTCAGCTCAAAATACCTATATAATGATATATCTTCAAAGCATTTTCCAAGAAAAGTTGAAGTTTTTTTTTGAAAATGAGGCATAATAGACAAATAAGTAGGTAATATACCATGTAAAATTTTATAAATAAAGAAAATATATATAAGTATTTTTTTACTGTTATACTCATAAACCTTTAACACTCTTAACATATCCCTAATCTTACAATACCTATTAACTTTCAAGATATTTGCTAAAACACTTTGCTTGTAAGGCCAATTTCAAAAAATAAAAACTCAAGATAATTCTTAAATCATGTCTTTGTTTTGCAACAATAATATAATATCGAACAGTACTCCTCAAAGTGAGGGGCTATTATGGTCTTGCACACTGTTATTTAAGAGTACAAAGTTAAACATACCTCTACTTATTCTAAAATAATTAATTTGTTTGCAAATTTTATCAAAAATATATGTTTATCAAACTTGAGTTTATCATCAATTATTTAGCCTAGATATTTACATTCAGAAACATACTCGAGTTGCTCCTCAAGAATATAAAATTTTTTTCCCAGACTTATCTGCATTTTTAAAAACAATTACCTCTGTTATTTTTGTATTTAAAAATAAAAAGTTAACATTTAGTAACTTTTCAAATTTCAAAATTTAATAATGTAGATATCCTAATCTATTTCAATAAAGTTAAAGTGTTTCAGTCATATACATATTAACTACTTGATTTTATAGGTATATGGTTTCAGCAGTTTTCAAAATATTTTACCAGGTTTGGGTTATCAATTTTTGAAAATTTCAGATTTCTTTACCAATTTGAGGGTCAAATTTTTCCGCCTTCTTAACTGGAAAATTCTCCTAAAATTTTCTAGCTCTAATATTGTTTACTGTTCGTGACGAATGAGTACTCTGATGTTTGCGGCACCTTGCGTACTATAAAAAAAAATTTAAAATGTGGGAAAAAATAAAATGTTTTTGAGATATTAATTTATAAAAATTTGAGGGGAGTTACCCCCTTTTTTTCTGTAAGTTGATGAATTAGATCAGTATCGGTCAGGACATTGCTCTTTATTTATATTAGAATAGCTATATACTTAAAACTTACCTCAAGATTTATTAACCTCAATTATTGTGGGGACAGCACCTTAAGCACACAGCACCAAAATTCCGACTACAAATAAAGATATTTTTCATGTTATCCTCCTTTTTTATCGATCCTTTATATTTATAAATTTTTCACAGAAATTTGCCCATTTCCTATGCGGGTCGTCTTTAGGAAACCTTAAAGGCATATAAAAAAGGAAAACTATAAATTTTAATCATAATATTGTTGAACCAAAGGTATATAACACAAAATAATTATATTAATTACATTTTTTTTCCTCCCATTATAAAATGAACAATATTCGAAATAAATAATTTGCTGACCAGAATAAAAAACGTGCTACCATCGTAATTTATTAAAAAAAAACTACCAAATTTTAAACGTGTAATTAGCTTCACTAGTAGTATACGCTACCATAAAAATAATTATTTACTTCAGCCCTTAAGGGCAAGTTTATTCTTAGCAATATTTACTAAAACCTTGCGACCACCGCTATTTATAAACCAACCTTAGCGAAAATATAGTCCTGAGAGACACTTTACATGCGCTTTAAGTTACCGTAAAAATAATTGTTTAAATCAGCCCTTAAGGGTTACTTTACTCTTAAAAATTTTTACTAAAACCGTGCCACCAACCTTATTTATAACTCAAACTCAACGAGATCATAGTCCTGAGAGACATTTTACAACAGCTCTATGCTACCATAAAAATATATATCAATTACTATACTCTTAAAGATTTTTACTAAAACCGTGCGACCACCGTTATTTATAAATCAAACACAACGAAAATATAGTCCTGAGAGACATTTTACATAAGCTTTATGCTGCCACAAACATTATTAAATTCAGGCCTAAAGGGATACTTTACTCTTAAAGATTCTTAGTAAAACAGTGCGACCACCGTTATTTATAAATCAAAAACAACGAAAATATAGTCCTGAGAGGCATTTTGCAAGAGCTTTATCCTACTACAAAAATTATTATTTAATTCAACCCTAAAGGGCTACTCTTAAACGTTTTTACTAAAACAGTGCAACCATCGTTATTTATAAATCAAAAACAGCGAAAATATAGTCCTGAGAGACATTTTACAAGAGCTTTATGCTACCAGAAAAATTGTTAATTAATTCAGCCCTAAAGGGATACTTTACTCTTAAACATTTTTACTAAAACAGTGCGACCACCATTATTTATATATCAAAAACAACGGAAATATAGGCCTGAGAGACATTTTATAAGAGCTTTGTGCTATTACAAAAATTATTATGTAAGTCAGCCCTAAAGGGCTACTTTACTCTTAAACATTTTTAATAAAACAGTGCAACCACCCTTATTTATAAATCAAACACAACGAAAATATAGTTCTCAGAGGTATTTTACTAGAGCTTTATACTGCCACAAAAAAATTTACTAAAACACTGCGACCACCGTTATTTATAAATAAAACACAACGAAAATATTGCCCTGAGAGGCATTTTACAAGAGCTCTATGCTACCACAAAAATTATTATTTAATTCAGCCTTAAAGGGCTACTTTACTCTTCAAAATTTTACTAAAACAGTGCTACCACCGTCATTTATATACCAAACACAACGAAAATATAGTGAGAGTGACAATTAACAAGAGCTTTATGCTACTATAAAAATTGATATTTAATTCAGCGCTAGAGGGCTACTTTACTCCTAAACATTTTTACTAAAACAGTGCGACCACCGTTATTTATAAATCAAACACAACAAAAATATAGTCCTGAAAGCATTATATAAGAGCTTCATGCTACCACAAAAAATATTATTTAATTCAGCTCTAAAGGGCTACTTTATTCTTCAACATTTTTACTAAAACAGTGCGCCCACCGTTATTTATAAATCAAACACAACGAAAATATAGTCCTGAGAGACATTTTACAAGAGCTTAATGCTACCACAAAAATTATTATTTAATTCAGCCCTAAAGGGCTACTTTGCTCTTAAACATTTTTACTAAAACAGTGCGACCACCGTTATTTATAAATCAAACACATCGAAAATATAGTCCTGAGAGACATTTTACAAGAGCTTTATGCTACCAGAAAAATTGTTAATTAATTCAGCCCTAAAGGGATACTTTACTCTTAAACCTTTTTACTAGAACAGTGCGACCACCATTATTTATATATCAAAAACAACGGAAATATAGGCCTGAGAGACATTTTATAAGAGCTTTGTGCTATTACAAAAATTATTATGTAAGTCAGCCCTAAAGGGCTACTTTACTCTTAAACATTTTTAATAAAACAGTGCAACCACCCTTATTTATAAATCAACCACAACGAAAATATAGTCCTCAGAGGTATTTTACTAAAGCTTTATACTGCCACAAAAAATTTTACTAAAACACTGCGACCACCGTTATTTATAAATAAAACACAACGAAAATATGGCCCTGAGAGGCATTTTACAAGAGCTCTATGCTACCACAAAAATTATTTTTTAATTCAGCTTTAAAAAGCTACTTTACTCTTCAAATTTTTACTAAAACAGTGCTACCACCGTCATTTATATACCAAACACAACGAAAATATAGTGAGAGTGACAATTAACAAGAGCTTTATGCTACTATAAAAATTGATATTTAATTCAGCGCTAAAGGGCTACTTTACTCCTAAACGTTTTTACTAAAACAGTGCGACCACCGTTATTTATAAACCAAACCCAACAAAATAGTCCTAAAAGCATTATACAAGAGCTTCATGCTACCACAAAAAATATTATTTAATTCAGCCCTAAAGGGCTACTTTATTCTTCAACATTTTTACTAAAACAGTGCGACCACCGTTATTTATAAATCAAACACAACGAAAATATAGTCTTAAGTGACAATTTACAAGAGCTTTATGCTTCACCTCTAAAGGGGTACTTTACTCTTAAAGATTTTTACTAAAACAGTGCAACCAACGTTTTTTATAAATTAAAGACAACGAAAATATAGTCCTGAGTTACAATTTACAAGAGCTCTATGCTACCATAAAAACTATTATTTAATTCAGCCCTAAAGGGTTACTTTATTCTTAAAGATTTTTATTAAAACAGTGCGACCACCGTTATTTATAAATCAAACACAATGAAAATATAGTCCTGAGAGACATTTTACAAGAGCTTTATGCTACCGCAAAAATTGTTATTTAATTCAGCCCTTAAGGGCTACTTTACTCTTAAACATTTTTACTGCGACCACCGTTATTTATAAATCAAACACAACGAAAATATAGTCTTAAGTGACCATTTACAAGAGCTTTATCCTACCACAAAAATTATTATTTAATTCAGCCCTAAAGGGATACTTTACTCTTAAAGATTTTTACTAAAACAGTGCGACCACCGTTATTTATAAATCAAACACAACGAAAATATAATCCTGAGAGACAAATATAGTGCTGGGAGACACTTTACGAGAGCTTTATGTTACCACAAAAATTGTTATCTAATTCAGCTCTAAAGGGCTACTTTGCTCTTATACATTTTTACTAAAACAAGAGACGCTCTCAGGACTATATTATTTAATTATTTAAATCAGTTCAAAGAGTGATTTTACGGCAAAAATATTTTTTGTGACGCTGATTTAGTTGAAAACACCAAAGTTATGATTTATGATATATATATGAGATCGTGCCTGGACCACCTACCAATCGGGTTTATTCCATTATGTTGATAATATTCGTTAATTATGGCTGCTTGAATAGGTTTTGCAACACATCAATAAGTGTAAAAGTGCAGTATTTACCGATTCCTTTCCTCCGTCGATCGCCGTTTTTTTTTTGTATTTACATTTACATGTGTTTCCTATTGTTTCACTTGTTTGTCAATTTTTTAGAGACCCTGTTTGATACAGTGACTATTCTTTCAAATTTGTGTCCTTTCATTTCATATTTTTATTTTGTAAAAAGTACATTGTTATTCTACTACTTTTAAATTTAATTATGTCCATTCATTTCGTGTTTTTATTATTTTTTTATTATACTACTTGTTAAAAGTATTAATAGATACACTTATTTAACTCTTTCTTTGTAAAAAGTGCTTAAAACGTCTATTTCCCTCGCATGGTGCATGACCATGCACACAACATATTAGCAAAATCTACCACTGGCACCCTGACTACAAAAGTATGATCGACCTTTTTCGGAGCTCTCACAAATCTGTTCCCCAGACTCTTGTGTTTAAATACACCAGTTGTTTAGTAGGAGCTCAAACTCGTTCTATAATCTGTATTTTGAACGAGATAGTGCGTAGTTCTATGTTTTTGCTTGAATACACGTATAAGCATTTTTTGAACTTTTGAATTTTTTTTGCATGACTTATTTAAAATGGGATACAAGTGTGTTTATTTATACTGTTTATCAAAAACCATTTAAAATGGGATACAAATGTGTTTATTTATAATGTTTATCAAAAACCGGAGAAAATCACTTTTTAGGTTCCCAGAGGATCACTGAAGGTAAAGAGAAAAATATTTGCAAGTATTAGATATATTATATTTGCCATATGTAATAAGAATAAGTTATTTTAAATAAAAATTGATTGTTTTATTCTATTACTTCCACATCTATAAGAGATGGGAAAGTATAGCATCTGCAAAAAAAATTTCAATTTTTTTTTCCCTAAATCGTCTAAAAATTACTCAAAACTTGAAAAAAGATAATTTCGGTGGAAAAAAAATTGATATGTTAGTTTATGCAATAACTTTCGAAGGAATTGAGCTAGCGAGTTGAAATTTGGTACACAATCTATAAGAGAACGTATTGTTTCATTCGTCTGAAAGGAAGAGGTTGAAACGGGGGATGAATTGGTAAAAAATAGATTCTTTGTAAATGACCGTGTCATATGGGTTTTTGGGTATATAGATTTTAATAGTAAACCCTCTTTGATACTTTTTTTCCAAAGTAAGGGGTTAAAGTGAAAATAAAAGGGGATGAAAATTAAGATGTTAAAAATATCGTGTAATATGTCGTTTTATGGGTTCCCGGAGATTTATATAGCCTAAAAAATCTGATGGAACCAATAAAAAATTAAACATTTTGTCACAATTTTAATATTTATGTTTTATTTTTTCCCTAATTTCCTAGGAATTGATATACGAGCAATATATTAATTTACTGTGAGATAATATGCCTCGATAACGTATTGGTGCAGATTATTTTTACCTAAACAAATAATACCTCGATACATACATGGATGAGTATTATCTATGAACTCTTTCTCAAGGCAACAGCAAAAAATACGCATATTTCGGTATTCTTGCGCATCTGTATTAGGTTAATTTGCGCTATTGCAGAATTGTACCATCGTCACCAAATGTAACTGGGACAGCATCATATTAGCTCTTGAACTGTTATATGATTTTTTCCTGTCAAATATTTATGAATTTTAGGTTAAAGACAATGAGTTTATGCAGTATTGAATTGAATAGCTGGCAAAAAGTATAAACCACCTCCGAATCCTCAATTTAATTTAATTTTTATTTTATTTTACCTTCTGTATAAACCCACCTTTAGTATCACTCATAACAAGTAATCCAACCACACATTTTTATGCTTTTCGACCAACAAAATTATTAAAATTTAAATAAAACTCACGATTACCAATATTTTTGCTGTAAAATTAAAAAATATATTTCACAAATATAACCTAACCATAAAGTTTCATAAAAAATGAGACATAGTTCTTTTTAATTTTCAAGTAATAACCATAAACTAAAACTTAAATAATTAACTTAATATTTTGTTTTGTTTAAGATTTATATTTTATTTAAGACCAAGTCTCTTGTATATTCAGGGGGTTATTTCGTTGGGAGAACCACGATTATCCGAATGTTCAGTTGGTATTGTCGCATTTGTCCTAATGTTCATCTGTCCTACCATCCGAATGGAGCTTTGTCTGACAAGGATAGATAATGAGATGGATTTATGGACAATCAAATGTGCTGACGTGCAGAATATAAATAATGTGGGGAATATTTTCATAAGTTGTTTTTATCAATATAAACATGACCTACCTAATTACTAATTACTGATCGTATTTATTGATTGTGTATTTGCTTTTCAGGGGTATCCTACAAATTTTTTTTGTAATCGTTATTTTATATTTAAATTAAATTCCACCTAATTCGGGAAAGGATAAGTATGATTGTCATTGTTCTTCAGTTTTTAAGATAGGTACATGATAAACATCCATGCCATGTTTTTATTTTTAATCTCCCAAATGCAATAACTGCATAATATAAATAACTAAACAACTATCAGACAGCAGTGCAATGTTGCGAGGATTACCCAGGTCCCAGCTTGAAATGTATTTCCTTTTTACTATTTTCCAATGTAGCAAGTATTGATGTATATCCTGCTCTAGATAAACAAACGAATCTAAGTATTTACAATATAATGAATTCTATTGAGACTTCAGTAATGCTGATTTCATGATGATAAATAATTATTTAGTGAATATTCATTGAGCAAAATGTTTTAGAGATTTGAGTACGAACTTGGCTGCAGAAACACTGAGTCAGAAAATCTAGGTGGGTATAAATTGGTCGTTCCGTAAAAAAAACATTAAAAGTTCTTCATGTTTGAGACAGTTTAGTCCTACATTGAAACATCTTATCTGTAAGAAAAAGGGAGTGCACAGGAAGTACATGTCATCTCGATTCCACTGGGATTATTAAACATTTGCAAACCTTAGGTCATTGCATAGGGAGGAGCATGATATGTGTTATAGTGTGTATATTTGGGAAAGTGAATCTTCATTACAGCTCAGTGTTAGATATTTTTGGATTTTCATCTATAATAGTTTTGCTAATACTGTGTTTTTAGAGCGTAAAACTGCTGCGCCGATAGTGTTTACATTATTTGTGAATGACAATAAAGATGATTATTTTTGGGGACGATTTAAAAGTTTATAAAAGGATCCAGGATATTGATGACATTTTGTTGCTCCAGAATGATTTGGATGCTCTATGAGACTGGTCGTAAACAAATAACTTACAAGTCAACGTAGGAAAATGCTGCTTTATCTGATTTCATAGGGGGCATAAAGAAGTTTGACTCAAATTACAGCTACACAGTGTCAACCTCAATTTCTCTGAATCAGTGAAGGACCTTGCAGTGTGGTTCATGAGAAATTGAACTTCTTTCAGCATATTTCCAATATAAGCTTGGAGGGCTCCAAAAATGCTTGGGCTTATCACTCTCAATACTTCTGAACTTCCACTGAATATTCCCAAAACTCTCTACATTTTCCTAGTAAGATTAATTCTGGAATATACTACAGTGGTCTAGTTTCCTTAATACCATGTCAACATAAACATGATCGAGAAGATCCATAAAAATTAAACTTCTAGCTTTGCGGCTTTTAGGTGTGGGGTCAACTTTCAGGAGTATCATAGAGTGGACATGCCTGTTAGACTTGGATTGAGGACTTTTGAGAGAAGATGATTACTTTTTGACCTTGCTATATCTAATTGATTGTCCACAGTTACTTTCTAGGATTGGTTTTAATGTTCCTAAATGTAATCATCATTACTTTAAGCTTTTTGCTGCCTTTTGATGCTACGAGCTATGGTAGGCAAGCACCTATCGATAAAATTCTTCATGTACTGCATCATCATAGTAAAATATGGCTGCACACTGCCTGGTGTTAAAAATAGAATAACAAATGTAACACAAAATACTATAATAATATAAGGTCTAGTAACATGGGATGTAAAGTGCAGTGTTTGAGTATTTTAGTTTTTCTTTATAGTTTATTTTTGTCATATATTTTTTTTTGTAATCAATATTTTAGATTTAAAGAAAAACATAATATTTTTATGAGAGAATAAAGAAATTGGGTTTTATTTTACTGATTGTAATGTTTAAAAAAGTACTCCTCAAAGGAGTGAAATGCCCTGAAAATTAGGTACTCCATTGCCTCCTGTACAAGGCTTTTGTTGTATGATTTCCATATGAATACTAGGAAATACTACTGCAGTTTTAGATTCTCTATGATTTGTTTATTGAAATATAATTAATGTATTAAATTTAGCTTTAATTTAGATTGGTAATAAGAAAAAAAATTATCCTTTAAAGTGCCTACTTTATTAAAACTTTGTATGTTTGATTAGCAGACGTTTTAAAAGCATTGTAGGTATGGTGCTTGATGAATAATGCTTTTCTTCTACAGGGGAAATAATACACCAGACTAGGAAAAATGTATAAAATATATTCATATGGCTCACACTTTTCACATATTTTTATTAGAAAAACAAATAAAATTTTTAAGCTTGAAAACTTGAGAAACCAGAGTTAGAGGAAATAAATGAACAACCACTTGAAAACTTGTATTTGGCTCATTGCTTTTTAACATTGACTGACAGTCTTTTTTCATAACTTTAATTTACTTGTCCATAAGGCAGTGGAAGAAGGAGGAGGGGCTTGCCAGTCTTCACCTGAAAATTTAAAAAATATAAATAAAAACACTTGTTTAATTAATTTATATAAATAAGACGACAGTGGTTTAAATAGAAAATGTGAGATCCTATAAAGAGTGTTCCTTCGCAAGGTGTTGTTTGGTTTTAGTAGACTATAAACTACTAAAAATAAGTATAAACAAGCATAAACAGGTACAAATCAATTGGTGGGAAAAATTAAAGGTAGAACATTTAAAAAGCAGGTAAAATAAAATATAGTTAAACCCTCGATTACTTCAATTTAAACATCGTTAAATGTCTTAATCACTGATACAAATGTACATTAACATTTCATATCTGCTACTACTCCAAATGAAAAAATATTCTTTTTAAACTAATACTTATAAAGATATACAACTTTTTTTGAGGAAAGTAGAACCTAAAATTAAAATAGGTGGAACTTGAATCCACCATTGCATCAAGAATTTAGTGAACAAATAAATTTTAGATATATTTCTTTTTATTGTTTTCTATGAGTAAAACTTTCCAAATGACCCCACAAGATAGAGCCAAACAAAAATCTTAATTTAAAATTAGGAATTGTACAACTAGTATAGTATAGTATACTATTCTTAAGACCAATGATTAAAGCACTGAGTACCTACTTGGTATGGAGTGTATAACCGAATTATTAAATATATACTTGTTTTTGAACTTTTTTCCACTGGTAAAGTGAAGGTAAGACGCATACAAAAAGAAAGTCAAACCATTAAAAAAAAAATCAAAAATGAGTTGAAGCTTTGGTTTAAAGATAATTCTGTGTTGATTGAGAACAAAATTGGTTTTTTGTAATTATTATCAAGAGTTCTTGGTCAACATTTCATTCAGGTCTTTGATTTTATATTCAGACATTACTAAAGAAATGATACACACACTTTTGCATTGTGAAAACTAGAAGTAGGTACAGACATAATTGCTTAAGGTATAATCAAAAATAAAGGTTTGATTGACGGTTTACAGAAAAGTTTTGAGGTTAGTTATCTTCACAAAATGATTGTAAATTATGTATGCAAAAATATTTACCTTATATCAATTTTTGTCCCGGTTTTGTACAAAAATCCATGTTGGGGAAAAAAGTCCAATTCTTGGGATCCTTTTTTGCAATATGTAGAAAAAATACATTAATACTTCCGTACAATTAAGGGGGAACTGCACGCAGTATTATGGATCATTTGCAAGCCTTCCGCCGCTGCAATATTATGTTAAAACTATAAGAGATATGTATTAACTTCAATTTGATTTTAATAGGGAAATATATATAGTTGGGCGCTAAACGCGAATTTTTATGAAAAAATCAAATCTAGAATTATAAAATAGAAGTAGATTTGTCCATTTTCGACCATTTTTTGACGCAAATGCCGTCGCATATAATTTTTTTTCCACTAAATGGCTCTTTACCGCCTTGCATTGATCCTTTGTCTACGTAACTGCAAAATTTGAAATGGTAAATCGTACTCATGTATTTGTATTTTTGCAGCGCGTGAACTCTTTTGAACCCATTTTTAAACGAAATGTAATTTAAATTGCCTATACATAACACATTTTTTTGAGGTCGGACGTGCAGGAGGTTTTCTCTAATACGTAGGTACCTTTTCTTCTTACTTTGAACTTGACTATACCTTGTCGCTGGTTTTTCACTTTTTGCGTGCAGTTCTCCCTTAATGGAAATCTGTAAATACCTATAGGGAATCTGTAAAAATAACAAAATTGATATGTAAAAGCGTTGAAAACGTTTGGGCAATCCTTCTAGAGCCTGTAGAAAAAACTATCACAATCGACGTCACTAGTTTGGGCTACATACTCAAATTCTGGACTGTTAAACTCCCTTTTTTTTATTGCATTTTTGTTATATAGATTTGGATCTAAGATCTAAAGTCCGTTTTACATGCTGCAATTCTTCTTTGCAATATGCAATAGTCTTGAACAAAGGCATGCGCAGTTTACAAATGTCTTGCCACTGCGCATGCTTTTGTTCAAGACTGTTGCAACTTGCAAGAAAGAATTGCAGTATGTAAAACGGCCTTAAGGAACATCCATAACAATTCTAAATAATAGGTTATGTTATGATGTGACATTTGAAGGCAACGAATATATGTTTTAATGTTTTGTAGGTACTGTGGCTCAAATAAAGCTTTCTTCGGGTTAGAGGAGCACACGATGATGCTCGAAGCACAGTAGGATGGATGAACGGTATTGTTGCATTTGTCCTAATGTTCATCTGTCCTACCACCCGAATAGAGTTTTGTCTGACAAGGATAGAAGACGAGATGAATTTATAGACAATCAAATGTGCTGATGGGTAGAATATAAATAATGTGACGAATTTTTTAGAAGTTTTTACCAATATAAACATGACCTACCTAATTAGTAATTACTGATCATATTTATTGCTACAATTATTGATTGTGTATTTCTTAAGAATATTTGCTTTATTTTTGTACAAGATATTCTCAAAAAAAAGTGGAATTATAACAATTTTTTTTTATCGGCATAATAGGTATCGGGGATGCAAACTGAAAATATATTGATATCATAACTTGCTTTTCATGGGTATCCTACACCATTTTTTTGTAATCGTTATTTTATATTTAAATTACATTTCACCTAATTCGGGATAGGATAAGTAGAATTGTCATTGTTCGTCAGTTTTTAAGATAGGTACATGATAAACATCCATGCCAAGTTTTTATTTTTAATCTCACAAATGCAATCTGGCCTAATAACTAAAGAACTACTAGAGTTATTAGACAGCAGTGCAATGTTGTGAGGATTACCCAGGTCCCAGCTTGAAGTGTATTTCCTTTTTACTGTTTTCCAGTGTAGCAAGTATTGATGTATATCCTGCTTTAAATAATATCTTACTAAATAATGTGCACCATTTAGCATGTTTTGTTAATTATTTAGACGAATTATAATGTGACGAATTCTATTGAGACTTCAGTAATGCTGATTTCATGATGATAAATAATTATTTAGTGAATATTGATTGAGCAAAATGGTTTAGAGATTGAGTACGAGTTTGGCTGCAGAAAGACTGAGTCAGATAATCTAGGATCATAAAACCTTCCACGGTGATTATTTTTGGGGACGATTTAAAACTATAAAAGGATCCAGGATATTGATGACATTTTGTTGCTCCAGAATGATTTTATGCCGTATGGGACTGGTCGCATACAAATAACTTAGAACTCAACATAGGAAAATGCTGCTTTATCTGATTTTGTAAAGGGCATAAAGAAGTTTGTCTCAAATTACAAGCTACACAGTCTCAACCTCAATTTCTCTGAATCAGTGAAGGATCTTGGAGTGTGGTTCGTGAAAAATTGAGCTTCTTTCAGCATATTTCCAATATAAGCTTGGAGGGTTCCAAAAATGCTTGGGTTTATCACTCTCAATACTTCTGAACTTCCACGGAATATTCCCAAAACTTTCTATACTTCCCTGGTAAGATTAATTCTGGAATATGCGACATTGGTCTAGTTTCTTCAATACCGTGTCAACATAAACATGATTGAGAATATCAATAGAAATTAAACTTCTATGCTTTGCGGTTTTTAAGTGTGGGGTCAACTTTCAGGAGTATCATAGAGTGGACATGCTTGTTAGACTTGGATTGAGCACTTTTAAGAGAAGATGATTACTTTTTGACCTTGCTATGTCTAAGTGATTGTCCACAGTTACTTTCTAGGATTGGTTTTAATGTCCCTAAATGTAATCTTCATCACTTTAAACTTTTTGCTGTCCTTCGATGCTACAAACTATGGTAGGCAAGCACCTATCGATAAAACTCTTCGTGTACTAGACCATCATAGTAAAATATGGCTGCACACTGTCTGGTTTTAAAAATAGAATAACAAATGTAACACAAGATACTATAATAATATAAGGTCTAGTAACATGGGATGTAAAGTGCAGTGTTTGAGTATTTTAGTATGTAGAATATTTTAGATCTTTTCTTTATAGTTTATATTTTTTTTGTAATTAATATTTTAGGTTTAAAGGGAAACATACATTTTAAGAGAGAATAAAGCGTTTTCCTAAAGAAATTGGGTTTTATTTTACTGATTGTAATGTTTTAAAAAGTATTCCTCAAATGAGTGAAATTCCGTGAGAGTTAGGTACTACATTGCCTCCTGTACAAGGCTTCTGTTGTATAATTTCCACATGAATACTAGGAAATACTTCTGCAGTTTTTATTCTCTATGATTTTTGTATTGAAATGTAATTACTGTATTAAATTTAGTTTTGTTTTAAATCGGTAACAAAAAAAGATGCTTTTTTAACAAAAAAGCCTAAAAAAATCAGTTAGTGTTAATAAAATACAGTTGGGGAAAGTAATGTTCATATTTGAAAATTACTTTTGCCTCAAAATAAAAAGAATTTATATTTTCAAATAAGTTTTTGAGTTAATAGATAAAAATTTATTCTAGCTACCTCAGTATTTTCCCTTATGCTCCTCAAATTATGAAATACTCTATATTGGAATTGACTAATAAATTATCCTACTTTATTAAAACTTTTTAGGTTTGGTTAGCAGACATTTTAAAAGCATTGTGGGTATGGTACTTGATGAATGCTTTTCTTTTACAGGGGAAATAATACACCAGACTACGAAAAATGTATAAAATATATTCATATTGCTCGCACTGTGCACATATTTTTATTAGAAAAACATAAATAAAATCCTTAAGCTTGAAAACTCAAGTAACCAGAGCTAGAGGACCTAAATGAACAACCAATTGAAAACTTTTATTTGACTCATTGCTTTTTAACATTGACCAACAGTCTTTTTTCTTAACTTTAATTTTCTAGAGACTGCTACTGTTATATCTATCCATAAGGCAGTAGAAAAAGGAGGGGGGGGCTTGCCAGGCTTCACCTGAAATTTAAAAAAAATATAAATAATAACACTTGTTTAACTAATTTATATAAATAGGATGTCAGTGGTTTAAATATAAAATGTGAGATCTTATACAGAGAGAAAATTAAGGTAAGTTTTACAAAAAGAAAAAATAAAAATATGGAACATTTAGAAAACAGGTAAAATAAAATGGAGTTAAACCCTCAATTACTTCACTTTAAATGTCTTAGTCACTGTACTAACTACCTAACCTAACCTGCTGCCACCCCAAATGAAAAATATTCTTTTTAAACTAACATCTACAAAGATTATGTACAACTTTTTTTGAGGAAAGTAGAACTACGCTAATTTTTCTGTGGTAGAACCTGAAATTAAAATAGGTAGAACTTGAATCCACCATTGCGTCAAGAATTTAGTGAACAAATAAATTTTAGGATATATCTCCTTTCTTTTTCTTATAGTTTTCTATGAGTAAAACTCTTTCCAAATGACCCCACTAGATAGAATCAAATAAAATTCTTACTTTAAAAATAGGAATTGTACAACTAGTTTAGTATACTATTTTCAAGGCCACTGATTAAAGCACCGAGTACCTACTTGGTATAGAGTATATATCTGAAATATTAAATATATACTTGTTTTCTAACTGATGAAGGTAAAACTCAAACAAAAAGAAAGTCAAACCATATAAAAAAAAATCAAAAATGAGTTGAAGCTTTGGTTTAAAGATAACTCTGATTGATTAAGAACACAATTGGTTTTTTGTAATTATTATTATTTTTCGGACAATATTTTTGCCTTCAATTTCGTATTCAGACATTACTAATGAAATGATACACAAATTTTCATGGTGCCTCAAATACCTACCAAAAAATGGTTAATAGCTCTTGAATCATTACTTCCAGATGTGAAAACTAGAAGTAGGTACACACATAATACAGCTAACACACTCGTGCTAAGATAATATCAAGATAAAAATCATACAGTATTTAGTTCCTAAAGTATGTAATAAACTTTCAGCTTCCATATATGATGAATTTATTAAGTTTAAGATTGAATGTAAAAAAATATTTAATACTCGTATAAAGAATTTAAGAACTATGAGTCTTTTAAGTCTCACTTTCCCAAACAAAATAAATAATTACACAGTTGCATAAAGGTTAAAATTATTTTAAAAATCTCTTTTAAGATGGTACATACAAATACTGGTAATTATTTAGGTCCCCTAAAACATACAAAAATAATACAGCATTCAAATATATAACGGTACAAAATGTAATACAACTTTTTCAAACAAAGATTAGATCTTTGATCAGTCTCGATTCAGAATCATAATAATTGTTAACTAGCTAGATTAATTTCAGTTTTTTAATAAATGATTAGGAGCACACGATGATACACGATACGCAGTAGGATGGATGAACATTAGGTTCGGTGATAGTATCTCTGGACGAACATTAGGATCGATGAACCTAATGTTCATCCATCCTACTGCGTATCGTGCATCATCGTGTGCTCCTATGACGTGAAGAAAGCTTAATTTGAGCCACAGTACAAAACACGTGTTCAAACATCAACATCATAATATAACCTCTATTAGAATTGTTTGGTAGATTAGTTTTTTTAAGTACTAATGATGCTCCTTAGATCTAAATCTATATAACAAAAAGGCAATAGAAACGGAGTTTAACAATTCAGAATTTGAGTTTGTAGCACGCGGTCAAAATGCACGTCAAACTAGTGCCGTCGATTGTGATAGTTTTCGTTGGATATTTCTATAGGCTATAGAAGGATTGCCCAAACGTTTCGGTGCTTTAATCAGTGGTCTTGAGAATAGTATACTAAATATTTGTACAATTCCTATTTTTAAAGTAAGAATTTTATTTGGTTCTATCTAGTGGGGTCATTTGGAAAGAGTTTTACTCATAGAAAACTATAAGAAAAAGAAAGGAGGTATATCCTAAAATTTATTTGTTCACTAAATTCTTGACGCAATGGTTGATTCAAGTTCTACCTATTTTAATTTCAGGTTCTACCACAGAAAAATTAGCGTAGTTCTACTTTCCTCAAAAAAAGTTTTATATAATCTTTGTAGGTGTTAGTTTAAAAAGAATATTTTTCATTTGGGGTGGCAGCAGGTTATTAATGTACAGTGACTAAAACATTTAAAGTGAAGTAATTGAGGGTTTAACTCCATTTTATTTTACCTGTTTTTTAAATTTTCTATATTTTTATTTTTTATTTCTGTAAAACTTACCTTAATTTTTCTCACCAATTTGATTTTTATCTGTATCTGTTTTAAATATGATTTATGCTGGTTTATACTTATTCTTAGTAGTTTATAGCCTACTAAAACCAAACGACATCTTGCTAAAGAACTCTCTGTATGAGATCTCACATTATATTTAAACCACTGACATCCTATTTATATAAATGAATTAAACAAGTGTTATTATTTATATTTTTTTTTTAATTTCAGGTGAAGCCTGGCAAGCCCCCCCCCCCTCCTTTTTCCACTGCCTTATGGATAGATATAACAGTAGCAGTCTCTAGAAAATTAAAGTTAAGAAAAAAAGACTGTTGGTCAATGTTAAAAAGCAATGAGCCAAATAAGTTTTCAATTGGTTGTTCATTTATGTCCTCTAGCTCTGGTTACTTGAGTTTTCAAGCTTAAGGATTTTATTTATGTTTTGCTAATAAAAATATGTGCACAGTGCGAGCAATATGAATATATTTTATACATTTTTCATAGTCTGGTGTATTATTTCCCCTGTAAAAGAAAAGCATTCATCAAGTACCATACCTACAATGGTTTTAAAATGTCTGCTAACCAAACATACAAAGTTTTAATAAAGTAGGATAATTTATTGGTTAATATTCCAATATAGAGTATATTCATGTACCTACCGCTAAGAAAATAAGTAACGTCTTCAAAAGAAGTATCATACTTTGAGGAGCATAAGGGAAAATAGTGAGGTAGCTAGAATCAAGTTTTATCAGATCTATTAACTCACAAAAACTCATTTGAAAATATAAATTCTTTTTATTTTGAGGCAAAAGTAAATTTTAAATATACATTACTTTCCTCAACTGAGCTTTATTAACATTAACTCATTTTTTTAGGCTTTTTTGTTAAAATAAGCATCTTTTTTTGTTACCGATTTAAAACAAAACTAAACTTAATACAGTAATTATATTTCAATAAACAAATCATAGAGAATAAAAACTGCAGAAGTATTTCCTAGTATTCATGTGGAAATGATACAACAGAAGCCTTGTACAGGAGGCAATGTAGTACCTAATTTTCAGGGCATTTCACTCATTTGAGAAATACTTTTTAAAACATTACAATCAGTAAAATAAAACCAATTTCTTTAGGAAAACGCTTTATTCTCTCATAAAATCTATGTTTCTCTTTAAACCTAAAATATTAATTACAAAAAAAAATATTAACTATAAAGAAAAATCTAAAACATTCTACATACTAAAATACTCAAATGCTGCACTTTACATCCCATGTTACTAGACCTTATATTATTATAGTATCTTGTGTTACATTTGTTATTCTATTTTTAAAACCAGACAGTGTGTGGCAGCCATACTTTACTATGATGGTCTAGTACACGAAGAGTTTTATCGATAGGTGCTTGCCTACCATAGTTTGTAGCATCGAAAGACAGCAAAAAGTTTAAAGTGATGAAGATTACATTTAGGGGACATTAAAACCAATCCTAGAAAGTAACTGTGGACAATCACTTAGACATAGCAAGGTCAAAAAGTAATCATCTTCTCTTAAAAGTGCTCAATCCAAGTCTAACAAGCATGTCCACTCTATGATACTCCTGAAAGTTGGCCCCACACCTAAAAGCCGCAAAGCATAGAAGTTTAATTTCTATTGATATTCTCGATCATGTTTATGTTGACACGGTATTGAGGAAACTAGACCACTGTAGCATATTCCAGAATTAATCTTACCAGGGAAGTATAGAAAGTTTTGGGAATATTCAGTGAAAGTTCAGAAGTATTGAAGTGATAAACCCAAGCATTTTTGGAACCCTCCAAGCTGATATTGGAAATATGCTGAAAGAAGCTCAATTTCTCATGAACCACACTCCAAGGTCCTTCACTGATTCAGAGAAATTGAGGTTGAGACTGTATAGCTTGTAATTTGAGACAAACTTCTTTATGCCCTTTACAAAATAATCACCGTGGAAGGTTTTATGATCTTATATATTTGTCATTCACAAATAATGTAAGCACTATCGGGGCAGCAGTTATTCTCTAAAAACACAGTATTAGGAAAACTATTATAGTTACGCTTGTGTTTGATGAACACCGAGCTGTAATGAGGATTCAGTTTCCCAAATATACACAGCATAACACATATCAATGCTCCCCACTACGCAATGAACTAATGTTTGCAAATGATTCATAATCCCAGTGGAATCGAGATGACATATACTTTCTGTGCACTCTCCTTTTCTTACAGATAAGATGTTTCAACGTAGGTCTAAACTGTCTAAAAATGAAGAACTTTTAATGTGTTTTTAGAGAATGACCAGTTTATACCCACCTAGACTATCTCTTTCTTATCATCTTTCTGCAGCCAAGCTCGTACTCAATCTCTAAACCATTTTGCTCAATCAATATTCACTAAATAATTATATTTATATTATTTATCATCATGAAATCAGCATTAATGAAGTGTCAATACAATTCATCACATTATAATTTGTCTAAATAATTAACAAAACATGCTAAATGGTGCATGTTATTTAGTAAGATATTATTTAAAGCAGGATATAATTCAATACTTGCTACATTGGAAAACAGTTAAAAGGAAATACACTTCAAGCTGGGACCTGGGTAATCCTCACAACATTGCACTGCTGTCTAGTAGTTATTAGGCCAGATTGCATTTGTGAGATTAAAAATATAAACATGGTATGGATGTTTATAATATACCTATCTTAAAAACTGACGAACAATGACAATTCTACTTATCCTATCCCGAATTAGGTGAAATGTAATTTAAATATAAAATAACGAATACAAAAAAATGGTGTAGGATACCCATAAAAAGCAAGTTATGATATCGATCCATTTTCAGTTTGCATCCCCGATACCTATTATGCCTACAAAATAAAAATTAGTATAATTCCACTTTTTTGACAATATCTTGTACAAAAATAATCGAAAATAAAGCAAACATTCTTAAGAAATACACAATCAATAATTGTAGCAATAAATAATATCAGTAATTACTAATTAGGTTGATCATGTTTATATTGTTAAAAACTTCTGAAAAATTCGCCACATTATTTATATTCTACACATCAGCACATTTGATTGTCTCAATGACGAAATAAGAGAGTGGACAGATAAATATGCAACGTATCATGTTACCGGCTGGCTCCACGCGGGTTTGGCCAGTGGCGTTGCATGAGGACTCATCTATATTACATTGCTTTAAATATATATTATTTTTTAAATGTATTCACGTGTATATTAAATGTTATTTTTTAAATTATTATGGAAAAATAGATAAAAAGTAGGAGTATTTATGAAACACATAAGCATTAGAGAATATAAAGTTGTGTGATTACTGTACCAAGCAAGACTAGCGTTTTCAAATAAAATACGTGTTTTTTTAATTGGTTGACTTTTTTATTACATGTCATTATTCTATCCTAAAGTATAAAAAATCTTCAGAGAAAATAATATACAGTGCCCGCGAAAAACTATACTAGATATAGGTAATTTTTTCCATACACGATGTATAGAAAAAAATACCTATTAATTATTGATTTCTCAAAAAAAATTCTTGTTAAAGGTGGGTGCACGAAGAAAGAATAATATACAGGGCCCGCGAAAAACTATATAGGTATTTTTTCCATACATGATGTATGGAAAAAAATACCTATTAGATTTCTCAAAAAAAATTCTTGATAAAAGTGGGTGCCCAAAGAAAGAATAATTTTGCCACTATCAAACATATTAGGTATTTTTGAACCCCTGCATATCGGGCCTAATTTTTAATACTGTCAAAATTATTTTTTCTTTATGCACCCAGTTTTTTTCCAGAATAGGATTTTCTGAGAAATCAATATTAAAGTTTTCTTATACGTGGTACAGACTTTCCCACTGGCAAGGATTCAAAGTATTTTTATTCAGTTTAATTATTAATTGAATAAAACAAACTATTTTATGCTTAAAAATATTTATTATTACACAATTTAAAAAAAGTAAGAAGTATAATATATATAACTATAAGTATAATATATAACTTAAAATCTATATTACTGTCCCTTAAATAAAATCAGTTTTGTTAATTGGTTTCTTACTGGATCTGTCACTTCTGATTTCCGTTTGGTGATAAAATGAATTCTAACATTTAAATATTTTTTACCACAGATTCAATTAGAAAATATATATGGTTATTACTACAACTTAAAATATGTTCATTTAAACATTTAAAAAATTGTTCTTCAATGCAAGAAAACATTATTTTATTTATTAGAAATTTAATAAAATTGGGCCTTGTTAACTTATTTTCGTAAACTCTTATAAAATGTTCAACAATTTTACAAATATTAATCACATCTTCTGAGGGATATGTTAATCCACCATGATTTTTTCTTTCTATAAGGGAATTCAGAAAGTTTTCCCTACTTCCAAGTATCGCCCCAATACAGTGTTCACACTTTATTTTTTTTTGTAAGTGATGCGATACAAATCCGGCTATATAAATGACAATTTGTTGTGAACAATTACTAATAATATCAGGGTTCATAATATATTCATGGTCTCTTAAAACTACTTCTGTTATATCATCTGCTACTATTTCTGTGTCAGATGGTATCACACTGCAATTTATATTAATAATTGGATTTTCAGACCTACTGTAGCCTGTTAATATTGGAATATCTTCCAGAGGAATGCAATTTCCCATTCCACCTGGGCGGATTTCTGCTTGAACTAACAGCCTTTTATAGGCTGCTGTAAATTGACGTGCTGTAGGGTTATTATTATACCCTCCCTTTGATCTTACCGAGCAAAAAAAAAGTTCAAGGTGATCCTGACTGACCTTATATAATGGCAAATAAATTATAGATTTTTGTTTAGCAACAAGATCATTGTAGAGCAATAAACTACTTTTTAAAGAAATTATTATGCCTATAAAACCAGTCTTTCGCCTTGAATTAATAACTAATTCCCCATCACTAAACTTTAAAGTAGAAATATACAAAACTGCATTGTTTATGAAAGATGTCATGGTTTCAACATTTTTTTCACATAGAGCTTTTTTATATCCTGGTGGAATAAGAGATCTACTATTTAGGATATCGAAGGAATAATTAAATATTTTGATAAAATTAGCAGTTGCCTTACATCCTATAAAAGTGTTTAATTTCAGCTGGTCTTCACAATAAATTAAGGCATCTGCGACTGACTCACTAAGAAGTTGAACGGCCAGTTTCTCTTACGGAGTTTATTTCCCAAATGCAAGCCCTCAGAGTCTTGTAATTTTTCCAGTTTTTCAATATACTCCCACTTAATTGTATTCCCTTCCCCATCTATTATAATTTTTTTTTCCCCAAAAGTATTCCTAACTAATTTGACCATATGGCAGGGGTCATAGAAAATATAAACTTGCCTATTTTGATATTCAAAATAGGGTTTTAATTGTGGCAAAGTTACATTGCAGCCTAATGTTTGGGCCATTGACACATTAGATGGAGCTCCATCAAATGTGAGGGAACTAACCTGTGCCCCTGTTTGACAAATTAATTGTATGCATTGTGAAACAAGTGCACTTTTCTGGTTCCCACTTAGACCATCAACAAAAAAATACCCTACAGGAAGCTTCCACCGCCCATTTATACAAGTTACCAATAATACAAAGGCCTCTTTGGCCATTGCATTGGTATCATCCTTAAAGTCAACCCCAAAATGTATGTAGCCATGAAACTTCTTTCCATCCCACTCAACATGTTTTCGTATGGACATTTCATCGATTATAAGTGATAAAATTACAGCCTTGCCTGAAGACGCAACATGCTTTTTTAGCATTTCAAATGCTTCATTTGTGAATCCAGGCTCGGCATTTACATTCTTAAACCATTTACCTATGGTGCTTCTGTGTGGTAAACAAGAATCAAAAGTATCCCTAACATAATCGTAGCCTTTAGGAGAGAAAAAACTCAGAGAAATTGCAAATTTTCTCAAATTTGGAGAATATTTTTTCCGTTTTCCCATTTTACGTTTCCATAATTCTTTCGTTATGGTAGGCATACCTTCCAATACTGATACATTTTCATCAGATACTAAATTTCTGGATTTTAACTGTTTTAAAACCATTTTTAGGGATGAAATTTTTTTTTATATCTTTTAACCTTTTGACCCAATACTCTTATTTTCCTTGACTTCTCTCGACTTCTAGTTACTTCTCGGAACAACTGCCTTTTAAGTTTTTTTCTTCTTGGACTTTCATCTCCTTGGGACATGACTGAAGTACTTGGTGTAGCAGGTGATTCCATGACACTTGGCTCTTCGCGAACACGCCTTTTTCGTTCCTGTAAAAATATATATGATAAGTACACTAGTACAATGTTCATAATCTTAAAAGTTTGTATGACCGGTTTGTTTTTTTTTAATATATTACCCAAACTAAGATATGTATATTTTATATAACATATACCTGTTTTGGTTGTAAATACACTGGTAGTTCAAGAAATATTGTGGGTACAGCATCATCTAGCAGACGAACTCTTTCACCAGCACGATAAAAAAGAGTTTTTTCAAAATGTTTTGAACAAAGCCTGTCTGTTAAAGAAGGTTTCCAGTCTGCAAGTTTCGTATTTTGTATCCAAAGTTTTGCCCTTTCTGGATCTCTTGGAAATCTAGAACAAAAATAAAAATGATTTATGAAAAAAAAAAGTTTATTTTAAGAATTATATAATGACTATGTATATTACTAAAATGCATAGGTTTTATTGCCAAAAAATGTCTGGTCAAGTGACGTTCTGCACTAGAAAGCAACAATAGGACAATTAAACATATTTTAGTTGAAGGCTTGATGCTTGATGAAAGGTATAACTCACCGAGTATCTCACATTATCTAAATACTGTATTTGTTCAGTAAGGTTTGTAATAATTAGTAACGATAAGATAATAATAATTATCTTTTTCATTACAAAAAAATCATTCAAATAAAATCTATGCATAAAAGACAGATCATATGACATTTCTGATGAAAAAGGTTCCTTGTCTAATACATAATAGGTATTTATTTTTATTTTCCATCTGTATTTACTTGAAATATTATTATTTTTTAAAATATTATATTATTACCGTCATGAAGAGGATTATTTCACCCCATAATAAAATATTATTGCATAGTTTCATTAATTTAATATTATTTATCTAAAAAGAATGCACGCCTCTGGGTGATGAAATCGCCTAACTGCAAATTAATTGTATGAATTAGAGATTATGAATGAAAATGTTAATCAATTTAAGTAAAATTAATAAGAGACGTTGGTATACATGGTACCTTAATAATACTTTAAAATATTTGCAATTTCTTGTCTTTTGACTGAAATATGGTATAAAATAAGCCGTAATGCAAATAGTCGATGTAGAATATTTACCTATGAAACGTAACTCCTGACTCTTTTCTATCATTACGGCTTTTACAGCCGTAAGCACAACAATACACCATATTGTTTATCACAAAATCAAAGTCTTTATTTCACTTTTAACAGCACAAAACACAAAAATAAACACTGGCTCCACTACGAATGTTTGGCTCCTAATAATGGCGTCGCATCAATTTTCGGTCACACAAACCACTCGTAGCCGTATAGCGCATTTACCTGTCCACTCTCTTATTTCGTCATTGGATTGTCTATAAATTCATCTCGTCTTCTATCCTTGTCAGACAAAACTCCATTCGAGTGGTAGGACAGATGAACATTAGGACAAATGCGACAATACCTGTCTCGTTCAGTTATTCGAAACCTACGATCCCGCCCGAGTGGGCCCGACGAAAAACCGAACGAGCACTTATCCGAATGAACATTTTCAAATTATTTGACTGATGTTTGTTTGGCCGTTGGCGGTTTTTTTCATATAATATTCTGACGAGTTACATCGAAGAGTATTATGATAACTTTTTGCCTTTTTACCAATTTTACAGAGCTATTTTTGAATTAAACAGGCGTTGTAACGTCTCATTATTTCTTGTTTTTGTGTTTATATAGTGTATTTTGCAAACAATTATAATTATTTTCTCTAGTTTCAGGTCATATTTAAGTTACATATTTGCAGTGTTTATATTTTGTTCATTTGAGTGGGGTACCTAGATATTTCAAAAATGGACCCTAGAAGACAAAATGTTGTTTATGTGAACTGGCCCAAATTTTATTGTGTTCCTTGCTTTATTCAAGGGGCTGATCACTGGCGTACATTAAATTTAATTAAACACCACACATACACCACACACACACACACCACACACACACACACACACACACACACACACACACACACACACACACACACACACACACACACACACACACACACACACACACACACACACACACACACACACACACACACACACACACACACACACACACACACACACACACACACACACACACACACACACACACACACACACACACACACACACACACACACACACACACACACACACACACACACACACACACACACACACACACACACACACACACACACACACACACACACACACACACACACACACACACACACACACACACACACACACACACACACACACACACACACACACACACACACACACACACACACACACACACACACACACACACACACACACACACACACACACACACACACACACACACACACACACACACACACACACACACACACACACACACACACACACACACACACACACACACACACACACACACACACACACACACACACACACACACACACACACACACACACACACACACACACACACACACACACACACACACACACACACACACACACACACACACACACACACACACACACACACACACACACACACACACACACACACACACACACACACACACACACACACACACACACACACACACACACACACACACACACACACACACACACACACACACACACACACACACACACACACACACACACACACACACACACACACACACACACACACACACACACACACACACACACACACACACACACACACACACACACACACACACACACACACACACACACACACACACACACACACACACACACACACACACACACACACACACACACACACACACACACACACACACACACACACACACACACACACACACACACACACACACACACACACACACACACACACACACACACACACACACACACACACACACACACACACACACACACACACACACACACACACACACACACACACACACACACACACACACACACACACACACACACACACACACACACACACACACACACACACACACACACACACACACACACACACACACACACACACACACACACACACACACACACACACACACACACACACACACACACACACACACACACACACACACACACACACACACACACACACACACACACACACACACACACACACACACACACACACACACACACACACACACACACACACACACACACACACACACACACACACACACACACACACACACACACACACACACACACACACACACACACACACACACACACACACACACACACACACACACACACACACACACACACACACACACACACACACACACACACACACACACACACACACACACACACACACACACACACACACACACACACACACACACACACACACACACACACACACACACACACACACACACACACACACACACACACACACACACACACACACACACACACACACACACACACACACACACACACACACACACACACACACACACACACACACACACACACACACACACACACACACACACACACACACACACACACACACACACACACACACACACACACACACACACACACACACACACACACACACACACACACACACACACACACACACACACACACACACACACACACACACACACACACACACACACACACACACACACACACACACACACACACACACACACACACACACACACACACACACACACACACACACACACACACACACACACACACACACACACACACACACACACACACACACACACACACACACACACACACACACACACACACACACACACACACACACACACACACACACACACACACACACACACACACACACACACACACACACACACACACACACACACACACACACACACACACACACACACACACACACACACACACACACACACACACACACACACACACACACACACACACACACACACACACACACACACACACACACACACACACACACACACACACACACACACACACACACACACACACACACACACACACACACACACACACACACACACACACACACACACACACACACACACACACACACACACACACACACACACACACACACACACACACACACACACACACACACACACACACACACACACACACACACACACACACACACACACACACACACACACACACACACACACACACACACACACACACACACACACACACACACACACACACACACACACACACACACACACACACACACACACACACACACACACACACACACACACACACACACACACACACACACACACACACACACACACACACACACACACACACACACACACACACACACACACACACACACACACACACACACACACACACACACACACACACACACACACACACACACACACACACACACACACACACACACACACACACACACACACACACACACACACACACACACACACACACACACACACACACACACACACACACACACACACACACACACACACACACACACACACACACACACACACACACACACACACACACACACACACACACACACACACACACACACACACACACACACACACACACACACACACACACACACACACACACACACACACACACACACACACACACACACACACACACACACACACACACACACACACACACACACACACACACACACACACACACACACACACACACACACACACACACACACACACACACACACACACACACACACACACACACACTCACACACACACACACACACACACACACACACACACACACACACACACTCACACACTCGCACACTCGCACACTCACACACTCACACACACACACACACAGAAAAAGTTTCTTTCTGATATGAGTAACGTTAAACATTTAAAAAAAAAACAAGATTTCGTACAACTTTGAAATAAGAAATTTTATAATAAGTATTTTTGACCCACCCTGTAAATTTTTCATGTGAAGCAAAACTTAAATTTTGTCTATAAAGCTTTAGTTTTCTTAAGTATAGTGATGTATCACTTGTTGAGATTGGGCATGGGTTAAGAAAGTTATCAATCAGAAAGTTTGTAGTGGGTATATTTACTACACTAAATTGAGGCTAACCAAAAAACACATATATTTGGTTTAGCAAGTTTTTATCCAATTTTAAAGATTCTGAATATTTTGAAAAGCCAGGACTTGCAAATTTACTAATTTAATGTCATAATTTACATTTGACAAAAATCTAAGATGGGAACAATATTTAAAAATAGGTGTTTTTTACCCAATATGCAAATTTTTCATCTTAAAGAAATGTGCGTCACTGGAGCACTCTCGAGTGCCCCGATGTATCATATGTTCAGGTCAGGCAAGAATTAAGAAGGTTCTGAATTGTTGAAATATTTTGAGAAAGCGCATATTTTGGTTGGGCATGCTTTTACAGGTATTTGACCAAGTTTTAAAATTTGGCTATTTTGAAAAACCGATGTTTAAAAAGTTACGAATTCAGAGTAAAAATTATCATTTTTCTTCGAATCATCAAATTTTAAATAAGTAAATTTATTACCACCCTGTATCTCAGAAATAAAGCCATTTTTGGCATAGCATTATATGACCCCGTTTCAATCTTTTGGAACGTAACATCTAATTATTAAGTTTAAGTACTTAATAATTCTACTTAAATGTATTATCTCGAAAATGTTGCTTTATATCATAGTGAGACAAGCTTATGTTTTTTTGTTTAAATAATCGTGCATTCTATTGATAGGTCAACAAGTTTAAAAATCGAAAAAATAAGAAGTTGAGAGATTATTTACTTTGCACTCCCCAATATGTGACACCCCTGAACAAATTTCAATCAAAATTTTGGCAACTCATATTATTTTACAGCAGTACACCGTGACCCAAATTCGAGTCTCACCACTGGGATCTCGAAAACGGTAAGAGATAGAGACTCGGTTAAATTGTGGCGAAGTTGAAAAATTTAGTATCTAACAATATGCCGCCATGCGACGAAACCAATTCCGATTACTTACGAAGATATCCGCAAAAAAACCAAAAGGGTGCATTAAAAAAAAGGGCAATGATGATTTTTTTTCGAAACGTCGTAAAAAAAGAATGTATTATACCATAGTTGATGATTTTTTATTATTTGCGTCAATTTAAAATAATAAAAACCCAGGTCCGATTTAAAAAAAAGAAGCTGATGATGGGCCCAAAAAATCAAAACGTCGGCGTCACGTCGTAGAGAAAAAATTATGGTGTAAGAAAATAATTTTAGTATTTTTTTATATCTTTCCATAGAGAGTCAGAAAAAATAAAAATAAATCAAAAAAAGAAATGCACCCTCTTAGTTTTTTTGCGGATATCTTCCGATGCAGTCGGAGTTTGTTAAGTTTCTCGGCGGCATATTATTATGTACTAAATTCCGCAACTTTGCCACAATTTAACCAACTCTCTATCTCTTACTGTTCTCGAGATCCCAATGGTGAGTCTCGAATTTGAGCCACCCTGTTCACTGAATGTTGTGAATTTATTGGAAACCGTATCGAAATATGCGGAGAAAATATAAAAACAAAAACTCTGTTTATTATTAATAAGTAAAATGAAATAATAGTTATTTTCTTAGCAAGTGCGGAAAGTGATACTTTCCCGCATGCAAAGTGAGTTCGGATAAGCTTTAAATGCGGGAAAGACACCTTGCGCAAATGTTAGGGACATTATAATTTTCTACGAGCGTTAATAGTTATTTTTCTATCATCTCTTAGGTCGTTTTTTAAAGTTTCTTTGAAGTGATTAAGAATCTTTTTACTTTGGCTCACCTAGTAAAACTATTGAAAAAGTCTAAATTGACATAAAAATATTGTGACATACAAAGTGTAAAACAGAACTTAATTATTGTTGTTAAATGTTGTCTTATTTGACATTAACAAATAATGATATAGGTTGTTCAAATAAATTTTAAATATGCCATAATTTAATATGGTCTAAAGTCTGCTAAAATCTGCGAAAACGCAACAAAAAACATGTTATATCTGAATTTTTTAACATTACTTTGTCCAGAAGACATCAGAACTTCTATAAATCGTGTTTAAAGACGGTAATTATGCAAATAAAAAAATTAGCTTGCGCAAAGTGGTCGCTTTGCCCACACTGGCAAAAAATATATTTATTTAATAGGAGATAGGCCCAGTCTTATTTTTAAAACTTTTCTTAAGACACAACCACTCAATTCTGAGGCCACTAGCACCTACTGAATTTCTACAACCCGTATCGTGGCTATTTATAATTTTAGTCTAAGGTTAGTTTAGCTAAGACCGACGCTAAAATTCAATATTTACTTTCGTTAAGTAAAATCTGCCGTTTTGTTTCCTGGGGTACCCAATATTAATGTAATGAATCTACAATTTTTCCATAGTTAAAAATATATTTTTATGCTGCTTATACAAAAAAAGGTATTCTAAACCTAAACTATCAAAAAAATGTATATGTAACCGCATATTACTTATACAGAAGTTAAGTAAATCTAAAATTTATAAAATATTAAAATAATATATTATGCTGCTTATTCATGGTAAAGTTGAAATCGCCCTGTGTTTGGTTCTATATTAAAGAGCACAATTTTCTGATTTGAAAAATATATAATTTTCTCATGGCTTCAGCTGTTTTTAGGATATTGTGTTCTAAAAATTATTATTTAAAATGAGGTAAACCTAGGTACAGGCCTTAAATTAGTGAATCACAGTGATTAAATTAATATCAAGTAAACTATCCAAGTCATTAGAAAATGCCATACACAAATGAGGAAAACTGCGATATTCTTCAGATTTTCTATAAGAACAATAAAAATATATCTGCAGCGAGAAAGTTATATCGACAACAGTTCTCGATGCGACCGATTCCAACGCGAACAACATTTAAAGATATTGAACGTGGATTTCGAGATAGAACGTCTATAAAAAAACAAATAGCAGTCATTAATGAAGAAGAAAAATTAAATATATCTTTGTATTTTTAAGATAGGTAAATAGAAATGACAGTAATATAGAGCCTCTTGGCATTGTAATCATAATTATAATTATTTTAGAAAATCCAGATGCAGCCGAAGCATATTCCTCCTGATCAAAATTTGCAGAATATCTCCTATAAGTGAATTTCCCCTAACCAACGACTCCTGTTCCTTTTTTCAGATATTCTATAAACATATTAAAAATGAACTTCTCTTCATCTATGTATGGCAGTTTGACACATCTTTCAACATGAAACGTATTCACTAAAAAGTTTTAAGAGTTAGACCAGATCTAATTTCCATAACAAATGAAACTGTTAGTTAACCACTTATGTTTTGCATATGTCACTGTCAATTTGTAATTGTGGTATTTATAAAAATTATTTATTTAATCAATGTCATCTTAAATCCATAATTATCAAGTTAGACCTGGTCTAAAATTAAACATCTTTAGTGAATACGGGTGGAAACGTTTTCTTCACATTGACACACATTTGACAGTTGCTGATTCACAAATCTAGGGCCAATACTTACCTACATTTATTTGATCTTAAATAACAATTTAGAAAGCAGTATCAGAAAAAAACAGCTGAAGCAATTAAGTTCAAAAGTTAAATTTGTCCGACATTTACAATATTCAATTTTATTGTTTTGTGCCACATCAGTTCTTAAAATTCGGACAAAACTTTAACACTTTTGCATTTACACCTTTCTTCTACATGTTAAGGTAAAGACTGCAGGCATCCTTTACATAAATAAAAGTAAATACTGTTAAAAAATGCTTATAGTTAAAATCTAACGATTGTTCAATCGTTTTTTGTTTTTGGTAATTTGGTTTTTCACAGCAAAAAACAGTTCTCCTTAGTCTGGAAATATTTCTATTTTCCGCTAAAAATTCATCACATAGTTGTTTTCCAGGCACAGTTTCATTTCTAATCTGGAGCTTAAAAAAATTCAGCAGAGCTGAGATTTCTTCGGTGGTCCATTTTTGTATTTTGCATTATTTTTCTCAACTTTTTTTTACCTAAAATTAATTATGTAAAGCATGATAATTAGAAGTTATCTAGGGAGTCAGTGTTTTATTCTAAGGTCTGATACTATTTTTTATATTGTAGTTATTAAGAAAAGTTGTTTAGAATCAAAATTTAAGTCCATATCCCGAATTTCGAGATCAACAGCCAACTTTGACCTACATTTAAAACAAAATAAAATGTTAGGGATTAAAATTGGCCCAACCACTTTTTTTCGTATCTGGTACCGAAAAATTTGTATTTTATGTAGGTATGCTTTTTGGTTAAAAAGTGTCTTTTTGTCCTTGCCGGCGTAAAATACAATCTTACACCTCAATTTGCAGGGGTAAAGGTAGCAAAAAAGTCCGCTTATCAAAAATTGATTGAAAAACAGTATGCTTTTGATTTAACTTTGACACTTATACTACGTAGAAAACTCGAGATACGGTCAACGAAAATAAAAACATATTTAATATTTGAGAAAAATTCACTACATACAACTCGGGCAATTTTTAACTGATGGCGTAAAAGTAGCACTATACGCTCTAGGTACAGAAATAATTATTTTGTACTTCCGGGCGTAAAATAGCGCTTTTAGGCCCTTATAAATGTAGCACGTTACGCCCTTAGTATAATGTATTTAAGGATCGTTATAAAACTTGTTAATTACCGGTTACATTGGCATTCGCTAATTTTTGTATCTCTCGGAAATTTGATTTCTTTTGCTTTTTACTTGACGAAAAATCTATTTCATTTTCTTCGTCGCTAGTCCATTCCTGTTCAGTTTCTTTTTTATTTTTTGGAACTTGTTTCTTACGTAAAAATGTTTTTTATGTAAAGCATATTAACCTAAAAACAGATCAAATGAAAAAGTTGTAGCCTATCATAATTAATACCATTTAAATAAGTGAGTTGCCTGACAAACCTCTGTACTAAATAAGGTATATCTCATTATATCTAATAACATCAAAACATGTCTTTTGCAAATATAAACAAACCTGACAAATATCAAAATTATATACAAATGAAAAATATAAAAAATAATATAAAATATATTAATCGCAGGGGTTCTAGAGATGTAAGTAAAACCCAACGATTTTTTTAGACACCCTATCTCCAAAGAAGTATTACATATAATCTAGCTTCGGCCTAGGACATTATAGGAAACCTAATGTAAAACTGAAGCCAAATATTGGCTCTCCTATTAATTTTTGAATAAGCTTTGAAGAGAACTGTTTAATGTTTGAAAAGACAGTAGGTATATTAGACAAGAACTTCTTTTCTTCAAAAATTAATAGGGGAGCCCGTAGCTGGCTCCTTACAATTTACATTGGATTCCCTATATGCCCTGAGCCGATGCATTACCCTGTGTATTATTATGTGAACTTTTTCTTTAAAAGATGGGCTTCTCTATAAGATATCTATTTAAGTACTGATCAAACCACATATACAGTGTGTCTGAATTTTCATGACTCCCATAGTTTAGATCTCTTATTAACAGGACGATTTCCACAAAATTTTGACCTGAGGTTCTTACCTACCAGGTGATTTGGCGCAATAAGAAAATTTTATGTTTACCAGTGGTTCGTCACAGTAATAAAATGAAGTGATTTTTAAAAAAAATAATTTTTTTAAGGATAAGATATTTTTTTGATTGACTAGATTATTCTTATTTGGCTACATCAAATTTGGAACCAATAGCTTACAGGGTATTTATATAATAAAAACGATGGCCTCATTGGTGAAAATAAAGAATCATGAAAAACCAAAATTTCAGATAAGGGATTTTTTTGCTATAATATTACCTAATATTAATTAAGCCATATATTTAAAATATTTGTATTTTGTTATTAAATTATTTTTACCCGGAACTTCCCTCGTTATGATTTTTTTCCATTTGTTAGGAATAGTGAAGTTTGACCCAATTTAGTTCAGTACTTAGTCATCAGTGGCGTAACTAAAATGGTGCGGGTGGTGTGGTGCATATTAGAGCTATCGATAGAACTAAAAACTATCGATTTATAAAAGTTCGCAATTAAGGAAATTACATTTACAACACTACGCGACTTTTATCGATAGACGACAAAAACCGTGTCAAAATTTGAAGTCAATCGGGTAAATAGTTTTTTAGCTAGCCCGCGAGCGGATAGATAAATGACAGATAGACAGACAGACAGACCGACGGAATTGAGAAAACATTCTTTTCATCATCTAGGAACCCTGAAACGTGAAGATCTGAAAAAATCTCGGAAAGTGACTTTTTCACGATTACAATACCCTTTTACGAGGGAAGTAAAAACAGAAACACCCTGACTTGACTAATATGTTTTTCTATAAAAATCGCTGACTAACTTAAATTTAATTAAAAAAAAATAGAAAGTGTCAAAAATTAATTACAGGTTATGTTGGCTCCCTCTAATTTTTCTTGTTCAAGTTCTTGGAAATCTAAATTCTTTTGCTTTTTGCTCGAGGAAAATCTATTTCACTTTCTTCGTCAGATCTGATCTCGTCCATTTCGTCTATAACTTCGTTAATATCAACATTTGCAATTGCTAAAAAAGGTTTATAAATATTTAGGCGGATTTCGATTTCATGAATTCGAATTTTTAATTGAACAAAAGATATTACCGTTAATATCAATTTCGTCAAGGGTTTTTCCCGAAAATTTGCTGGCTTGTCCAGAATCAACAGCCAGAAGCAATCTGCTTACTTTTGTGAGTTCAACAGCGCTCTCATGCAGTCTATAAAATTCCCGATGTACTTGAATGTCATGGTAAGCTAGCCAATCGTACTCATTTCCGCTTAAATTAAAAATCTACAAAATATGTATGTACATAGTGAGTTCATATTGTTAGAAGTGCAAACATATGTTTAAAGTTATAGCATTTATCCTGAACGGTTAGGACCTTTTATCAGCTACAACAAATATACAACCTAAAGTTACGAAAGTGTCAAAGGTCGATTTTTTTAATGGACCGCCCTGTATATTGTTAGTTAAAATGAAAGATCCATTCGCTCTGACTGCAAGAATATCAGGTCTGATATGTTTATATTTAGCGGTCCCCGAGACATACTCGTACAGCAGACTGTGGGTGTATGAGAGACTTTAGATTTTTATTTTTCCAACATGTTAGGCCCATTTCAGACAGTACTAATGAACGGTCCCGTGTGAAGCGGGGCTTAGTAATATGGCACGTTTACGGTCATACAGGAAGTTTTAAAGGGAGTCTTAAATAGCTGTGCCAGTATTGCTATCTCTGAAAGGGTAGGTGCTACGAGGTTGGTTAAAGTAGAGAAAAGTTGCGAAGTTCGATGCCTTATAAAATTCGCCTAAATCTTAAAAAAATTCCTACTACTTATAATAATAAAGTAAAATATATATTCGCTCTAATTTCAAAAATATCAGGTTTATAAAAACCCCACCAGTTAGCAAGGAAAAATTTATAATAAAATCTGCCATTTATTTTAAAATCACCTCAAGAATAACGCCAGAAAAGAATAGAAACCCTATTACAAAAATGCGGATTTTTTCGTAACTCTTCGGAACTACTAGAAAAAAAAGTTTTAAGAGAATTTCATGAAACATTAAATTTTTAAATTTTGCATCTTTGCTCTAATTAAACCGATTTCGTAGCATTTACTATATCAGAGATAGCAATAGTGACATACGCTATTTAAGGCACCCTGTATAACTATAAAATAATTAAGGTTAGAACGAACAGATATTTTATTTTAGCTAAAAGCTATACAGCGCTTTCAATTTTAAAGATACATCAGTGATAAGATACCTTGTTTTCATTTTTTAAAACTTATCATTTTCAACGATAGAGCAAGTAAGCAATTAGTACCGGTTACTTCAAACTATTTGCATCAGTTACCTGGTAATTAACAAAGAACACCTGAGAACACATATCAGAACTTCGATCGCCAAACCTTTGTTATAGAACAGAATGATTTCAGTTTTTTCACAGATCGACTGTAAAAATTACTTTATGCCATGACATGATCTTTTTTAAATATTAGGTCTTCTTTTCAACAAATACATCTGATATTAAAAAAAAAGAGCTTGTCATGACATAAAAGAACCTTTGAATCTGTGAAACAACTGAAGTCATTCTGTTTAATAACAAAGGTTTGGCATGTGAAGGTCTGAGGTACATGTGTTTTTAGGTTTTCTTCGCTAATTACCAGGTAATTGTAAATTAAAAAAATAGTATGAAGTACCCGGTAGTAATTTCTAACTCGCTCTATCGTTGAAAAGGTTAACCTTTGAGAAATAAAAACAGCATATCTTATCACCTTTACATTTTATAGTAAAATTCAATATAGTACTTGTTAACATAAGTTAGTTGATAGAATGTGATGATGACAAGAAAATATTTTATATTTAGGGCTCACCTGACATACAGTGGCCACATATTTTCGTAATTTCGTTCCATTAATTAATCCAGCGCATTCTAAACTCGCAGTTTTACATGTCTTCGAAAGACAGTCGTGCCCTCGCATCGGCCTAACATTTTTTCCCTAATGCAAAAATAAAGGGATTTTCTTTTGAAATCCCACAAATATCTCTGTATGTATTCAAAAGGTCTATAGCATTTTTTATTTCGTCCGTTAAAATAACAGGCACTTTTCTTCCTCTCTTTCCTTCTATTTCTATTAGAGTTAATTTTTCGCTTAATTGTTTTTCGAATGACGTCATTGCGTCGTTGGTTTCAGACGTTGTTTGCTGAGCCCAATCAGGCTTGGACAAGTAATTTTTTAAGGTCATCCTGGAGGCTTCTCCCGAACGTCTTTTATTAAACAGGATAACTCTAGCTAGTGTGAAAGTAGCCAAATTTTGCCAGTCTTCAATTGTTTGGTCTTTCCTTACTAATACGCTGTATTTTATAATATTTTCTGCAATGAATTTATTTAGTTTCACCAAATCCGTCGTAAGAAGAAGCAACTCAACCTTATTCATTTTTCTCTTATAAAGGGTATTTAAAGCATTTGATGATATTCTAATATTCCATTCAAGATCCATCAACTTAAGGAAGGACGTTAAAACTTTGTCTCGGACTAAATTTATTTGCTTTAAAGCTTTACCTCTTTCCAAGCTAACACACTTTTTTAATGCGTACCCTACTTTTAGTGCCAAGGACGGTATACCGAATTGGGGTCTTGATTCTGTTTCTACATGGTTAACACAAAGAGTTTTCGTGACTTGAACTATTAAATCAAATATTTCCGGTTTTAAAAAGTCACTTAGCGGAATCCGCACGCCACTGCTTAACTCTCTCAAGAGAAGAAGAAGTCGTCCTAAAATTAAAGGTGTTTGAAAATTCACTATTAAGATTTAAAGGGGGTATTTTGAGGTCAACTAATTTTTTTTCCAAATCAAAAATTAAAGTTGTCTCATTGATTGCCGAATTGACTTTCATCATATTTTTCAAATAGCATTGCACCAAAATGGGTGATAAGCGAATCGTTTGCGACACATTCGCCAATGGGATCTTCTCGCAATTTTGACATAACATTATCTATAAATGATATAGATAAATCCTTTCCAAATACCTGATATATAATGGCATTACTTTCTGCGATTATATCTTTATGTAAATTGGCGTCTAGTTCTTTGCTTTCTTTTTGAGGACAACATTTTACATCATGCCACAAATGCTTTTTTAGTAAAAAACCCAAGCAATAAGAGCAAGGGCCGTAATCAGAATAACTTATACCCCTTGCTTCAGATTCTGTGGGTCGTCGAACTAGTATTAGTTCTCCGGATTGAAGTGCTAAAACTTCACAGTTATGGTTAAAATCACCTGCTCTTATGATCTCACAGAACTTCTCTTTTCTAACCTTTGAGCCTTTGTCTATTGCCAAAACCTTGGCAATAGAAACCTCTTTTCCGTGGAATGTTTCAAAATGTCTGGCCATATTTATTAATGTTTTACTACAAAAATAGCAAGAGTGGACTTTATTCCTTAGCCTCTTCCCATTCTTCTTTTGTGCAGCGATTATGCTAATTGTGTCAGTCTCATCCAAATTTCTGGACCTTTCCAAATTATCCGGCACTCGTTTTTTTTTGTGACATTGCTGAGAGTATAATATTATTTTGGTGTCTTATATCTTCTTGACGCCCTGTTTCTTCCATTACTTTTACTGCATTGGCTTTATCTGCTACTTCGTTATTTTTAGGCTGTATTTCCTGCGGAACCAAAGTGCCATCTGTATTTACTATGTAAGTAGTTATGTCTTGCCATTCACTAACATTAATTTCTTCCGTTTCCGTCCAGATAAATTCCACTACTATGTTTTCATCTAATAGCTTTCCGTCTACTGATATCGCCTTTACATTATTTTCTTCTTTATTTTTACATTGAATAATGTCATTACTTTTTTCTAAATCAATATTTGTATATTCCTGTTTCATCTCATCTCCATTTACTCCAGTTGGATGTATATTTATATTATTATCAGTAAACTCTTCATTTCCATGAATTATTTTGTCACATTTTTGGCCTTGATTGATTATTGATACTTTTCTTAATTTCGTTACTTGCGGATTCAGAGTCTTCTTTAATAAAAGTCTTTCTTTCTTGATGTTCATTAATCATAAAATTTGTAAACTTTATATCTTGCAATATTTTTATTTTATTCTGCCTAGAAACAATATTGTTTGTAAACTCAGTACTTTCTAACCATTTGTTAACATAATATTGCGGATTTTTTGGAATGTTGTAATTTATACTACTTCGATCAAAAATAGGACTGTCATAATTCAGTTCCGAACAGAATGGGTCAGGTATCCACTCGCTTCCAGATGTTTTGTCTTCAGAAATAGTGTCCATATCCGAATCTATAAAGCTTATTCCAGTTAAATACAGGGTGAGCCAACGAAAATGTAACATTCTAAAAATCGGCGTATTTTCAACGTCAAAACCCGTCAAACAAGGGAGACATCTTATAGGCATCCAAAATATTTTATTCGATTCATCCTCGTACCCTCCAGAGACACCCTATACAAAGTTTGATGGAAGAAGGATCGATTGATACCTTGTTTTGTAGTATAAAGCCCTTTTAACTTTCTTAAAATTGATTCAATGGTTATAAAATTATGGGTCCTTATATTCCCTATTTTCTTGACTTTAAGAGGTTAAGTATAGGTACTGGTTGTAGAGCAAAATGGTTTTCATTTTCCTATCTTACTTTTTTATAAGCTGTATAATATAAATTTAAAATACTGTCAACTTTCTTGACATATATTGGATATTAACAGATAACAGTAAATTTTATATTAGTGTAGATCGCTTATAAAAATTAAGATCCGGAATTAAAAACTTTTTTGTTTACAATCAATACTTAACTCTGTATAATTTCTTAAAGTTACGGCAATTTTTAAGGTGGTACGTTTTGGTTGGTTCATCCTATATAAACACTATAATCTACTTTCGGTGACGCCGCCTCCATATATTCCTTAAACAAAATCTGTATCTTTGTGGCGGGTTCATGTTTGGAAATATTTACAAGGGTATTTTGCCACTAGATAATACCAATAATATTTAAATTTAGAACTTATTTACCGCAATAATTATTCGTTATCTATTTTTCTTCCTTCTTTTTTCTATTATGGCGGTATATCAGATCACATCAGTTTTAAATTAATTTTTTATTTATATTAACTAGTGGTGAAATACTCACTTAAATATTTCCAAACAATATTTCTTGTCAATTGATTACACTTACAAACGTATTTTGGAAAAGCGATCCTTATTTTTGCCTTAACAGATACCCTATTGTTAATTTCAAATTATTCAATATTATATGTGGCTACACCAAAGTGTAGGCTTCTATGCGAACAAGAAATGTGATATGTTAGTTTCAACAATTTCCGTTGTGCATCAAATCCTTTGACGTTTGACTGGCGTGTGACGGCGGTAGCATGCCAAATTGTAATGGAAATATGTTCTTGAGAGGTCTTTCTACCAAGTTTGTCACATATTTCCAATCACAATACTACACCGCTGCTGCCATTACAAATCACTCAAAGGGTATGACGTGCAATGGAAATTGTTGGGTGTTTCCTATATATTTTTCTATAGACTTTGAAAATCAAAAACGTATGTCGATAGAACAGTAGGGTATGTTCAGCAGTTTCGGAGCTACTGCAGGACAAAAGGGGGAAAAATATTTTAAGAACATATTTTAATTATAATATATGACTAAAAGTTTACATGAACATATCCAAAAAATGGTTCCTGAGAGGCTGAGATGGAAAAATGAAAAAAATTCATCTATAATTATTTAAAAAGATAAACTAAATCAAACGCTATAACTCTACCGATAAACCACAAAAGAAATTAAGCACAGATAAAACAATTCAGTGAGCGACTCAGGGTAACATATTATGTCCTTCCTTAAAATATTACCCCTTAATTTTAGGAATAACCTGTATGAATTATTTCTGTTACATTTAATAACAAATTTGTTAGCTATGAAATAAGGCAGGTATTAAAAAGGTTATTAATAATATTACCGTTTTCATTTTTCTGCACATTAGCCATAATCTGCATGGTTCTGCTCCGAAAATTATATTTTCCTAAAAAGTATTGGCACACTTTTAATTATTCGAGAAGTTTAATTTTTTATATACCGTAACTCAAGCCTAAGAAGATTTTCTAGCTATACGCTTAAAATGCCTGTCGAGGTGTCGCCATGGATGAAAAATTATGCAACGCGTTTATTATTTTTAAGCCATAGGAAAAAGCTAATTTGGGAATCGAATTGAGTTTATTTAAGGTTAATGACGTAACTTATGTGTTGTATGCCAAGATGTATCTTTTATAGTGGTGTAACATAATTTCAAGCAATTAAATAAAGTGACCCGCCACTGGACTAAATAGAGTATATCTTAAAATGATATAAAATACTTTATTTTGTGATTATAAATAATAAACCCGGCAAATAATCATAAATATAAGGTAAAGGTTTCTAGAAATTTAAATTAATAAAAATTAAACACCCTGTATTTAAGAAAGCAGATTTTTGTACGTAATATATGTTTATATATAGGTATAAAATTGTTGCCTCAAAATGATCTGTGATATGAGATGTTAAAATACTGTTCAAAAAAGCGGAGTCACCCGTACAGAATATACTAAAACACATTCTAAGCGTAAACCTATGTGGTTTGGCATCATAAAACCAAAACTCAACTAAGAAAATGTAAAAGTTATTTTTCTTTTATAATGCAAAATAACTTTACATTTTCTTAGATTTTAGTAAGACATCTTACAGAGTACTATCCAAGTCTAAAGAATACCATATATTAATTCTCTATTATAATTAATAAATAAATATAGTAATATATAATCTATATTATTGTCAATCTGACCCAAAATACAAATCACGCCATGAGTCTCCCATCCCATAACACAGGAACAGTTTAGCCGTGATAAATGACATTACAAATGACTGTAAAATTTGGTTTTTCTTGGATAAGCAGATTGCACATTACACATTTCATTTGGCTCAATAAACAAAATATAAAATTATTATTTCTAGTCTGTGTTAAATTGTCTTTGTAAGAAATATCAGTAGGTAGGTAGCCAAAACCTCCCGTGCTTAGACGTGGATAATTTAGAAAAAAAAATAAAAGAGATTGTCTATTCAGCCATCGACGACGGTCGGCGGCTTCAGCGGTGTTTTCTTTTTGGAACCATATTGGGTATATGTATATGGTGTCAATTATTATGTGTTAAGGTTTCAATGTGTATATATATATATATATATATATATATATATATATATATATATATATATATATATATATATATATATATATATATATATATATATATATATATATATATATATATATATATATATATATATATATATATATATATATATATATATATATATATATATATATATATATATATATATATATATATATATATATATATATATATATATATATATATATATATATATATATATATATATATATATATATATATATATATATATATATATATATATTATATATATATATATATATGTATATATTGTGAAGCCTGATATACTTATGGGCCGTTGTTCCACCCACCACTTCCAATTTACCTGTAAGAGTACAAACACTATCAAATTACATATATTAAATTGCTAACTTAGAGGGGTAACTAATTTGTTTAATTAACCGTTTTACAGGTATATATATCTTAGTGAATCCCAAGAAATATATAAATATATAGCCCCTAGTTATATTTGGATCCTTATCAGTAAAGTTATGTGTTACCCAGACGAGACCATAATAAAGACGATTTATGATTTAGATTATGGGACCAAAAATAGTATTTTGAATATTGATAAATAAACGCGGCAACGGTATTTTTCGAGATCGTTGTTTCCGTTATTTAATTATTAGTTCCATAGTACGTAACTTAGCCTCTTAAAAAGGAGTCGATATTTTGCGGTATTTGTCTGTCTATTTAGTGAGATTTAAAAATAAGGTAAATTAGTTTTTTTGTTATGGTCTGATTTTACCCTATTTCCAGTTTTATATGATAGTATCAATAGCATTTTTAGGTTCTGTAGCGAGTCAAAAAGGAAAAACTGTAACTTTTCGTCAATATTTTAGAAACTGAGATACATAGAGCTAGGGTTTGTTATATCAAATCTATCTAGAAATCCCAGTAGAAGCCAAATATTCAATACTATACTGGGTGTACCATTAGGAAAAATACAAATTTAGGTCATAACTCCTTAGTGCGACGTTGCATTGTTTTACTTTCGAGCGACGAAGGAGTAAAGAAAGTATTGTAATCGTGAAAAAATTGGAAATTGAGATTTTAACGAAAACTTGTTCTAGGCCATCCCCAAATGCGAAAAAAGTGGTTTTAAAAAAATATCTGTGTGTGTGTGTGTCCGTCACCTAAAATATAGCGCGAAAACCAATGAACCGATTTAGTTCAAATTTTGGAGTTAAGGTTTTTTTGCGAATACCCCCAGACGTTTTTTTTGTTTTTCACCTATCTTTAAAATTAAGGCCGATTTACATGAAGAAAAAAAAAATGAAAAATCGATTTTCTCAAAAATGGCTGTAACGATTTTTTTAAAATTTGTGTGGTAATAGTACTTAACTAACCTAATAATGAGCCATTACTAGTATCTCCCTAAAAATTCCCCTTCGCAACCCCAAAAAATAAAATTTTTGAAAAAATCGATTTCCTCAAAAACGACTCAAACGATTTTTCTAAAATTTTATATGGTGGTAGTACTTTACTAACCTAATATTAAACACGCAATAGCATTTCTCTAAAAGTCCCCCCAAAAAATTAAAATTTTGAACAAATCGATTTTTTTAAAAAACGGCCTTAACGATTTTCTTCAAATTTTTTAGGGTAATAGTACTTTACTAACCTAATAATGAGCCACTGCTAGTATCTCCCAAAAAATTCCCCTTCGTAAATATCGCGAAAACTGTTACAGCACATAAGTATAGACATATATATTTTTGAAATCAGCATGAGAAAAGGTATATTTAATAGTAAATGAAAATAAATAGTATTTAGTTCAAAATAATAGTCATTTGTTAACTATCTGGTTTTCTTTTGTTTTCATTTTTAATAACTTCTGTCGATTCAAGTGATTTTCGGAATCTTTTCTATCTGACTTTTGTATGTGTTTTAACAAAGCCGTTCTACTTTAAATCACCTTTCAATAATAACATATTAGAAGACATTTACTTTAAAAATAATACCGTATGACTTTATTTTAAAGCAATACCGAATTTGGCGTAAAAAATATACAGGGTTGTAATTATTATATCAGAGAAATTATGGCTTTAAAATAATAATGAAATAAAAATTTGTTACCAAAATTTAGACAATTGAAATCAATGTGCTTACGCAGGCAAAAAGAAAATGTCTTCTTTTATCAGTAAAAAATTTCTTTTGATAATCTTTTGTGTTTTGTGGATTAGCGAGGGTACTTGATTTATTAGAAAACTGCTAATAGCGCTGCCATTTTGTATCCAAATGTCAAACTGTGATATAGGTATCGTTGAAAGGGGAATTTGAGGTAGAACACAAAGGTGTGAAAAAATATACAGGGTTGGATTTAAAATAGCTAAATTGTTGCTTGTTTTTCTAGAGCAAACGGACATCTCCATTAATCGTACATGTAGTCCAAATTTCACAAAATTATCTGTTAACAAAGCAATGGCGTTATGTTCAATAATCTCATTAGCACCCGGTATATAAATATGTAATAAAATTTTTACGGGTTTTAATAGATTATATGAATTTTCAGATGAGTTATAGAACAAAAAAATTCTTCAAATGTCTAAGAGGCATCAGTTACTTGATATTCCAAAATATGAGTCGACGAAAAACACGTCTCGGGAAGAACAGATCATTGCAATAAACGCAATGAAACAGAATGTTTTCTTTAAAAACATCGATGAACAACAGGAAGTTATAATAAATGAAGAAAGAGGCAAAAATGGAGAAACAAGAAATAATAAAGACAAATAGGAGGAACAATGAACCAGATTGTGAGATGCAAATACTTGCTGAAAGTAAAACTTCTGGGAATGAATATGTAACTCATACCAAACCATCTATAATGGAAGACGAAGATGAGTCATCTTTTCAACAGAAATTTTTTGATATTGCAAAGTACGAGTTGACGAAGAACACTACTCGAGAAGAATAGGCCATTGCAATAAACGCAATGAAACAGATTTTTTTCTCGAAAAACATCGATAAACAACAACAGGTAATAATAAATGAAGAAAAATGCAAAAATGTAGAACCATAATATAATAAAGAGAGAAATAGGAAAAATAGTGAATCAGATTCTGAGATGCATACATCTGTTGAAAGTGAAACTTCTGGGAGTGAATATATACCTGATACCAGCCCGTCTATAACAGAAGTGAAGACGAGTCACCTCTTCAACAGACTTTTTCGTCGGAGGGAGCTCAAGAGAAAAGTATTATTTTGAGTAGTCATCTTACTGATATGCCCTCAACTCAACTTATAGGCAACAACGTCGGCAAAGGTAATTCGCATTTTCTAGTTCAAATATTTTAATAATAAAAAAAAACTGTTGCGAGTTAGAGATCTACAACCTGTCCAGAATTTTGGCAGTACCTTTGTACCTCCTTTTTAAATTTCGACAAGTAAGCATATGGAAAAGTGATTTCAGTCAAATTGGCTAAATCTTTGATTGGTCCCCATGTCATGATCAAAAGTCTTCATGGGCACGAGCACAAAAAATGGACAGCTTTTGATTTACATACGTGTGTAATAAATGGGGGCGTATTCGAAAAACCGCTTGGACCCGTCCGCCACTGGCGTTTTTTTTTTCAACAAAAACTTTCTATACAGAGTGTGTCATGTAACAATGGTCAATACCTATCAACTTTCTTATTTTAAATACAACGCCCTATATATTATTCCATTTTTCGATACTTGTATCGAAAAGATTGTATACTTTCGTATACAATCTCCTATACCTATATTCAATTGTTTTCGAAATATTGACGTTTCAAAATTGACATTTTGGACACTTTAACTGGTTGAAAAATCTAAACGGTTTAAATTGGAGCAAAACGGATTGCACGGTCCTATCTTACTTTTTAATTATCTATCGAATGATCTCTTTCGGTTAAACCGGTTTAACAATTAAACCGGTTTTAACCCGAGTTTTAACCGTTAAACCGTTTTATCCGGAAGTTGAGGTCAGGGGATAGATAATTAGAAACTAAGATAGGAAAGTGCAAAACGGCTTGCACTATCCTTCACAATTGAATATTAGAGGGATACGAATAGGACATTGTATATATGTTTAGAATCTTCTGGAAAATCCAAAAATGGAATAATATATACAGTGTTTTATTTGGCCATTGTTACATGACACACCGTGTATAAAAAATTTTTGACAAAAAAAATGCGCAAGTAAAGACACCAATCGATGGATCCAAGAGTTTTTTCGATTATGCCTTTATTTTGTATCGAATTTATTCCATTTGGCTGACACACACTGTATGTGAATTACACATATATCAAGATTTTGAAACGCCCTGTATACCAAAACATGTACTCATATCATATTCGACTTTATTATATTTGATTTATATTTAAAAAGCAATTAATTCTAGTAGTAGTATATATTTAAAGAATATTGAATGAAGTATCATCACTGAAACTACACGTAAACCGGTGTCATGGCATCTTTAACACCCTGTAAATCAAAAACTGTCCATTTTTTGTGTTCGTGCCCCCGAAGACTTTTGATCAGAATGACATGGGGCACAACCTATCAAAAATTTAGCCCATTCGACCGAAATCACTTTTCCATTTGCTTACTTGCGGGGTATTTTATTAAAATATGATATGTATTTACAGCGGTATAAATTTAAAAATAATATCATATAAAGAACTGGTAATATTGATGATAGTGCTAAGACAATAACAGATTTACTTTTCACTCTCATATCCTTATTTTTGTTACAGAAAATAAATTGAGCGAACTAGATGGTTTAATCGTGAATTTTGGAAATTTTGTAAAGGGGTCGTCTGACAAAATTGAAGAATTTAGCAATGTTAGACCTTGGACTAAACAAAATTCTTGTCCTTATTGCTATAAAGATGTCACACACTTTCCGCGACATTTACTAAGAAACCATCAGGATAAAGGCGCAGTAAAAGAACTAATGTTATTACCGTTAAAAAGTCCAAAAAGAAAAGAATTTTTGAACATTATTCGGCGTCAAGGCAATTTTATTGCTAGGTCACATACGAATACTATTAGACCTATAAGAAGGCCTAAGCAGAATCAAAATAACAGATCCGAGAAAGAGTGTAATCCAGACGATAAATATGTTGCTTGCCCGGACTGCCTGGGATATTTTAAAAGAAATTTTCTTAGGCGCCTTCGAAAAAAATGTTCATCAAAAGCAAGGAACACATCGCAAGATCGAGAAAAACATTTGATTATAACAATTATTTTCTGTATGTGTTGGCAGCCACGGGGAATTTTGTTCAACATTACGGTTAAAATCAGAGATATTTCCTATAATGAGAAATGATTCTATTTCTAAATTGGCCATGAAAGACTCACTTATTTGCCTTTACGCAGAAAGTTTATTGCGAAAGCATAAACGCAGTCAGATAAAAACGTAATATCTAATAAAATGAGAGAGTTAGGTCGTCTCATGTTGACATTAAATAATATAACAGGCGTCCAAAGACTATTTGATGCGGTAAAGCCACGCTTTTTTGACTGCTTTGTTTCAGCTAGTAAAACAATTAGTGGATACAGTGAAGAAACCCGCACTTTTAGAGCACCAAGCTTGGCTTTGCATATGGGGACTACACTAAACAAGTATGTGATATCACAACTAAAATGGTTCTTAAAGAAAGTCCCTTATTTCCATGCGAAAAACCTGATGAAACATTAAAGGGTATTGAGCAATTAAATCAATTAATCAAAAATCACTGGAATTCGAAAATGTCCAGTTTGGCATTGAAAGACTTAAATGAAAAACAATACGAAAAGCCAAAACTCCTACCTTTAACAGAGGACGTGATTAAATTACAAAATTTTGTAACAAACGAAGGTAAAGAAGCTTGTAATGCACTAAGACAAAATCATCAAATCAAAGTAAATTTCAAAAGATTGGCCGAATGCATTTTAGCTATTACAGTTTTACTAAACAGAAAACGAATCGGAGAAATTCAGTATTTGACATTAAAAACATATTATTAAACATGCTCAGAAAATCAACAGAAAGAATTTTTAAATCACTTTCTGAAGCAGAAAAGACTCTCAGCAAAAAATTTAAAAGGGTTATAACACAAGGAAAAGGCAGCAAACCCGTTGCAATTTTATTTTCAAAAGATATTCAGGAATATATTGAAGTTCTCTCCAGCGTTAGAAATTTGTGAGTACCTGAGAGCAACCAATATTTATTTGCCAACCCAAATACCAATAATGGATGTCTCCATGGTTATCACAGCTTAAGAAAATTGGCAGAGGAAGATGGTGTTGTTAATAAAAATCTGTTTACTTCAAAGCGTTTGAGAAAACATATTGCTACAATATTACAAGTCATAAATATTACAGAAAATGAAATGGAACAATTTGCCACCTTCATGGGCCACACAAAAAAGACTCACGAATCATATTATAGGTACGTAAAAGGGAATACCCTAGGTTACCGAGGTTTAAAAGATCTCCTGAGTTCCTGAAAAAGTGTGACTTACATATGAAAAAATGCGGACACCTTTAACACATTTTATTTTATTTGTATGCATATTTTCATTTTATTTGGAAGTGTATATAGGGTGACTCACAAAAGGAATTCAACTGTCAACTTTTTTTAATGACATACCCTGTATATTATTATATTTACGGGTCTACAAAGAATTCCAATGATATTTTATGTTGCATGTTCTATGTTTAAATTCAATTAGGTATTTTTGAAATATTGACGCTTGAAATTTGACACTTTGGACAATTTAACTACCTGTAAAATCCAAATATTTGATTTGCACTAAAGCAGCTTGCATTTTTCTATCTTAGTTTTGAAAGTTGAAAATGTCATGCGATAATTAAAAACTAAGTCGAAAATTGCAGTCCGTTTACTCCAAATCAAACCGTTTAGATTTTACAACTAAAACGTCCAAAATGTCAAATTTTAAAAGTCAATATTTCGAAAACAATTGAATTTAGATGTCCCTAAATCAAATATCCTATAAAATATCATTGGAATTCTTTGTCAAATCCGAAAATCTAGTAATATACAGGGTATTCATTTAAAAAAGTGAAGTTGACAGTTTTATTTCTTTTCTAAGTCACCCTGTATACTTTCAAATAATATGAAAATATACATAAAAATAAAATAAAATTATATCGGCGTGCTTTTTTGCAAAAAAAGAAGGGTGTTTGATTTACTGAATTTATTGCATAGAAACTGGCAGTATATAATATTTAGTTATAAAAATTTCATTTTCGAAAGTAGTGGTAATAAGTGATTCAGTAATAAAGCAGGGAGTTGATTTGGCGTATAAAAATAATTTTAGTAAGTCATTTTGAAAAAAAATCGAAACGTCAAGTTCTTTATTTTTGAATTGCATACTTAATTCTTTGATATAAAAAAAATAAAGTTCATTTATGACGAAACAAGAATGAAGAGCAGCTCTTTCAGAGCCGTCTACTTTAAATGCGTTTACGCGTTTAAAATGGTAAATCGAGGTGCATAATGGGCATATAAATAAGTTAGAGGAAAAATGGTTTTTCATTCTAGGCAAACAGACCTCTAGCCAAAATATTTGTCAATCAGAGCGATCGATGCAAAGTGGCTACCTTAATCGATATGCCAAATATTAGTTTGAAATTTTATCAATTTTGATAAAAAAGATCTATTTTAATTGGAAAACAATTAAAATGTTTTTGAGTAGATAAATGCCAATCAATGACACATTTATTTTAAATTAAAACAAAGGAGGTGGTAACATTTGACCTTTTAGAATTTGGGTATGAGGCAATCTTTAAATTTATTTGATTATCGTTCTAGTTTTCCGTATCTAATAAAACATTCATGCTATACGAGGTTTGTGTAGTTTTTTTTTTGATATTTTCGGTACAACTTTTTGAAATTGTTATATCCATATTTTTAATATTTAAAACCGTAGGCTTCTGCAGGATGTATTTCAAACAGCAAAAGTATCGAAACTCTTAATAGCAATGAACAAAGGAAACATTGAAAAATATAAAAGGAAAACTCTGAACGAAATCGAAATAGACACAGATTTGAATGAGTGGAATTCTGAAAGTAAAAGTGAGTCCAGATACTAAATGACCCAAAGAAACACTGAAAAATATTTTGTCATGATTATTGTCATTTTATTACAGCAAATCATTAAAATCGAGGGCAAGTTTTTAAATTCATCGATCGCTGGTGCGCATTCATGCTGTCATTGTCATTTTCCATTGGCTAAACAAGGATCCGTTACTCATCGATGGCTCCAAATACATTTTATATGCGTTTAAAAGACACAAAATCAGTTTTTTTTGTAATTACTTGATGTTTTCAAATTAACAGCGGGTGGCACACGAGGTTTTTGTAAAAGTCCTTCCGAACATTTTAATACGAAAATAAACCGATTTCCGTGAATCATGGCCCTCTAGATTGCAAAATAAATTTTTAAATAAAAATATATGGATCTATCAAATATTGACAAATGAAGTGTCATTATACTCATATGTCATTTTCTAACGAAATGAACAAAAATATACAGAGTGGCCCATTTAAAAATCGAAAGTTAGGGTCATTTCCGGTCAAACCGGAAGTTACACAAAACGAGTTGATATGTCAAAAATGTAGATCTATGTCTTCTATAAGTACAAATCTCATTAAGTTACTTACAAAATAAAGAAGTTCCAGGGGTGCGCCACCTCTAAGAATCACCCGGTAGACAAATTGTACTACATATAATTGCATATAATGCAAGGCAAAAATTTTTTATAATATGCAAAATGTATGTATATTAGGTATATAATGGCATAAACAAATATCGAAAGGATGAAGCGATTTACAAAATTCTTGAATTTGGCAACGGAAGCTCCCAATTATTTAAGTTTTTTCGGCGCACTCCATCAATTCTATAAATACAGGGTGGTGCAACAATGATGAGGTGGGCGATTGTGACTAAACCATAAGAGATACAAAAAAGAGTTTTATTTTCAGACGAATATAAATCGTCAGATAATTTCGTAACTGAAAACAAACGCAAAATACTCGCTTTGTGTTTGTGTTGTGATTTAAAAAAGGAAGAAATTAACTTTTACCTCCGCCAGCGATTAGTGCCACTTTATCGCCGCCAGCGCTGGTTTGTTTTTTAACAAGGCACGTTTGTTGATTTGTACTAATTGTCACTATCAAAGTATAGTAGTTGGATAGTAAAATAGTCGGAAAATAAATAAAAACCAGTCAATTATTAACTTTCAACCTATTTTCGACGTTTGAAAAAAAATAGCATGTTTTATTCCCAGCTGAAGTGATTTTTTTGGCGCTCTTTAATTGTCGGACTCGCTAGCGCTGTCCGTCAAACTACAGCTCTGCCACAAAAATGACACTTCAGTTCCTTATAGAACAATATACTATTATTCAAAGGTCGTTTCTTGTTAGTTTTGAAGTTTGAAAATTGAGATTTTCAGATTTTGAAACTCTGTTAAATCGATACCGTTTTAAGTAAAAAGTTAGAGTAAAACGGATTGCACATTCCTATCTGAGTTCTGTATTGCATTTCTGATAGCATAAATTTTGGGTGTAAGTAAAGATTAAAAAATCTTGATTTTTTCCCAAAATTATAGAAAAATTGTATCTTCCCAGTAAACAGGAATTTGATACCATAAAAAAGACCATACAAACTAAGATAGGAATGTTCAATCCGTTCTGCGTAAAAGGTATAGATTTTACCGACTTTCGAAATCCGAAAATCTAATTTTTTTATCTTATCGCTTAGTCACAATCGTCCACCCCATTCTCGTTGCACCTTCCCACGTTGCATTATACCTAGTTTTTACTTATTTCTTCATAGGCATCACACTGAATCATGAGTTAATACTTTGGTGGGCAGTCATCACTTTCTAACACACCAGATGACACTATTTTAGCATGAGCTGTTACCAAAAACATTTCAAAATGATTCCAATATTTTTCTAGGCGTTCTTTGCGAGGACGCGACATTTTATTGCCAAAATAGATCAATGACCAGCACTTCATGTTGGCAGATGTATATAGACAACAATCGTCAAAAATCAATTCATCAGGACAGTTGTGAAGCGTCGCCTGGTACGCTATATCGATATTGTCAATGACAGCGGGAGGAATGCGCCATTCACTCGTGGATGATGAACTAAAAAAATGTAAATTTTAACTATTAATTTGGTAGGAAATTGCTAGCAAGTAAAACCAAATATTTATTTGAATAAGTGCAATACGTCATTGCGATTTTGTGTGATGCAAAACGCAGAAAAGCACAACAACTGGCAACGTCACAATAATCCCAAGCACGCGCAAAGCAAGAAAATACAAATGGGGACCACTGAAAGTTTGGGAAGTGGCGACGCACTATAGAAACAGTGGAATAATAAATAACAAGCTCAAACAAAATGTGTACTCGTATTTTATATGATGTATGATGTCAGAAATTGTAGGATTGGGTATATTTATTATAACATATTAAACTAACCTGTTTGCCACTGACATCACTTGGTCGGTTTCTATATTACTTTTCTCTAACGCAGACGCTACACCGTCGGACTCCGGACTGTCGCAGTCGCACTTCGCACTGGCATTGATGAAACTAGAAAGTGAAACGTTTGTTGTCCGATGGAAAAAAAAAATGATGGTGTTTATTTAACTCCTCGCTGAAGAAATCTCTTAAACATAAGGGGCGTTCTTTCGCTTGTGATCGCCAAATCATGATCCTAAAACTGCCAATGTTATTTTGCTATATTATGCATATATTATGCTTGTGATGAAAAATTTGAATTTTGTTTGTTGCCGAATCATGATTTTCTGATCACGGATGATAGAACGCAGCTATATATAGTACACTGCCAAAAAAATAAAAGCAAACCAGTATGAGCATGAAAGTGATGTGTGTCTAATAATTAATTGTTGATGGGGATCGTTGTATTAGGCGTTATGGCGGCGGCGGGTATGTCTTCATTCGAATAGCAGGTGTTTGGAACCACTATTATAGAAGAATTCATAACCAATAATTGAGTATTTTGTAGTTTTGTGCAATAGTCCTTCCACTCATTGTTGTTAAGGTGACTTATGAACGCCAAATATCTGCTCGAGCGGATCCTCTGCATTAATCCCATAGACTGTAATTTTGCCCTTTCCGGCAAAGCACCTATTATCATCTGTCGGTGCCTCGGTAAATTGGAGTATGTTGGTGTTTCAAGTCCCGACCCTGTATATTCCACCACCCACTGCCTTATATATGCGTTTTCAAAAGTTCGTGCTGACAGGAAAGATATCGCTACTGGTGTGCAGTCCGCAAATAACCCTTCGACAGCTGGTGTGTTTCGCCTATCAACTGGAGGCAGTACTTCGGTCCAAATGTCCTATAGGTAGTATTAAATGTGTGTATTTAAAGATATAAGTCAACGCCATATTGATTTGTTTAAATTTGACATTAGTAGTTATTTAAGGAGCGAAGAGCCTCCTCCTCCTCATTATGCATCTACTCCTAATCGAGTTCGTTAACTTAGCCTTGTCTCCGAAGGTTATTTCTTTAAGCTATGGCCAATTATATAGTATTAATTCGAGAGACTCCCCTCTTAAAGTTAAAGCTTAAAAGGGGTAAATACGATTTTGCTGCTTCAATTTAAAGTTGTAAATGTAAAGTAACAAACATTTCTGAAACTTGTCAAATGTCTAAAAGAAAAAAGGGCTCTCGAAGAGTTTTGAAGCAAGTAAAATTAAAAAGAAATAAAAAAGAAAATAAAGTGACAGAAGAAATTTCCGATGAGTGTTTTATTTGCTATATCCCTTTAAAAAATGAAGAAAGATGCAGACCTAATTCTTGTGGTCATAAATTTTGCCTTAACTGTTTAGTCGAGTGGACCGTGGACAGTTTTTTAACGTGTCCATTGTGTAGAAAAGAGTATTGCTTTATCATTTTGTTATTTAATTCTGAAACCATTCCTTTGCATTATTGCCACCTTATGAAATTTAAAAACTTGAATCTTAGTGAAGTGAAAGTTTATTTTAAGAACATTTTAACTCTATAAACATGGCTAATGTGAACGAAATTTTACCGGATGAAGTATTGGAAGTGGGGAACATTTATGACTGTGTAAACGTTAACCTTGCTGAAGGAGAACGTTTGGAGCTTCAAGATGTAAATAATTTTATTTCAAATCACATTGAATCGGGTGATTCAGATCTAGAAATTGACCAAGCTGATGAAAATGCAACGGCAAAAAAGGCGTTAGTACCAATTTTTCGTGAACATTTCATAGATAAAATATTTTGTATTGTTCAAAGTTATGTGATGGTTCGTACGGTATTAGACATAAAAAATACATTATGTTATTTTTGTTATTACATACATCAATTGTCTCTTGGAAATGGTTCTCACGAACATATAAACGCTCATTATAAACGAAGTGTTAGATATTCAGATTTAGATATTAGATGTGCAATTTGTTCGAAATCATTGTATCAGATGATACTTCCAGACATTTGTGTTTTTTGTAATGTAAATACAATTCAAATAGAAGTTGACGAAGTTTCAAAAACGTAATTTATTTTTTAGTTTTAACATTAAAAAGTATTGCCTATAATCTGGACCATTCATATGTTTATGGAACTATTATACTAAGGGCTGATATTTTCATCTCCATATAATTCTATTCGATGGATATTTTCCATGGTTACAATTTTCCCAACAATCGTTTCCACGGTAAATATTTTAAGAATAAAGTTATTTGGGGATGAAAATATTGCCCGTAAAAATAGGATGTACAATTTAAGACATGCTTGTAACATTACATCTACAACTTTAAATTCACTTCCAGCTAATACAAAATAAAATATAGGATGTTAGTTTGTTTTTTATTTATTTTTATACCTATGTCAGAATCCAGATACCAACATTCGTAAAAATACAGCTAACCGAAATTTATAACATTTGGATATTATTAAGGTTATATTTTTCAAATAATTCTAAATTAGTGTTATATAGCCTTTTTATGGCATTATTACATTCAGTTTAATAAAACAACTCCCAGTTAATAAGTGTGGAGCTTATTAGGTGACTAAAAAGACACGTATATTTTTTAAGCTATATACAAATACAAATCAATATATGTTTTACTTGTTATGTATGTAAATTTAAAAAGGGCCTGGTGTGTTATTTTTTCTATCTGTAATGTAGTAATTGCTGAAATATTGTTGAAAACCACAATATAAAATACTATTAGTAAACACTATTATTTTTAACTGCGCTATTACTAGATCATTTAAATCTGCTTTTCCGAATTTCTTTAGGAGACTATACATTTACTAAAACGACGTGTGCATTGTATTAAGCACTTAATTAAAACATAATGTAACCAAAATATTACAACTTATTAAACTTTGTTTAAATTTTGTATAAATCTTTGTGCACTACTTCTAATTTTATTGTATCTAAAAATAATTCTTTTTCACTCTTTTCACTTGTCTTTAAGCATTTTAATAGTTTAACAGACTGTTCCTATTTTTCTAAAATGTAGTTCTAGTAAATGTTTTTGTTTATATATACAATAAACATGTTAGGTATGTGAAATAAACAAAGCAAAATTTGCCACAAATATTACAAGTGCAAATAAAAAAAAATGTGTACATTTTTTTTAGCGGTCAATTAATAATCAAAACTTGACGAAAATATTATTACTTACAGTTGACTAGATACATGCAGATTCCATAAAATGATTTGTATAATAATTTAATTGTCTCTGGAAAATCGTTTTCACTATTTTTTCTATTATCTCTCTCTCTATATTTTCCTGACTTATAAGAGGAATCTCAGGTCCACTGGTTGAAGAAATTTCATTTATTTAAGGTGGCAAGCGGACATGTGAACGGGGTCATGTTTAGAGAGTTGCATATAGGCCACAGCATTGACCTTTAATAAACCAGTCTAGAAACCTTCGATTTCTCTTTATAAACTCGACCGTCTTATGTTTTTAGTTAAGCAGTTCTTCTAGGCCATCGCATTGACCTTTAATAAACCAGTCAAGAAACTTTCGATTTCTCTTTATGAACTCGACCGTCTTATGCTTTTAGTTAAACAGTTCTTAAGTTTCGTTTAAGTCGTAACACGTATTTGTCGAGCTAAAACATTTCCCGTTCTTTACGTCCCGTTTCATATAAGATTATTTTTACGTTTTTACAAATTTACAATAATGAAGGGTAAAAAAGTTCAAATTTTGCAAAATGTGTATGTTCCTGCAATTCTAAATTCAAGCGATAATTTAAGACAAAGGAGCCGATCTTTCAGGGACATGGTGCAAGGTATGTTAGAAAATAATGCTCGTTTACAACTTAATTCTATAAATAAAAAAAATATTGTTGAAAAGAACTTGCAAACAACTAATTCTAATACTATCCTGATCCAAGAGCTAATTAATATTTTAGAGGACAATAATTCTAATCCTATTGACGAACCATCTGACGAAATTTTAGAAGACATATCTAAATTTAAAGATTACTTGGGTATATGATCTTCAAAAAACAAATCATGCAATATCTCTTCTCAAAATTCTAATTCAAATTTAGCAGGCGTTGTATTTAAACCAGAATTAGTAAATGAGGGATTAAGCAACTGGGAACCGATTGAGAATCTCTTAGAAACTAATTCTGATTTAGATATATTACAATTTAATGAAGACGAATTTTTAGAGGTTCACTCACAAAATTTAGAAGACATAACAAAATCGAAAGCCTATTTAGGTATATTTTCGGCCGACAATCATGATAGTTCAAATTCAGAAGATTTGCATTTTAATATTGATACCATACCTTGCGATAACAATTTGCAATATTTAAACGTTACTGAAAATGTTTCAAATTCCAAATTTTCTGTTGACCCTTTTACCAACAATTGTTCAAATGAACCCACTTTCTGTGATAATAGATCACCTTCTGGTTCGAATTTCTCAGTTGGTCGAAGCAATGACATTTTCGAAAATATTTCACCTCCGAATTTCACTTCTGTTTTATCTGATTCTGATAGTGATATCACTTGCGGGCAGAGTCCAATTTTTCTCCAAGGGTCCCAGTATAGTAATATTTCTCAGGCAGAATTTACGCCTAATGAAAATACAAATTTGCAACTATGTTCTCCAAAACCAAAAATATCTGAGCAATTTTATTTTCATAGGACAAATTCCACGCAAACAGACAAACGATGCGTCAAAAAAATTCATTTTGGCATTCAAAAAAAAACTAAAAGTAGGGAATCACGGATTACTTTGTCAAAATTAAAATCTTTTGGCTTTTGTTTAAACAAATTGTTTGACTCCCAATGAAAAAATAATTCCATCGATAAGGAACAAGAGGAAATTTGGAATAGAATTAAATGTATATTTAATGGGTGGGCAGATTCTATGGATTAAAAAATATTCACACATTTTTTTTATCGCCCCCTCTCCCCTATAACCTTCTTTAAAATCCTATTTAAGTTTTGTTCCTACAGTTTTAACTCAGTACGTAAGAAACTTAATGACTGCTTCCCAAGAAGAGAAGTAGTTAAGGCACATTTTTTTTTTACTTCAGTCCAAAATGAATCTTAAATGTTTAAACTGTAACAAATTTTTTACTAGAAGAGATAATTTAATTCGTCACATAAAAAATAAGTGTGTAAAAGTATCAGCAAGGGGCAAACAACAACTAGAAGTTTTGGAAAATTCATCGGAGCAAAGATTGAAAAAGAAAGAAGGTAAGAGTTTATTTTTTATAGTATATTCTACATTTTTTTTTTACGTCTGGCAACGCAAAGCAATACTTTGTTTTTAAAACTCATATTACCTATTACATTATTTTATATATTCAACTTGTAAAATTTTTCTATACTTAAAACAGAGTGATTTCAGTTAAAGTGACGAAATTTTATTGGTATTCATTTTGTTAAATATAAGTACGCTATTACGATTGCAAATTCACCAATTTTGCATGTAAATTTAAGTTACGATTTGCAGTTTTAGAGTCATTTTAAGGCGTGAAATTTTCTATGAAATATTGACAGCAGTGACTTCACTATTTTAAATTTATTTTTATGTCACTGCAGCACTTATTTTTGCACTGTAAACGTATTTTGAATTTACTTGGTGATTTTCTATTATCTATTATGTTAAGTTATTTAGAGAATGCTCTTGTTTTAGAAAGCAACAAATATTGTGAACATTGTAAGAAATCTATTAGAACATCACTATGGGGTAGCCACCTTCGAACCAATACACATAAGAATAACATAGCTTTGAGTGCCGAAGAAAGTGGAATAGAAATTATTAAATCTGCTTTTGATAAAAGAATCATATCATACAGAATTTTAGCAGAAGCCTTATATGTAAACATTCAACTGTTTTTCAATGATATATCAGACAAAATTAGAAGCTTAATAGAAAAATTTCTTGAAACACATACATGCTTAAAATTAAATGTGGAATTATTTGGCATTTACTTCAATCCTGGTAACGGAGTTCACGCAATCAAGTCATTCAATTCTCCTTTTAAAGTTATTTGTACCAGCTCAGATATTATATCGAACATCAACGAAATGTGTGAAATAATAGACCGAAAGGCTGATGATTCAGCAGAAAAAGATTCAGGTAATTTTTTAAATATTTTAAAACCATTTTATATTTTATTAAAAATCATAAAAAATTTAATATATTCTAATACATTTTTTTTGTTGCAGGATGGGTTCTTTTGAAACTTTTGCATCTAGAAATGAATTTCAACAAATATAATCCACTGCGTTCTTCTTCCTACATTCCACTACCGGAAGAAATCGAGTTTAAGCGAGCTGTTATTAACCTTCGAAATCAGGACCATTATTGTTTGGCGTGGTGTGTGATAGCTGCAATGTATCCTCCAACTAGATTGGAATATGAAATCCAATCATATCCGCACTTCGAAACTATCTTGGATACTTCAGGTATTGACTTTCCTATAGCTTTAAAGGACGTAGAAAAATTTGAAAGACAGAACAATATATCTATTAATATTTATTCATGGAAAAAATTAGAAAACACTTTAGGTTCAGTTATGAAGTAATAGGTCCACTACATTATTCAAAATCTAAAAAACCAAACCATATTAATTTATTATTAATTAGTGATGATGATGGGAATTTTCACTACTGTTATATTTCTGATTTAAGTAGATTAATATCAAGTCAAGTTTCAAAACATAATGGAAAAAAATATCTATGTGATGGATGTCTTCAATATTTTAGTTCAGAAGAATATTTAACTAGACATAAAACTTTTGACTGCGATTTTGTAAGAATAAATTTACCATCAAAAGATTATAAAGAAGACAAATTTGGGAAAAACGCACCGGGACAGACTCTTAAATTTGAAAATATTCAAAATCAAATGGAAGTTTTGTCATATATGCCGATTTTGATTGTGCACTTAAACTTGTTGATAGCATCGATAATGCAGAATTAGGTTTAGATAAAACCTACACTGTAAAAAAATTTGAACATGTCCCTTATTCATTTGCATATTACTTAAAATGTTCGTTTGATGATAATGTTTCAAAGCTAGAATTATACAGAGGACCTAATTGTGCTCAAGTGTTCATAAATTTTTTAGAAAGGGAGGTTCATGACTTATATATTAGGTATTTAGGAAATTAAAAAAAAAATGGAAAAATTAACTGAACTAGAAAAATTGAGCTATCAGTATTTAAGCGAGTGTCACATTTGCAACAAACCATTTGAAAATGATAACGAAAAAGTGACAGACCATTGCCATTTAACCGGAAAATATAGAGGAGTTGCACATTCCTTATGCAACTTAAATTATAAGACCACATTTTATTCCAGTCATATTTCATAATTTAAAAAATTACTATTTCCATTTATTTATAAAAAATATATGCCACAGTCAAAAGCAATTGTCGGTAATAGCACAAAATAAAGAAAAATATATTTCCTTTCAGAAACATATAGAAGTAGACAATTATTATGACCGAAAATTGGGATTAAAAAAAGAAAGTATATAAATTTAAGATTTATTGATTCTTTTCAATTTTTACCTTATTCCCTTGCAAAATTATCTGAAAAGCTAAGTGATAATCAGTGTAAAGAAGTTCATAAATATTTTACTGATATTGAAAAATTTAAATATATTCGACTAAAGGGGGTATTTGAGTACAGTTACATTAAAGACCTTACAAAATTAAATATAACCGCATTACATAAACAAGTGGAATTTTATAATGACTTAACGAATGAACATATTAGCAAAGAAGAATATGAAAGAGCAATAAAAGTGTGGAAATTATTTAACTGTAACACCTTAGGTGATTATTCTGATATTTATCTAAAATCAGATGTTTTACTTTTAGCAGATATTTTTCAAAATTTTAGAAAAACTTGTATGAACACCTATAAATTAGATCCGGCACATTATTATAAATTTCCCGGTTTGAGTTTTGATTCATGTTTACGCTATACAGGTGTTCAATTAGAACTTCTGGCGGATCCTGATATGTTACATTTTTTTAAAAGTAGTGTGCGAGGTGGTGTTAGTACTTGCACATGTAGAAAAGCCGTTGCAAATAATTTATTTCTTTCTGATTTGGACCCTTTAAAACCTTCTAATTGTATTATGTATCTCGATGCTAATAATCTTTATGGATACGCAATGTCTCAATATCTTCCACAAAAAAACTTCAAATGGCTTTCAAAATCAAAAATAGACGATTTAGATATTATAAACCTTTCCGACTCCTCTGAGAAAGGTTATGTGCTTGAAGTTGATTTGGAGTATCCCACGGACTTACATGATGCTCATAATGACTTTCCTTTTTGTCCTGAAAATTATAAACCCCCCAATTCTAATTGCACAAAGCTAATACCAAATTTAAAGGATAAAGTAAAATATGTAATTCATTATACACTTTTAAAACAGTGTATTGAACATGGATTGAAATTAACTAGGGCAGTGAGTCTAAAAATGAATTTGATAAAAATAATTATAAATTAGCAAATAACAGTGTATATGGAAAAACTATGGAAAATGGCGATAAAAGAATTGACATAAGGTTAGTTACACAGTGGTCAAAAAATCACAGACAAGATGGCGCAGAAAATCTAATTGCCAAACCGTATTTTAAAGATTTAACTGTGTTTTCTGAGAATTTAGTTATCCAAATGCAAAAAGTTTTAGTAGAATATAATAAGCCAATTTTCAATTTTAGATATTTCAAAAACTGTAATGTATGATTTTTTTTATAACTTTTTGAAGCCTCTTTATGAAGATAAAGTTAAACTTTTGTACACTGACACAGACTCTTTCATATTAGAAATACAAACGCAAAATGTGTATGAAGATTTAAAACGTAATATAGAAAAATTTGACACATCAAATTATAAACCAAATAATATTCATGAAATGCCAATAACCAAATCTGTAGTAGGGAAGTTTAAAGATGAATATGCTGGTGAACCCATAAAGTGTTTTTACGGCACTTCAGCCAAAGCATATTGTGTCAAAACGGAGAGTGATACTCTTAAGAAGGCCAAGGGAATTAAAACCAGTAGTATTAAAAAACAATTAGATTTTGTTCATTACAAAGATATTGTTGAAAATAATTCAAAAACCTTCTGTACAATGTATTTATTTAAATCTCGTATACATACAATTTACACCGAATTAGTAAGTAAATTGGCCTTAAGTTCTTCTGATGATAAAAGATTTAAAATTCCTAACAGCTTCGACACACTTGCGTGGGGTCATCAGGATATTCCTTTTTACGAATGGTCAATGAACCATGAAGACCTTTCAAATGTGTAAATTCAATTTTCCCTTCCGTTTTTAATTTTCAAGAATACAGGTTATATTAAATATCAGAAGAACTCGTAGTCAGTTTTCAGTTGTTTCTTTAACTGCTTTAGTACTGGAAGTAAATATATGTTTAGAAAGCTTTGATTCTGAAATTTACAACAATTTCTGTAGAAATTATGAAAAACGACTTTCCTCATTTAAAAATTGGAACGGAAAATTGATTCATATAATGATATTGCCGATGTTTTTACTGTGGTGCAGAAATATTTGAGTGGACATATGATGACTGTCCCATTGATGACCATTATAAATATTTTAAAACTTGCGACTTGGCTGTATGTTTGTGGTTTTCGAAAAGTAGAAAAAACAAAGAACAATATGTATTTAATGTACTAATGACAAAATAGGCACCTATAAAACGATGTTTTGTATAGTGACTTGTTTGTTCAACATTTTTTTGATCAATCAATATTCAAAGTGTTAAGAATAATTACTTATTTTTCCAGAAGCATTAAATTGTTTATTTTTTACTATTGTGTACTTATTAAAAAGTACTAATGAAATGTATTAGCTATAAAATGATTTTATATGTTTAAAAGGTAAATAATGGATTTTATGACAATTAATTTCATTATTTAATGTATCTCTCTTTTTCTATATTTTTACCATTTTGTGGCTTATTTATTAAAGTGTGCTAATAAAAATTGTCAATACTAATATTTTTCTCTATAATTATTTGTTTTCCAAAAATAGTTATTAGTCATTATTTGAAATGTAAAAATGTAGAATGTATTTTGTTTTATTGAAAATTTTTGCAAAAGTATTTAAATTTACTTGTTCTTGTATTTTAACCATTCTCTTCTTGGTATTATATTAAACACATTGCCTTTATTTAATCCAGTTTGTTTTATTATGCATACCCATATTTTATTATACGCTATTGTAGCAAACTCCATGTTTGTGAATCGTCCATCTAAAGTCCTAAAAAGTGAAATATGTTTTAAAAAAAATATTGAAACAGTATGGCCCGAATCTTGCCATATTGACATTACTTTATATTTTGAAAAAATTAATTCTACTCCTATTATAAGAATTCAAAAAGTGGACGGAGTTTATGTTTGCCTTGCGTGTGATTCCATGGATAAATTATGGGAACTGCAAGAACTTGTTGAATACAGGCTTAAAATACTTAGAAACCAAGAATTCGATAAGTACTTCAATATGTATCAAATTTCGAATCTCAATGAGGGAGGTAAATTGTTAACGAATGTATATAATGTTCTTAATCCAAGCCAAAACACCAACAGTGAAAATGTTAGTACACTGTTGGAAATGTTAATAATGCATCCATGCGAATTGGAAAATAAGCTAAGGAAAAATACCTTAAAAAGAAAATATTATAAAGAAATCAGTGCATTTTAATGAAGCTAACAATAAAGTTCATTTATTAGTAAAGTGGAAGTTTGCATATAGGCATGCTCGAATATGTGAATATCAAAAGTTTTATTTAGTCAGGGTGCGATTTGAGAATAGGATTTTGGAGTACGAAAAAATTATTAGCAATATTTTGGATAAAGAACATAGAAATATAATTTATAGGGAAAGATTTAATGTATTTAAATAACTATTTGAAATAAAACCATTAAGTACTTGTTAATCTATTATTTGTTTATAAAAATTAAAAATATATAAAAATATATTACAATACATCTTTTTTAAGAATCCAAGAATTAGGAGTTTTATCTAATCCTAACCATTTTACTAAAACTTTATTTCCTTTTCGCCTTAAAACTTTTTCAACTAGGTACACGTCAGGATATTTGACCTTTTGTAATTCCTCCTCATAAAAGACTCCTTTAATTTCTAAATTGTTTTCATCTTTAATTAAACACGTTCTAGGATTTGTTAATTTAACCTCATATATTTTAAAAATTTCATTTGACCAATTAGGAGTGTAACCCTTTGTAAAAGCTTCTTTGTTTGCTAATTCGGACATAGTCTCCAATTTTAAATTTTGGTTTTCTAATTGTTGTTTTCTTATATGTATAAGATTATGTCAGAATGTCTTTTTCATTGTTTTTATTGATTTTAGATGATTTTTTTCCAGTAGTGGAATAAACTGTATTATTATAGGTTTTTACAATTTCGTGTAAAATGTCTACCCATTTATAATTTCCACGTAAACTAAACTTTTTCCACATGGTTCTATTTACTCTCTCCACGACACTAGCTTTCATGTTTGAGTAAGTATTGTAGTGATTTATGTTAAATTTAACCATTAAATTTTTAAAATTTTTATTAAAAAACTCTTTTCCTATTTGTTTGTAGATTTTTCGGTTTATATTTTGTTCTCTGTAATATTTTTTGCATCGCCAAAGTTACGTCATTTGCAGACTTTGATTTAACTGGTTCTACCCACAGAAATTTTGAAAACACATTGATAACTGCAAGAATGTATCTGTATCCTTTATTTGATTTCCAGTATGGTAACATTTCAACTAAATCACCTTGCCATAGATCATTTATTCCTTTTACAATAACCCTTCTTCGTTTATATTTTTTTCTGCTTGGCCTATGAAGTTCATTAACAACATCTTCTTTAATTCTATTGCTCATGACTGAAATTGGACAATGATTAAGTTTCAATAATTATCGGACATTTTATTACTAATTCACCATAAAAAGTTGGTATAGTCACACTATCTTGAGGATGAAAACTAATTGCATCATTCTGGTTGATATATATTCGTTTTCCATATGGAATAGGAATATTGTTTATTTTTAATAAAACCGCATCTTTGGGGTACTCAATTTTGATTATTTCACCTGAAGTAACTGGAAATTTATATATTAATCTTCCATCTTGAAGTAGTTGATAACTTCTTTTAGAGGCATCATAGGTTCCAATAAAGGGCATAACAATGTTATAAAACAAATTTGTTTTGGCGATGTTGACAACGTTTAATATTTGAGAAGAAGCATTTATATTTAATTTATTTTTATCTCTATCTAATATATGTGACCCAAATTTGTCAATCGACATATTGACATGAAAGTTCTACGAGGAATAAATATTTTGTTGCAATGCAGTGTTTTTATTTAATTACTTTTGCTTCCCTAAGTTCTTCTAAAATTGACACAATTTCATTTTGATGACCTGTATGACCCGCCATTTGCGATGATACAAGTAGTTTCAATCTTTCAACTATTTCATTAATATTGTCGAAATAAATGTAGTCAATTTTTTTGTTAGATAAGTTTAACATTGTCTCTGAGGAGGTCTTAACTTGTTTAAAGTACTGAAACTAGAGATACTTGAAATGCTAGATGCAGAACATCTTGTAGGTTTAATAACGTTTTTCTCTATTAAATATGGTTTAATTATTGTTATGTATTTCGGATCTGTGGTTCCTTGAACTTGCTCTTTCGGGTCATAATTTCTTTTGTAAGCATTTGTTCGTTTTAATATGTCCATATAATTTTCTACATCATCAGGTTTGTAACCTATAGGATCTTTAAAAAAGAGTAGTTCGTACAACCCAATAGTTCCCTTATAAATTAGATCTTTAAGTTTTAAGTTTTCATCTTTAAACTCAACAGTAGAATCTCCGATTTTCCATTTTTCTAGGAAAGGGTCGTGAACAAAACCATGTGTATGATCTAGTTCACGATTACCCTTAATCGAGTCATCAACAAATGATCTTACGAGTGGGTGATACACTTCGAGATACTTATCGTAAACGTCTTCTCTTTTAGTTAATTCAAGCATTTCCTGTCTTATATCTGCTGCCGTGGGTTCAATAAAAGATGATTCTGATGGACGACTGGGTTGAGTACCAGTTGGTTCATCTAAGAACACATCTTCATTATAATTTTGTAAAATGTCTTCATCTTGTAGAAATGATGGAATATCATGAGGAAGATATTTTTTATAAATATTCGTTTGTCTTCTTCCTGGTCTTTTTTTTTGTAGTTGAAAAACTACGTTTGCCGGTTTCTGGAGTGAAAAAAAGTGATGGTGAACTAAGTTCTCGTTTTACCAAGGGTTCGGTTTTTATTGTTTTATTTAATTCTTGCAAAGGTTCAGTTATTGGTTTTAATTCTTTTTCTTGTCGAACTTTACTCTCTGCTAAATCTGATTTTAGTGCTTGATATTTTCGTTTAACAGCTTTTCGAGCTTCTACCAGTTCCTTTGCAACTTTTACATTCATGTTGACTAAAATATGACGAGTCATAAACTAAAGTCGATTGTAAAGGTTAGATATTATATATGTTTTAAAAATGTATAAAACTGTCAAATCCTTTTCGATATCTTCCAGATTTTAAACAGCAATCCTTATCAATAACTAAAAAAATCATAGTTAGATTTCCAACACATTGAACACATTTTTTTAAAAATTTCGAATGACATATCTGAGGTGACATGATCATCATAAACATGTTTTAAATTCGTACCATCTTGTCTAAATAAAATTAATAAATTTGCATTATCTCTAATTAGTTGTTTTGGAATTGAAGAATAGGTTTGACACAAATAAAAGCAATCGGTGTTTTTATGTCGTCTAAAGGAAAAGTAATCTCGCATAATACTTTGATTACAGCAAACAATATCATCAAAAATTATTACAGACTTGGGTTTTACCTCGGCAGGTGACACAATGTCTTCTTCGTTTGTAAACTCAAAATATTCTATTTCTTTAATAGTCTCCATTACGTTTCTTAAAAACACATATTTCGTTTGGTACAAGGATTTTGAAAAAATATATACATTATCAAAACGTAAACCATTTTCTGATATTAAAAGAGCGACAACCACATTGGTTTTTCCTGAACCAGAAGGTCCTACAATTAAAGCTCTTTTCGAACACCCCCCAAATAACTTTCCATGCTTTTTAAAATTATTTAAGTTGACATCATGATTTTTGACTGGCAACGAGAAAGATTGTTTTTCTAACCACATTTTAGGAAAATCAATGTGTATCTGAGAAATATCTTCAGGTTTTTCATTTAAATATATAACCTCAATTAAGCTTCAGTATATATAAAATGGGAAGACGAAGTAGATGTAAACATATTAGGAGGTCAAAGCTCATGACGAGAGGTGGTTCGTTAAACACTTTAATTATGAAGTTACCATTCGAATTACACATTCCATCATACAATTATTGTGGTCCAGGAACCAAACTAGGTAAACGGCCTGTTAGAGGAGATAAGAGCAAAAATCCTTTAGACGAAGCTGGCAAACAACACGATATTGCTTACTATACATTTTCTGATTTAAAACATCGCAACGAAGCGGATCAGGTATTGGCAACAAGGGCATTTGAAAGATTCAAGTCACCTGAGGCACCAATCGGTGAAAAGATTGTTGCTTTAGGAATAAGTGGAATTATGAAAACTAAATCAAGATTGGGAATGGGGTTACGAAAAGGAAGGGGAATAAAGTAAAAAAAAAGGAAAAAAGGTTCAATCAAAAAAATTTCTTTTCAGTCTGCAGTTCAAAAAGCTAAGAAAGGAATAATTGGAAAAAAATATAAACATTTACGTGTTGCAGCTCAAGATGCGTTGTCTTTAATCAGCAATTATAAAGGAAAAGCAAAAAATCCCACAAATCGAATTATCCCAATTCCAAAATCCGGCGGAATTTTACCATTAATCCCTCTTTTTGATTATCTGCTTTAGGAGCACTTAGTGGTGGTGCTGCTGGACTTGCTTCAGCCGTTAATTCGGCGAGGAGCGCTAAAAATAAACTTGAAGAACAAAAAAGACATAATAAAGTTATGGAGCAATTATCTATTGGAAAAGGTTTATTTTTGCGTCCTTATAAACAAGGGTGTGGATTATATTTAAAACAAAAAAACTGTTAAAGATGCTGCCCCGCAAACCACTAACTAATATTGATTTAAGAAAGTATGTCAAGAAATTACAAATTCCAAATTTTCGTGGTGTATTTATGCGGAATAATATGCCAAATGTTATCAGTAAATATGAAACTGGTATTATAAATTTAGATAATAGTAATGGAGCAGGTATACATTGGACTGCTTATATTAAAAATGATAAAATTATCAATTATTTTGATAGTTTCGGCAATTTAAGACCCCCTTTAGAGATTATAACCTATTTTTTTAGCGATGGCAGCAAGAACAAAATTATATATAATCATAACTCTTACCAGTCTTACAATTCTTCAAATTGTGGTCAACTTGGTTTAACATTTCTTTATAAAAACACACAATAGATAATCTTAGAATCATTTAAGAAGACAATACGTTAGAATGTCGTTCACAATAGCGCTCTCTGCTCAAGGAGCAACGTTGCATGCGGATTTTAACCCTCCAATTTATTTAGATGTTGACTCAGTATATGTTATAGGTTTAACTAATTTTGAAACTTTTAATGCTATTCGAAGTATTGATGAAAAAAATAATACATTTTTCTATGGGGATGGTAACGATTTTATTGAAATCCCTCCCGGAAGCTATGAAATTCAAGATATTAATAAATATTTAATAGAACAATTCGATAAAATAGGGATTTCGTTTCATTTATTTGCAAATAATAATACTCTACAATCGGTAATTAAGTCTTCTACAAATATTACATTTAAAGAGGGTAGTATAGGCAAAATTTTAGGATTTAAAGATCAGGTTATTAGAGGTGATGAAAAGAGTAAACATTCAGATGTTCCTGCAGAAATTATAAAAGTTAATTCACTATGTATCGACTGCAGTATTGCTGAAGGTTCCTACTTGAACGGAAGACCCGTTCATATTATTCATCAATTTTTTCCAAACGTCTCTCCTGGATTTAAAATAATTGAAAGTCCACAAAATATTATATATTTTCCTGTAACCGTGAAAGTGATAGACAAAATTTCTGTAAGAATATTAGATCAAAACGGGGAAATAGTGAATTTTCGGGACGAAACAGTTACACTTAGACTGCACCGTAAAAAACTAGATTAAAAATGATTATATTATACAACAGAAATTTTAGTATTCCAAATAAAATTGTTCAAAAAACATATAATAGGCATAAATTAGTCAAGAAAAACAGTAGTAGACGTGTTAACGTTAAAGAGCTAACAACTGCAAATAAAAAGTTTCTGGAGTCTCTAGAACTTAAACTTTTAATATGAATATACTTAATGTTACAGAAAAGCTTTTAATTGATAATTCCATCACTCATTCGGAAATTCATTCTTATGAACCTTATTTACCCACCAAATTAGGAAATAATGATGAGATAATAATTCCCGTCCATGAAATTGAAAAATACACCGTTCTTTTTTTTTCTTGTTTCTAAAACGTTGAGTTTAATAAATAATGGAATTGCCTTTCTTTTTAAAGAAATAAGATACCAATTAAATGGTGTTACTATAGATTCGGTTAGAAATGTTGGTATCACATCAACTCTAAAAGGTTATCTTTCATTTAATGAAAACGAGTCAGCTAAATTACGAAATGCAGGCTGGCATCCTGTTAAAACTCTTCAAACAGGTGCGACCACGACAACAACGGTATCTATCGTCGATGAAAAAACAGGATTTTTTAATGTTTGCATACCCCTTAAAACTTTAATGGGATTCTTCGAAGACATAAAAAAGTAATACTAAATTCGAAACAAGAGCTCATACTTGTTAGGGATAATACCGATAACAATGCCATTTCAACCACAGATGACAAGGAAAATCCAAAAATTACTCTTAACAAACTTACATGGAATATACCTCATATATCAGTAAGAATTCCTCAAGAACTATTATTAACAAAAATTATAGACAAAAATATTGATATAATAATAGCGTTTAGAAGCTGGGAATTAATCGAGTATCCAGAACTATTAAAAACTAATAGACACAATTGGCCAGTGAAAACCTCAACCCGAGTTGAAACCCCCCGTCATGTTATACTTGCATTTCAACAAGAAAAATGGAATAAGAAAAAGAGCAATATGAGTGAATTTAATGACATACACTTAAGGAACATCATCAAAGTATTCTTAAATTCTGAAAGGTATCCTTATAACGATCTCATACTAGATATGAGTAAAAATAAATTCGATATCTTGTATGAAATGTATTCCAATTTCCGCAATACTTATTATGAAAAAACAGAAGAACCATTATTTGATCCGCTTATATTCAAGGAGGAGGCCCCCATTGCATACATTAATTGTTCTCATCAAAAAGAATCTTTGCAAGCAGTACCTATTGTAATGAGAGTAGAATTCGAACTAAATAAAGACATAGAAAAAGGCACAACAGCGTATTGTCTAATATTACATGATAAAGTTTTTAGTTACAATCCACTTACTTTCATACCCCACTGCATCAATTTTCAAATATAAACAAAGAATTGACGGCGGATACTGAATTTGTTTACGTTAAGGGGAAGGAAAAAGCTGAATGTATAAGAAAATATTCTAAAAAGCCAATTATTGAGTTAGATGAACAACCAGTTTTAATGGCATCCAAACCAAAATGTTTTTATTACTCTAAATCATTATGTATGTGTGCACTTTCAAACGTTTTATACTTGTTTGATAATTTTTTTATGAATGAATAAAAATAATATTAGCTTTATGTACTTTGTTTTATTTAAACTTATTATAACATAACTTTAAAATTATATTGTATTTCTAAACTGTCAATATCAGCAAAAAATTGTTTTCTGTTTTTGTTTTCTAAAAAGTTTTTACACACTTGCACTATCTTTTTACAAAATTCAACATGTTCTAAATATTTGTGACTTTTCATTAAATCTTGAGTATTCACGTTTTCATCACCAGCAAAAGCTAAATATCTTGAGCAAGCTTCTGACATAACAAACTCTTCAAGCACTTCGGTCACTAGTTTTTCCATCACAATTACACAATTTCTTAGACTAAACCTTCTTGAGATATTGAGTAAAAATCTCTTTCAGCTTCTGCCGCTGATATTTCCTTCAAGACTGTTGAATTTTGAACAAATTTTTTTAAACTTATGACCTCACTATAAAAGCCTAACTTTATCCGTTCACGCACAAATTCAAACAAATCAAAATTTTTTAAATAGTTAACACACAACGATACTGCCTTTGAATAATCTTCTGAAAGTTCGGAATAAAATGAAGAAAAAGATGGTCGAATTCTCATCTGATGCTCATTAACTTCATATAGTAATTTGCTAAATTCACTATGCAATTCTTGAATTGTTGATGTCAATTCGTTATTTTCAGTACTAAATGCCATGTTAACACTGAGCTTAAGTGGTGATTCTTTATATTTAATGTTTCCCCTAGGCTACTATTTTAACAGAGGGGATAACCTTCTGCGGCGAGGCTAAGTTACCGAAGTAGTTTCAATAATTTCCAATATTAGGGAAGAGGAGGAGGAGTAGATGCACAATGAGGAGGAGGGGTAGATGCATAATGAGGAGGAGGAGGGATAGATATAATTTTAAAATGACAGGGAGGAGGAGAAGTAGATGCATAATGAGGAGGAGGAGGCGCTTCTCTCCTTAAATAACTACTGACATTTTCTTTGAAAAGTAGGTACAGAAGATTACCCAGCAAATTTGGAAAAGTCATTAAAAACTTGCTTATATATTTTTTCAGGAGCGTGCAGTGGAATTTCTACGTCTTATATCACTGGTTCTGGGCATGGGACCCACACCAAGTCTAAATTATTTTTTTTATAATGTTTTATCGAGAGATTTTAAATACTCTCATAAAATTCAAAGTGTGAAAATACAATGCTTTATAATTATTTAATTTAAACGGAAAAACATGTAAAATATATAAAACGTATGGGTCCCATGCCCAGAAGCAGAAACATAAGACATCGAATTTCCACCGCTTGCCACCGTAATTTTTTAATTGTATGGCCTTTATAGCAAAGAAATAGATTTGCAAACATACAGGATGTTCGCGTTAAGGTGCCCCCACCCCTGCGAATATATCATATTGTAACCGACACTATTTAGTCATTAATTAACTAAATTCTTGGGGGCTGACTCGGGGGCCACTAGGAGCCATTAAAGTGGCCAAATTTCTGAAAATGATATTAGGATATTTAAAAAAAAATCGACTAGAAATTCTTAATGAGCACCATTAAAACCCCTCCATGTCAATTTACAACTTTTTTTAATTATTTTATTTTTTTAGTGACCCGCGAGACCGCCTCCAAGAATTTAGTAATTTTTTATGACCAAATAGTGATTGTCGAGAGCTATTTAACAATGTTTTTTAAAATCGGTTCCAAAACAATAATTTTACTGGGGTGGGGACACTTTAACGCGGACATACTGTATATTATTGGTGATCATAATTATAAAATAAATATAATTTATACCTGGTATTGAAGGTGCAGGACAACAAAGAATATAGACAGTGTAGAGTGAATATGCATAGTGACTGATGGGAAAACCCATTCTGGTGATGTTTAAGTATATATGATCAGAATCTGCAGTAATCTAACTATAAACTCAAAAGTGGGAGTTAAATTTTTAAATTATTATTTTAACTTTGATAACATAAGAATATTTTTAAAATTATATAACATAACATTTTTGGGTCCATAATTTAAGTCACGTATAAATATAACCTTTAACCCTTGATAAAAAATCAAGTGTGCGTCAATTGAAACGATACGCCAAAAAAATCAGTTATTTTGAGATGCTGTCACTCAGCCAAATATTGTTCGATTTGAATGACTTTTAACAATTGTACAAATGTTAATATTATTTTAAATAAAAATTAATTTTTAAACTTGCTTATTTTTATAGTTACTTACCACCAGAGGGCGGTAAGTAATTTACCTATTAAGGTAGTAATATTTGTAAATTTCACCTACAGATGTCATAATCAAACCAGTACACGTGTTTATATACCTGAGCGTAGAAAAAAATATTTTAACCAAAGTCCACTCGAGGCTATTCATTAAATAAATAATGGCCTTTCAGGATTTTTTTAATCTTTTTTTCCGCGAAACGGTTTCCTAAAAATGACGAAAAAATTTGTTAAGATGACTAATTTTTTGAGCAATTTTTTTTTTTTTTTGGACACACCACGAAGGCTCAAAGGTCTAAATACAGCGTACCGTGGGCGTCTTGAATACCCCACCGTAGTGGCTGTTCAGTTATTTGAAGATTTATTTAGATGTCAGAATGTGTCCTGATAGGTAAATCAATGTTAAACTACTGTGAACATAAGTATAACATCAAAAGTAAGGAAAATTGAGGTCATATTTTTTAAATACATTTAACCTTGATTTTCCTATTAGAACACATATTGACACCCGAATAAGCATTTAAATAACTAAACTGCAAATATTACCAAACCGTTTAGAAGAAACATTAACACATTTTACATAAATCAGAAAAGCAAGTACCTTAAGAATTTTAAAGAAAATATTTCGTTTTCATTAAAAAAATACTTATACATACAATATACCGGGTGATTCTTAGAAGTGGCGCACCCCTATGACTTTTTTATTCGTTAAGTTAACTTAATGAAATTTGGTGTATTTATATAAGACATAGGTTTATATTTTTGACATATCTAATTGGTTTGTGTCACTTCCGGTTTGATGGGAAATGACCATAACTTTCTATATTTAAATGGGACACCCTATATAGTTTTGCTTATTTCGTTGGAAAATAACAATAACATTAAATTATTATTTGTCAATCTAGAGTGCCATGAATCCCTAAAATCAGTATATTTTGGATCAATTAATACGGGAGAAATACAAGTTTAGCTCAGTCGATACTGAAATCGATTTTATACGCGTTTAAAAGAAAGAAAATCAAATTTTGTCTATTTACTTTTGATACTACACACTCCATAATTATTTTAACTCACATAAAAATATCAAAAATGAAAAATTAAATTTTAAATAAGAATGAATAGATTTGTCAAATATTGACACATGATATGTCGATATACTCAGAATCTCATTTTCTAACGAAATAAGCAAAAATATACAGGTTGTCATATTTAAAAATCAAATGTTAAGGTCATTTCCGAACAAAACGGAAGTGACGCAAAACAAGTGGATATGTCATAAAACGTAAATCTATGTATTCTATAAGTACACCAAATGATATTAAGTTAACTTACAAAATAACAAGTTCTAGAGGTGCGCCACCTTTAAGAATCACCCGGTACGTTTCTACTTTGCACTGCTTATTTGTTCAATCTGATCAAAAAATCTAGTAGTTCAAAATAAAACGCTACAACTTTTGTATTGACACCTATTTACCTATCACCTGTAATTACGGTTGCAGGTGGGAATCAAAATATGGAATATCACATTCTCTACAACTTTCAATAAATAATATTTTTTTAAAAAAGTTTCCAAAAATGTATTTGTTGTTTTGTTGTATTATGTAAATTTAGAACCATGTTCCGTAATTCATATTACATTTCCACAAATTAAAGAATGCATCACATTATCGAGTGACATAATTTTATCAGCGATACGTAAAGCGTCAAATGAAATAATAAATCAAACTGTTGTGATAACTTGATTGTATCACCTAAATGACCTTCTAAGCGCACGTGGAGCGGACCGGCAACGGTCTACATTGAAACCGTACCAAATCTTTATTTATTATGGGTATATAAAGTTGCAAGCCAGCGCCACATACAGGCCATCTGTATGAATTATTCCGTATTTTTATCGAGATAAATGGATTATTGTGAAGCCTTGCAGAAAATTTTAAGGGGGGGTCTAATGGGTTACACTGACGTTTAGACTTAAATTCACGCAAAACTTTGTTGAGCCACATTTTAGGAATTTCACGATAAAATATATATATATATATATATATATATATATATATATATAAAGAAAAATATGACAAAAAGAAAGTGAAAAAGCGTAATATATCACATATATAATCACATCATCGCCCAGCACAAATTCAAGCTGTGGCAAATACCACATATAATATCCAGATCCGTGCGATTAACTGAAACCAGCGACAAACAATTGCTATGAACGAGGATTTGGAGCATTGCCTTAAAAATAAATCAAATGTATAAACAAATGGAATACCACCAGTAGTCGCGATATACTTAAGGTAATATCTAGTGCTTTAAAGAAAAATGGCTACACAAATCGCACCATAGAGAAAGCTATTAATGCACAGGGTTCCAGAACAACGAACAACAAAAATTATGAACCGGGAAAGCAACAAGTAGTCTTACCATATGTAAAAGGCACAACAGACAGAATCGGAAGAACGATCTTCTAACAAGCCTAGATGATTTGTCCAAAAATGAACGTTTATAAATGATGGAATCGCCTTCCAAGTTAATAAAAATTTCTTCTCTTTCTTCAATTTGAGCGGCGATCTCCACATTATTTTCTTCAATTTGGGCAGCGTTTCCAATCATATTTTCTGCCATCGTTAGGAACTTTAGATTCAGATAGATAGATTTGATAAAAAAAAATTTGTTTATAAGTTATAAATGATAGCGACAACTGATATTACAGTGAATGATACTGTATGATCACCGAGTGGTTGTTCTGAAGTATATATCCCATCGACCACCACTTTCACTACCTGCTTGATATCATTCTCAGATCCAATTGCAATACTTAAGTTGGTTTTTTTTTTCACTGGGGGAGGGGGGAAGGGGGGGTTAAGGTCGTTGTTCGGCTTGAGAAAGTAGTTGTATGATTGTCGTTCAACTTTAAGTAGGACATATGTGATCAACTTTTTCATATAAAATCGCTTCAGCGAAGAGACGAATGCAATTTATTTCTGCATTCACACTGTGCAGGGCTCGCGAGTTTTCTGGTGTTTTCATTGTGTCTATTTGGTAATTTTTTAATTTTTATTTATATTTCTAACATTTTTATTTAGCAAAATTTAATTCTTATTTATATTGGTGACATTTTTATTTATATTTGTGACACTTTTATTTGGTATTTTATTTGTTATTACGATTTTTTTCATAATGGACAATTTTTTGGCATTGAGTAGCAAAATTATTGACAATGACTTTAACTTATACACATGTACTCAAATGCAAAATTTTGCAAACCAACAAAACAATGAAACAGATGTATTTACAACTAGTCAACAACAAACTATTCAGGACTTGAATGAAGTTATTTACAATAGCCAAGTTCAGAATAATGCCAACAAACAGAACAACGAAAAATATTTATTTACAGCTACTCAACAACAAACTCTTGACGATCTTAATGACATTATTGACAACAAAACGGACTTAATTACAACATAAACTAAACAAACTCTTGAAGAACTGAATGACATTGACGAAAATCAAAATTCTAGCTATGAGGGTATTGTTTGTTTTCAAAAATCTAATCCAAATTATTTAACATTAAAATCGCCAATTAATTCTCCGAGACCAATTTGCTCTCCCTTTTTGTTTAGTGACAATTCTGATTCGGAAGAAGAACAAATTGATCAACATTTAAGTTCGGCTATATCTCCTATTAATTCACCATATGATATTGTAAATTCTGATTCGCAAGAAAACAAATTGAAGCAAATTTAACTTCGGATACTTCTCTTAATAATTCACCAGTTGAACAAAATTCAATTTCGAAACCATCATTTATTATTAAAAAAAAATTTAAAATTAATAAAAAAATTAAAAAACAAGTAGCAAACCTTAAGTGTCTGGGTTTCGCTATTCAAAATTTAACTGATTTGATCACAATTAAACAGGGAGACGCAAGTACGGTGAATTATGTTAAACAGGCCTTTGACAAATTAGTTCACTCATTTGAAGCAATGGATTCATAAAGTCAATTTTTTTTCAAAATTTTATTATAACTAAATAAAAATGCACAATATTAATTTTATTATTATTATCCATAAAACTTCAAAAATGCAATTGCTTTTTTCAAAATTTTATTATTATTATCTAGAAAACTTCAAAAATGCATAAGTGTGTAACATGTAATAAAGTCTTTACTAGAAAGGATAATTTATTGCGACATATTAAAAAACATGTTTGCGGAAATTCCACAACACTCACTAGTTGGTTGAAACAACCAAAGCTTGTTAAAGGTAAGAACATTTTATTTTTCATGTTTTATTTTGTAAAATATTTTTTCTTAATTTATAGATTATACAAATATTGTAAAGAATGCAAGAAAAATATAAACCAAAGTCTATGGGGTGGACATCTTCGATCTAGTGAGAACAAGAACAATTCCAAAATAGGCTTGGAGGAAGGTATTGAAATTATCAAGTCAGCATTCAGGGAACGAATAATATCTTATAGGATTTCCTCACCCCAAAACTTCATAAATGTGAAAGAATATTTTCAACATTTGGAATACAAAATTGTACATCTAATAGATCAAGAACTGCAGAAACATAAATGTATCAAGCTAAATATGGAACTATTCGGTTTCTATTTTAACCCCAGCAGTGACAGCTATGATGTCAAATCTTTTAATGCCCCGTTCCAAGTCATTTGCCAGGGATGTCAGACAAAAGAACTTTTAGAGCAAATCTGCACCATTATTGACCAGAAAGCTGACGAATTTGCAGAAAGAGATTCAGGTAAAGAATTTATTTTCTATTTTACAACGGCAGCAAAAAAAGTAATTTTTTAATTTTTACGTTGCAAGATGGGCTTTGATGAATTTACTTCATTTGAAAATTAATGTTAACAAGCACAATCCGCTGAGAGCCTCATCTTTTATCGAACTTCCTCAAGAGATCAAGAGACGTCAAGCTGTGATCAGCATTAGGAATGATGACAACTTTTGCTTCGCCTGGGCAGTTGTGTCTGCTCTTCACCAACCAAGCGGATTAGATTTTGAAACTTCATCCTACCCACACTACTCTTCTGTTTTGGATAGAATTTCCAACGTTGCTAAAGAACATTAAGATTTTTGAAGAAAAAAATAACATTTCTATTAATGTATATGGATTAGAAATTATAAATCCTAAAAAGGGGTATGAAGTAATTGGTCCACTTTATTATTCATCGAATAAAAAAAATCAACATGTCAATTTATTGTTAATAAGTGATGACGATGAAAAAACTTTTCATTATTGCTATATTAAATATTTATCAAAATTAGTTTCTGCACAAATGTCTAAACATCACGGAAAAAAATATATTTGCGACGGTTGTTTACAATATTTCCCTACAGAAGAAAATTTATTACAACACAATAGCTATGATTGTGATCATTTACGAATTAACCTACCTTCTAAAGAATTAATAAAAGATAAGTTTGGAAACTATTCATATGATAATATTTTGAAATTTGTAGATTATCATAAACAAATGAAAGTTCCTTTCGTGGTGTATGCAGATTTTGAATGCATTTTAAAGCCTTTAAATAATGACAATGTTGACAAAAATCCTAATACTTCATACACCTTAAAACAATATGAACATATTCCACATTCATTTGCCTATTACATTAAATGTTCCTTCGACGATAATTATTCTAAATTTGAAAGATATAGAGGTCAAAATTGTGATACATTATTTGTAAATTCTTTAGAAAGAGACGTGTATAACATATACAATAAATGTTTAAAGGTTCCTAAAAAGATGATTCCTTTGAACGAATTGGACAAAATTGATCATAACTATGAAACAATTTGTCATATTTGTAATAAACCTCTTTTAAATGACAGGGTTGCAGATCATTGTCATATAACTGGTCTTTATAGAGGTCCAGCTCATTCACTCTGCAACATAAATTACAGAATACCTAACTTTATTCCAGTTATATTGCATAATTTGCGTAATTATGATTCTCATCTATTTCTTAAACAATTATGCTTAAACAAAGAACAACTAACAGTTATCGCACAAAACAAGGAAAAATATATTTCATTTGAAAAGCTTATTCATGTGGATCACTATTTTGATAAAAAGACACAAAAGGCTAAGAAAAAATATATCGTTAAGGTTCATTGATTATTTTCAATTTCTATCCCATTCTTTATCAAAACTCTCTAAAGGTTAGAAGATGAACAATGTTCAGAAATAAAAAAAAATTTCAATGATGAAGAAAGATTTAAACTTATTCGCCAAAAAGGTGTATTTCCTTACAATTATATTGATGATTATTTAAAATTAGAAGAAATAACTTTACCTCAGAAAGAGCAATTTTATAATACTTTAACTGATGAGCACATCAGTGATGCAGAATATCAAAGAGCTGTAAAGGTTTGGCAATTGTTTAAATGTGAATCTCTTGGTCAATACACTCCGACCTTTACTTACTCTCTGATACTTTACTTTTGGCAGATATTTTTGAAAATTTTAGAAGCACTTGTTTATCCACATATAAGCACGATCCAGCTCATTTTTACACTTTTCCAGGTTTATCATGGGAGGCGTGTTTGCGTTATACTGGAATAGAGTTAGAATTGTTAACAGATCCAGATTTGATACACTTTTTCAAAAAAAGCGTTCGCGGTTGTGTGAGCTCTTGCATTTGTAGAAAATCTGAAGCTAATAATCCATTTCTTTTAAATTTTGATCCCTTAAAGCCAACTAAATACATAATTTATTATGATGCAACAAATTTGTATGGTTATGCAATGTCACAGCACATTCCAACGGGAGATTTTGTTTGGTTAACAGATAAAGAAATCAACGATTTAAATATTATGAATATTTCTAAAAAATCTAATAAGGGATATGTTTTAGAAGTTGATTTAGAATATCCTACAAGTCTAAATTCCTATCGTAACGTTTTTCCGTTTTGTCCTGAAAACTTTAAACCGCCAAATTCTAAATGCACAAAATTAATACCCAATTTAAATGATAAATCAAAATATGTTATTCACTATCAGTTATTAAAACAATGTTTGGAACATGGACTCAAGTTGACTAAAGTTCATAGAGTTTTACGGTTTTCTCAATCTGATTGGTTGAAAAAATATATAGACTTGAATTCAAGATTGAGAAATGATTCAAATAATGAATTTGATCGTAATACTTACAAGTTGGCAAATAATAACATAAGTATCCTGTATGTTTTATTTCAGAATTAAAGGTATTTTCCTAATAATTCCAAAAATGTCATATTTGGTGAGTCTATATAAAAATTCAGCGAAACTCCTAAAACTTTTGTATTCAAAATTTTGTTGTTTTCTTCTGAAGTAAATGAGATACGTGAGCGTGCTCTACGCTATGAAAATAATCCCAAAATGTACCTCTAATATAATTCTTTATAACCCAAACATAAAACTTTCTAAGCAAATGATTTGCCATATTATTCCGTTTTGTATAGCGTCAATAGCCCTGTATGTATAGCAAATCATTTGTTATGAGTTATTAATCATTACTCATTAAGAACTTAAATAGAAAGAATAAAGTAGTACCAAAGTCTAGAGAATTGCTCTATTTATATATGCACATACAGCTGGGTCCAAAAAAATACGATTCAAAACATATTTTTATTATTTTGAGCAGTGTATACTCTATTTCTCTACTTATGTCATACTAATATACAAGGATTATACTGATACACTGCTCAGTTTTTCAAAAAAATCGTAAGGAGTCGTGTACATTTTTTTAAACCAGCTGTAGATATACATTTTTTTATATTTGATGGCATCCGCTTAATTCTTGAGAAAAATCAATGAGAATGAAAAAATAAGTAAAACTATTTTGCATTTGCGAATATACGACAGCGACCAAGGAACGTCCACTGGTCCGTCCGTTTTCTTCAATGTTTTCAGTTTCTAGCAGAAACTTTCCACCTGTCCTGGAGCCGGTGATAGCGGGGGTTGGACGAAGTATAGCATGATGTCATTAGTCCGATATAGAGCAGTGGACGACCGTCCCACCATGAACTTAGATTCTTTAATCGCTGTCGTATATTCGCAAAATGAAAAATGTTTTACCTATTTTTTCATTTTCATTGATTTATATCTAGATACTTTTACTTTGAGTGAAGCAAACCACACTGTGGAAAAGATGCTGTCTCCGAAATGCCGGTATATGTTGTCGTTGCCTGTTTTACTTTTTTCCTGTTTTATTTCGTTTGATTCTTGTTAAAGGGCTCCCGGCGTATATAAAAATAAGTAATGGTTGTGCTACTGGCAACATAACAAATGTTAACTAGGTGGCTCCATTAGTACATAAAACATAGTCAATATTAAGTCCAAACACTGGAACCTGTGGTGGATGATAGATCAAAATACAAGAGTTCTAACCACACTACACCACAACTTGTTACGTTCTGGACGCGCGTTTCGCTAACCAAGTTAGCATCATCAGCAGATGATAAAAACTACGAGTTGTGGTGTAGTGTGGTTAGAACTCTTGTATTTTGATAGTCAATATTAGTTAGAGTGATCCGCCACTCTTGCCAGTTGGGTGGTTGCTTATATACAAATTAATATAAAATGATTCTGTCTCACCCAAGAAGATCGCCAATCCCACTACAAAATTTGAAAATTTGCAGTAAGTGCCCCGAAGCACAGTTTCTGGGCAATCACTTTGTTTGTGCACAATATTCCCTTGTATGACAACGGCTAAAATTTATGGCAACTTATATACACGCGTTGCCACAATTCCTGCTTTTTATTGGTGTTGCATCTCAAATAATAAACAGAACAAAACTTTATTTCTTTTGAAGTGTCAATCTAGGTGTTAGTCACCTTTTAGTTGTTAGTCATCTAAAATCTAGAACTTCAGTAAATGTCAGTCCCGTCTTATAAGTGAATATAGAAGGTTTTTGCTTTGAACCTTGTGCCCGAGTCTGAATATTTACATATTAATCTTTTAAAGACATTTAAATATGTCAAAAAAGTTAACATTAGTCTCGGTTTTTTTGGTGTGGGGACTTCATTGCACGTTTCTATTTTTTATATAAATTAATTTGTGAAGAATTGCCCTATTAATATATATAAGTACATTTTTGTTGGGATCTCATTGCATGATTTACTTGGTGTTTGAATAATTTTTTAAATGCATGTTTTTCTTGTTTATATAAATTAATTTGTAAAGGTTTGCCCTATTAGTATATGTAAGTGCATTTATTTTTGTAGGGATTTCATTGCATCATTTACTTACATATATACCTTCTTTAAATGCATGTTATATTATTTATATTAACTGATTTGTAAGGGCTTTCATACTTACTTCTCCCGTAAACGGAAGTATTGTAATCGTGAAAAAGTTACTTATCAATAGTTTTTGTTTTTTTTTTCCTGATATTCTCAAAGAGATTCTAGTTCAAACATACAGAAAATTTATTTGTTTTGTTGCCACAGCTTAAAACTATATTTAATATAGGGACATTTTGCTTGGATAATGAAGGTGATTACTAAAAATATTTTTTTTTATTTTATCACCATAGATCAAAAAGTGTTATATATATATATATATATATATATATATATATATATATATATATATATATATATATGGGATCTCTTAAAAATCCTTTTATCTATGACAAAAAATTTCTTCACTAAAGTTTATATTTGATCGACCATAAAATCAGATATCCTTTTTTTCTAAATATCCGCTTAAAACGTGGGAAGTTCTGTGTAAAAACCTTTACTAATTTTTTCCTTAGTGTTTTATAATTTCAGGAACTAACACTCTGATTGTATTGCTGTTTATATACATTTTTGGGTCTACTTGCTTTTGCATTGTATTCTTATTTGGTATTTGTAAATCTGTCAACAGTGCTGGATTTAGTCTCAATATAGACGGGGAGCACTTCGGAAAACAGCCATATATGTAAACAATTTGACTAAGCATAGTGTGATATGCTAGTAATAGCGGCGAATGTTGCCACTGTTACACTGTAGCCATTTTAATCGCTCTACTGCTTATACGCCACATAGCAGCCAGCGCTAGATTTCTACTTGCAAACGTCCATAACATCATTAAGTTTGCCTCCTGTAGCAAATTGCTATTAAAAAATAACTAATTTAGCATCTCATCTGCCATGAGATTTCTTAGATACTTCTATTATATCAAGAACTTCATTAACTCTTCTTTTATTTTCGACTTTTCAGAACGCACCACCTTTTATTTATTCATATTTTCCTTAGAACATAAATGCCACATTTATTATTTATATTGAATTATGTTGGTATTATCTACAGTGACTTTATACAAGAGAGTGTGGTCATACAAGACCAGCCGCCATTTGTTTGCAAATTTTGTGTAGGCTTATATGGGAGAATGCAATAAATATCGCATTTACATTAAATATAAAGCTTTTATTCTAAAAAAATGGTATGAGAGTGTTAATAGTAACAAGTTTTTATTTTTTTAATATCATTTACCACCTCTGGACGTTCCAAAGTGCTTTATTTTTGTTATTGTTGGGAGTGTTGTGTATTAAAGTTCTTTATTGTTTTGGCTCAGGAAAATGTGATACCTACGGAGATCCTCAGAAGTGTTTGTTATGCGTTTATTAATTCTTGAAGATGAAAAACTTGGGATGCAAGTTTCAATTCAAAGTGTCTAAATTAGGTTATATGTTGGATATATTAGTAAACATTTTAATAAAACTATTATAGTCTCTCGTTTTGTTTAAATTTTTTTAATTTTAAATATCTCTGGTAAAAATATATGTTATTTTGTATTTGCATTTTCCTTATGTGTGCTATATCTATTTACTCTTATGTTTTTCGAACGGCTTTTATATACTTAATCCATTTATTATGTTCTGATCTAGTCTATTTATTTTCAAGAGAACCTGCATGTAAACAAAATTGGCTGAGCAAGCAATGCAGATTTACAAGTTTCCTTAAAATTGTATTGTAATTGGACACCCTTATTTAAAGGCTTTTTGCCTACGCAACAACTTTTGTTTACATGCAGATTTTGTTGAAAATAAACTTTAGGAAGAATAGAATTTGTATAGTAAATAACCACTTTTAGAGTAAAGTAGTTTTATCACAATAATATGTGAGTGAGCAGCAGCATTGAATATTTTGATTTAATATATAGAGCTGAATAAAAGCAAAAACAAGACTGAGTCATTGAAAGTATAATATATGATTTGAACTAAACATAAAATTTATTAATTTCCTTCCTTCTAGTGACTTTACTGTTATCTGTAGCTAAGGCAATGTTACTACCACTCACTTTGTAAATTTATTGCTATGTGTGCACTTTTTGTCATGAAACTGTTTTGGATAAAGGTATTTTCTGTAAATTTTAGTGTTATCTAAAACCTTTGAAAACTACTTACTTTCTCATAAAAACGATTGAAAATATGTATCTTTTAGAAGCAAAATACAAGCATTTTTTTCTAACAAATGGTAATAAGTTCTATATCATTCCATAATTAAGTTTGTATCTTCGTAAGGTTAAGGACACATTTTTTAACATAAAAAACTATATGAAATGATAGGAATTTGATACTTCTAGGGCCTGACCAACTTTCACATTTTACTGCATTGCCGTTAATAAAAAAGTATAAAAACAAACTACAATTAAGTATTCCTTAAGCAAATTTATTTTTTTGTTACATATCAAATATATACATCTTCAACACTTGTAACTTTGAATTAAACCAACAAAAAACAGATAAAAAGAAAAAAAACTATAGGTCCATATCTCCTCATTGTATTCACAAAGCTAATTCTGAAAATAAAACTAATGCTAAAGATGGGGCACAAGACGTTAAGACGTAAATGTTGATTGATAAAACAAAATAAATGAACTTATAAGACATCATTATTTAGTTTTGTCTTAATCAATAGTGCTTTATATTTTTTCATTAGAAGCTGTGCCCTTCCATAATGCTTATGATATTTAGATAATTTTTCTTTCAAATTTGTACCATGACGAGTACTCAAAGCACTTAATGAGCCTGAACTGTCACTTATGTTCTTTGGAAAAATTTGGTGAATATGAGGTTGCTCCCGAGGTAGAAGCGATAGCCTGATTTGGGAGTTCATTCTTCACTTCCAAAAAAATATGAGTACGTTTAGCAGGTGGTTTTCTAAGTGTTTTGGGCTTACTAAAGGAGAACAGAGTTGGTACAGCATTTTGTTTTAAACGACGGGTTCCATCAATCCTGGTCTTTTCCCACATATGCGGCTCAAAATGCACCTGCAAAAAAAAATGAATTTTACCTATTCTGTAACGTCAGATTGTATTATTATTATTATTACTGTCACCAATGTGTCTTGTGATATATTTTTTTATTTATTCCATAATACACTACAGAGCTAAACTCCATATGGAGAAAACAATAAAAATATTACTAAATGAGAAAAATAATCCAGACATCTAGCAGCATTAAATAGAGTCAACAAATACAAAAATATAAATAAAAACTAAAAATAAAAAATAAACAAGCCAGAAAAAAGACATTCAAAGCTGTTAACCAAGTGAAATTGAATTTTGATTTTGAATTATATTATGGTTAAAATTGAGGGGTATATAAGTAATAGAATACTAGATAATAAATAATCTTAAATAAACTGTAAAAGTTATAGCAATAAATAAAATTAAACTAGCTATGAACATTATTAGAAAATGTCAAATCTTGGAGCCGATATATGTAAATCACACTTTGAACTTGGAAAATCCAAACTCAGCATAAACTTACTTCACATATACAAGACTATTTGATTGGAATCCATTTGTCCCATTTCATAGCTATGACCCATTCCATTCTTCTTTTCCTATCTGTCGGAAAATGCTTCATAAGGAAGCCCTTCACACTAGAATTAATGCAGGCTATAGCGGCACACCTTGTTGTATCTGAAAACAGATATTTTAAATGTAGGACCTTTAATATGAAAATTATGTTTGTCAATTATTTATTGCCAAAAATATTTATATCTAGAAAGATGGATTTATGCTTGCACACTAAATTAAAACTCAATTATCCTTCATTGTGAGACATCAAAAATGGAGCCTTTAACTTTTGTAATTCTTAAGATTAGTTTAGCTAGCCATGTAATAATAATAAACTTCCAATAAGACTTTGATCTACTTATGATTGTACATTTTAAAATTATTTATGATTTCTTTTCAAAATCGACAAAAGAATGGAAACGTAAACAATGTTATAAACTTAATACTGCATATTTATAATGCTAAAAACAAGCATAAATTTTGCTACAAAATATTAATTTACCTTAGATTTCTTATTTTAATTTAGGACACAGCAAAAATCTGACGAAATGCGAATATAAATGATAAATCTAGCTATGAACATTTGATGCCAATTTTTAAATGGTGTTATAATATTTATTTTACTTACCAATCAGTGTTTTAAGAGTTATAAGGAAAGTTTATGTTCTAGTCTTTTCACTGAAAATATATAACGCAAATATGTGGCTATTTAATTAACAAAACAAAATTTATACGGATTTCTCACATAAGCACATAACGTAAACCTTCAAAATTTTAGCAAACAAATGGCGGATTTCGTGACGTATTTCAGCCGGCCAATCAAAAGTGACAAGCCGTATGGCCACACTGTCTTGTATAAAGTCACTGTAGTATTATCCACAGGTTTTAGATTTAAAATACAATTAATGCATTTTATTTTAGACTAAGTATCCCCCATACCTACAAATCCATTTTATTAAAAAATATTAAAGGGACTTAATTTTTGATACAAAATTAATTCACTTTGAAAATGTAATGTATATTCTATTAAATTGTCATGGAGTCAATTAACATTTCTTAGTGTTTACCGCTGAAAGCTAACAGCCCCTTAATCCAGCTTCGCATGTCTGAATAACAATCTGAAACCCATGTTATAAAATATGTTGCTTTGTATTTGAGAGGTCTACAATCAAAACTCACATTTTCTACCCATCTGCCATGGCGACAACGCACGAATGTTGTGATCGCTAATTTTACCGCTCAAAACTTAAAATATTTATTAATACTATTTAAAAAAAATATGCAAAAAAGATCCATATTGATTACACAACCGGAACCACAAACTTTTTTAAAATATTTTGTTATCTGACCTATCTAGAAAAATTGTATTTCATCTATGCTGAAAAGAGAACTCACGCCGTTAGTTTATATTTTTTTGATGGATACAAATAACATAAGTATGTATATTTTATTTGATATTAAATGTTTTATTTATGTACCCTAGCCCTACCACTTGACATACAAAAGAGTTTAATAGTGCAGACCCTCGTTTCCACACGTTTTCAATGTTTTCTTTATTAATTTATTTTTACGCTATGCAAGTAATGATATCCATATATTTTTTTACAAATTTTAATTTATAAAATCATAACTAACATTCATAATAATTGTTGCAAAGGTATTTGATGATTTTTCAAAATCGAGTTAAGTGTGAAATTGTCAATTTTGGATCTAAACTCATTTCTTTGCTTGTTTTGATTTGGGATTTGGTCAGTTGTATATATTTCGCTAAAATATACTGTCTTGTTTTGAAGCTTGTTTGTCTTATTTATATTGGCTTTTCGTTTTTTTGCTATTTGTGTGCAAATCATTTCTTTATTCAATAAAAGAGTATTTACAAAACATACCGTTTTTTATTAATTTGAAGAATAGAGAGCTAACATTCTTGACAAGAAGGTAACTCTCCATTAGTCCATTATCGCTGTATGAGTGGGGGCTTACTATAGGACGAGAATAACATGCTAAGATTTTTATATGGTGGAAATAACAAATCCTTTTTGAAAAGTACAAGCTTTGGAGTATGCAGGAATAAAAGTGTGGTAATCTAGAATTTTAAATTTCCATTTAGAGGCCCTGAATCAAATCCTTAAATTTTTACGACCCTCATTCTACATAATAGGGAGGTTCCGAAGTATTTCGAGAATTTGAAAATCTAAGATTAATTTTTTTTTTGGGTTCTATACCGAGTTTAACTTTATTTTGAACATTTACAGCACAAAGTATTTCTCATAAATTTACGATTTTCAAATGAATAACAAGTCGAGTTCGCTTATTATGGATAATGTAATCAAAAACTTAATTTATTTAAACATGTCTAATATATATATATATATATATATATATATATATATATATATATATATATATATATATATATATATATATATATATATATATATATATATATATATATATATATATATATATATATATATATAGATTAGACATGTTTAATTAAATTAAGTTTTTGATTACATTATCCATAATAAGCGAACTCGACTTGTTATTCATTTGAAAATCGTAAATTTATGAGAAATACTTTGTGCTGTAAATGTTCAAAATAAAGTTAAACTCGGTATAGAACCCAAAAAAAAAATTAATCTTAGATATATATATATATATATATATATATATATATATATATATATATATATATATATATATATATATATATATATATATATATATATATATATATATATATATATATATATATATATATATATATATATATATATATATATATATATATATATATATATATATATATATATATATATATTACGTCTCTTCATTATGCCTGTATCGTTCGGTAGCATATTTTGAGTATTTGCCATTTATCATCAACTGTATTTACCATTATTGAAAATAAACCTTTTCATTTTAATATAATATAGGGTAATTGATTAGGACTTCTAAAATCACCTAAAATATAAAACTAATAGGTTCATTTATTTTTATCAAAACACAGGGTGAAAATACTACTAAAAATTAACAAAATAAAAAATAATTAAGATCAAGCTTCTGTTAATAGCTTGATAAAATAACATCCTTCCGTTAATAGCTCGATGAAATTAAAAAATTAAGTCTATACCGCTATCTATGACATTTTATATTATTCAAAATTAACTCCACCCATATGACACCCGAACATTAGCGACTTGGCACGATAATTCCTATAGCTGCTCATTCGGATTAATGTAGCCATCTCATTTCGTTCCAGGCTCGAACGAATGATTGTCGAAGATCATCTTTATTACGAGGCCGAAATCCTTCCTTATAAATTAGTTTGGTCATTTGCCCCTAGACGTTTTCAATTGAATTCAAATCAAGGCTTTTTGAAATCCAAGGCAAAATTTCGATTTCGCAATATATTTTGCAGTATTCTAGCTCTATGTAGAGGGCAATTATCATGTTTGAATATAAAGTTGTCTCCAAAAACTGGCCTCATAAATGGTAACATAACGTTTTCTCGTATATTGCAGTAAAAATCTGCATTAAACCTTTCTTCAGTGCACACACTCCTCCCCTGATATTTATCCAATCCCAAACGTATACAGAAAAAGGCGCCACCTAATTGACTGTGACTCAATTAGGAAGAACTCTATATTGATATTTAAATGCAGACAAAATAAAGATTTGGAGGGCTTTTCAATAAAACACTATATAAAGTGCAGACTGTCAAATTTTAATGATCACCTTGTTCTTGTCTTTTTTTTTAAGAGTTGGTTTATAAATTAAGTTGAAACATAAAATATTGTTTACATTTTACAATTTAAGTGTTGTTAAGAAATAAAAATAAATACATCAAGAAAGTACTATGTAAAAATATAAAATATACTAAAGATGTGAAATATGATCATAAGTTGTTACCATTTTATCAACCTATGAACATCTGGCGAAATGTCATGATTCAAATATGTAAATATGAAAATTAAATTAAATAACGCACAGGGAATCAAAAATTCATGAATTTTCTTTTACCACACTGCTGCAAGAAAAGGTTATAAAAGTATAAAGTATTTCGCCAAAGCTGTTTTACAAAAAATAGGTTACTTACTTCCTTTCTGGTACCTTAAATAAAATGTATAAATATAAAATTTAAGAATTAATTCCTCATACTCTTACAGGAAGGAACTCCAAAACCATTGCAGAACTCTTGGTTTATGTACCCCAAAAATTACACCATAAACTTGTAACTATATCCCAAAACCAGATCTTGAATTCTTAACCTGAACGGTCACCAACAAAGAGAATTTCCAGACATCTGGAAAGACTTCTCGAGGACCGGTAGCCAAAACAAAATTCAGGACGCCATTCACGTGGTTGATCAAATGTGGAACCAAACAAAACGGGACCAAAATTTAGGGCCAGATGATGTCCATAAATAAAAAGAAATTATTTAGGACATACTTTCAGTACTTAAAAAAGATCGGTCCATTAAGGCGCTTTTATAAAGCCTGACACATGTTGCACCTCTAAGGAGAGCCAATAGAAAGGGCGAGAAAATCAGCTCCAGAAAATTCGAAGAAGTTTGACATTCCCCTCCATCATTCTTTCTCACTTCAGACTTATGCTAACCTAATGTCATAAAATAAAATAATAATTACAGTGGACTCCACTGCTGGCGCCACTAGTATAAAGGAGTAAGAACCCGATAATATTCGGTGTCCCCCGAATAGAGCTGGCGAATTGCTCTTGAGCAGAACCAAAATTATAACTGAAATGGAAAAAAATCAGACAGTCAAAGCTGGCTGGATACCGAAAAATAAGAAACCAATAGTGACAAATCCGAATATTTATGAACAAAAATAAATTTCTTTTGTCTTAATTTAGAGAAGTAGAAAATACTTTACAAAATGTAATCCAATGAATTATGAATAAAACATATTGAGGTACGTAAAATGTAATTTACATAAAAGTTTTGATATTTTAAAGGATATATTTAACTGCAAAGTTATGTTCAATTTTGTTTCAGATTACTAATGGGCTTAAAATAAACCATAAAAACCATCAGCGAAATGTTTGTTTAACATTCCATACCAAGCAAACATAAAGAAAAGCAGCTTGGATAAATGAAAACAAAAGCTATGTAAACGGAAACTTTCTAATAGTTCAAGTGATCTCAAAGTGTTAAATTGAGATTTTGCAAGAAAGAAGAGTGTAAATATGTTTATCATAATTCATGTGAGTGAAATGGACTGAAAGAAGAAACCAAAAAAACAGAATATTTTATTGTAAATGAAAATATTATTTTCATTAATAAAGAAGGCCAGTATCTTAGTATCAATCAATCAATCAATCAATAGCTTTATTGTCAAAAGTACAAAAAATTTTATGGACAAAGCATACAAACTACAAGTCTTTACAATCAACTAAACAGGAGAAGTAACTAAAACTGATTATATATTCAAACTATGTCACCCTCAATAGTATCACCTTATTAATAAAGATTCTGTTAGCTTTCTTTTATGAAGTAAATGATATGTAAATTTGAAAAATCCAACTCATAGAGTTATTCGACAGGATAGTGATGGAACACTGTGTGAAAATCGGTAACTATATAACTAGCCAAATTTTGTAATTGCCTCAGTGTTACTATAAACTAAATAATTATACATCAATTTGAAAATGTTATACCATTATGGCATGATTAAAAAGTTTTCTTGTCAGAAAATACCACATTCTCCCAGAAATTATCTTGATTTTCATTCTCCTTTGCTTATTAAATTCTGAAATGAATATTTTATTAGAAGCAGCACGATTCCATAGGTTTGATAACCGAATCCTTCTTCTTGCAGTATTTGCAGAACCTGGTAAATTGATTTCTTCCTTAGCCTTTACTGCTGTTTGACGATCTTGATTTGGTGTTGAAATTTTTGGACGCCCTGCCTTTGATCTCTCAATAATACCACCATATACTGCAATTTTCTGCTTGGCTAACAAAAAGGTGTTTTTGCTTACATGCACTTCTGCTGCAATTTCTCTAATTTTTTTTCCATCTCGAAGTCGAGTTTGACTTTTGTTCCTCCATTAGCTTCGGCATGATGTTTAAAATGTGGACTAATTAGGTATTTGCTTTCAAAACAAAGATAAAGATTGCTTTTAAAGCAAAAGACAGTCACAGACCACGGACTTATTTCCGTGTACCGTAAAGACAGTTTCAAAATAAAAAAAAAATGACTGACATTCCAATCCTAGGTTAATTTCGGCATTGCTATTCTAGGTTAACTTGGAATAGTAGTTCAGGAGAGTAAAATAGATAATTTTTGTTCCAATTACTTTTGGTTACGATGGTACAATAAGGATTCTGTAAAATAATCCTTAATACTTACCTGAATTGCAGTAGTATATAATGCATTGACAACAATGTTCAGTTTAGGTTGGTATCATTTCTTTGTTATAGAATTATTGTCGTCATGTGTGTGTCGATTTGTATTTTCTAACATTGTAATGTTTTACAATAAAAACCAAAGCTTATTTCTTTATTTGGTAGTTTACTGCCTTCAAAAGTTAACAGAAGGGACTCTAGCGACTGACCGCATAAGCTTTAAGGCTATTCTTTCATCTTCTATTTAAGCTTATTTTCTAAAGGGGCTGTTTTGTGCATATAATTATGAGTGATGATAAGAATAGTTATGGTCGAGGGGTCTTGTAAACAATTAAACCCACGGAATTTGATAATTTTTTAATATAAAATAGAAAGTTTACCTTCATTTAACTGTTTTAAGAAAATAAACGATCTGGATGAACCACTTTTTCTTCTAAATCTATAATCTAGCAGGTGTTTCATTTGTAGATCTATTTACAGTATTATTAAAATAAAATTCTACATCTGGCAAAACTTTTTCCCCACTTTCTTGTCGCTCATCACATAATTTTGAAAGCATTGGCGTTAAAGATTTATTCATAATTTCTATTTGGACGTTACCTCGGGGCGCCCCTGACGCTATTAAAATATGTTGAATACTTTGTGATTTTAAAAAATCTTCAAATTGTTGAGCAGTAAAACAAGATCCTCGGTCAGTTATAATCTTTTTAGCACTACTATAAGAAGAGAAATAGGATTTCAAATGCTTAATGACTTCATCTGTTGAAGTTGACTTACATGGGTAGAGTCTTATAAATTTAGAAAAGGCGTCGATTAAAGCAAAAATATGCTTGTATCTCGCTTGACCTACAACATTTCAAGGGCCGTTATGATCCAAATGTAAACATTCAAATTGAATATTTCCTTTTGGAATGCTGTGTAAAATACATTCCTTTTTTCCAAATTTAGGATTAAATTCGATACATTTAAGACAATTGTGAATATGATTTTTAATTTTAGTTTTTAAATTTGGAAACCAATATGTTGTAGTGACCAATTCATAAGTTTTATCTAATCCTACATGGCCGGTTTGATTATGATAAGTATGTAAAACATTAAAAACCATTTCAGATGGGACATAAAAAAGAACTTTGTCTTTAAGTTTACGATAAACAAGACCATTTCTAAGTTCAAAAAATGGGTGTCCAGAGTTTTCTAAAGATGCCTTAATTCTTTCAATTTCAGGGTCGCTGGACTGTTTTAATGCTAATGTTTGTTCAAATGTATTACCTTCCAAAACTAATATGTTATGAACCCTACTTAAACAATCATGTCTCATTTTTGGATTAGCACGATGTTCTATTTCATAATCATAATTTTGTAATAATAAACACTATCTCATTATTCTAGGTACTACTTCTTTTTTGGATAAAGTTAAGCGAAAACTATCACAATCTGTGACTATTTTAAAGTGAATACCTTGAAGATAAGGGTAAAAACGTTTCATAGAATACACAATTGCTAGTGTTTCCAGCTCATAACTGTGATACTTAGTTTCTGGATCTGTTGTTCTTTTACTGAAATAAAAAATTGGATGAAACTTATCGTCTTTTTGTTTTTGTAGGAGGATTGACCCAAATCCTAGATCACTTGCGTCACAATGCAATTCTGTTTCACTAGTGTGTGAATAAATTTCTAAAACAGGCTGAGAAATTAATAAAGATTTTAAAGTTTCAAAAGCATTAAGTTGTACTGGTCCAAACTCAAATTTTGTAGTTTTACGCAAAAGATCATATAAAGGTTTCGCTATAATGGCAAATATTTGGATAAAACGCCTAAAATAACTAGCCAATCCTAAAAAAGAATGAACTTGCTTTATATTTGTACACAAAGGAAAACTTTTAATACTCTGAGTATTTTCATTATTAGGTTGAATACCTTGACTATTAATCTTGTATCCCAAAAAATCTATTTCTGTCAACAAAAATTGCATTTATCTAAACGTAGTTCGAGTAGATTTTTTACTAACAACTTTAAAACTTTTTTTAAAATATCTAGGTTTTCCTGAATTGTAGAAGTAGCTATTAGAAGATCATCAAAAGATATTATTAATTCTTTATTTGAACTAGCTCTTTAAAAATTTTATTAACAAACCTACAAAAACTATTAGGACTTGTACTCAAACCAAAAGGTGCTTTAGTAAATTCATATTGACCAAAAGTAGTTACGAAAGAAGTATATTTTATTGAATCTGGATCTAATGAAACGTGGTAAAAAGCATTTTTCAAATCAAGTTTAGAGAAATATTTTTTTTCTTTAAGCAAATCTAAATGGTCGTCTATAAGTGCAATTGGAAATCTGTCACGTATAACATATTTATTCAAAGTACGGTAATCGCAGCACATTCTGAGCTCACCATTCTTTTTCTTCACCATTACTACAGGAGAAGAGTAAGGGGACTCACTTTCGCGAATGATACCATGCATTAAAAGATCTTTTAAAATTATTTCTAAAGCATTTTTTTCAGAAAACGACATTCTTCGGGGATTACAAGAAAATATTTCATGCTTACTTAAAGTAATATGCATTTTATAATCAGTTTCGGCTTTATCAGGTTTTTCAGCTAAAAAATAAAATTCATTGAAAATATTGTTCACATTGGCAACTATGGAAGGCTCTAATTGGGTATTTACATTAATCGAGTTGTCAATAAAGGGGGTTTCACTAACATTTACTAAAAGAACTTCGTTAATTTGGAATAATGTCAACACTGTCTCTGTTAAAAATAATTTGGTTAATTTTGGGATTAGACATAAAATCACGCCCTAACAAACAGTCGTTAAACATGGTATTGTCATCTACTACATAAAATTTCGTTTGATACTCTAAATTGTTAATAACAATAGTGTCATAAAATATACCTTTAATATCAAGCATTGAATTATTAATTCCAGAAAAACAGTTTGTTTGGTTATAAACAGGTTCAATTTTATAATCAAGAACTAATTTTTGTTTTACATAGAAATAGGACTACCAGAATCTAAAACGGTAAAAACATTTTTGTCTAAATTCTTAAAATTTGTGTAACCTGAATGCTGGCTTAATTAGATCAGTGTCTTTTTCTTCCACTAACAAAGGTTGATTTTTCTGCAAACGGGTCTTCTTTTGGGGGCAGTCTTTGATACGGTGCTCTTTTGAACCACACTCAAAACAACTTCCTGGCTCTCGTCTGGGTTTTGTGTATTCTCTGGAAGTATGACCTAATAAACTGCAGTTATAGCACTTCACTGGCGTAGCTTGACTACTGTGATTATAATGTAATTGTCTGTTGGCACTAACTTGATGACCTGTTACAGACCGTGAAGTTGAAACAGCTACTGAAGGTATTTGACTTCTTTCCAGGTCAGTTAATGAATTCATAACTCGAAGCAGGTCTTCTAAGCGAGTGAATTCTCTCATTTTAGCTTGGACTTGTAAAACAGGGTTGTTGAAACCTTCTATCAAGTAAGATATGATATCAGATTCATGCAAATTTAATTTGTTGCCTAACATAACTTTATCGGAGTAATAGTCAATAAATCTTTCACTTTTACCTAACTTTCGAGCTTGAAATTTTCTTAGCAACACTACAGAATCTTCTGCACAACTAAACATTGACTTTATATTGTCTTTGAACTCTTGGAAATTCATGGAAACGTTTTCTGGTCGAGAATGGAACCATTGAAAAGCTTTTCCTTCTAATTTCTTGATTACTGCAAGCATCAGTAAATTATCACACTAGATACGATTGGGTTATTTGTTCGATAGTTTTAAACCATATATTTACATCTTCTCCATAGGTAGCGGAAAATTTGGGGATCAAAACAGATACATCTTGCAACGAAATATCAGCAGCTCGACGATGTATTTGCGTTTATGGCGGCTGCAATTAATTCTTCAACATTCACCATTATCACATTATTTCGTGGTGGCACTGGAGGAGATTTGGAAGCACTAAGCGGAGAGTTATTTCCCGGTAAACTCATAACGAAAAATCGAAAACTCTAAGCGAAAGTTTAAAAACAAATTCGAAGCACTAAACTCGCGTAAACATGGTTATTTCTGCCTTTACCCCACACCTGAAGCTGTAGGAAGCATAAAGGGTTGGCAGAAAAACACAAAAACAAATACTTTTTAACTTTTGTTAAAACAAACAATCGAAAAATACATTTTTTCATAATTCGCGACGCAGCTTTTTTTGCGCATCGTTTACTTATCTTTTAGCGAATGCCAATCGAGGCGGAAGGGAGTGGACCCGGTGCTAAACTTGACCGGAAGTGGCGCTAGCGGTAACTGGCGGCAATTCAAATTCAAAACGTGGCGGGAAAAACACTTTATTGGGATTTAGAATGTTATTAATAGATTTATTCTACAATATTAAATTTTTCATGTTTGTCTCCCGACAGTAACGCATTTGGATCCCTGTGCCGATCCCAAATATTAGACTTTCGCCAGTGATGCACTTCGCTGTCGTTCGTCTTTTATATTAGGGCTTTAATGATGATGCCTAGGGCGCCTAACATGGTGCTAACCCGGTACCAATCTACCTAGTGCGGTCAACACTAATCAACAGGGGGTGCATCACTGGCGGAAGCCTAACATTCGACATCGGCCCCTTGGGCCGATGCCGAATGTTAGACTTTCGCCAGTGATGCCCTGCGCTGTTGTTCGTCTTTTAGGGCTTCAGTACCAATCCACCTAGTGCCTTCGCGCTCCTGCTGGTACCGATCCACAACCCACAAATGCATTTTGTTTTTCTTATATAAATTATATAGATCATATATAAAATAAACTTGGCAACGTAGCATCCCCAGCACACTGGATTTCCGTCCAATAGACGACACTCCCGCTCTCTCTTTATTTAGCAACTGTAATTATGTTTAAAAACATTTAATAATGTCTAATGTAATAATTACTTCTAACTTTTAGTTAGAAATAATCATTTTTTTGTTATAAAGCATTATAATATAATCAGTCTTTTACGTAGTTCATAAATTAAGTTTGTGAAAAATATGTTTTTAGCGATAAGCCAAAAACAAGTTCAGTGCAACCTTCCGAAACCCTAGTTTTTTTGGATGTAACTTGAAAAAGTGCCTCATCCATAAATTTTTGTGTATAGGAATTATTAAAATACGGTAATCTTTCAAATGTATATTTTAAATTTGTTAAATTCCGTGGGTGAAATTCTTTACAAGAGCCATAGTCGAGAAGTGAAGCATCCACAAAACTGTTTTGTGGAAGCCAAGAATCGTTAACCACACAGGATAGTTACATCGGCGGTTTATTTCCGTCAGTTTAGCGCGAGCGTGTCTTGCTGCAGTGATGTCGCCTGGCCCGCTCGAAACAAGTTTCATGCGTTATTTCTAAAGTTATAGTGATTTTTTGCTTTTTAATGCAATAAATTTTGACAAATTTTATATTAAACTAATAGAGCAACATTACCGTATGCATTTCGGCCAATAAGCATTGGTCGGGTCCGGTAAACTATCCTGACAGACGATTATTGCATATTGTAGTCTTTTCCCAGAAAGTACCCATTTGTAATATTACATTTCAAAAATAAAAGTTGGGGAATATGCTACTTTTCCTAAAAAAAATTAATTAAAAATCAAACTCAGGCACAATTTGACAGCCTTGAAACGAATAATTTAGCAACGTTGTCAGATTTTAGATTTACCAATTTGTTAAAGGAAATGAAATGCCTGAAAATTATTTGGACAACAGAATTGTAATTATTTATTGTTATTGTAATAGTTTTAATGAAGATTTTGTTGCCGAACCTGGGCTAACCTAACGTTAACGGGACAGATTCGAACGGAATTTGGTTTTCTTTACGGAAAACCTAACCAATCCTAACCTAACCTAATCCGCATTTTTATTAATTATAAGTTTTGTTATAAAAAATTTTAGTTTTATGTGTATCACCACTTATAGGTATCTTTAACTATGAATATGACAACGCCGCACATCAAATTAAAAACAAGCATGGCGATGGCAACACTAGGAATGATGTTTGAATTGTTTGAAATCAAAATTACGTTTAATTTGTACAATAATCACATTTTCTCAATTTGGGCTGCTAGAATGGTAAATAAAAACAAAAAGAGACAAAAATAAACGGGATTTAAGAGTGGCAACATAGTTTACCGAAACCCAATGGTCAAATGCTCATCAAAACGTTTTAGAAAATTATATTTGGACATAAAAGAAATGAATACGAAGACAGACATTGTTTTTGTTATGCAGACTTCTGCAATAGTAAATATATCAGTTATAAAAGAAGTTTTAACACTTTTTCAAACTTGTGTGACCTATTACCACTTGTAAAAACTAAAGAATATTGAAAAAACAATGCTTAAAAGGCGAATTTCTATTACAATTACAGAGAAATGAAACTAATATTAAATCTTTAGACTGAGAGAGTACGTCACACACTCGGTCATTGTCCTTTGCGGTCGGCGCGAACTGGCAAACGTTACGCTTGCGAGAAGTAACTATCCTGTGTGGTTTATGATTCTTGTGTGGAAGCATCTGAGAATGTGCTACCTGAATCCTCGAATCTGCACATGCCTAAACAATGTCGTCAAAAGTTAATTTTTAATACAAATTTAGGCAACTGTTATAAATTAAGGTTTGAACAGAAATACTTTTCGCAACAGTTCATACCCGGAATTAATTATTAAACCAACTTCAAATTCAAACTCTTCTAAAGAGATATGCAACATTCGGCAACCATATCACAATCTGACAGTGACATGGCTTTGTTTGTATTTACATTTTTAAGGATGCTACCGGGAACATATTATAAGATTTAAATAAATAGTCTGAAACTAAGAAATTCGGAGAATTATACAAACATTCCCAGACAAAAAAATATTTCTTGCAGAATCTGTAACGAAAGCAAGGAGAATAAGCAGCTTTTAAAATTCACTGATAAGAACTTACTTCGTACCATCTAAGTAGGTACTCCACAAACATAAAATAAATAACATTAAAAGGTATTTTCAAAAATATATATTATAAATTCCTAAATAACATTTTTATTTCCAACTTAGTAACATTTTTCAATCCATAAATGAAACACAAATTAGAATATACCTAAAAAATATCCAAATTTTAAATTAGTTTTCAATGGATTTCAGGCTTTTTATAATTTAAGTGTGTAGCAATTGTACTTAAATTCTTCTTTGGGTCCAACATAATATATTTAAAAAAACTGAAATTGATGTATTATAAAAATCACCTTTTCTAATTCGAGCTTCCGTTTCCGGAATTTCTGCTTAACATTGAGTCCAGAATGTAGTGATAGGACACGTTCATGCATCAAACTAGGGATGCCCGATACGATCCGATCTTTTAAAGTATCGATACTTTTTTTGCCGATACTCGATATTTTGTATCGATATTTTTAACACGGTACGATCCACGTATCGATACATTCTGCTAAGTATCAATACCAAGCGATCCGTGAATTTCATTGTGGTGACATCTACTTACGCATGTTTCACTAGAAAGATTCAGTTTTGATTTTCATAATAGATTTCTGTAACTGGACATATTGAAATACTTCTTTTACATCAAAGATCAGAGCAGCACACGCTCTATCTTTTTGCTTCTACATCTGACAGAGAGAAATAGTTATATATCCTTTGTCAAATCCCAAGTGATAAATTCCAGTTTTGTCTAGGGATGCATGATCCGCTCGTAAGTATCGATATTTAGGATCGATCCGGATCGATGACTAAAATATCGGTACAGCAAAAAATCGTTTTAAAAAGAATCGATACTCTAAATATCGATACATTTTCAATCCGGAGTATTATAATTATCCAAAAAAAAAATTAAGCTCTGTTTATACAGGAAATAAAATAAGAAATGATTCGGAGGTGATTTAAATAGAGAATAAAAAATAAATAATTTATAAGAACGATTGCTGTCAAACCCAGTAGCACAAGATTTTTTGCCAGCTATTTAGTCATACCTATTACACACAACTCATCCAAATACAAAGATGTTCAGTGAAATTGTCAATATTACATGTTCCAAGACGCAATGCGCAGGAGTACTTTCAAAATAAAATAATATTAGAGGGTGAAAGTTGTCTATCTCTTTTTTTATTTCCCTGTAGATACGCCTTATGGGAGTAGTATGTATTGATCTTCTTATTTTATTTTTTTTTCGAATTTTATATATTTTTATTTTAATTCCTATATAAACCCACCTTTAGAAATTTTGCCTACAGAAGCGGTTAAATGTATTGTTTTTAAGAAATCCGAAATAATGGAATCTCCTCGATTTTAAAAGAAGGAAGCAATAATATCAGAAGATATTCTTTTGATAAAAGATATGAATACCAAACGTTTTTTTATTTTTATATTTATTAGAGATTTTGAAACGTTTTTTTTTTTCGGAAGCATGTTTATTTCCAATTTATTTTTAATGGTTAATCCCAACATTTACATCATTATTAAATAATAAGACAGGAAATTTAAAACAGCAACTTTTCCCGTTATTTTTTAGCGTTTTAAAGAATGGTAAAATCTGAAATTTTGAATGTCAATAATTTATAAAGATCGGGGTTAAAATGTATAAATACTTAGTAATTTTATAAATGCAAAATATGTACAGGGTTTTTGGTTGTAAAAGTACCCTCTTACTAACTTTCATATTTTTCTAGATATCAAAAAAAGTTAAATACAAGTTTTTTTAAATTATAGGATTTTTTTAGTGTCGTTTACAGATACAGAGAGTGGCTAGTTTTTTCTGAAATCAACATCAATTTTGATTTTTTAAATACAACATCCTGTATATACATATATATATATATGTACGTTAATAAGGGTGCATTTATACCCAAAAATTCTGTACGATTAATCAAAATAATCCCATACATCAACTTAATTGCCTGTTAAGCCCCCATCCGCCCTTCTCCCTATTAACTATAACTTCAAAATTCTGGGTACCTGTTACTCTTATAGAAATCTGTAATTTGCAACTTAATATTAGGATTTTTAATACACGCCAGAATTTTAATTTTACGCTAGATGACTCCACGACTAATATATTAGCTAAATATTACGGATCAAATGGTATCGATATACAGTCATATGTATCGATACATGGTACGTACCGTTTAAAAAATATCGATACAAAATATCTGGTATCGGAAGCAAAAGTATCATAGAATATCGGATCGTATCATGCATCCCTAAGTTTTGTACAATGAAAACTTTTTTTACCACGAAATACACTGCCAGAGTCTTATTGGCAGTATTTTGCCAGATTTGAAAAATAAGTGCTCAGTCTATGATATTATGAACACATTTTCCAAGGGCAAATGATAACATTACGTTCACAGAATTGCTATATATATATATATATATATATATATATATATATATATATATATATATATATATCTATATATATTTTTTTTAAATATGTTAAGATCCTATTAAATAATATACAATGCATCATGTTCTTGTTTTTCTGATTGGCTTCGTTTTAAAGGTTTTGGAATTTATTATTTTTCGCGTTCTGGGAACTACCGAACAACAAAAAGAATACATTAATCATTAATACAAGTGCCTAAAGATATCATTCAGTCTCAGTGATTTTTTAACATAGATATTTCATTGGAATTATTATAAGTATGCCTCCTGTAAGAAGCAGTTTGTAAAACATTTTTGTAAAAACAAGTTTAGGTGGGAGGTGCAAATTATGCGGTAATGAGGTAAAGATATGGGGGAACACCACAAATTTGAAAAAACATGTTTTTCTTTTTATGTTAGCTAAACCTCATTTGTTTAGGAAATACAAAAAACATATATTTTACAGTATTTTGATTGTATAGATACCCCCAGCAATGACTTTGTTGTTTGATTTGTATTTTTATTTGTAATATATTTGTGTATATATTTTATTATTTATGCAAATGGGTAAGTATTGCAGGGTGTTATTATTGTAATAGGTAATACTAAAGTAAGAGAAATATTTCATTATCATGTTGCTAAAAAAATTTTTTTTTTTTCGAATAATATACCATTATATAGATGTTTATTGTTTATAAGTGTTTTCATATCCCGTATCCGATACTTTTAGTATCGGTACTTTAAGCGGTGATATTGCACTGGATCGATACTTCATGTTTCGATTCGAATCGATCCACAGTATCGATATTTTTCCTGGATTGGAACAACCTTACATCAAACAAACCCTCTATAGCGTTGGGCACTATCGAATAAAAGCTATCGAATTATTCGATAGTTGCTGCTTATTCGGTGTATTCTGATAACTTTTCTTTTTCCTTTTCTTTTTTTTTTAGAATTAGTAACAAAGAATAAGTTGAAACTTAGTTTTAAAGATAATAAGCGTTCACGTACAGATTTTTACTTTTGTTTTTGTATTAATCATTAGACACTAGAATTCGTTTTTCTGGTACTATAAAGTTTCTAAATTTACTGTTTTTTTACTTTGAATTGTATATTTTGATTTTACTAATCAAGCTGTTATGTCACTTTTAATCATTAGTCGTTAAAAATGTGAACACGGGCACCATTACGGAAAAAGTTATTACTAGAATTACGGATAAAACTAAAGAAAAGGAAATAAGTCTTTAGAGAAACTAAATAATAAACCAATCAGTATGTTTTGTATAACTCATTATAACTTGTTTTTACATTTACAGTTACGCCTTGAACAAAATATCATTTGGTAGAATTGAAAATAAAAAATACATAATTCATTTATTTATAAACTATAAATAATTGCGAACTTCAAATATATGTAACAAAACAAAACTGTTATTTGTTAATTATATGTAAGTAGAGACCTATATAGCTTGAATATGACTGTATATGGACTTGTCCTGTAATCTATAAATTAAAATTAAGTAAACAAATTAATTTATTTGAATAAAATCATTTGATAGTTGATTATAAATGATAACTAATTATTCGATAGTCCATTTCATTCGATAGTTCCCACCGCTACCTCTAAATACTTCCCTGAATTTTAACATTAAATCCACAGGAAAAAAATGTTTCCGTCTATAAAAATAATATGAAATTGGAAAAAATGCTTTGTTTACATTTTTTCTATCATTGTCAATTGCAAGATAATCAAGTATGTAAATATAATTTCTGTTCTTGCCCCTATACTTATTATCAAATTCTGGTCATTTTCTTGTTAAAAGACTTCACTATTTTTATACGGCGTTTATCACATACAAGCTATATTTAGTCTCATAAATATATGAGCAGTTCCAATCATAGTATAGTGGTAGATCGTTGTTGCAGAATTAACGCACCCGTAAACGTATCAAACGACAGGTACGCTAACGAATTACGATTTTTCTCTACGCTACGGAACCCGATTTTTCTATAGGCTACTGACACAATAGAACCTATTTGGTGACCGATGACATTTGTTTGGGTATTTTTGTTTCGATAGGTTTGATAGATAAACGGCTGGTTGAAGAAAGCTCAATTATAGTCTTCCGGTTCGTCTCGTCGAAGGCAGACCTCTGTGTTATTAACATAAGTGGTTCCACGTGTTCGGTTCTGGTGCTTTATTTCGGGGGGAAGCGGGAGACCCAAACGCACAGTGTGGAAACTAACGACCCCGCTAGAAAGGGAGCAGACGCTGTGACCGTGTGAGGGCTAGTTGTTCCTGCATTCTATCCCGTTCGTCTGCCGCAGTTCTACAAAGAATATTAGCGTAATGGCCGCTATGTGGCGGGAGTGGGAGGGGTAAGGGGATAGCTTGAAAGAAAGGGTCATCTCGTGATATCAGTAGTATTCCCAAGGGGCACCTAGTGGAAGCCAAGATGCATTTCATAAATTAAAAGAGGAAAAATCAAGAAGTATTTTAAAGATTCAGGGTGTCCGGGAGTTTAGAACTCGCCATGCAGACATCCTACCGATAACGTCTCCAAACTGGAATAAGATGTAAATCATCTGGGAGGGTTGCCCCAGCTCTGACTAAGCCGCGGGTGGAGAGCAATCTGGCGACTGCCTTGTAGCAAAGCCAATATGTCCTGTTATGTAACAGGATAAACCCCCAGGAAAGTCAAGTCAAAGCTCAATTAAAGTTTAGAATGTTTAACGAAATGTCAAATTTGATAGCGGGATCCTAGATTTCTATTTCTATAGGCAGCCATGGTGGGAAGTTTTCTTCCCACCATGTAGGCATCTTGTCAAATCTGAAAACTTGGTTAAATATTCTAAACAGCAATTAAGTTTTGTGCACCCGACTGAAAGATTTTAAAACTTTTAGTTGTAATATATATTTGGATCCTGTGATATAATGTAGCTATTGAATTTATAATTTGTGAAACAATGTATGTGATATATGATACTTGAATAAATATAATAAGAGTTCAACAGCAAATTTATTTCTGTATAACATTCTTAAAATATATACAAGAGTGATCATAATTACTTCTCTGGATCTATTTCTAACACATTTTTTGTTTTTATTCTATGAAGATCATCAATTAAAATATGTTTCTATTTCTTCTAACACTTTACAAAACACACAATTCTTAATATAAAAAGTAAGTTTTTGTCTAACAAATTAATTTAACATTCTTTGCCATTTTCTAAAACGGAATCTCAAAATGTCTTGGAAACAGTTTGAAAAGAAACAACTATATAAATTAAAATTAAGAAATATGAACAAAAAATGTTTAAAAATAGTGTTTATACAATATAGTATAATAGTAAATAAATAGTCTAAAACCATAGATAGTTACTTAGGCTAAAATAACATTGTAATAATTATATATAATATAAAATATATATAGATAATATACAAATAATTAAGATACGGCTGGGTTTCAAATCTTGCTCTATCTCAATTTTACACTGTTATTATGCCTACACATAACGTACCATTTATGTGTTTACATCCAATACGTACGTTCACGATATTGCCTTGCTTTAATTGTCTACTGTCTGATGGTATCTAGGGTGGACAAGATCCTGAACCGCCCTGGGCACCCAACAATCACACCACTTTTTCTGTTATTGGGCTGTGATTTTTACGGCTTTAATAATCCTAATCAATCCTATAACCTAACCTAATACGCATTTTTATTAATTATATTATACATTTTTGTTATAAAAAAAGTCATACGCCTGAAAGAAGATTTAAACGCAGTGCGCCAACTTCGCAACCAAAGCCGTGTATCCTACTATCGAGCTAAGAAGCCCATGCTGGGCAATTAACAAAATTTGTTTGTACTCCACGGTAATAAACGACGAACCAATAGGAAGCACATTGAAAACTATATGTTGTGATTGACTGGTGCCCAGGGTCGTACTTCAATGAACAAATGTACGTCATGAACAAACCATTGTAAAATCAAATGGTTTCATTTTGTGGGGGTGTCAATTTTCTTAAGATAGAGAATAAAAAGGCTACAAATTCTTGCTGAGGAATTATACATTTTCAATATTCAGATGATCACGTTCAGTATCCTCACTAGTGATGCCATATATCAAAAGCTTCCCACCTTTGGTGGCTCGGTATTCACATTCCACTAGCATTTCATCATCTGAAACAATATTTTTTTATATTCTAGGTTAATAACAATACTTACAATTAAGTATTACACATGCATTTTCACTTAAATTGTATTACCTATTAGATAAAATAGCACAAAAAACAATTTAATCCAGAAAATACAGAAAGTGAAGCTCATAAAAGGGTAGTAAAAAATATTATTATACCTGACTGAATATCAGGAAATACTTTCTCCTGCAAGTACGAAAATTGTATAGATTTGACTTTTAAATCTATTTTTTTTTATAAATAACACCAGTGACCAAAGAGTATATATAACGCTAGTAAAAGTCTAATAAATGATTTTGTAACAAGATTTAATTTCAAGAGTTTTCAATATTATTTTCTGCGTTTAAGATTAATTAATCTTAATTATTCTGAAATAGCCATAAATACTCTCTTTAAAATGAAATTTGTATACTTATTATGGATTTGCAACAACATCTTTCCTATATCCTCGAAATAAATACCGCTACCATTAATCCGAGCTTTAATAGCCTTCATAATTTATATAACACAGTAAAAATAAACAGTAAGTGCATTCACAATTCTTATAAACATTAAATAATTAAACATAAACAATCCGCACAAACTCAAACATCCATCATTACACGTTTTTTCCACTAACTGGAATCTCTAACCATGCCGCCGAGTTGGTTGGCTAAATGACAGACCAACCTGTAACCTGGCTAGACGTGTACGTCATCATTTTCCACGTCATAACTAATGATCAGTAAGACCAGAGCTACGAGTAGAGGTGGGCAAATCGGGTCGTTTTCAAGATTCAGCTCACCAAATCTGAATTAGTATACAGATCCGAATCTCTGAGCCGGATCTCGGTTCACTTTGAATCCTTAGGAAATCTGTACTGAAACTTGTAGTGGCGCCAACGTCTTTGAACTAACGGAAAGCGCTAATTGGGATTACCGATCAAAGAGGGCGCGGTATGATAGATTTAGATACAGTGACTTTATAAAGTCACTGTAGATTTAGATACAGTAGTGATGTACAACTGATACTTTTTCGAGTATCGGATAGTATCTGACACTTTATAAGTATCCGATACTTTGTATCTGATTAAGTTATATGGGCGATACGTGATGGTGTGATGTGAACGGTTCTAGTCATTTATGTCGAATATTAGAACATTTCGATATATTCCCGGCGTAAAGTGATAGTCACCAATGGTGGTAGAAGATATTAAAAAAATAATATAATATAGGTAGTTTAATTTTAATAAATACAAAGGCGATAGAAATAGTAAGCGTTAATTTTTTTAAATGCATTTTTTCAAAAACATATTTACTATCAATACCATCATAATATATATTTTAATATATCAAATATATATTTAAATATAATAAAAGCTTAGAATACTCATGGAGAGACTACAACTAAAGAAAACTAGGGCTTTAATGGCTAACGTATATGAACACACATCTTGTAAGACGTTAAAAAACAAATACATTTGAAATAACATATCAAAACTCTGGAATGACAATACAAACAAACTTTATAGATAAACATATTGTTACTTATAATAAAACGTTTTAATGAATACTAATACATAATAAAAAGAAAATAACAAGAAAAAACATTATAACTTGAAGTTAACACAAATGAAAGTTTTCGTTTAAAAAAAATCAATTTTTCCACATTCTTCAGTTTAATCCTATTTCTGCGATCCGATACCATTTGGCCTGCTTTTGAGAATATCCGTTCACTCGAAACACAAGTAGCTGTAACACTTAAATATTTTTTTGCAAATTTTGCCAAAGTGGGGTAAATTGCCTCCCTTGTCTTCCACCATTTGAGAGGGCATCCTTTCTTTTAATGTTCTCTTCTTCGGCATATTGCCTCTCCCCAGTAATTGAAGTCGCTAGGATAGTCGTAATTTTGGTTGCTTTGGCATCAAAACTTTTCCATATAGAATCTTCTTCATCAGAATCACTTTTTGTACCGCACTGTATTTTATTCTCATCAGTGTCCATACGCTCATCTTCTTTGAGTACTTTCGACATTTCAGATTTCAAGAGCTCTTTAACTCTTATTACTGCATTTTCATCACTGAATCCTTTTTTTTAAAGCGGGGATCCAAATATGTTGCTTTGGTCGGTACGGGATTATATTTGGTATATTTAAAACGTGTTTCTATGACTTCAGTTAAAACGTTTTTAAGTTGGAAGCTGTCATGTTCTCAATGCGAAGTCCACCCAAATACTGTCGCAAATTATCAATTAAAGGTATTATTTTCGAAACACACACACACTTCTCTGCACTAATTTCTGTGGTGACCCTATCAAAAGATTTTAAAACGACATAACAATCCTTCAAAACTCGCCATCCCTCTGCACTAAGTACCTCCACAAGGTTATACAACACACCCAGAGCTGCTTCTAGTGGTGCTTGAACTTTACAAATTCTGCTGAACATATGGTAGGTAAAGTTCCAACGAGTAACGACATCGTTAATTAACTTTAAACTTCTGCCTGGCATTTCTACTTGCATCACTGAAAGCTTTCCCGCTGCTGTGGCACTTCGATGAAAGTGCTCTGCTATTCTTTTGATCTTTTTTTGTATTGGCTGAATTAATTTAAGGCCATCTTGAATAAATAATTAAATTCAAAGTATGAGCCAGGCATGGAAGATGTTAATCTTATTGCACTGGTTATATTTCGAGCATTATCTGTAACCACAGCGCGTATTTTATCGGATGTATCCCATTCCTGCAACATGGCAATTAAATTGTTTCTTAGATTCTCAGAAAAATGATGATCTTCGAAATGGAAACAACCCTAAAACTCCTCTCCTTATTTATGTAGTTTGCCATATAGTTTTCCACAGCACGGGACGTCAAAGTATCTGTTGTCAATGATATAAACGCTGCTTCCCTAACAACTCTTTTATTTTCCATTTCATGTCTTTATATTTTTTGTCTATCAAATCCCGGCTAAAAGCAGTTTTCAAAGGTACTTGGTAAGATGGGTCAAGGACTGCCACTAGTGCGTTAAAACTCTCATCTTCTACCATCGAAAATGGTTGGAGATCCCTAACTATCATATTTAAAACTATATATATATATATATATATATATATATATATATATATATATATATATATATATATATGTGTTGATTTTTACTCCGAGACGCGAGAAAGAAAGCTTCGAAAATGCCAAATGTGATTTTGGCGAAACGTCAGCAAAACTGTTCTTTTCAGAACGACAGTAGTGAACGGATGTACACCCGGAATGAAAACACATATATATATATGTATATATATATATATATATATATATATATATATATATATATATATATATATACATATATATATATATATATATATATATATATATATATATATATATATATATATATATATATATATATATATATATATATATATATATATATATATATATATATATATATATATATATATTCTGGATACGAAAGCAGGGCGTACGGAAAAGCTTGATATTTTGGTTTGTGTTGTTTATTAAAGTAAAATGCAGCCACACTTTACTTTTCTTTGTATCCGTCATCATAGAGTCTAGTTTCTCACCACTCAGCTAATAAAAATTTATACGCGAAGTACAACAATTAATACAAAATATTTCAATGTTTTACATCTCATTCCAAAACAAAAATCTCGGTAACAACCAGACCTTTTCGGGGAAATACCGTTGTCATATCAGTGATCAGTGTCAGTCCGCAAAACCTGAATCTTAATTATGTATCCAACAATCTCGTCCGTGCGAAGTCGATACGTTTACTTGATTACTTTCGGATATCGGGTAATTGACATCGGGTATCGGATACTTCAAATCCCTGTAAGTATCAGATACTAAAGTATCGGATAGATACTATTCGCACACCACTAAGATACTGTAGCTTTAAAGCCACTGTAGATTTAGAGCGTGATTGTTCTGGGATTCACATGATAGTTACTAGGTTGATTGGTCGTATATGTTTAGGTACGATTTAGGCTAAATTATTAAGCCATTTTAAAGTCTCAAAGTTTTGTTTAGAATGGATTAAACAGAAAAAATATTGAAATGTAGCCTCTAAAATATTTTTGTTTTTAAATGCCATGGGAAAATACATACGTCACTGCAAAACTACAATCTCTTTAGAAGCATTGCAACCACTGATGGATGTTTTTCTTGAAGAAACCGCTACACATTCTAAAATTTACGAAAAGAACAAGCTTATTCAACGCGGCCCCCTATTAGATACGAGATTTATAAAATAACTATTTACAGATATAAACAAGACAATACGTGCTATCGAAATACGGAAGTCTAAATTTATAAATACGAGGGATGAGAAACAAAAAAAATCCTGCTCCGGTATCCGAAAGACCATTAAAACGTTTTATGAAAGGGTACAACATAAAAACTCTTAATGATCCATAAGCATCAGCTATAGTTGAATTTGAAAAATATTTAAATGAAACCCCCATCGGCAGACACGAAGATCCTTTATTATGGTGATTTCAAATAAAAGACATATACCCGTGACTTTATGAACTGGTCAAGAAAAGATAATGTATTATGCCCACATCAGTGCCACGCGAGCGGATTTTTAGCAAAAGTGCACAAATTACCGAAAAAAGAAATAGGTTAATTAGTTCAAAAACTTCAAAACTTATATTTTTACATACTAATATGTGAATATGGAGAAAATGTATTATTTTAGAAAATATCTATTTAAATAGAACTTATTTTATAAATAAGTATCATTAAAAATAATAGAATAACCATTCTTATGCGTCTATGAACGATGTTATCATAATACAAATCTTAGCACAGTACAAATCATGCAAGCAAATATCAAATATCTCGATTCAAATGTCTGTATTTCTGTCTGAGATCTGACCGACTCGAGAGTTTGCTTGCATGCCGTTCGTGATGGGAAGATTCGAAAAGATTTGCGGTCCGCGCTTTTTAGTTCTGAGTGTCGGATCAACTGACTCTTTTTAAAGATCCGGTTTACTGAATCGGGTCAGATCCGATTTGCACATCTCCTCAAGCTACGAGTACGAGGATGACGAGAAAGGAAAACGTCAGAGGCAGTGTTGCCAGGTTATTACAATTGTAACAGATCTGTTACCTTTTGGAGAGATTTATTACTTTTTTACCTTTTGATGAAATCTATTACTTTTTTACTCAAAGCTCGAAATAAAAAAATTACAAAAACCTTAATGAACAAAAAAAAAAATTATTCATCAAAATGTTCTGACAACACTGGTCAGAGGGTTTTTGTGTGGCGAGTAGTATTGACTAGTGGTAGTGAGCAATAGTGTTGTAAATATTCGGATGATTTTGATATTCGTATCATACAGAATCGGATGAAAATGATATTCGGATTAATGATCCGATTACGTATCCATATACCAAAATTGCTCTTACGGAAGAAATACGAAATATTAAAAACTACATAATATGTATGTGAGAGGGAACATACGAAGACTCTTGCTAAATCTACCGATTTGATCTTTTATCTATTGATCAGATTTCATTTTAATAAAAAAATCTACCGAAAATTTAAAAAATAATATAATTGTTAAAAAAATTGAAAATTCGCCGTACTTTATGATGCGTTATAGTTCGTAATTATAGTTTAACGAAATATATATTTTATATTATCACTATTTTGTACCGTTCTTGTTTGGTCGTTTTCTGTTAAATCATCGGACAATAAATTTGCCGTGTGTGTCATGTCATCAGAAATTAAAATATTTTGTTAGTACTGACAAATTAAGGCAATTTTAAACACTCGTTTTTAAAATACTTAAATATTTTTTAAATTTTTAAACCAAAGAGTATTTGCTTTGTGTTAATTTTATGTAGGTAATCAATCAAACCAAAGCTTTTCGTTTTTGTTTATAATGTTCTATTTTTTTTCTAAGATTTTTATTTATTTTTCTGTATTCAATAAACTCAACAACAAACAAAGAGTTCTTCGTTTATTTAATATTTCAAATTTTTTGTAAATAACACGCGCCCATTGTGTTTTAGACATACGATCATGTCATGCATTATCAAAATATACCCTCGAATTTCGATTCGAATATCTTACCACACAACATACATAAATTAATACGTATACGCCAATGTTCCGTATTCATTTATCTACCGCTCGTTCTTGTGGCAGTATTGATATTCCGGCAACCAAAATATTCGGATTAATCCGAATATGCTGATATTCGGATGCCACGGAAATTTTAAAACGTATTCTTACATCACTAGACTGAGCAATGCATTAGTAATATTTGTCAATGTTAGGAGCATTCATTTTTGAGTGGTATTATCTTATTATTAACGTAATTTTTAACAGAAGTTTTGCTGAAAAGGTTGGTGAAAAATTGATTGCCATGGCGCTAACCGGGTCTGAGAAAAAATCAGACAAAAGAGAAAAACTTCAAACAAAAGTTATTATCAGGCGATTACCTCCTACAATGACTAAAGAACAATTTCTAAATCAAGTGTCTCCACTTCCCGATTATAATTATATGTACCATGTTAAGGGTGATATGAGTTTAGGGGAAAACACATTTTCCCGAGCGTATATTAGTTTTATATCTCCTGATAATGTATATAGTTTCAAAGAGAAGTTTGATAATTATGTTTTTGTGGACACTAAAGGTCATGAGTACAGTGCTGTTGTTGAATTTGCCCCATTTCAAAAGATCCCTAAAAAACGCGGAAAAACAAAAATGGACCCAAAGTGTAATACTATTGACGCTGATACATATTTCTTGGATTTTGTAGCTAATTTAAATAAACCAATCGAACAGGATGCAAAACCTGAATATACTTTGCAGTTGAATGAAAGGGGTGATGAAAAGAAAAAGGACATTACCACACCTTTATTGGAGTTTATTAGGAATAAAAGAGCACAGAAACTAAAAATCAGGGAGGTACGAAGGGAAGAAAGAGAAAGGCGAAAGAAAGAATTTGAAAGAAGAAAAGATCATAGTAAATATGAAGGAAAATGTTGTGATGACAAGTCCCCTGCTAAAACTCATGGGAAGAAACCTTACATAAAGTCACCTAAACATGAAACCCTTAAGGAGCAAGTAAAAACTGAAACTTTGGATGACAAATTGGGTAAAACGTCAAAAGAAAAATGGGAGGATAAAGTTTCTGAAAAGCAGTCTCCAGAAGCTAAATTAAAGGAGAAAAAAACTGAAAAAGAAAAGAAGGAAATTAAGCCAAGGTTTCCAAAAAAGGAATATGCTAATATTAAAGATTACAAAAAGGATGAGTATTCATATAGAGATAATAGACCAAAATATTATGAGGAATATAAAAGAGAAGACAGCAAGGTTTTTCCAAAAAAAGTTAAAAAATATAGTGAGAAACGTGAAGAAAGGAAAATGGAAGCACAGAAGGCTGAACAAAAGAAACTTGAGCAAAAGGGAAAAGAAACACTATCACAGATTGAAATAGTATGTGAAAATGCTATTACAAAAGTCGACACCAATGTAAATAGTGGAAAAGAGGTACCAAATCCAAATGAAATTGAAGACACTCATAGGGAAACAGTTCCAAAAGAAGATTTTTCCAATAAAGAGACTGAAAATAAAGGCAAAAAGAAAGATTTTGATGAAAAAAGTGAGGCAGGATTTTCTTTATCAAAAAGAATAAGAAATAAAGACCGCCCTACTATACCTCTGTATAGACCTGGAATGTTATCTAAAAGAAAACAAACTGATGATGATAGTTCAAAACCGGAGCATACAAAGGAGTATAATATGTAAGATTTCAGGTTTTGGTAATTAAAATGTCAATAAAAAGCTTATAGCTGCAAAAAATAATTAGTTTCTATACTCTGTACTGGGTGGAAGGTGGCTTCCAAACAGTAAGCTGTAAACTGTGGCAACATTTTGGCAGCTATTGTAACAGCATTATACAAACTTCCAAATAATTGTTGCCGCATCATTTTCGCAATGTCACATCTAAATAGGAGTTTTTTGTGTTTGTAAGAGCCACTAACCAGCGATTGTAACATTTACAAAGAGGGTGCAATTTAGCTTTAATATGTATTCTCATCCATTTTTGGCTGTAAAGTGTAATTACATTTTGGCTATATAGTTCATTCAAGGTCACTGCTTTCAGTGCTCCCAATACAACACACTTAGAAAACTAAAACATATTTCAATTAAGTTTGATATTAAGTACTATATTACTCTCACTGTTTTTTAGAATAATATATTACATTTTCATATATAATATAGCAACAGAAAAAGTTGTCAACAAAATTTTTGACTGGTAAGAAAATTTGTTGCTTGGTTATTTCATGAATGACATTTTTAAAAAATCACGAGCCGTTAAATGACTGAGTTTATCAAAAATTTCATGAGTGAAATTATCAAAGGGCAATAAATTTGAATAGAACCAGAAGAGTAATTTTGCCTAAAAATTTTTTTCTTAAGTTTGGTATGACTATTTCACAACAATGGATAATGAAAAGAAACAATAAATAAAGGTTGATAGGTATGTCATAATAAAGTTGTCGTGGCAATACAATGATGTTAGTGTTGTCAAGTGTCTGTAAGGTGCGAATATTGTCAGGTTATTGCCATTCACTAACAAAATAGTCAGTGCCAATGGTGCATAGGTCATGAAATATCTTCATTACTTTTGTTAATGTTGCTTAAAAAGACTTTTTGCGTTCTTGCATATAATAAGTGTGGAAAAAAATTGTATTGTTAAATGTTGATGTAAAACTTTGATAAAACCTTGGCACCTTCAAAAATATGACATTTAACCCAATTTATATTTAATAAAAAAAACTACTTAATTACAAATATTCAGTATGTTTTAAAATATACCAAAAAAGGCTTAAATAGTACATTAAAAGTGGATATTATTTAAATGTTTCTAGATAATAATTCTTCAAAATATGGCGATTGAAATGCTGCTAGGACTGTTGGCCATATATTGAAATCAAAGTCATAATTTGTTTGGTTGTGACTAATTCCCCATTGGTAGTTATGTGGTTTATTGCAGATAAACTTTTTAAGTTAAAAAATCCACAATCCATAATATTTATTGGTCTAATTCTAAGGTTTTCTGACAAAACCATAAAAAAACCTAACCTGTTCTATAAGATATGTCCTAGAAGTTAACGACGGTTTTTGGTGACCACACCGAAGCAAATTCGCAATATTTCTGATGAGTGTTATGCAAAAATTAAGATGTTAATTAACATCTAGAGCAATGTGTATATACTTAGATGTTAAATTGGATACCCCTGTAAAATATTAAAAAGATAAAAACAATCACAGAATGTGCCAGGACATTTTTCCTTTATTTTCTAGAAATTTTGGGTGGGATACCACAATCATCTTCTAGATGGTAATTGGGAAGATCCTAATTAGTATTGGTATATCTAAAATATATTTTCCATATCCGTAGAAGATAAGAAGGTGAAAATGGCCAATAATCCAGCATAATTAAAGTTGATACGACATGGTTATTGAATATACAGAATTAATAATTTAAAAGTAATATCTACATTTTCCATGGTTGAGACCACTTTCTTCCATAACAAAATGATTGCTGTAACTAATGTTGTGATTAAATCTTAAACAGTTATGTAGCCTGTAGAAGATACAATAAAGGCATCGAAACATTGCTTGGTAATAAATAAGATTTTCAGACATGTTACTCCGTGCCCGACAGCCATGATCGTGATTTTCTCAAGTCAGTTCCCTTCTCGTCAGCTTTATTATCCCACACGTTTTCTGAGTGAGAAGTAGCTTCCAGAATCAAAAAATTGGATTCAAACAAGAGCGCGGGTCCTGATGGGTTACCAGCCTCTCTTTTATTGGGTTGTTGTGACACACTATCATCTCCCCTGAGCACAATTTTCCAAAGATCTTTTGACATGGGAGTATTTCCCTCAATCTGGAAGTTCTCCAACCTTGTGCCTATTCACAAAAAGGGTGATAAATCTGAAATCACTAACTATAGAGGAATTTCAATGATCTCCGCCATTCCAAAACTCTTCGAGGCTATTTTGACTGACGAAATATTTTACACCTACAAAAATTACATTTCCCCAAGTCAACATGGCTTTTATCAGGGTCTTGCCATATACCAGGATTATCTGGTCTCCTCTGTCGAAGCGCGTCATCAAGTGGACTGCATCTATACAGATTTATCAAAAACATTTGATAGTGTATATCACAAACTATTAATGAAGAAGCTTTCTGATTTTGGTGTCTCGGGCAATTACTTAAAATGGATCGCCTCTTATCTTAGCCATCGTAATCAACGGGTTGTGGTGCAAGACTCAGTTTCTCATGATATTTTAGTCACCTCAGGAGTGCCACAAGGGTCCCACATTGGACCAATATTATTCCTTCTCTTCATAAATAATGCCTCTTCCTGTTTTAGGAATAGAAACTGCCTTTTGTTTGCTGACGACTTGAAATTCTATAGCTTTAATACGATCCATAATTAAGCGCTACAATCGGATTTAGACCGCTTTGTCAAGTGGTGCGAATTAAACTGTCTTTCCCTTAATGTTGCCAAGTGTACGTCCATTCGCTTTACAAGGTCACCTAACTGCATTCCAAAATTTTTTTTTATATTTATTTATTTATTTATTTCAAAATACATATACATTTCATAGTATAAATACAATTCTACAATAATTCACATAATTTTATGATTGTTATTTTGAGACAGTACCTAGATGTACAAATGACATCTGTATGTACCCCATGTATTGACTATAAATAATATGAAGTTTTAAAAGAATAAACATTTAAGAAAATCAAAAAAATCCCATGATAATGATCAATCAACCAAGTATAACTAAGCCTATAAAACCCAATAAAGAAAACATATTGCCACAAAAAAGCTTGTTCTAGAATCAGCATAATTTGAAGAAAAATTTTTTTAAATATTAAGTGTTAAATTATGTTAAACATTAGTCATCAAGAATCACCCTGAAACACACCAACAACGAAAGCGAGCACAACATGATTAGGGCTAATCGCTATAGTAAAGGAGAAAAGAGATCCAAATTTGAAAGAATATAAGCCTTACTTTTCTTGTTAAACAACTTTAAGTTATGTGCTAATTTTATATCAGGAGGTATCAAGTTGTAAAATTTGGGAGCTAAATAAGTAACAAAATGCAGATTTATGGTTCTATTACTCATAGGCAGTGTTAAGTTATTGTTTGCATTTTGCCTTGTGTTGTGTTCATGTTGTATATAAGTCTGTAATCTTTTATTTTTGTAAAAAAAGGAGCAGGCTAATTGTATATATAAAGAGTTCAAATTGTTAATTTCCTGATTATACAATCTGTTTGTAGGAAAAAGTCTGTTTCTCTTATAAATTATTCTTAAAATATAATTCTGCACTAGGTTTATTGGAAGCAGATTAGATTTGTATGCCCCTCCCCATATTACAAGTGCATACCTAAGTAAGGATTCAATTAAAGATTTGTATATTTGTGTCAATAATTTGGTGTTAAGGAATTCCCTCAAAATATAGAATTTGTATATTAATTTGCGAATTTTATTTGTGAGATATTCCACGTGATCTGTCCATCTGAGGTGTTGGTTACTGCCTCGATTTCAAAAACAGCATTATTGTCACAAGTTATCTTATTAAAAGTTGGTCTATTCAATGACGTTATGGAGAAAGGTATGTAATTTGTTTTACTGATATTGAGTGACAGCCCTCGTGCATCCAGCCTTCTTTAACTTCTTTAAATCCAGTTCAGTTTTGGTTTTAGTTTCATTCCAGGTATTACCAGAGAAAAGATATGATTATGTAGCTAATAAAAAGAATTGGGCCTAGAATAGTCCCTTGCGGGACACCGATTTGGATTTTCAAGGCTATACTGAGCTCACCGTTTAGTCTGACACACTGCTCCCGATCTGTCAGGTAGCTCTCGAAGACCTTCAACACCATTCCCCTAACTCCATGTATTAAAGTGCTGATAAGTTGGTTGTGTGGAACAGTGTCAAATGCCTTCGAGAGATCAATAAAGACAGCAAGACATTTTCGATTGTTATGTAGATTTTTATTAACTTCAGATGTCAAACAGTATATAGCCTCAGTCGTACCAAGTCCTTCCCTAAAACCAAACTGATTTTTTGACAATATATTAAACGCATTATAAAATTTGGTTAATCTATCCTTTAGACATTTTTCAAATATTTTAGCAAAATTGTTGATTAAACTAATTGATCGAAAATTTTCAATTTTTTTCTTTGAACCTGACTTATGTATAGGTACAATAACTGACTGTTTAAAATGCTTGGGTACAATTCCACTTTTAAAAATAAGATTTATTATATGAGATATGGGTAACACTATGTCCAAATGAACAAGTTTAATAAGTTTTGATGTGATATCATCCATTCCCGGAGCACTATCATTTTTAAGAGAGGCGATTTGTGTTATTATTTCCTGCTCAGGTACAGGGGTCAAAAACATAGAGGCATTATTGTTTTTAATTTTAGTGGTAATGACGAAGTATTAAAGTTCTTTGCCATTTCAATACCAATATTAGTAAAATATTCATTGCAATGGTTGGCCATTTGAATGTTATCATTAAAAGGTGTGTTGTTATCATTATTGAGGGTAAGACACTCTTTTTGTTTTTTGTTACCTACATTAGTAGCATCTTTTATAATTTTGTACATATTTTTAAGATTGTTTTTGTTATTTTCAATTTGTGTCCTATAGTAATTAAATTTTTGTATTTTTAATAATTTATTCAAATGATTTCTATAATGCTTATATTCAATTTCCAATGCTGGTGAGAATTTTCTTAAGAGATTTTTCTTTAATTTGTCTCGATGTTTTATTGAGTTTATTAATCCTTCTGTAATCCAATCTTTAAATTTTTTATTAGGTCTACTATACTTACAAAATTGGTGACACAACTCTTGGAATTTCCTCTTGTGTGAACGATTTGGGCGTCATATTCGACAGCAGTCTATCTTTTAACCAACACAGACTCAATTGTATGTAAAGCTTTTAGAATGCTGGGATTCATTAAAAGACATTCTCGGCATTTCAGCGATACTAACGTGATCGTAACCCTATACAACTGCTTTGTTAGAAGCTTACTGGAATATTGTTCAGTAATTTGGCAGCCCCATTATGCATGCCACATAGATAGGATCGAAAGAGTACAACGTAAATTTGTAAAATACATATTATTTAAATTCCATTTTCATTATCAAAATGTCTTCTATGAAACAAGACTACTACTGGGCGGTATGCAAAGTTTAGCCCAGAGACGCAAACATGCCCTACTCCTATTTGTGTTCAAGTTGCTTAATGGTATGATCCACTGTGAGCACCTATTGGGTCACGTGAACTTCTTGGTTCCAGCCCGACGTACTCGTCACATTTCCCTTTTCCTTGTAAGGAGGCACAGGACTAACTATGGTCAAAACTCATTTATTGATCGCCTTTGCTTAAATTATAATAAATTTTTCTCCGACTGTGATATATTTAGCATTAGCCTTCAGACCCTCAAAAGATTCCTTAGATTCGGCGCTATTTAATTGTTTAAAGGTTCGTGCTTCATTCCTCTCTCGCTTTACTCTATATTTTTATTTTATATGCATTTTTGAATTTTATTGTTTATAGCAGGATACCATTATATTTGTATTGTATTTTTAAGTTTTGTATTTTGTATCTTGTACCATTTAGAGATTTATCTCTGTAGTCCGTTATTTTCTAAAAATTTTCAACCTAATACACTATTCTATTTGAAAGAAAATTTCTTCTGGGATGTCTTGCAGTTCGTTCCTTTTTCAGTTTCTTCAAGTGACCCCTAAGGTGTAGCTGCTGGTTATAATGGAAGATGTCCAGGGGTTGCAGGAATAATAGTTGTTAATTATTTGGTATGTTTCAATTAAGTCACCTCTTAATCTTCTCTCAGTTAATGATGTCAATTTTAACTTTGACAAAGGGTTTCATAACTCTCTTTTTGATTCTAGTGGTATTTTTATTATGCTACTTTGAACTCTTTCAAATTGCTAAATATATTTTACAAAATGTGGGCTCCATATTATATTAGCATATTCTAACTTAGGTCTTATAAAGGATTTATACAGTTTCAGGACTATATCAGTTGACAAATTCTGAAAAGCTTTAAATAATAGATATATGTATGAGTTAACTTTCTTCATTAGTTTATTAATGTGTTTTTCCCATTTAAGGTCTGATGTTATGATGATTCCAAGATCATTTTGCCCTGAGACATGTTTCAAAACTACATTGTTCAGGGTGAATCTGATGTCTGTCTCAGGCCCTATCGATAGAACAGTGCATTTCTCGATGTTAAGTTTCATTCTACATGTGGTAGACCATTGTTCTATACCTGTAAGATCATCCTGCAACAGAGCACTCTCTTTTAATGTGTTCAGATTATTTGTTGCATTTAGATTGACAAACAAAAATCTGTTTGGGCTTTTTTGCAACTGAATAAGAATATCAAACTTTAAATTGATTGAAGCAGATATTTAATATAATTACATACCTCAACATGTAAACTAGTCTGTCTACAGAATGTTTCGTTACATAATATAAACAATATTATTTAAGCACAAGAAATTATGTCATTTACCTTAAGTTTTTAACTTACTATGTGTCTATAAAAACTTAAGGTAAATGACATAATTTCTTGTGCCTTAATAATATTGTTTATATTATGTATCGAAACATTCTGTAGACAGACTAGTTTACATGTTGAGATATGTAATTTTATTAAATATTTGCTTCAATCAATTTAAAGTTAAATATTTTTATTCAGTTGCGAAAAAGCCAAAAAAGATTTTTGTTTGTCAGAGCACTCACTGTGTACACATCAGCATACAATTTGGCATCATCAGCATAGAAAGCTATATTAGACTTGACATTCAGAGTCAGGTCACTTATATACACCAAAAAAAGCAATGGGCCCAGGACTGACCCTTGTGGCACTCCACTCAACAGGATGTTTATCAGTTAAAGACCCGTTGATTCTAACTTGATAGTACCAGTTTTGCAGAAAGTGAGTATGTAGTATCAGATTCCCCCCGAAATCACATCAGTTGGCAATCCTTCGTCAAGATTTTTTGTTCAGTCGTTAACACAATTCAGCAGATTTGTTACAGTAGATCTTTTGGGAAGAAAGCCATATTGGGAATCTAGTATGATTTTATTATTTAATAATGTGGTTGTCATGTCTTTCACAATTATTTTTTCCAGGCATTTACAAAGAGTTCAAGTGAGGCTTATTGGACGAAAGTTTTCTGGTTTATGTTTATCACCTTTTTTGTACAGTGGGGTTACCACTGCATCATGCCAGATGTTTGGTAAAAAGCTTGACTATACATTGGTTCATAGCTTCAGCCAAGGGTGTACTGATAGTTTCAATACACTTTTTGCAAAAATATAGTTGGAATATTATTAGGTCCTGGACTTGAGTCAGATTTAAGTTTGTATTTATCCCAAGGGTTATGCTTTTTTGAATTTGTTTAAAGATGTTTTGATTCAACCAAGGCTTCGAGTAATTTGTCTTAACTGATCGTAGTGGTATGTATCTATTAATAGTATCTTCAAAATCCTCCTGACATCTATCATATCTAGATTGATCCATAGTATGTGGCTCGAAGTTTTGATGTTATATTTTTTCAATATATCTTTTAGGAGGTGTTTTAATTTATGCTAATGAGTATACATGTAAAATATGTTTTCAATTGGTAGGGGATAAGTGGGTGAAAAAACAGCCAATAACACTTAGGAATCAGAACATGCCCAAATTTATTTTATTAATTTTCACAAAATTTTGGGTAGGGTACCATTCATCTTTCAGGAGAAAATTAGGTTGGTCCTGAAAAGTATATGGGTAAAATATGTTTCCAATTGTTTAGGGATAAAGTAGAGAAAACAGCTAATAACATGTAGGAATTAGATCACGCTTTATCATATTTTATTTATTTTCTAGAAATTTTTGATTTTGTACTACATTCATGTTTTAGGATGTGATTCGATTGATTATAAAGATGATGTAACGTGTTCTGATTCCTACATGTAATTGGCTGTTTTCACCACCTTATTCCCTAACAATTAGAATCACATTATACACATACTTTTCAGGACCTACCTAATCTTCTGCAAGATAAATGTGGTACCCTAGCCAAAATTTTGAGAAAATTAATAAAATAAATTGGGGCATGTTCTGATTCCTAAGTGTTATTGGCTGTTTTTACCCCTTAATCCCCTTACCTTTAGGAAAATAATTTACATATATGCACTTCAGGATCAACCTAATTACCCCCACAAAGATGAATGTGGTGCTCTACCCAAAATTTTGAGAAAATAAATAAAATATATCGTTGTGCATTCTAATTATGCAGAATTATTTTTCACCCCCTAACATTTAGGAAAATAATTTACATATATGCACTTCAGGATCAACCTAATTACCCCCAGAAAGATGAATGTGGTGCTCTGCCCAAAATTTTGAGAAAATAAATAAAATATATTGTAGCGCATTCTAATTATGCAGAATTATTGCACCCCTCCTATCTACATCACTGCATACGTTTTTAAATCATCGCTGAAATATAAATAATATAAGAAATACGTTATTTGAAACCTGTTCTTATCTGCTAAGGATATGGAAAATATATTTTAGGTATACCAATTAGGATCCTAATCACAATCTAGAAGATGATTGTGGTATCGCACCCAAAATTTCTAGAAAATGAAGAAAATGTGTTCCGGCAGGTTCTATGTGGTCGTTTTTATCCTTTTACCCCTGTATTCACTAAAAAGGTTTAAGTATTAGACCAGGGGTGCGATTTTGCACTTATCATTTCGTTAGTTAACGAAAATTTTCTCCATTCGGAGAGCTGTTCGGCATGACAATCGGATTTTCCTATCCTGGTTTGTTAAAAATCAAGTCAGTTCTTGAGTTTTTGATAATATCTAAATTTACTGCCTTGGAGTCTAATTTCGTAAGATAAAAAATAGTTTTGATTACTTGAAAGCTAAGCCATGATATATTAACATATACATCATACCGTAAAAAATCAACAGATGCCAAAATATTCAAGAAAATCATGAAAACATGGAACCTCCAAATAGGCAGTGAAAATACGAAACTCGTAAAAAAATCCTTCAAATTAAACAAGGTAAGCTAATCTGTTTAAAAAATATTATCTATGTCATATTATTTCGAAACCTGTATATTTTAGTTATTAATGAATCATTATTTTTAATTCAGTGAATTCTTTCCTGATTTGATCATTTTGTTAGAAGTATGGGAAAACATAAAACGCTATCCTCAAAATGTACTTCTTTTGAAGAAATATTTAACAAAGTTGCGAATATTAATTAAATTATTTACTATATGGTGCAAAATTCTATATTACATATTTTATTTTTAAAAGAAAAGGGGACCTATGCTGTTATGCAACCACATAAACATCATACATCTATCCGCCTTTGAAACGGGCCCCACAGAAAAATAATATAATAATATAGGCGAAATGCGTTCATCGGGAGAACAAAGCGTTTTAAACTTAGAGTAAGAATAAAAATCTTACTCTAGGTTGTAAATGCTTGTTGTTACTGCGGAATGGCCCTTCCTATTTGAGGAATGCGGCAGTATTTTATTTAATTTTGGTCTCTCGTAACCTAACCTAACTTTTTTAGTTCACAAATACACAGTAAACAAGGAAATGGAATAGCTGATGGATCACTTGCGGAAACATAACAGTGGTTTAATAATGGAGTATTTAAGTATTGCAAAATTGAACATAAATTCCAGCAATTAGGAACCAATTTAAGAATAATATTTTCTATTGATGGAAAGACTAAAGAAGCAATAAGGGCAGTTGAATATAGATTATCATAATGGTGACACCTGAGACTGTTGCAGGTAGGCATGAATTTGTATATTTTAGGAAATAGAATGTACTTAAATTGTAATTCATTGTCTATGTCGAGGTCTATGTATAACTGGTAAACAAAAGTATTCCTTAACAGGTAATATCAAAAAAAAATTATAGCGTAAGCTATTATTTTCTTAGGTATTATATATTTTCACTGTTGGAGGCGAAATGAGATAATCTTTGTTTTTCTTTAAAAGAACTACAGTTGGAATTATATAATATTATATTTATTAGGGAAGGGAAATAATTAGTTATATTATATTACACAGTATGTGGTGTATGGCACACTTACTGATTTTAGCAATATTTTTACAGCTTTTATAGAATATGACACTAAAGAGAAGGGAATGATACAAGAAATGATGTCCAGTATTTGATACAGTATTTTCACTTACCTTTCACATACTTAGTCAATATAAGGAAGAACATCACCGAAGCACAATTACAAATTCCTCGATAAGCTGTTTTGTTCATTCAAATTTGAACTCGACCATTTTGATTGTAGAAGATATATACCAGTGTAAGTATTAATTGTGATTATTTTGTTTTTTTTTTTTTATAAAGAAACTTACTATAATATTAGACTTAGACAGGTTAGGCTAGTATAATTCATAAGCTTATGTTTAGCAAAGTCTACTGCAAAACATACCTGAGTTCGTTATTATAACAAATCATCAGTTCACAGTATCAAACAGAATTTAACACTTGAAACCTTGTTTGATTTGACTTATGGTTTTTGCACTGATATTCTGTCAGAAAACAGCAGTAAGATAATGCATAGCAAATCAACTGATGAATGGTGCACTTATTTTTTTATTATGTCATTCATTAAACTTTGTGCTAGACACCTCGCTATGTTTTATATGTTTGTCTAATTTCTTACAGTGCGACACAAATATTTTTGAAATGTGTGTTTTTCCTAATTACCATTTTTAATGTGTATTTTTAAATTAGTCTTTTGTTCAAATCTATGAATCACTTTTGAAGTTCATCACAATAAAAATATTCTATTTAAAAAAATAACTTATATGACTTAATAAGCTCATTATGTTTAATGGAATTTATTTGTTTATTCTTATGTAAAATTGTACAGGTTTCCTGGTTATATTTTAAATGGTACCCCTTATTCTACGAGTTATCAAAAAACTTTAAATACAAATGTTTTTGGGTCATCATTCTTGCCAGTTATAAATATACTAGGTTTAAACTTTATCTCTAAAGATAACAGAGAAATTTTAGAAAAACCCTGCCATAAGAGGCAATGTGTAAGAGAGAGATGGAGAAAGCTCCAATATAGTGGAGTCAGTGGGAATATATTCCTTCTTATAATAGCGTTTTTCTTAAATTTCTTGATTATCTTTAGAGATAAAGGTCTTAAACCTCTGCTATTATTAATATTCAGCAAGAAGAGACCATTTGCTAAATTTCCAATTACCTTTTGTTTGTTTTTCTTGTAAATTGCCCAAACCTAAACACTTATATATTTAAAGTTTTTTGATAACTCATAATAAAGTCTGTAGGGTACCGTTTAAAATATAACCAGACATCCTGTACATAAAATCTGTATAAAATATCAGATGTGTTAAAAATAAAAAAAAACTACATAAATATACATAAAGGAACAAAAGTGAACCAAACTTAATTTTAGAGAGAAAATTATACATCATATTCATTATACCTATATCATGAAGAAACCTTATTTTTTGTACTGTGTTTATCATTTTTGACCAGAAGAGGTTATTTCAAATCCATATTACGTAATTCTGGGATACCTTGTTAGGTACTGGAAGATATTAGGTTGCTAAAAGTATACATTTTGTAAGGATATATTAAATATTTATACAGGATGTCCCAAAAATGTGGTATAAGGTGCAGGTGCTGTTTTTTTATTATGGACTTTTTTGTTTTAATGAGCAATAAAACATCTAATTTATATGTAATTTGGTAAACTGAAGTTTAATACCTTAAAAAAGACCATACATAGAACTAAAAAAGGAATTTGTAATTTGTTTTGTTTAAAACTTTATTTTTTAAACTTCAGTTTACTTGAAACATCTGTATGTTGCCTTTTTTAATCATATCAAAGTTTAACTGACTAAAGTCTATGAAAATTAAGATTATGACAAGGACTTAGATAATACTCTGTGTAACAGATTTTTTGTGGCCTTTTGCATTTTCGAAGCGATAAATCCAAGACATAGTGCTAGGCATTATCGAAAACCACAACTCAATATATAAATTCTGGTTAAAAATTAGTAAACTTGAATTTTGTCCACAAATTTGCATGTATAACTGCGTCTGTCCAGTAGTTTACTATAGGACATCATTACCTAAAATTAATTAATGTAGGGGTTATAGTTATATTTAATAAAAAAAATTGGGTGGAGGTACTATACATGCTGTTGGTTAGAAACAAAAGTTTAAAAAGCCGTATTTATAGGGATATTCTTCTTATTTTCTTAAGGAGAATATGCTCCTTAAGTATTGCATTTAATTTTTAACTAAAATTGGAAATATACCTATTTTATCAATAACGAAGTTTCTTAATAGCAGCAATTTTTTTACAATACTTTTTCTTTTTAGGTATTTCAAGTCACAGTGTGAGTCTTTTGGTCCCTTCGTAAAAGAAAATGGCGTGGACTTACATATCACCAGAATTCAGCAGCAATGGAAACTAATTTCAGCTACAATAAAAAAATGTCCAATTCTAATATTTTTTTTATTTAGTGACAAATATAAAATTGATTTTTACGATAAAATATTGCAACACTTTAAAAAAAAAATTAAAGAAGTTCCAGTCAATTTCATACTAATCAAAATGGAAAATTATTTCATTTATATCTTAAAGATTTATGACTACACTTAAATCTAGAAAAATAATTATATTTAGGCATTTTATAGATACAGATTTACAGGGATATACAGAGTTAGAGATTGATACCATTATAATAATAATAATAATAATAATAATAATAATATTTATTGTATAACAGGAAACCCAATTACAAGACAAATTAGCTTAATATATATAGTTTACATCATTATTAACTTAAGTACATTATACAATTGAAACTAAATAAGTATCACAAAACCAAATTCAAACTAGTCTTGGTATAATTACAAAATAAATGGAACAATAATTGCGTAACAATCACCCCAAAGCCCAGCCAAAGATAATTATTTAACAATAATGCATATGTAAATATTCAACAACTTTCTTTCTAAATTTACTGAAGGTTAGACCGTGAATGTCAATGTCGATCTCTGCAGAGATAGAATTAAAATACTGACATGCCCGAAACAGTGTGGCTTTGTGCTCTCCATAATTTCGATAGAGTGGAAGATACAAATATGTCGTAGTTCTCATATATCGTTGGGGTACATGAAAGTTAAGTTTCTGCAGAAGGGAACTGCAGTCGATCTGGTTATTGGCCAACCTAAATAAAAAAGTTAAAGAAGCATAAGCCCTTCTACCAGATAGGGACACAAATCCAAACCTTTGAAGCAGGGCTGAGTGATCAAACCCTCGAGCAGGATACACCCCATCCAACCTATATGCCAAGTGTTTTAAGAATTTTCGTTGCACATATTCAATTTGGTTTATTTGCACCATGTATATAGGTGACCACACTATAGAGGCGTATTCTAGTTTGGACCGAACAAGTGCATTGTACAACATTATAACACATTCACTGTCAGTGAATTTACTGGTTGTGCGAATGAGAAAGCCAAGAGTTTTCAATGCAGATTGCGTTATCTCCTCAATATGACCATTGAACGACAAGGTCCTGTCAACAACTACTCCTAGATCCCTAACCGAATCACAGTTAGGTAGGACATTATTGGAAATACTATACTGAAACAGAATTTGATTATGCTTTCGGGTGAGTGTCATCTTCTTACATTTTTGTACATTTAAGGGAAGCTTGTTTGTGCTACACCAATCAGTAATAATTTTCAGATCATTCTGAAGTTCCTCGCAATCAGCCGTGGAACGTACCACCCTGTAGACCTTCATATCGTCCGCGAATAAGGTCTTGCTAGAGATTCCCATTGCAATATCATTGATGAAAATGGAGAAAATTAACGGCGCTAGATTACTCCCCTGGGGGGCCCCACTTGTAGCAGAGAATTTACCTGATTGATACCCATTATATTCTACGAATAGTTGACGGTTTTTTAAGTATGATTGAAAAAAAGAAATAAGGTTGCCGTCGAAGCCGATATCCTGCATTTTGGTTAGTACAATTTTGTGGTCTATTTTATCGAACGCTTTAGAGAAGTCTGTGTATACTACATCAACTTGAAGACCCTTATCTAAAGCATCATATACGTCCCGAAGGAAGCTAGCTAGGTTTGTGACGGTTGAACGTTGTTGGAAGAACCCATGTTGTTCCGGGATAATAACAGATTTAAGTTGAAAAAACAATTTATTATATACAGCCTTCTCAGGAACCTTTGCAAAGTTTGGGATGATTGAAACAGGGCGGTAGTTTGATATTGAGATTTTTTCCCCTGATTTGAAAATGGGACAAATTTTTGATATTTTCCAGATCTCGGGAAAGCTGTTGGTTTTTAAGGATAAATTAAAAATGGTTGTAAGTGGTAAGGCAAGTGCATGAGCACAATCCTTTAAAATAAATGAAGGAATATTGTCGTGGCCAGATGTTAGTTTTGGCTTAAGAGATTTTAGCGCGTTTGTGACATCTTCTACACTCAACAATAATATCCTGAGTATACCAATTTGAATAGTTAAATTTACGCTTCTTAAAATTATTATATTTAGGTACACATATATCAAACATAATCATTAATTCACCATAAAAACTCTGAGCTGCTGCATTGACTTCAAACATATTCTCAAGAAAAGCCCAATCATTAATTAATATAAGTTCATAGAGCAAATTAAAGTTAGCTTTCCTAAAATTAAATTTTTTATTATATGGGTTAGCTCTGAAATTATTAGTTTGGTTACTTATTTCTAATTTGAGAGTAATATTTAAAGTTGGATGATAGACATCTTCTTTTACTAAACATTGACATTCACTGTCCACCATAGAATAGATGTCTGCAATAACCAGATCAAGCAGGTTATTATACTGATTGTAAATAGAGTTGTGTTGTGTAAGATTTAAAAAATCCATAAATTCATATACAGCATCCAATCTGGAGTTTGTATTATGAAGTTCAATGTTACGCTCCTGAAAATGGATATTAAAGTCACCCAGAATTACAAAGTTATTATTGGTTACACACTCTAACGATTCGTGTAACATGTGCCTGTAAGTCTCCACAGCTGTATTTAGCTGTATATAAACACAAAAAATCACAGCAGTGCAATGACCTAGTAATATCTTGCATCCAACCATATCAATTGATGGGATGGCTTCATGGAAGGTGTTTAAATTTAGTTTATAGGAGATCAGATCAGAGCGTACAGCCAGTAATACACCTCCTCCTCTCGTCACATTCAGGGCATTAAGATTTCTATCTGACCGATAGACTGCATAGTTTTCGTCAAACAGTTCGGAATCATTTACTGTTGATTGAATCCATGTTTCACTAACTGCTACCACTATATATTCCGCTGAACTTGTAGATTTGTAAAACTCGTGCATTTTTGTGTTCAGACCCCTTACGTTCTGGTAGATAATATTAAAATTACAGTTACTGTTAGACAAATTTATCAGTTTTTTTGCTCCTGGATAATTTTTGGTGATCCATTAATATATTTAATTTTTAGATTAGCTTCACCATTTGCTTGACGCGTCGTAAGTTGTTGCTTTATTTCACGAAATTCTTTAAGTTGTTGTGGTGTTTTGTCTGAGTTGACAGATAAGTGTTTCAAGTTATCGTGTTTTTTTAAGTTCCTAGAATTCCTTAGTGCTTCAATAACCTTCTGTGATGAGGATAATCTAACTTTGATTGGTCTAATTTTATTTTGGGAGGGACGACCTAGACGATAAACTTGTATGACATCGTTTACTTCTATATTCGGACACAAGGTTTGCAGAATCATGGTGGCTGAAGCGTTATCATCTTGTTTGGCATTTGGTAAAGTTATGAAATTAGTTACGGGTAGTATTATATATGAATATTTAAACATATTTCCAAAAGTTAAGGTATGAAAGTGGAAATATTTATTTTTCAGTTCCAACGGTTTCTTTTGGTAGTTATGTAACCTCTCCAAACGTCAATTTTTGGTTTTTAGACGATAAAATTACTCTGTTAGGTATAGGATCAACTGTGCAGTAATTTTATTATTTTTAATGCAATGAAAAAAAAATGCACAGTAAATTTTCTCCTTCCCAATCATATGGTAATTCTCAGTATCTTTGAGAAATATAGAGAGTGACAAAATATGTATTTTTATTAAATGAATACCCTGTCTTTTTTTTACACCTATGAAAAGCCAAAAAAATATCTTTCCAAAAAACTTCCTGCCAAATTTTTTGGTATACCTACCTATGATATTTAAAAAACTAAAATTAATACCTACTTACAAATGGCTATATTATTTTTTAAGATATAAATTTCAGTCGTAACAGTTACAAATAGAGTGTTTCTTAAAAGGGCTTCTTTATACAGAGCATGTAAAAAATTACACTGTATGTCATATTTTTTAGTACGAATAAAAATATTAGAGAGGGATCACTTTAAATGGCAATCAAATCAAATTTAGGTCTCTTGAGATCACCACTTATTTGTTAACTTCTGTTTTATTAGAATATTAGTAGGTATTATGTACAATAATTATTAGATCACCAATTGATGCCAGCAATGCTGCTGTATCTTCACTTTTAGAAGTATAACAAAGTATTAAGGATCTCCAGACACACCTTAGAAGCTTCAGATTTTTAATTCTTCATCACCTTTTAATTATTTCCAAAATAATAAAGTATGTATACTTAATTAGGCCAAACAAACTTGTGTTTTGCTCAACGTCAACAAAATAATTTTAAGGTTAACAGTAATTGTCAAATTGTAATGAAAAACTGGCCTACTTGACGTCAAAAAATACATGCAATTTTCCATTTAAGAAATGGATGCTACTTCCAACCTTTGTCAGTTGTTTCGCTAAATCACGTGATTTAGCGATTCGTTAACTAATGAAATGATAAGTGCAAAATCGCACCCCAGCACTAGTTGCCATGCCAATTGAAACTCTTAGTTCGCCAGATGTTTTGCTTTTGTTACTGTCATATTTTACAATTGACATTTAGAAAAATTATTTGTTTGGCTGTTACATATCTAAATTTAAATATTAAATTATTATTATTTATACGGAATACGGCTGTTAATGTCTAAATATCCCCCGTAATATTTTACAGAGGTGTCAAATTTACCCCTAGTATGTACACTTTGCTCTAGATGTTAATTTTGCAAAACACACATCGGAAATATTGCAAATTTGCTTTGGAGCAGATTGCCGTTCACCACAATTCGTCGCCGAAAACTGCACGGACATTAAAAAAAAATGCAGTCTAGTATTTAAAACAATTTACATTTTCAGGTAACAGTTAAAAATAATTTTAAAATTGAATTTGTTTAATTATTTAATTACAAGATCAATATTTCATTTTATACTTAATAAATCAGTTGTGCTCAAGTAAAACGGATGAGCTCCTTGGAGCTTAAATGGCCCATAGAAAATATTTTTTTGGTTTTTATACCGTAAACGGTTTTTTGCAAATATGTCACGTTTTCAAAAAATGTTTGCATACATTTCTTCTATTTGTTGACGTGATTAACGCCTGGGTTGCGAATTATCATATTTTCATTATTTTTTTAATTTATAATCAACTAAAAAATAGCAAGCAGAGAGGTGCCTCTATAAGCATTCAAAGTTGCTCTCACTAGGCAACAGCTAAGGGTAGATAGGCTGTATACTCTCAGAATCCCTGAAAAGGGTGAGAGGGACAGCGGGGCAGTTTCACAAACGAAACGCTAGTGTGCTACAACGACGGGTCACGGTTGGCCGAGGCGCAGACTTTTCAGGAGCAGGATGTTTATACAGAAATTCAACGACAGGAAAAGTTTTCTACTTGGGAAGTACAGCACTGGTTGTTTGTTAGAAGTAGGCGAACCATTAGCTCCCTCATAGGTGTGCTAACCATCGTTTGAGGAGACGCTTAACACTGGTAGGAATAGAAGAGGACTCGATCTGCATCACATGTGGTGAGGAGGAAACTCCACTACACTATTTGTGTAGGTGCGAAGCTAGAGCCAGACTGCGACAAGACATTTTTGGAGCCTCGATGCTGTAAAGGGGGGCCTATCTTTGAAGGACATCCTGGCCTATATTAATAGGTCTAGAAAGTTCGAGGACGCTAGGGAGGTGGTATAAACGGTTGGGGTGAGATCTTGGGGTAACCCACAAGGGCCAGATTTGGCCTACCGGCATGGCTACGGCCTCCCCACAACTTCTACTACAGGGTTCTTAGCGACCTGGAAAAGTCAGGTAATTCAGCAATGTGACTGAAAATCAGGGAAAAGTCAGGGAATTTACAAAAAATAATAGAAATCAGATGATTTTATACTAAACCTGGAAAAATCGTAATATTAATATTTCCACCAGGGTTGCTTGATTGTATTTAAATAAATTTTGTAAAATTAGGTGAGTAGAAAATGTTCAAGCCTCCCCATTAAGTTTGGATGGAAGATAAAGCCACTAAACGTCCATCAAATGTTTCAGTTACTAAGACAAAAAAGACTTTAAAAGATGCGTTTTTAAGACAAAGACTCATATTTTTTTCACACATTGCCGCCATTTTAGAATTACAAATACTAAACCAATTAATCAAAAAAATCTTAAAAACGCAAGTTATGGATAAAGGTCTCCAACAAATTTTAAAATTAAATTTTGATAATAAACATATTCTTTTACTGTTCCTGAAAAGGACAAACTTATTTTTTGTCAGAATGTCAGATATTTTTGATAAATCAAATAAAGAAGTTAATAGAACGTTGTCTTAAATATTAGTGTATTAAATATGTAACATGCTTAAAACCAAACATCATGCTTGATCAAGGAGTTTCACATATAAGAGCCCAAAATAAGCGTGTTTGTACGAAAAAGAAATAATTTCTGCAGAAAAAAGTGGTCAGTGGTATAGCCAGCATCTAATAGATAGCGAATTTATAAATTTTTCCAAAACATATAATCAAACTACTCGATTGGCTACATCTTTTTACAATTTCTTGGGACCAAATGACTACTTTAAAAATTGTGGCATGTTATTAAGTTGATTTTGATCCTTTCTCATGGAAATGCCACGGTTAAATCGGGGTTTTCCATAAATCTCCTTTATTTTACATTATCTGCCAAACACAAGTATATAATGCAATTTATCAAATAGGTGGTGCATTAAATGTTAATATTTTCCACAAAATGAGGGGTATGTGTTAAAAATGCTTACAAAACTTATCAATATGCCCTTTACAACCAAAATCGCCGAAAAGAGAAAGCAAAAGAAATTTATCTCGAAAAAAAAAAGAGCTGAAAGGGAACTTTATCATTTAGAAAATAAAAAGAAAAAACTAGAAAAGGAAGCAGCATCCATGGAACTGGAAATATCGGAAATGAGACGAAAAATTTAAAATACTTATTTTCTATAATCCTTTTAAATTTAATTTTTAATAATGACATGTCACAAGTATATATTCATTTTTTGTTTGTAATATATATATATATATATATATATATATATATATATATATATATAATAGTCTTAAATTTGAAAAACATATTTTAAATGTAAATTCCAAGATTGCAAGGGGTTGCTATGTATACAGTGAAAAGAGTATATCATGCATTGATGGAGTCGCATTTGCGCTATGGCTTGTGTTTTTGAGGAAGCTGCTCCAACTATCTGCTGAACTCTACATTTATTATACAAAAAAAGAGCAATTTGATACATATCTAAGGCTAGGACTCGAGATTCTTTCAGACTTTTGTTTAAATCCTTAAATTCATTGACCATAGCTTGCCAGTTTATTCTTGAAACGGTGTGTCTGGTTCGTGGGAAATTTGGTTCAGAAATGCTGTCTGAGGCTGTATATTCCACAAGAAATACTCATAACTAGGATACCTATTCCCTCATCACACTTGATAAAAAAATTGTCCAATTTTAATGGAAAGAAAACGTTTAATAAACTGCCATTTGCGAAAAAATTTTTATGGGACAAAATTTAGAAAGGAGATTAAAAGAACTTTTAATTGGGGAGGCCTATTATACTATTAACGAATATTTTACAGATAGGTATTCACTGAATTTTCACTAAATGTTGTTTTTGTCTAGTATAAACCTTCTACGTATGTTGTTGCATTTTTTAATTTTAATGTTTTGTTTGAATTTTCATAACCGTCTTTTTATATAAGTATGCATATTTTTATCTTATTACCTTATATTATTATTACTTTTTAAGTTCTACTTTGACTATTTTACAATTTTTTTCTTATAATTTTTTAGTTTTTAGTTTGATTTCTTATGTTATGTTATACTCAATAAAGCGAACAAGGAAGTTTGTATCTGTTCATTTTATTTAGCTTGGTCAATGATGTTGTTTTTAGACTTATTGTCTATAGCTTTTTTGAGATTGAGTTTGAGGACGATATACAAGATGTAAACAAAAAAATGGTAACAGTACCTAATCCAGTTTTCTATTTTATCGATTTTTGAAAAAATATTTATACTCACTTATTAGAATGTTAACAGAAACTACAAATCCACTTGCAATTTTCAAAAAAATTGTTTCGTTAATTAAGAAACTTTCAGGGCCCATGGAATGAAATGGGGTGCTGGGTGGGGTATAAGATATTAAAAAGTATGTGTATATAAAACAGTAAGTAAGAAAACAGTTCTTCAAACAAAAATGTAAAAAATTTCATTTTTAACAACATAATCTCAAATGTATAAAAATATTCAATACTGGGCAATAAAAACGTCTGTAAAGAAGTTCTAAAATCTAGCAACATTGCAAAATTTGCAGATACATGTGAAAAAAAGTTTCAAATTTAAATATATATAAAAAAAAGTCTACAGTCGTTAAGAAGATTAAAATTACATAAAAGAATATTCAAAAAGATTTAAACTAAAACTAACAATTAAAAAAATTGAAAAACACTTTTAAAAAAGCTAATAGTACAATATTTAAATGACAATACAAACACTATACTACACTATGAAAAAAGACCCCTAAAATTGTACTTAAAAAAGTCATCTAGGTCAATTTTTTAGCAAGAGTGTTTTTACGCTATTCTTAAATTTATTAATTGCCATGTTCTTATATACATCTTGACAGTTTATTAAACAGTTTAATTCCAATATATTCAGGCCCTTTCTGACACTTTCCCAATCTGCAATGAACAGGCACAGTCTGTCCTATTTCTAGTGTAATGCTGGTGGATAGCAGAGTATGTCTGCAAATCATCTCTCTGCTTTATATGCAGTCTTCCCTATATCCCAATCATGTCATCATTCTTACAGCTTGCCGCTGTAGCCCAAACACCTTATTTGCCTGAGATGAGCAACCCCATGCAACAATGCCATATCACTATGGAATATCGCATAAGCTGCTCTCATGGTCTCACGGGAAACACCCGTTCAGACTAAGCAGAACATGCACACCACTTGCAAGCCTTTTACAGACATTCCCAACATGCACATTCCATTTTAACCTGGTGTCCAGGTGAATTCCAAGAAATTTGACTGATGATACTGTACCATTTGAATCCTGTTGTCGAAAGGTAAAAGTAAAATTTTCCGTTTTTTCTTGGTTTAGAATTCATCTGTTGGACACAAATCATTTCTCAACTGCCATTTTAGCCTCATTCAGTGTCTGAGTAACCACCCATTGTGAAGATTGTCGTATCACCGGTAAACGGCACAGACTTCCCTGCCTGTTGACTAGTAGCAGTAGTAGTAGTAGTATAAGATTCTTAGCAATTTTAAATTATCAAATTCCCTGACTTTTCCAGGTTTTCCCTGACAATTTCACGGAAATTCTAAGTTATATTTTGAGTATTTATATTTCTTATAAAAAAGCCAACAAAACTAATGAAACTAAACTTACATGTAATTATGTAAGAAACGTAAAATATTAAAGAAAATGATATAGTAATAGAGCAAGCAGGGTTACTTTAACTGGAAGAGGTATACATTTTTAGAAGGATATTTTGTTCTATTTAAAATTAAGTTTAAAAAAATGCAGTTTTACAAAGCATTTACAAACAAAAAATGAATATATACTTGTGACATGTCATTATTAAAAATTAAATTTAAAAGGATTATAGAAAATAAGTGTTTTACATTTTTCGTCTCTTTTCTGATATTTCCAGTTCCATGGATGCTGCTTCCTTTTCTAGTTTTTTCTTTTTATTTTCTAAATGATAAAGTTCACTTTCAGCTCTTTTTTTTTCGAGATAAATTTCTTTTGCTTTCTCTTTTCGGCGATTTTGGTTGTAAAGGGCATATTGATAAGTTTTGTAAGCATTTTTAACACATACCCCTCATTTTGTGGAAAATATTAACATTTAATGCACCACCTATTTGATAAATTGCATTATATACTTGTGTTTGGCAGATAATGTAAAATAAAGGAGATTTATGGAAAACCCCGACTCAACCGTAGCATTTCCATGAGAAAGGATCAAAATCAACTTAATGACATGCCACAATTTTTAAAGTAGTCATTTGTGCCAAGAAATTGTAAAAAATGTATCCAATCGAGTAGTTTGATTATGTTTTGGAAAAATTTATAAATTCGGTATCTATTAGATGCTGGCTATACTATTGACCACTTTTTTCTGCAGAAATTATTTCTTTTTCGTACAAACACGCTTATTTTGGGCTCTTATATGTGAAACTCCTTGATCAAGCATGATGTTTGGTTTTAAGCATGTTACATATTTAATACTTTCTTTATTTGATTTATCAAAAATATCTGACATTCTGACAAAAAATAAGTTTGTCCTTTTCAGGAACATTTAGGTCTTTCAATGCTTTTTTAGTGGCAAATCCAAAATCAGTCTTATTAGTTGGTCAAAGAATATGTTTATTATCAAAATTTAATTTTAAAATTTGTTGGAGACCTTTATCCATAACTTGCGTTTTTAAGATTCTTTTGATTAATTCGTTTAGTATTTGTAATTCTAAAATGGCGGCAATGTGTGAAAAAAATATGAGTCTTTGTCTTAAAAACGCATCTTTTAAAGTCTTTTTTGTCTTAGTAACTGAAACATTTGATGGAAGATTAGTGGCTTTATCTTCCATCCAAACTTTAAGGGGAGGCTTGAACATTTTCTACTCACCTAATTTTACAAAATTTATTTAAATACAATCAAGCAACCCTGGTGGAAATATTAATATTACGATTTTTCCATGTTTAGTATAAAATCACCTGATTTCTATTATTTTTTGTAAATTCCCTGACTTTTCCCTGATTTTTAGTCACATTGCTGAATTACCTTACTTTTCCAGGTCGCTAAGAACACTGTAGTAGTAGTAGTAGAAGTTGTGGGGAGGCTGTAGCCATGCCGGTAGGCCAAATCTTGGGTTACCCCAAGATCTCACCACCAACCGTTTATACCACCTCCCTAGCGTCCTCGAACTTTCTAGACCTATTAATATAGGCCAGGATGTCCTTCAAAGATAGGCCCCCCTTTGCAGCATCGAGGCTCCAAAAATGTCTTGTCGCAGTCTGGCTCTAGCTTCGCACCTACACAAATAGTGTAGTGGAGTTTCCTCCTCACCACATGTGATGCAGATCGAGCCCTCTTCTATTCCTACCAGTATTAAGCGTCTCCTCAAACGGTGGTTAGCACACCTATGAGGGAGCTAATAAACAACCAGTACTGTACTTCCCAAGTAGAAAGCTTTTCCTATGGTTTAATTTCTGTATAAACATCCTGCTCCTGAAAAGTCTGCGTCTCGGCCATCCGTGACCCGTCGGTGTAGCACACTAGCGTTTCGTTTGTGAAACTGCCCCGCTGTCCCTCTCACCCTTGTCAGGGATTCTGAGAGTATACAGCCTATCTACCCTTAGCTGTTGCCTAGTGAGAGCAACTTTGAATGCTTATAGAAGCATCTCTCTGCTTGCTATTATTTAGTTGATTATAAATTGAAAAAATAATGAAAATATGATAAATCGCAACCCAGGCGTTAATCACGTCAACAAATAGAAGAAATGTATGCAAACATTTTTTGAAAACGTGACATATTTGCAAAAAACCGTTTACGGTATAAAAACCAAAAAAATATTTTCTATGGGCCATTTAAGCTCCAAGGAGCTCATCCGTTTTACTTGAGCACAACTGATTTATTAAGTATAAAATGAAATATTGATCTTGTTATTAAATAATTAAAAAAATTCAATTTTAAAATTATTTTTAGTTGTTACCTGAAAATGTAAATTGTTTTAAGTACTAGACTGTATTTTTTTTTAATGTCCGTGCAGTTTTCGGCGACCAATTGTGGTGAACGGCAATCCGCTCCAAAGCAAATTTGCAATATTTCCGATGTGTGGTTTGCAAAATTAACATCTAGAGCAAAGTGTACATACTAGGGGTAAATTGGACACCCCTGTAAAATATTACGGGGGATATTTAGACATTAACAGCCGTATTCACTAAAGAGGTTTAAATTTAGACCAGGTTTAACTTACAGTTACAGGTTTAAGATGACATATGTAACAGCGAAACAAATAATTTTTCTAAATGTCAATTGTAAAATATGACAGTGACAAAAGCAAAACAACTGGCGAACTAAGAGTTTCAATTGGCATGGCAACTAGTGAAAACAGAATACAGGGATAAAAGGATAAAAACATGTATAGAACCTCGGAACACATTTTCTTCAATTTCTAAAAATTTTGGGTGCGATACCACAATCATCTTCTAGATTGTGATTAGGAAGATCCTAATTGGTATACTTAAAATATATTTTCCATATCCTTAGCAGATAAGAACGTGAAAACAACCAATAACTCTGCATAATTGGAATGCGCTACAATATATTTTGGGCAGAGCACCACATTCATTTTTCTGGGGGTTATTAGGTTGATCCTGAAGTGCATATATGTAAATTATTTTCCTAAATGTTAGTGGATTAGGGGGTGAAAAATAATTCTGCATAAAAACACAAGATATATTTTATTTATTTTCTCAAAATAGAGCACCACATTCATCTTTGTGGGGGTAATTAGGTTGATCTGAAGTGCATATATGTAAATTATTTTCCTAAAGGTAAGGGGATAGCCAATAACACTTAAGAATCAGAACATACCACATTTATTTCTGAAAAGTATGTGTATAATGTGATTCTAACTGTTAGGGAATAAGGTGGTGAAAACAGCCAATTACATGTATGAATCAGAACACGTTACATCGTCTTTATAATCAATCGAATCACATCCTAAAACATTAGTTCAGCAGATAGTTGGAGCAGCTTCCTCAAAAACACAAGCCATAGCGCAAATGTATAAATATATATATATATATATATATATATATATATATATATATATATATATATATATATATATATATATATATATATATATATATATATATATATATATATATATATATATATATATATATATATATATATATATATATATATATATATATATATATATATATATATATATATATATATATCAGTCAAATGCCTTAGTTAGATCATAGAACACCGCAGCAGCAACCTCTAAGTCGTTGTACAATTACTATGTGTCTATAAAAACTTAAGGTAAATGATATAATTTCTTATGCTTGCTTAAATAATATTGTTTATATTATGTATCGAAACATTCCGTAGACAGACTAGTCTACATGTTGAGGTATGTAATTATATTAAAAATTTGCTTCAATTAATTTAAAGTTAAATATTTTTATTCAGTTGCGAAAAAGCCAAAAAAGATTGTTGTTTGTTTTTCATTCTTGGATATTCAGGGCAAATTTACTTTGTTCGCCGATGATGCGACTATTCTTTTTCAGGGATCCAGCTCGGTCCTGCGGGACACGGTGTTGCATGAGATTGGGATGATGGAATTGTGGTGTAGATCAAATTCTCTTTGCTTAAATTTAAAAAAAAAACAAATCTTTTAGATTCGGCTGTAATGTAGATTCACTAACACTTGATAACAGCCATTTAATAGAATCTAAGACTTTTGTAAAATTTTTGGGAGTTACTTGAGAAGACAAACTGAAATTTAATGAACATATCATCAATCTCAATTCTAAACTGGCATCTGCATTCTTTGCATTGAGAATTGCACCTAAAGAATTGAACAGGTAGTCAGCCGGGGATGGTATATTTTTCTCTTATTGACTCCCAATTGAGATATGGTATAGCCTTTTGGGGTCAGTGCTCTCAATATTTGTTTAACTCAGTGTTTGTGTTGCAGAAGAGGGCAGTTCGATATTTAAATAGGACGGGATTAAGGGATCATTATAAACCCATGTTTATTTCCTCACAAATCCTCACTCTGCCTTGTTTATTTATTCTTGAAACTGTGTATATTATACATAAAAGATGCGATCAGTATCGTAATAACACAACGCGATATAACACCCGCCAAGCTAACAACCTGTCCCTGCCTATTCCCAGGACGGCCATGATTAGGCATTCTCTTATTTTTAATAGTCTAAAGATCTACAACCACTTGCCGCTAAGACTGAGAAATATTACTGACTTAAAATTATTCCGAAAATCAATTTCTAGACGTTTAGAACAAAAAGCATATTACAGTTTAGAGGAATACTTTTCTGACGAGTTGTAACGTTAAGGGTGGAACCCATTTTTTGTTACTGTATTCGAGCATGTTGTCTGCTATTCTATTATTATCACATTACCTGTTTGTTTTTTTACATGTTTTTAACCATGACTTTATTTTGTTTTAGTTTTAGCTAGATTTAGACTGACTTTATACAACTTATGACTTTATGGCTTTTGTATTTTGGCTTTGATAAGGATTTGTTTTTGTTTGTTTTTATCTGCTTGGATGTTTGAATTTTATAACTCTTTAAGCTCTTTCTTTACAGCTTTGTCAACAGGATTACTCTTATGACAATAAAGCATATTTTGAGTTTGAGTTAGTTTACAAAACCAATGAATGACCTCAATTCCGTTACTTTCTCTGGTGGCGGGGCTCTGAGTAGAGCTTTAATTTTCTCATCCGTTTTTTTAAAACCATTTTTGGCTATTATATGGCCTAAATACTCATACAATTTCTGAAAAACAAGGTGCATTGTTGCTAAATGTTCGGCATCGTCTTTACCTGTTATTAAAATGTCGTCAAGAAAATTACAAATATTGTCCATACCTTGAAATAATTGAATAATAATTGCACAATTAGTTTTTGAAATTTAGCTGAAGCTGGACTTATACCATAGATCATTATATTTACTGCAAATAAACCCTTATGAATAGACCAAACGAAATATTTTTTTGATTTATCATCAAATTCAAATTGATTATATGCATCAGATAAGTCGATTTTGGTAAATTTTTCACCTTTATACAATTTTCCGAACAAATGGGAACTGCCGAGTTGAGGACAGATCACTACTTCAAGAAATTTGTTAATTTATTGTTACCTTGTAATATCCACCGAGCCTGATTTTTCCATTTGTTTTTGGTACCACAACGAGCTGTGTACCCCAGTCGCTCACTTCGATAGGTATTATGATGTTGATCTGCTGCAAACGAGCCAGTTTATCCTCTAATGCTTGCTAGTAGGCTAGTGGAACTGGGCGCGGCTTTTGCCTCTTGCTATATTTAAAACAGCCAATTTCATTTTTAAAAACATTTGGATATTGTTCAATTAATTTTTAAATATTATTGTTCACCGATCCACTAATATTATTAACAATGCTCAGTTTTATATCAAAAGCATTAAGAAAATTGCGTCCCTATCGTAGGTCCAGCATTCTTCACTACATAAAATCTTATTTAACAAAGTTTCTGCTTTGAGATTTTCTTCTACTTTGTTTACATTAATAAATGCTTCTTGCCAGGGTTTCCAGTCATTCGAATTTAAGTGATTAAATTCGCCGATCGCTCCAATTAAAGCCATTTCGTCTTACACGTGGAGAGTCAACGAAAACTTGGATTTTTCCCGCACTTAGACCGTTTTCCTCGTCGCCATTTGTTACGTCGTTTCAATAAAAGGTTTAGATTTGTTTCATCGTTTTATTACATTTACTTTACATTTAACTTCACGACGAGACAGACACAAGACGCTCGCGATTTGTACAAGACGATGGCTAGAGACAAACAGAGAATAGAATAGAATAGAATATATTATTGTGTAAACACAAAGTTCATTACAATTGTCAAAATTAAACAGTACAAAATGTCAAAATGAAATAGTATCAAATATAAACAGGTTATGTTCACCATACAATATCTAACACAACTATACAAAGTCTTGATCTACAACATTACAGTTTAAAAATTGAGCAAAGCTGTAAAAACTCTTATTTAATACATCCGTTCTAACTACTGACTTAAATTTTTTTATAGGCATGTTTTTAATTCTCTCAGGTAGTTTATTGAAAAAGGTCGGGGCATAATGCAATGTAGCATTCCACGAAGTTCGCAGCCTAAAAAATGCAATATGTAGATTACCACGATTTCGAGTATGGTGGTATGGTGTGGTGCACTTGCTCTATTGTCCCAAATTTCTCTGTGTTTAAAAAAGCATATATAAGTGAGTCATAAATATATTGACTTGGGAGAGTTAGGATGTTGCGATGCTGAAATAGTGGATTTACGTAATCCCCGTAGCCGGTCCCTGAAAAAACTCTAAACGCCCTCCGCTGCAAACCAAAGACCCGCGATGCGTGACAGAATGACCCCACACAAGCAAGCCTTATGTGCAAATAGAGTGTACCACAGCATGATAGGCGATAAGGCAGACTCTGTCATCAGCTATTTTTTTTTTAATTTCTTAGTACAAATATACTTGATGCAATCCTCTTAGAGATTCCAATAACATGTTGTTCAAAAGTAAGTTTCGAGTCTAAAGCAACACCCAAAAATTGACCTTTTTGTGGATTATTTATATTTTCATTACGTCTTAAGGTGAAAATCATTTTCTCAGTTTTATTAATATTGAGATCAAGATGGTTAGCTGTAAACCAATCGCTCAAACTCTCAGTACACGTACTCACACTGTTGGTCAATGTTTAGTAATCTCTAGATTTTAGAAGAAAACTGGTATCATCGACATAGAGAGTAACACTACTCTGTGGCGGCAATGCAGATATAATATCATTTACATAAATAAGAAAAAGTGGGGTCCTAGCATAGATCCTCGTGGTACACCACGCTGAAGAATCATTTCTTCAGACAGTTTGCCGTTAAAAAAAGTTACTTGTCTCCTGCCCATCAGATAACTCCGGATTAGCCTGGTACTAATTTGGTCCACTCCATAGAACATTAGCTTTCGAATGAGAATGTCATGTGACACACAGTCGAAAGCCTTAGAGAGTTTTTTTTAGTTAATTATTTTGAAGGCTTCTGGATAGATGCCCCCCAGAATATACTTATTAAAAAATCTTGTCAAAGGACCAATCAGGACATTTTTAATGGATTTTATTAGTATCATATTGAAGTCATAGATATCTTTGCTTTGTTTTTGCTTTAAAACATATACAGCATTTCTCACATCATTAAAGGTTACCTCCCAAAAAGAAAAAGTAAACTGACCATTTGCAACACCTGAGCGTACAAGATAGACATCAAAACTATTTATAGGCACTGGTAGAGCTGATATTAGCCTTTCAGCTATGTTGGCAAAAAATCATTGAAATTATCTGGATCTAAGTCTGCAGTAACCCCACGTGAAAACTATTGTCTGTTACGGTTGATTATATCCCAAGCTGCTCTGGATATGTTATCAGAGTTTTTTTAGGTAGTTGGAATTTGACCTTCTCTTTGCCTCAGATATTTGGAACCTATAATTCTGCCTCAAAGCGTTGTAAAAAATTGATTTTTTATTAATTCTGTGGAAGGAATGGGAAGGTATATATCATGCCTAGAGTTTCTGGTAGGATGTAAGTATTGTGGCCTTTCGAAAAGTGTTTATATGTTTTCTCATCAAACAGACGGGTTCTAAAATAAATAATGCTGGAAGGGTTAATATTTCATGTTTTTTGAAATAGTATATTATTTGGACCAAAAAAAAAAATAGTGAATGGCTCTATTTTGAAGCCTAAAAATACTAAGAAATTGCTCGCTGTTACAGCAGCCCCAAAAGGGAGATGGGATTCGAATAGAGAGAAATAAGTAAGTCTGGCAGAAGACATGTCAAGTTCTTTTGAAACTAGTCGAATGGCAACGCAGGCGGTAGAAAGTTTTTTAGTTAAGGTGTCAATATGCTTAGACCATTTTAGGTTGTTATTTATATTCAAACCCAGAAATTTAACTGACCTGACTCAACGTATTTAATATTCCTGAAGTGGTTTAAAGTTCCGTTATAAGATTATATGCGATATTATTGCGTATTCCCGAGATAAGATTTAAGCCAATTTAAAGAAATACCACGGATTCCATAAAAATTTAGCTTGGTTATCAAAATTTCATGACCAACACAGTCAAAGGCTTTTGGATAGTCACAAAAAATTGAGGCGGTGGGGTGGTTGTTATTGAGCGATAAGTAGACGTCGCTAAGGAACGAGAACATAGCGTCACTGGTGAACTTGTTGGGTAAAAATCCGAACTGACTGGGGGTATTATCTGATGTTTAAAGAGAAATGGCATAAGACGATTGTTCAGTAACATTTCAATGATTTTTGATAGCACTGATAATAAAGCGATTGGGCGATAATTGCAAGAGTTAGATTTTTCGTCCCCTTTATGAAGAGGAATAATTATAGCTGTTTTAAGGCATTCAGGGAATATACCTTTTATAAGGGATTCATTTATTAGTGTTGTAAGGGTCTCTATGACTGGGAGCGGCAGGTTCAGGAATATACTAAATTTGGAAAATATTGCTTCGTGATCGGAAAGACCTGTGCTACAAACCTGAGATTGAGCCTCTGATGGAGAAAAATCAGACACCACGTAATCAGTGATAGAAGAAGAGTCTTTTAAAATTCTAGTTGGAGATGATACTTGCATTGCAAGACCGAAAGAGTCGAATATAGAAATTAAATATTTCTGGGTGGCACAAACAAAGGCATAGTCAATATTAAGGTCCCCGCATAGAATTTTCCTGCCTTTTACTGGTAGATACCCGTTCTTAAATCCACGAGCTGCCACTGGATTACACTTAGTGACACATTGATCGATTTGAATGCATTTTTCAGAAAGTATTCAGGATAATACCGGGGTCGTCATATAGTAAACAATGAAAAAAAAAATGGCGGCATAGCGCCATTTTGAATCTCTTCCCGCGGTAACTTGAAAGTGCTTTATTATGTTGCTTTAAATCTAGTGCATGAAGGGGGGATTCATTATTTAGTAATGATATTTCTGGTGTCATAAGTTTAAACGTGTTTAAAATAGCAAATAACTTTATTCTTGGCACAAAAAGTTTATGCCGAGGGGGTAATCTAAAAATATCAATTTTCATATGGTTTTCGTGGTTTTCTGGGACACAAAGTGCACTTTTACTATTTCAATTTTTAATCGTTGGGATTGCTGATATTCTATGCATGTCAAGATATCGTTTATCCATAATTACTTCGGGGAGATTGTGGCCAACATAGATGATTTTTTAAAGAAGTTTTTAATGTGGTACCGGAGTTATTCTATAGCAAATATATAAAAAAAAGTAAAAATAGAGTAAAGACGCCATTTTAAATTATTTTCTGCCAGAGAGTTTTTGCACAACGCAACTTAAATAAATGCTTTAATATATATTGAAATTTGGAGCATGAAACTGTAATTAATCAAAAAATGTAATTTTCACATAGCTGGAGATAAAGCCCTGATCTAGTGGGAGGCAATAATTTTCCTGATTAGGTTATTTTGTTAGGTAATTACAAATCTTAATGAATGTTAATAGGATTAGATAAGTTCATTCTGGACATAAAACTTTTTCTATGTCATAAGTGAGGTGCGTGGTGGAGGACGAGTTAAAATTAAAAAAATATATGTTCTGAAGTATCATGTTTCATATTTTTCATAGTTTTTAAGGAAATGAACTTCTACTAATCATATTAATTTGTGGCAACGAAACATGGTATGTATTTTATGAAACTACGTATCGAGCTACGTACAGACTGCATTTTTTATATTTTATTAGTTAGCATCTTTAGATGACAAAATACATGTTACAAAATGTTGGTACGAATCCAAGATGGCGAAACAAAATGGCGGCTTAATAAAACATTTAAAAATCTGCTTCAAAAAACTACTTATTAGAATGATGTGCTAGAATTAAGTGTGATATAGAGGCGAACTGGTAAAATTGTGGTACGAATTCAATATGGCGTCCTTATATGCTAAAAATATGTTTTCTCCCCGATGGTCTGTCTGTCTATCGGTCTGTCTGTATATGTGAAAACAAAATGGCGGCCTAATAAAATATTTAAAAGTTACGAATTACGAAATGAACGTAAAAAACATTTTAATTAATTCATTTCAAATTTTTGCACAGTAATTACATAAGATAAGATGATATAGGGATAAAGTGGTAAAACTGTGTACGAATTCAACATGACGAATGGCGCTCTAACGAATTTTTTATGAAATCAATGTAATCAATTTACTTTTTTAATTTATTTTAAACTATGCTGAAAAATCAAGTTTGGCATAGATACAAACTTGTTAAAATATTGGTACTGATCGAATATTGACGAATCCAATATGGTGGAACAAAATGGCGTCCAATAAAAGTGTTTGAAAAGACAGTAAATATGTGCTACTATATAAATGACTATGTGCGGAACTAAGTTGGGTCACTCTTCTCTGTTCCCAATAAACGAAAAAGGTCATAACGAGGGAAATTCCGGGTACATAAAATTTACCGATTTTTGATTTTGTAATTTTAAAATTCTTATTCCACTGTGAGCGCGGTGACACATTTATTTTTTATTTTAAAATTTTATTCTATATTTATATTATATACCCCGTGTTTGTTATAACTGCAGATTAATTTTGCTAAGAGGTCAAATTTCAATAATACGAAAATCTCATAATCAAATATACTTAATTATCAAGGCTTATTAAATGGCTACTAATTCCAAAAATCTTGGAGTTAGTATTAATTTTTTTAACCTCAAAACTGTAAAAAGTAGTTACTATTCCATAAACACCCTCTCTATTCTCGCCCTTTCAAAGACTATTTCAAAACTAGTTTCATTTTGTCCCCAATGAAAGTCTAATTCCTTTTTTAGTACATATAGTAGCATTTATTACGTCTATTATAAATACAAGATTTTGTTTTCTTTTAGATTTTACTTCCTTTATTTAAAACGTTTGACGGCATTTGTTTTCTTACATTTATTTCTAAAATGTACATTGCAAAAAAAAAAGATCAACACATATTTTAATTCTTATTTTAATTATTAAGGCAAGTCCCCTAGAATTTAGTTTCAATTTGCGAATGATTTTCCAAAGAAGAAACAAACTACATAAAATGATAAAATAAAAATAATTTTTGCTAATAAAATTTGCCTAGGGAAATCAAAGATGTGTATCGAATCTAAAAAGCAAATAACAAGATCATCCCTATACACGAATATCTCATACCCATGAAATATATACATGGATATGTTAAGAAATCAAAATACATAGTTTAACAAAAGTATACTAAATATTAAGTTTAAGTCTGATGATCTTTTTTTACGCCTTTAACAGCAGAATCTCGAAATATCCAGAAATCTGTTTTTACATAATTGTTTTTGACAACTAATGACAAAAGAGTCGTTTTAAAAAAATATTTAGCAAGAGAGATATAGTAAGAAAGTAATGTAATTCACATCTTTTACTTTACGTATTTTAAATAAATCGGTTGTTGCTGGATGCCTATAACCACTTAAAATCTCAATTTTTTGTATTAAATATTGTAAAAAAAGGCCACTAACGAATGAATCATTTTAAAAAGTCAATTACTTAATTATGATATATTGTAAAAAAAAAATAGTTTACCCCCTTAAGGTTTGAATTTAGAAAGATGTGTTAACAAATTTTTAGGCCATAATTCTATGAGTTCTCTTATGTTTCAGTTGGTTGAGGAGTTATTGCTAAAATAGCAGAAATTTCACCCCTCAAAGTTGTAATCTCGAAAAATTCAAAAATGTTTTTTTACGTATTTAATTTCGTAAGTCATTAACAAAAGAATCGTTTTAAAATCTTGTTCAGTTTGAAAGAGTAAAAACACATTTTACTCCTTTTTACTCACTTAAGGGTGAATTTTAAAATAATTTTTTTTGGAAAGCCATATGCCAAAGAATCGTCTTAGAATCTCATTTAGGTGAAGGGAATATTGTAGAAAAAAGTAAGAAAGCAGTGGACCTCTATTGGCGAATAGGAAGATTTTAATCTGTGCTATACAAGAAACCTCTACCTCTATTCACTTCGTAAAAAGTTATGTAAAAAAAATTAAACTGACCTAAAAAAATAAGAACTAAAAAATATTTTATTTCATAATAAAGACTCTGCTAATAACTATAGACCAATATCTGTATTGCCAGTGTTATCTAAAGTATTCAAAAAAATTGTAAACAAGCGACTTCTCAGTTTTAGAAATAGTAAAATTTTTTTCTATAAGCAACAGTATGGCGCATTTGTTAAGAGTTTTAGCAACACACTTCTTTATTATTGTGACTATTGACTCAGGATGCAACGATTTTTCAAATGTTGCAGAAACAAGGAATTTTTAAACTACCGTTGTGTGGTTTGCCATGCAGTTTTCCACCCCAGTTGCATGGATCAGGCTAGCGAAATTATTAAATTAGGAGGTTATAGAATATTTTGTTCCTCAAATTGTCAAATCCAACATCTCAAGATTGAAGAGTCCAAAAAATAGTACGAAACTAAACTCGAAGCACTCGAAAAAGAACTAAAAATCAGAGAAGAATATATTACACGAATTAAACGCTCTAGCCTGAGTTTCGAAAAGGACGCTACAGACGCTGAGGAGAAGTTCACCGCTCAATTGTAAAGACTGAATGAACATAATAAGGCTTTGACTAAAAAAATCGAAGAACTTAACAATAAGGAAAAAGATGTTGTCAATCAGTTTTCTTCTTGGAAACAAGAACGGATCATACTGGAGAGAAATACTGAGGAACTGACTATGCTCAACAGGAACCTTATAACTTCTTTTGAAATTTTAGAAATTGAGAATTCTAGTTACTCAAAAGAGATTAAACTACTGCAACAACAGATTAGTGACCTCAAGGACGCCAATACTGTAGCCTTGGTCAGTCGGGTTTCTAGTCACGAAGTGGAGCGACTACATCAGGAAATTGAGGATCTTAACATCAAATTATCTGCTGCCAGCAGTAATGTGACCACACCAGTTCAGACTGATAGGAAGAATTTGAGGAGGCGTTTACTTGTCATTGGTGATGGAACCATAAAGCATTGTGCTTCATTAGTAAAAGACATTTCGAACTTTTCATTTGACAGCAACAGCCAATTCAGATACAGGACAGTATTGGGGGACATGATCAATGAATGTCTAGATTTGGGTAGGAATTTCGATAAGAACGACCTCATCATTTTGTTTGCCCTTCAGCAAACGCAGTTGGAGGCAAGCGTATTACAGTTAGTGATTTGGACAGGTTAGAGAGTATAGCGTCAAAAACTAATAATCTTAATTAGAAGTCCCTTTCATACTCATCGGTCTGTTTTGAACAAATTAATACAGGAACAAAACCTCTGTCTACATGCCTATTTCAGGGATAAGGAGACCACCTTCGTTCCACTAATAAGCACTACAAAGAAAGGATTTCTGGATCTCCACTCAAAAAGGGAGCTTATTGAGTTTATTCTAAGAAATTATGTTCTAAACAAAACATTTTTTATAAATGATTCGAACCAGGTTTCCAACCAATTCAGCCAAGGATGATAACTTTACTATATGCCACCTAAATATTCGTAGTGCGAGGACTAAATTGACAGAACTTTATGTTTTACTAAGTCCCTTAATCTTCCAGATATTGTATGTTTGACTGAGACTTGGTTTTCAGAAGCTGAAATTCAGCATGTTAGTTTGACAAATTATATATTTGCTAATTTTCATTGTTGCTCTGACTCTGCAGGTGGTGGAATAGCCATTTTTGTTAAAAAATTTATAAAATTTCAAAATATTTCTATAAATATCAATCCTGTATAAGGGTCATTAGAATTCGTTTCTGCAAAAATGATTCTAATAGGGAATTTAATATATTAGGTTTATATAGGCCACCTCGGAGTAATTTTCCTGATTTTGTAGAACTCCTTGAATAGAATAGAATAGAATTTTATTCATAAAAAGTCACAATCACAAGAACCAATACTTCGTCATACAAACTCACAATGAAGTACATTAAATACACTTAAGATATAGAAATATTACTCATATAAACTAACTACAAATACATTTATATATCTAAACAAACTACAAGTACATTTTAAAAAAGTTACAGATACACTTACTATATAAACTAGTTAAAATTGTCAAGAATTAAGATGAAGATGGGGCAAAACGTTAAAAATTTCAGTTAAGGAGAAGAAGGCGTTTCTGATAAAAATGGTCTTTAAATAAGTTTTTAAAATTGCTGCAGTTACACTCTTTATCTTACACGGTAGCAGGTTGTACATTTTGACTCCGTAAAAGTTAACACCCGTCTGTCCTCTTTTGAGTCGAGTATATTCAGTTATGATGTCATTTTTACATCTAGTATCATGCTCATGCAAATGCACGTGTTGGCTGTAAAGATGTAAGTGGTTTTTGACATATAATATGCATTCAAGGGCATACAAGCTAGGTAAAGTTATTACCTCCAGCTTAATAAAAATGTCCCTACATTCGTCTCGATAATTGAGACCGCCCACAACCCGGACCGCTCTACGCTGGAGGCCAAAGAGACGATGCCCAGTCGCAGAGTGACCCCATGTCACAACAGAGTAACTAAGCCTCGAATGGAAAAGGGCAAAGTAAGCCACCCTGAGAACTGCCTCAGACACCCTTTCAGCCAATTGTCTAAGGGCAAAGATGCTATCACAGAGCAGGCCACTCAATGCCTGTCCATGTTTCTCCCATCTTAGATGAGGGTCCAATGTAACACCCAGATATCGAACGCATTGGGGATTCATTTCCCAATCTATAAGGTCAAGTGTAGAAGAAACCATTATTTCTGTTTTAGTTGCATTCAGCGAAAGACCATTACCCACAAACCATCGCCCAGCCTCAGACCATGCCCCACAAACTTCTTCTTTTAACAGATCTAAATTCCCATTTGATACAAACAGAATGGTGTCATCTGCGTAATTAATACTTTTTATGTTGCCAAGGTAGAACTGCAGGTCACTCAAAAAAATCAGAAAATGCACTGGCCCCAGAATAGAACTCTGGGGCACACCAATGTCCACTTTAAGTACATCAGATCTTTCACCATTTAGATAAACTGACTGACGTCTGCAAGACAGGTAAGACATAATCAGCTCCACACAAGGCTGACCAAAACCTATTAGATTCATCTTATTAAGAAGGAGGTCGAAGGGGACGCAATCGAAAGACCTTACTCAAGTCGAGAAAAACGGCCGCCCAGTACAAGCCCTCCTCAAAACACACACTCCAATGTATATTCCACATATTTCAGAATAGCATCCGTTGTACCTAATTTTTTTTTAAATCCAAATTGATTTGTATTTATTATTTTGTTTTTTTCTAGATACTTACACAATTGAATCTTTATGGCTTTTTCATATATTTTGGAAATAACAGGTAAGATAGAGATTGGCCTGTAATTAGTCATATCTTCGACATTTCCTTTTCTAAATATTGGTACAACCGATGCAATCTTTAAAGATTCCAGAAACACACATTCACGGATACATTGATTAAGGATCTTTGCAAGTGGGATAATTAGACACTCTCTTACACTTTTTACAAGAGGTACAGTTAAGTCATATATGTCTTTGCTGTTACTATTTTTTAAAGATCTGATTATATCACGAGTGTCATTGAAACTCAGCTCCTCCAGACTTAAAGGCTCATAATTTCCGGTCCTTACAACACTCATTGTGTTAAAAAGCGTTGTTTGAAAACCAGAAGATATATTCTGGACTACATTGATAAAAGAGTTGTTAAACATATTTGCATTTAAATCTGGACATTCATGATTTTTTTTACTTTTATTTATAAGGGACCACATTGTCTTTGCAGGATTTGCCGCATATTGGATAAATTTATCATTTGCTAAGATTTTTGTTTGTTTAATTCATTTCTATATTTTGATCTAAATTCATTTTTTTTTAATATCCTCCGTGCCGTACATCCTGCATAGGTTATAAAGAAAACAAAGGTGCTCACGCATCACCCTCAGCTCATCCGTGAACCAACTTACCCTCAAATCAACATCCCTGCAACGAACATGCTTTTCAGTGAACGACGTCTCATAAGCTGATATCAGTTAACTTAAAAATAAGTTAATTTTTTCACAACCAGACAGATCACGTTCATCCACAAAAGTCCAATCTGTTGTACTAATAAGCTGAAAAAAATTTTGCTTACCTGCTTGGGTTAAAGGATGACACACTTTGACAACAATCTCAGACTCGCATCTAGGAACTCTGAACTGATGGCACTGATGATCAGACAACAAAGCATCCAAATTATATGACTTGTGGTGTTTAATACTAAAGTTTAAAAATGTATTGTCGATACAGTTGGTGTTACGAGTGTTCTGAGTAATTGTTCGTTGTAATTCCGAAAGATGTCAAAAGGTCATTTAGTGCAATTGCCTGTGGGTTATTAGTGTTAAACCTAACATTAAAGTCCCCTGCTAGAATTATATTTTGATTTGCGTCAAAAGACGATAATATAGCGTCTATTGTTTCTAAAAATATTTTTGGGTCACCTGATGGAGAGCGATAAACACTAAGTATTATGATGTTATAAGGATTTATTTTTGTGGATGATACTTCACAATGTTTTCAATTGAAAGAACTTTTTGAGAACAGTAAGTAATTGATTTTTTAATTAAAATTAAAGAGCCACCATGAATCATCCGAGTCCTGCAGAAAAATGAACCAACAGAATAACCATCCAGAGTAAACTGTGTTAAATTATCATTTGTTAACCAGTGTTCGCTTATGCATATTATGTCAGGTGTTTGAAAACCAAATTGTGATAGTAAAAAAGCCTCCATCTCATTAACTTTTCTAGTAAAACTTTGAATATTGATATGTATAAGACATATTGATTTTTGATTAATGGGACAAGTTGAGTTAACATTATTCTTAGCAACTGAGGCGTTAATTACATTAAAAAAGAGTCTCTAGAATTTTTTCTATAACCTTTCTGACGTTGGAAATCATACCTTTTAACACCAACACCTCTAGGCCAAAAGGATGGGTCATATAATAGATCCAGGTATTTGAAAGGGGCACAGACCATAAAGCATTTGTTTTTTTTTTCCTCTGTGGGTATTTCTTGTACCTTTATATCGACTTTCTGAAAATCTGGGACATTCTTTATAAATTTTGAGATATTATCTGCTGTTGTTTCTCTTTTAACTCTATACCGATTCGGTTTTCGAAAACAATTTTTGTTCTAGATGTTGCCTCCGACTTTTTTTTACTACTTTCCATTTTTCCTCTTCTGGGTTTTTCAAACAATCACTGCTTTCACCTATATCCTGATTGATGTTTATATATTTACTTAATTTGGCTTCCTCAACGACTTCCCTAATAAGTGATTTCGTGATCAGTGCAGTTCCAATCCTTTCAAATATATGTTTTTGGCACTGCACTTCGCAACTTGCCAGATTGCTCCCCGTCCGGAGCTTACTCGCTTTATCCGGCGACCCTCGGAGCGAGATACACTTTATTCCGGTTTGGGGACGTTATCGGTGGGATGTCCGGATAGCGAGCTCTGAGCTCCCGATCACCCCGTGTATTTCAAATCTTTAAATTTGACTTTCTTTAAAAACTTTTCTAATGCATCTTGGCTTCCACTAGATGCCCCTTGAGAGTACTACTGGTCTCACGAGATAACCTTTTCTTTCAAGCTATCCCCTTACCCCTCCCACTCCCGCCACATAGCGGCCATTACGCTAATATTCTATGTAGAACTGCGGCAGACGAACGGGATAGAAAACAGGAACAACTAGGCCTCACACGTTCACAGCGTCTGCTCCCTTTCTAGCGGGGTCGTTAGTTTCCACTCTGAGCGGTTGAGTCTCCCGTTTCCCCCCGAAATAAAGCAGCAAAACCGAACACGTGGCACCACTTATGTTATCAACACAGAGGTCTGCATTCGACGAGACGAACCGGAAGACTAATCAGTGCAGTTTGTTTTGGTTTCTTTTATTGTTGTTGTTGTTGTTGTTGTTATCCCTTTGCTTCTAGGCAATTGCCAGCTCAATTTGCTGGCGATCCCAACCTGCCTGTTTCTAGGCCATATCGGAACCCCCGACTTTTTCTTATTGGAGCTTGAGTGCTGTGGAAAATTAATACTTTATAAGCCGTTTAATAGAGGTCACTGTTAGTTTAGACAAAACAACATAGGAAATTGTATGACAAACATATTTCACTTGCACAATACATATATCTGGAAAAGGAAAGAATTAGTAAGTTGAGCATTATAAGTTCATTTTATTAATATTTAAGAAAGCTATCATCACTCTGATCAATTCCATATTTAAATTAGCTAAAATTGTGTATATAGATATTAGGGTTGGAAGTTTCATATTAATACTTATTTTATATATATCGAGATGTGGTATATAATTGATAGGACATTCTAAAAAAATATGATTTAAATTTTCGACTTCTCCACATTCACATAAAGGATTGTCTTTTATCTTTTATTCGTTTGGATTGAATGCTAGGTGATGTTGACAACAATTCGAGAGATTTTTAGGGCTTTTGCTACTTGCTGCCTGAGAAATGATCTTCGCAGCAGACTTCACAATGTTTTCATCACTTCCAAAGGGGCCGACAAATAAAGGAGACGTAAAAAAAAGGAATAGAAATTCTTTGTATGGGCGATACCGCCAACTTCGGACAGTGTTAGCGCCGACTTCATTATTTATTACCACTAATATTTCTTTTTAAACAAATAAAAATATATTCTAAAATTATGGTTAGTTGGTTTGCGAGATACAAGCGTAAAATGATGTTCAATAATATCTTAAAATCTCAGAAAATCGGAATAAACCGAGATTTGGTACACATGCACAACTCGATGATAATACAATATTGTGAAGTCTAAATATTGCTGGAAAGTACAAAATAAAATATATGTGAAAATATTTAAATATTACAAAAACACAGAACTTTTAAAAGTTTTGTGTTTATGTAATTTTAATTACATCGAAAAATACAAATATTAAAATAAATTTAAATTAGCAAATATAAACAATATTTAAAAAATGTTATACTGGGGTAACCCAGCCGTGGTTTCATTTTAATATGTATGGTAAGTGAATTAATGTGTGTATGTATGTACGTATGTATATTAGATCTGATCGATAAAGGTATATTGTATATACACAGGGTGTCCAAGTAGAAGTATCTGAAGAATCAATAAACAGAGTACTTTCAAACCTCGGCTCTACACATAATTGAACAGAAACTCTCTTTTTAAAATATTTCAAATTATGCAGTGTTGCCGCTTTTGACCCAAACCGATAGCAATATCTATTTTTTAATGAAATGTCCTGTATATTATTGCATTTTTGTAATGTCTTTATGATAAACACTTTTATATGGTGTTTCCTATACCTAAATTCAACTGACTTTGGGAAAATGGCACCTGAAAATTGAGATGCGCTTTAACTTGCAGCAAAATAGATTGCACTTTCCTATCTTAGTTTTTAGTTACCTATCATCTGATACCCATTTTAACTTCGACAGGAAATGTCAAATTTTGACAGCTTCCGTCAAATTTAAAATTGGTATCAGGAGATGGCCAACTAAAAATCAAAATAGTAAATTGAAATCTATTTTGTCTCAAGTTAAGTCGTTTAGGAGCTACAGAGCTTTAAAACATCAAAAATGTCAATTTTCATCCGCCATTTTCTAGAAACAGTTGAAGGAAACATCACAAAAAATATTTAGAATTTTCAGGCTAATACAAAATTGCAATAATATACATGGCCTTCCATTTAGAAAACGGATGTTGCTATCAGTTTGAGCTAGAAGTGGCAATACCGCATAATTTAAAATACTTTAAAAATAGAGTCTATGTTCACCTATGGCTAGAGCCAAATGTTCAAGATAGTCTGTTCATTGGTTCTCCAAATATTTTTAATAGGACACTCACCGTGAATAACCCCGTATACGTAATAAAGTTGTATTTTGGCTTTACAAAAACAATAGGAAAATGTAGCAAAAACTGTATAAAAAAGCAAATATATGGGTTATATATGGATATACATACTTGTTTTTATCAAGAAAAGTGACACATATTAGAAATTATTTAATGTTTATAAACTTATTACCAATTTAGTTACGAAGAAAGTTCCGAGTAACGCCACTTTACCGATTTTTGTATATTGCAAAAGGAAAATAAATAATGTTTAAAAAAACAATTCGTGGTACTAAAATAAATAATATTATGTACATAGTACTAGTTTACTGAAGAACGTTTAGCGGATATTGAGGATATGTTGACTATTTTACATATATAATTACTAGCGAGTACCCGCGACTTCGTTCGCGTATGTCGACAATGAAAGGGGTAGAAAAAGGTACTTAAATCGTCTTATTTAAGTACCTCTTAAGATCCGTTTTTATATAATACCCTGTATACATAAAAAAAATATGTAAATAATAAAATAAAATACACTTGTCAAAGTTTTTTTTTTGAAAAACTAACCGTTTTGTAAATAATAAGAAGTGTAATATTGCAGGGGCCGGGCGGTTTCACCCCTTGAAATTTGAGGGTCGTAAAATCCCCTTTTACCAAACCTTTACATCATACATTCAACCTCTATGACAAAATTCGACTTTTTACGTCAAGAGGTTTGAATGGGATTGTGATTAATCAGTGGCCCAATAAACACATCAACAACCAAACACCCCGTATAATTTTTGAAAAAGTCTTATAATATGTAAAGTATGAAAATAAAATACCCGTATTCAAGCGTTTATCCGAAATCCTAAGCGTTTTTTTTAATAGAAAATAATTTAATATTTACGGGGTGGTTTCACCCCCTTACAAGTCTTTTGAAAAACCATACCTTATCGAACCTCTACGCTCTGTAGTCAACCCGTCAAGCGGTTTGAGGAAGATCGTGATTAATCAGTGACCCGAGTTTTGAAAACACCCCGTATACATTTAAAAAACTCTACGAATGTAGAAAAAATTAGAATAAAATGCCTTTATTCAACGGTTTTTTTCAAAAACTAACCGTTTTGTAAATAAAAAAGATTTTTATATTCAAGGGGTGGTTTCACCACCTTGAAATGTAAGTTTCGAAAAATCCCGTCTTGTCAAATCTTTACACCGTACAATGAACATTTATATCAAAATTCAGCATTTTATGTCAAGAGTGACCCGATTTTTTAAACACCTTGTATACATTTTTTAAAATCTTTAAATGTGTAAAAAATAAAAATACATAACACCTATTCAAGCCTTTTTCTAAAAACTAACTGTCTCTTAAATAAAATATTGTATTGTTTTATCCCCTTGTTAAAAAAAAGTTTTAAAAAATCCATTTTTTCCGAACCTCTACACCCTGCAGTCGATCCGTGTACCAAAATTCCGTTTTTCACGGCAAGCGGTTTGAGCAAAATATTGATTAATCAGTAACCCGATTTTTTAAAACACTCTGTATTACATTTTCAAAATTTTAAAATAAAAGAAATAATTAAAATAAGACATAAAAACTAACCATTTTTTGATTATTTTATTGGGCCGCTATTTTGTTTTGCTATCTTGGATTCATACCAAAATGTTACCAGTTACTTTCTATGTAACATTTTTTTTATGCGAATATTGGAAATAAGTTTTTTAGTAATACTTCCAAACTATCACTAGGTTATCCCTATATAACCCTAAACTGTTTTCCAAAATTTGAAATTAATTGGGTAAGTTGTTTTGTGGCTATTTCGCGAACCGACAGATAGACAGACAGATTGACAGAAAAGAAAATATATATGTTTTAATATCTAGGGAAGATAAAACATAAAACCTGGGAGGGCGTTTTTTTGACGATTGCTAATATTTTATTTAGCAGTCATTTTCTTCCACTATAGTGAAATCGTGCCACAATTTTACCATTTTATCTATGGCTATATGTTAATTAAATATCGTACACCACTGCCTCACATAACTTCGCCCGGCACTGCAATTCTCCGATTTCAGACCCTGGCTTGGCCCGTTCACAATTTAATCCAAGGCATCTTTTATCTTCGCCCAGTGTTACCAATTAGCGGATTAAAATCCGATTTGCGGATTTTTTCAGAGCGGGTGGATTTTTTTCGGATTTTAAAATATTGCGGAGTTTTTTCGGATATTTTGTTAAAAAGTGGATATTTGGCGGATTTTTGTGTTCTAATATAAACTATGTAAAATAAGCGACGACAATCGTGAAATTTATTAAAAATTCCGAGAGGAATGAAGATAAATAGGTACAGCCGGCAACTGCGCAATATCTGTTGAGTCGATACTTCTTTCTCCCTAATAAAACTGGTTGCGAATTGACATATATGTATTCCCTTTTTATGTAGGACTGCCATCCTTCTCTAACGCATTATTTAAAGGGCAATAAATAAGAAATGAGAGAGGAGTGCGGGTCCACCAGACCATTATTCTATTTATTTGCAGATTTTAGAGTGTTTGGATGTTCGAAGCAAATAGCCAACACTGGTTATTCCTTGATTTTTTCATGTATAAAAAATGTTATTTGTTCCTTGTACTTTTATTCCCAGTTGACTGTGGTTTATACTAAATTTATATAAACACAAGCGACACGGATCCGGACTACAATTGCTAATTTGATTGGCTAACTCCGGTCACGTTTCTAATGCGGACATCTATGGTGCGGACATATTGAAGATTATTTTAAGAACGCATAAATCTTGTATATTCAGTGATCGCGGCATTTTGCTTAATTATTAGAGATATCAGACAAAGTTCCTTAAACTTTCGCCGTGAAACAGTGACGAGGCATTCAACTTTGAATGCAATGGATCTCCGTCCCGCGCAGGCCATGACTTTTTATATTTATTTTAACTAAAATCTATAGTAAAAAATATATATTAGGTAGGTTAGGCTTGGATTGGTTAGGTTTGCTGTAAAGAATTCCGAGTCTATGTTAAAGCAACTATTTACTCATAATCATGAAATAATATGGCAACACTGTAAAATATACAAGATTTGAGCTCCTGATCATTTCGATCAAAGGTGATAGTATAGTTTAACTGGAATATTTTTTCGTAATTCCGAACAGCAAATTAAAAAAACAACCTATACAGAATTTTTTAAAATAGTTAATAAATCGTCTACATATTTATTAACAATATAAAAAAGTTTTTTTTAGGGCATACCTACCGATAATTTAATTTTATCGACAAGTTTTCAGCTAATTCATTTTCCATACCTGTCTGGGAGGTTTTTGAACAAAAATCGTATTTTTTGAGAGGAATGGAGGATATTTTCGTGTCGGAGCATTGGTAACACTGTCTTCGCCTTTCCACGTCATCCGCGCCGAACATGCCTATTTCTCTCTGACAATAATTGATCGTTGAACGGGCCGGGGTTTTGAAATCTGCCAATCACAGGTATCCTGAGTACGCTAACGTCTACCGATACCTATCAATAATATTTTTGGTATTTTATTTCAATTCCTCAGGCATTAAAAAAATAATTTGAACGGACCACATAACTAAATAATTTTTTATCCGCATTCCTTTCACGCGTTCAGACTTATGTGCCAGACTTTACCATACCGCAGAAAATAAATGCATCCTAGAAATTTGGAACCAATTAAAACCTGTCATTGACCAATTGAATGCGTCGGATTGAATAATTCGCTGACAGGCACACATCAAGTCCACGTTGACCCGAGAAAGACGAATATGAGGAGTAGTCAATAAAAATAATGCTATTTTCTTTAAATGTGTTTTGTGGTAAATTGATCGTACCCCGATTTTTGAGCAATTTCAATTGACTTCGTATAAACTTTACCTTTGTTTACATTTTTTTCTTTGATATTGTTCAATTCGGTTTCTTTGATATTGTTCACTTCTGTTTCTTTTTCGCTTAATTTCTGCTAAAGAAAATCTTGGGTTTCCATCATTTGGACCAATAGTTGGTTTAGTAGGTCGTTTTCTTTACTTAGAAGGATGATATCACGTTCGCTTTCTTTGCCTTGAGCACAGGTTGTACAAAGAATCATACTATAACCGACGACTTTTATGCCTTTTAACCGAACAGCACACGCCGGGTGATATTGTTTTTCACACTTAACGCATTTTAATTCGCTTTGTACACTTCTTTTGCCACTGTGTAATAGTAGCTTATTTGTGTATTTTCACAATTTTGTGCCGGATCATCAGCACCACCGTTTTCACACGCCGCCATCTTGAATCTTGATTACATTAATAATGACCATATATTATCTAGAAAATACAGTCTTCCGGTTCGTCTCGTCGAAGGCAGACCTCTGTGTTATTAACATAAGTGGTTCCACGTGTTCGGTTTTGCTGCTTTATTTCGGGGGGAAGCGGGAGACTCAAACGCTCAGAGTGGAAACTAACGACCCCGCTAGAAAGGGAGCAGACGCTGTGAACGTGTGAGGCCTAGTTGTTCCTGTATTCTATCCCGTTCGTCTGCCGCAGTTCTACATAGAATATTAGCGTAATGGCCGCTACGTGGCGGGAGTGGGAGGGGTAAGGGGATAGCTTGAAAGAAAAGGTTATCTCGTGAGACCAGTAGTACTCTCAAGGGGCATCTAGTGGAAGTCAAGATGCATTAGAAAGTTTTTAAATAAAGTCAAATTTAAAGATTTTGAAATACACGGGGTGACCGGGAGCTCAGAGCTCGCCATCCGGACATCCCACCGATAACGTCCCCAAACCGGAATAAAGTGTATCTCGCTCCGAGGGTCGCCGGATAAAGCGAGTAAGCTCTGGACGGGGAGCAATCTGGCAAGTTGCGAAGTGCAGTGCCAAAAACATATATTGGAATTGGATCTAGAAAATATTTTTGTGATCAGAAAGCATTTATATGTGGAAACTTTAATGTTAATTTAGACGTAAATAATTCACCGACAGAATCAAAATCACTGTTGCATTTATTCTCTGCTTATGGATATTCTCAGTGTATAAATGATTTCACTAGAATTCAGGGCAATCATAAATCAATTATAGACAACATTTTTACTAACGTAAATTTAGCAGAACAAGCAACGTGTTATTTGCCTGCGTAGTCCTATTGTTACAACTACTTCGTCTTTTTATTGTAGGAATTTTAAACCTAAACATAATATTAATAAATTTATTGAATTAGTAGCCACTGAAAATTGGAATGTGTGTTTATATAAATATTTACTTCCTTTTTTAATCAGTTTAACGCAATAATATTAAATTGCTTTCCTAAAGAACGTCATGTAAAAAATAGTAAACAAAAAAAAGACAAACAAAATGGGTAACAAATGAAATTAAAAATAGGGAACAAATGTTGCGTGATATTCTTAAAGCCTATAAATTCCACCTAAAAAAAAACACACAAAACGATTATTTATACTGCCAAACGTAACTTTTTTAGTAATCAAATCTTAGCAGCCAAAAATAAATCAGCTGCAGCATGGAAAATCATAAAAAATGAAACCTCGGCCAATGCACGTAAATGTGTAACGAGTGAACTTAAAAACGGTGACAGATTGATTAACATCATCAATTCTGCTGAAGAATTTAATAATTTTTTGATTGAAACACCTAAAGCGCTCATCCAGTAAAATCAATTACAACTAAATCTGAATATTAACAGGTCATATAAGATACCGAATGAAAACATGGAGCTAGGGATGGCAACGATATATCGATATTTTGTAAATATCGATATATTTCTTAAATATATCGATATATTTTAATCGATATTTTACTACCGATATATCGAAAAAATATCGATATAATATTTTCGATATATCGAAAACATTAATCAAATAAAGCATTCACTCATGCACATGCGAAACCACGAAGCTTGGGTCGAACCGAACCAGACAAGACAACCATACCAAACATGTAGGAATGTGGACATTAGATACGACCCAATATATTACATTTGACGTAGAGAAAATGAATTACTTTTTTTCTATGTTTATCACTTTGTGTTTTGCTTTTGAAATTTGATTGTACACTTCCGCTTCGGCCATTAAAGTGTTAACATCACGGAAAGGAAAGGCTGATACAAAACAGATTAGTTAGATCAATTGTTGTTTCCTTGAAAAGAAGTGTGAAAGCAACTGATCTACTTCGTAAAATGCAAAGGGAGGCTGGAACACCTGAAGGAAGTTTTAAAAAAATGATCCTTGATGTTAAAAGAAGGTGGAATTCCACATAACAAATGGTACATAGATTTTTAGAACTTGCGCCTAAAATTAGTACTATTATCCTCTCAAACTTAGATGCTCCAATGATGTTAAAAGGCACAGAGCTGGAACAATTAAGAGAAATAAGAAGATTGCTCTACCCTTTGGAGCAAATAACCAATAAAATTAGTGGCCAAAATTACATAATAATTAGTAAAATTATTCCAATGGCAGCTTGCCTTTTTGAAACCTTTTTGAAAGAGAATGATTAAATTACGAAATTGAAAGAAACTTAAGAACAAAACTGAAGAAAGAGTTTCATAAGAGATTCAGTGGTATTGAGAAATCACTTTGGCTCCAATTTCAACAGTTTTAGATCCGAGACTTAAAAACTTACATTTTAAGGATCCATTTGCAATATCAACTGCAATAAAATACTTGAAATCTGAAATTGCTCAAAACGGATCATTTTCCTCTTCATCTGATTTAGATGTGGTTGTATCGGAGCAGGAAGAAGAATCTTTTGACTTATGGGCGTACCACAAAAAAATTGCTCACACAAAAAAGAGAACTGTGACCTCTGATGTGGAGGCCGATGAAGTAACTCAATATTTGAGTATTCCAGTAAGGAGTTTAAAGGAAGACCCTCTAGAACTCTGGGGGGAAATGAAGGTCGTGTACCCAAATCTATTTAAAGTGGCAATAAAATATTTTTCTGCAGTGGCAACTTCCGTCCCAAGTGAGAGACTCTTTTCCAAAGCTGGTTTGACAGCAACAAAAAGCCGAAACCGTTTAACTGGCAAATGATTGTCTAAATTATTATTTCTGAGTTCTCTTCCAGAAAGCTTACAAATAATGTAGCATAAACATTTTTATATAAATATTTTAAGTTCGAGTAAGTTTGGTTTGTTTTAGGTATATGTAATATTTTTCAAAGAAATAAATTTTAATTTTGTTTTGTGTGTTTTATTAATCTATCTGAATAAACTCCCAGTTTAATTAATAAAAAAAAATTGTATAAATATATCGATATATTCAAAATATCGATATTTTTCAGTCGATATATCGAGTGTATCGATATCTTATTTCGATATATCATATGATTCGATATATCGATATATTTTTTTATTTTGCCATCCCTACATGGAGCTACTTCATATTCTACCCGATGAAGTTAGCGTGATACTAAAAAAGATTCTAAGGGTTTTGACGAAATTCCCTGTTCACTGTTAGAGCACGTGGTGGAATACATTAAATATCCACTGGCAGCCCACTGGCAGCTTTAATTAATAAGTCTTTTGATGATGGATTATTTCCATCCTTGGTAAACCCTATCTACAAAAAAGGGGCAGTGGATCAGCTTTATAATTATCGCGAGACTTCTTTACTTTCTGTTTTCTCGAAGCTCTTTGCAAATGGCTTGTGAGAATATTAAACACTTTGTTAAGTTCAATCAAATACTGAGTACTTCGCAATTTGGATTTCGTGAAGGACTTTCTACAGAAGATGCTCTATCAAGGCTCATTAAATGTGTTATGACAAATTTAGATGAAAAGAACAAAACCTTGTGTATCAACTTTGATCTTTCTCGTGGATTTGACATGATTAAACATGATATGCTTATTTCTAAACTAGAATCTTTGGGTATTTGTGGTAATTCTATTTCATGGCTAAGATCCTACCTAGAAAATAGAGTTCAAAAAGTCAAGGTCAATATTTCCGGACGTAACATAGAATCCAAACCAAAACTTGTCAATTTGGGAGTTCCTCAAGGGAGCACGTTAGGACCTATACTTTTTATTTTATTTATTAATGATCTAAAAATTAATTTTCAGAATTGTTTTATTTCACAATTCGCTGATGACACCAGTATTATAGGCAAAGAGTGTCGGTGATCTTTCACTTGAGGCTCGTGCATGTGCACAGAGGATGAGCAACTATTGTGAGCAGAATTTCTTGACATTAAATGTTTCTAAGACGGAAATGGTTTGGTTGTCGCCTCTTTCCCTGGATTGTAGCCCATATGTAGATATAAATAACAGTTTAATTAAGCAAAAATCTGTTTTGAGGGTTTTGGGGTTATATATAGATTCACAGCTTAAGTGGATTTATCACATCGATCAGATCTGTAAGGACTTAGCTACTAAACATTTCGTTGTTCTGAATCTTAGAAATTTTGTGAATACTAATGTGCTAAAAACATATTATTATACACACATATATTCTAAATTGAACTATTGCATCGTAATTTGGGGAGGATCCTCAGCATTGAATAATGTATTGCTATTGCAGAAACGTATTATAAGAACAATGTTGTTTAAATCCCGTTTATCCTCCTGTAGAGGGCTGTTTAAGGAACTTCAAATATTGACTGTGGTTTCAATGTACATTTTATCTTGTGTTTTATATATTAAAAAAGACCCAGATCTATATGTATCATTTACGGAAAGACAAATCAATTAAAACTTAAAAAGCACAACTAATATTTTGTTGCCCCAGCACCAGTTGAGTATTGTAGCAAATGTAGCAGCAATTCTCCCAATAAAAATTTATAATCGCCTACCTGACTATTTGAAAAATTTAAAAAGCATTCCACTTTTCAAGCGAAATGTAAGACTTCTTAATTAAATATAGCTTTTATAGTTTAAGAGAATACTTTGAATGTCATGACTTTCAGTAATTTACTGTTTTCTTTGTATTTTGTTTTTATATACACTTCTATGTATTATTATTATTATTATTATGGTTATTAGACAGTAGGCGGTTGTAACCGATTAACTGCCATTATTATGTCCATGCACTTTAAATTTAACTATCCACACTTTATAGTTGTGATTACACCCCAGTACCAACATAATTGTCCAGTCTGTTCTTAAAAGCATTTATACTGGGAGCAGTTACGACATCCTCAGGGAGCTCATTCCACTGTTGGACTGTGCGATTAGTAAGAAAGTATTTCCTCGAGTGTCTACGACTCAGCTCTGCTGTCAACTTTAGAGAATGTCCTCGGAGATGTTGATTGGTGTTTCTGTGAAAGAAATTTATGTCACATTTGTAGTGCCCATGTAGGATTTTAAAGGTTTCTATTAGGCATCCTCTATTTCGCCTCTCCTCTAGTGTGCTAAGCTTGAGGGCTTTAAGCCTGTCATCATAAGACAACCCTCTCAACAGAGGTGGGATTCTTGTCGCTCTTCTTTGGACCCTCTCTAGAGCATCGATATCCTTTTTGAAATATGGACTCCACACAACAACGGCATGCTCCAACAATGGTTTTACATATGTCTTGTAGACTTTGAGAAATAGTTCCGGTGTCATGTTGCGGAAACATCTACGAATTAGATAGATTGTGCAGTTTGCCCTTTTCACAATGTTGTTTATGTGATGCTCCCACTTCAGATCATGTGAAATGCGAACACCGAGGTCCACCTGTTCAGTGACTTTCTTTAGTAAGTTATTATCAATGTGATAATCAAGAAGCGGGTTGTTATATCCAATGTGAAGCACTGCACACTTGCTAATATTTAGCTCGAGCAGCCAATCCCTCGTCCACCTCTCCAACTCAGCAAGATCTTCCACTAAACTACCGTGATGACTTGTGGGATCACTATATATTTTAGTGTCATCTGCATACATACTAGTCATACAAGACATGTTTGTTGCTAGGTCAGATACATATATTATAAAAAGGAGAGGACCCAGCACAGATCCCTGCGGAACACCACTAATAACTGTATGCCTTCCGGAGAGCCTGCCATTTATTCTGACCTGGTAATACCTATCTGACAGATAATTCCTAATCCAGGAGAGCAATGGACCTCGGATGCCAAAATGGTTACGCTTACATAGAAGTCTATTTAAGGGAACGGTGTCAAATGCTTTAGCAAAATCGAGGTAAATCACGTCCATTGGGAAGTGATCCTCTAGTGCCTTGGTCCATAGTTCCAAGTTAGACAACAGATTGGATGTTACTGACTTTCCCTTAAGAAAACCATGTTGGTTAAGCACAAGTCCCTCATGGTACATCTGAAGGAATTCTGTGATTTCATTAGCAATGATCTTCTCCATACACTTGCCCGGTATTGATGTTAAACTAATGGGTCTGTAGTTTTCAGCCAGATGCTTGTCTCCTTCTTTATATATGGGGATTACCACAGCACCCTTCCAAATCTCAGGTACCCTGCCACGATTGAAAGACTCAGTCATCGAATCAGCAAGGATGCTGTATAAAGTTGCTCGGCAGTTTTTAAGCAGAACGGGAGACACATTATCAGGTCCAGGACTGGCAGAGCTTTTAAGGTCGTTCAATACCTTTTCCACTTTTTCTGGAGTAAAAACAATGGACTCAATTGATGGTATAAAGTAACTGGTCGCTGGAAGTTGTGGAATATTGTATGTAATTATGTAGTATGTAACTGCTTTAATTAATTAGGTAATTAAATATAATTGTATTGACATTTTCCATACATGTTGTACATGTCTCGAGAAATAAAAGTTTTTCATTTCATTTCATTTCAATATACAACTTTATGCGTATGATACTGCTATCATGTATACAAATAAATCTGAAATACTGTTGAAACAAGATATAAAAAAATGTCTTAAATTTAATAGAAAAATGGTTAACCATGCACAAACTGACCTTAAACATTGACAAATCATCATATATGTTAATTTGTAAGAAAAAACCTGTTACTCAAGATTCCATTGATATTAATAATAATCTAAAACTCAAATATAGTTCTTGTATAAAGTATTTAGGCTTGTATATAGATGAAACACTTCAGTGGAATGTACATTTAAAAATCTTAAGAGAGAGACTCTTGGCACCTGTAGGAGTTCTGTGGAGACTGAGTTATGTGGTTCCAAAACGAATGATTAGATCAGTGTATTATTCCCTAATACATTGTCACTTACAGTATCTCACTATTTTATGGTATCCTACAACACAACTTCTGGTCAACCCAATAAAAATATTGCAAAACTACACGATAAAAAATATATATAATCTTTCTTATAGGTACAGTACAGAGCTATCGTATAAACAATTTAATATAATGTCACTTGAAAATATGTCTAAATATCAAGCATCATTGTATATTCATCAAGTGAAATTTCGAATTCGTCATTTGAATATGAATATTTTATATTGTAATAATATTCACTGCCATATCACTCGGCAACAGAACAATATAGAACTGCCTAGAGTTTCTTCCGTGGTAGGAACAAATAGTGTTCAATATAAGGGTACTTTTGTTTATAACAGCATACCCTCCTCCATGAAATCTTTACTGAATCTGAAATCCTTTAAATATAAAATAAAACAATTTTTTAGATAATGTATAATTGTTTATTATCTTTACAATGTATAATAGTTAATAGTGTATGTATGTTGCATCTTCATCAGGATTGTGCCACCTATCTTCTTTTCTTTATGTTAATGTAATGTAATGTAAATTTTAAGTTATTGTTCATGTAGCATGTAGTTTCTCCTAGTTTGACTAGGTTCTGACTATATGGTACTATACTGTGATTTTAAACTTTAGTGTAACACTGTAAATAGAATAAATCCATATGAAACTTTGTAATTTCCTGGATTTGAAAATAAACGATTATAGAAAATTCAAAAAAGTTATCTGCTAACAAATAGCCATATTTAGTTACCGAGACGAAATCCCCATTTAGAGAAAGAAACAGTGTTACTCCACGAGCTGAGCTATTTGTGTCATATCTAGCTATTGTAGAATATCTCTCCACATAAAAGGGTTTGTTTAGATTCAGCCACTGCTCAGTAATTGCAAGTTGGGGGAACTCCAATTCTTCTAAAAATAGGTACAACTCATCAGTTCTATTTAGAGAAGCGGTATTAATTAGTACCATACTAAGACTCGTAACAACAGGAAGTTTTGAGGAGTCTAGTTCCTCAGGACACGTCAAGTTATCTAAAAATTTTCGTGGTCCGAGAGACCAGCACTCATAACAGAACTAGAAACAACAGCATCATCATCTTGCATGTTGGAACACATATAGGCAAATAAATGTAGCAGAAAATTGTTTTTCGCATAGGTTCAGCAACATCTATCTTTAAATTAAATAATTTATCATTTGCGTATCTAAACTAGATTTATCTGCGTAATTAACATTTAAATCACCAGCCAAAATAACATTTATTTGTGAAGGAATTTCAGTTAATAGACATTCTAACCTAGTTATAAACACAATGCAAAATTCAAATTCTTTCTCGACCAACATTGTGTCCAACTTATAATTCAAAAATGAATATTGCATAAAATTATTTTGTATAAAAATGGTTGTTCCACCATGTACCGAAATTAGTCTTAAATATTTAGAAATCAATTTATAGTTTGGAAGACCAACACACTAATTTTCGTGTAATCAGTGCTCGGTAATAAGTAAAATATCTGGGTATTGGACAGTTGGTTCTCTGTTTCGGTGGCTTCATCGTTAAAAATAAGCTGGCTACGTAGTTGCTCCCTGCTAAGTGAGAAGTTCAAGTTTAATTTCTATTCTCAATTTATCAATTTTTGCTTTTAGCAACTTCTGATTTGTGGTGGTCTTTGAGCTCTTCTATTTGATTTTCATATCCCAAGAATATTTTTTTTATTTTTAGAATATAATAAATCGATACCTTTCTCTTCTTTTTAATGTATCACTACATTTTCTTGAGAAGGCGCTCTAGTAGCTCAAAGGACAATATTTCACTACAGCTCTTGTGAAACACGTTGAAGCACAATATGCAGAAATAATTTTCAGTTTTCTTGATTTTTTTAAGACAAGACTTAAATGATTTATTCAAGCCAGCCATAGTTATAAAAAGAGATTCGTTCAGGGTGCAAAATTAAGCAAAAAAGTTTGTTACAGTCCTGCCTAAGCTGGTATCAAAATCACAACAGTAAACAAAAATAATATAGGTTAATGAACTGGAAATACACATGGACCAGTTTGTTTACTAATATACAAATATAAAATATTATAACAGTAGTTGTTCTCATTTGTAAATAATAAACCTTATTAGTTTTTACACTTCACACAAAATAGGCGATACCAAAAGTAAAAACTAATCTGTTCCACAGATAAAGGAATTAACTGATAGCAGCTATTTTATTTTTTCCATGAAGAGTTTTATATATTTAGCACTAATTCAATTTGAGTTTTTGAATTTTTCACGCTATTATAACTGAATAAGTTATATAGGGTCAAATAATGGTATACTAGAGGATGTGCATCTTAGTGAAAAACACGCTAAAGATGGAGAAAACATAGCTAATCTGTTTGCCGATCATTTTAGTACTGTGCACAGAAGTTTCAATGCTGGGAATGGAGTCATTTTTGGGAACGATGAGTCTATGGATGTGTTTGTCGATTCAACAGGCTTATAGATAACTTTTGATTCTTTACTTAGTACTCTTAACTCTAAATACCAAAAAAAGGTGCTGGACCAGATGATATTCCTAATGACTTTCTGAGGGAGTGTGCGCATTATCATTAAGCGAAATGTTGGCTATTCTATTCAACAGATCCCTGATGCAAGGAACTTTTCCGGCAAAATGGAAACATTCATATGTATGTCCAACATTTAAGAACAGTGTGAAAACACAGACAGATGTTAAAAACGATTCTCTGGTTTGTATTTGGAATGTGTACTTCCAAAAGTCTTAGAAAAGTTGATATTGCCAGTAATGATAATGCTTTCAAAAATATTATCATTGGGAAACAACATGGGTCTGCTAGTAGTAGATAGATCTATTGCTACAAATCTTTTTGTATGTATCAATCTTATTAGTGCTTTCTTGGATGATGGCTTCGAGGTTCACTCTGTATACACAGATTTGAGAGGTCTGGTGTTTCAGTATATTTGTTGTCATGGATTTCATTATATTTGCAGGGGAGAACTTTGCAAGGGAGGGTGAATGGATTTCTGTCCTCTTGTTACATGCAATTTTGGTTCTAGACACATGTAACATAATAAGTCAAATAAATTCGAGCCAGTATTTCATAAAGTTAATTTACCTTAGTCGAACACCTGTCCTCGACTACCCTATCGCTTGTTAGTTTTGGCATATTACTGCAGAGAAGTAAAGTAAGGTTTTAAAATGAGAAATAACATTGCTAATAGCAGATAATTGTAGGTATAATATATAATGTCTATATTTTTGAGAACATTGGATGTGTTTATTCACGAACACAGTGTGAGTAACAGGTAAACAAGTGTATTCATTCATATAAGTTAAGTTACAACAATCTTTCTTATGTATAACACAAAAAAGAGGCTTATTTAAATGATTGTGGAATTACATATCTTTCTCTAATGTCTGGTATGCCTGACTAAATACACATTTAAAGTTTCCTTCGCTATGAAATGTATTGTCCGGGTCTTTCTGTTTTCACAATTATTCAGGTACTTCTATGTGTTATATTTTCAAGGATTCACTACACTAGTATGCTATCTATCACAAAAGTTTGTTTAGAAACACTTGAGATACACACATTTACCACAATTACCTTGGGGCACACTGGTTATCAACATGATTAGATTTCACATAACTTCCACACATTTTTAACTATACTATTAAACAGGTTTATAAGAGGTATTTTCGCTAGTTTCACTGTAATTCTTTATAGATTTCGTAGGTAACTTTTGTTTTTAAGAAACTGGCACAGTTTCTTCCTTCATTCCTGTTTATCCTGTTACATAACAGGACTTATTGGCTTTGCTACAAGGCAGTCGCCAGATTGCTCTCCGTCCGGGGCTCAGAGCCGTTAAATCGGCGACCCTCGAAGTCGACCCTGCACCTTATTCCAGTTTAGAGACATTATCGGTAGGATATCCGGATGGCGAGCTCTAAGCTCCCGAATCTTTCAAATACTTTTTAATATTTCCTCTTTAAATTTTTGAAATGCATCTTGGCTTCCACTATTTGCCCCTTGAGAGTACTAGTGATATCACGAGATGACCCTTTCTTTCAAGCTATCCCCTTACCCCTCCCACTCCCGCCACGTAGCGGCCATTACGCTAATATTCTATGTAGAACTGCGGCAGACGAACGGGATAGAATGCAAGAACAACTAGGTCTCACACGTTCACAGCGTCTGTGCCCTTTCTAGCGGTGTCGTTAGTTTCCACACTGAGCGGTTGAGTCTCCCGTTTCCCCCCGAAATAAAGCAGCAAAACCGAACACGTGGAACCACTTATGTTAATAACATAGAGGTCTGCATTCGACGAGACAAACCGTAAGACTGAACTGGTACAGTTTGTTATTTTTGTTTTGGTTAACATTTTGACTATTTTTCACGTCTATCGAACTGTCCTCTGGAGGCGGATGAATAAACTTAATTCTTGACTTGACTTGACTTTGTAGGTTTCTGTTCGCGCTACTCAGAGGTAATCTGCCAGCACTTTCGGGGGTACTGGGTCCGTCGGGCCTGTGCCCTGACCACAGCACCAGATCTCTTCACTATAGGCTTTATTTTTTCTTTGTGGAATTTTCATGTATTTGCTATTATATTTCATTTACTTGTCGGTATATCGGGTTGTTGTTAGTATAATCAAAACTACTACAAAGGACAAAAGACTCTTCACGCTCCCGCGCAGTAGAGGAGCTGTACACATGGGGGCACTGCGTCGGATGGAAGAGGAAAAGGTTATGTAACCTTTCTGACAATCCATCCTGATATATAGTTTAAGTTATATTTTAATTTTATTATAATTCAAAAACTTTATTAATAGCTTATTGATTTTTTTTGGCCAATGCTTGTTCAATATTGAACGGAGTTTGTACTCCTTGACATCTTATGTTTTCATATAAGTTAAAGTTAGGTATATTTGAAATAGGGCATTCAAAAATAATATGGTTTAGGTCTTCAAGGAGGCCACACTCACAGAGAGGAGTCGACAGTTCAACAGTGTCCTGTTCTTCCAACCATCTAGTGTGAGGGAAGCAGTCCTGGATTAAGTTATATGATTTACCTTTTATTTGTGGACTATTTTTCCAAAATGTTTTAAATTCTTTACGGATATTTATTTTAATTATATTAGTTATTTCATTTTTATCTATTTTAAGGTTTTTAGGTACATTTAAGTTTCTCCCGACATTTGCTAAGATATCAGCCTCTGTATTCCCTAAGATACCAGAGTGACCTGGTATCCAGCATAGTATAATATTATTGCTCCCCTTGTTGGTCTTTAATAAGTCTCTAGTCAGTAAGGTTATGTAGTCTGTATCAGTATCTATCACTGTGCTTTTAAGTTGGTTTATGGCACTCAGAGAATCAGTGAAAATGATAGCCTTGTCTATGTTTTTCATGATTGCCGTTGTTATTCCCTCATTTATAGCTACCATTTCAGCTCAAGTAATGCATAACTCTTTAACTTAATTCTTCAATTTCAATTTATGCTTTTGGCACTGCACTTCGCAACTTGCCAGATTGCTCTTCGTCCGGGGCTTATTTAGAGCTGGAGCGACCCTTCCAGATAATTTACGCCTTATTCCGGTTTGGAGACGTTGTCGGTGGGATGTCCGGACGGCGAGCTCTGAGCTCCCGGTCACCCCGTGTATTTCAATATCTTTAAATTTGTCTTTCTTTATAGACCCTTCTAATGCATCTTGGCTTCCACTAGATGCCCCTTGAGAGTACTACTGGTCTCACGAGATGACCTTTTCTTTCAAGCTATCCCCTTACCCCTCCCACTCCCGCCACATAGCGGCCATTACTCTAATATTCTTTGTAGAACTGCGGCAGACGAACGGGATAGAATGCAGGAACAACTAGGCCTCACACGTTCACAGCGTTTGCTCCCTTTCTAGCGAGGTCGTTAGTTACCACACTGAGCGGTTGAGTCTCCCGTTTCCCCCCGAAATAAAGCAGCAGAACCGAACACGTGGAACCACTTATGTTAATAACATAGAGGTCTGCCCTCGACGAGACGAACCGGAAGACTGAGCTTAATTCTTAATCTCGGACCTAAAACACCTAGTGATTTTTAATTAAATGGATTATCTTAAAATATAATAAGCAGAAAATTACCATAATGTCATGGTAGTCCTAATATGAATTTAGCAGACGAAAACCATAGAAATTTTATTTAACTTCGCCGTAAATTTCGAAACCGTTAAAAATATAACCATGGAACTCTGCTAGTGCTACCAACCAAATTATGATGAAATACCCTAGAGCAACCGGAACCTTGTAGATTAGCTAGTTTTTATTAATTTTTCCTGGTTTAAAACACTTGTTTTCTTTAATTAATAACTAGTAGTAATGTAGTGCCTAATTAAAATCAGCGCTTTAAACTATGTCGTAATAATTGTACATATCATAGGTACTTGGAGGATATTGTGGTTGGCTCTGCTGTATGCAATGCGTACGATCTTTTGGTGATGGGTTTAAAAGAGACAGAAATATGGCCACTTTTTTTCTGTGATTTTTCTACTTCGATCCTCCTGTTGAAATATCTACTTTTTCCCCGAAAACCTTCAGAATAAGTGGGTGTTAGGTTGCAGTTTTTTTTGTGAAGTTGGTTTCACCCCTGTAAAGGGATTAAATAACTGTGGACCCTGTAGTAGCTGCCTTACATGGACTTTTGGCTTTTGTAGTTTTATTGGCCATGGAGTAAGGTAGCTACAATCGGATAGTCTCCGGAATAGTTCCACGTGGTCCTGGAGCGAGTCTGAGGGAAATGGTTAACAAGTAAAAAACCCACCAACATCAGGTATTTATTTTTTTATAAATTACGGGTAGTGTTAAACAAGGCAAAAATGTGTGTTTTTCTTTAAGAAAATAAATATGTTGCAGGCATTGTGTATTTTGGGCCTAAGATGGTACACTTGGGCAATTTAAATTAAATCTAGTTATTGAGTTTCATATTAATTATTTTATTGATACTTTTATGTAAATAAATAAGTATTTTATACTTTTATACTGACCGAAATAAGATACCCTTCGTGAATTCAATAATTTGGGGATGTATTTTAATTAATAACTTAGAGTTTGCCATTTTGTCAATCTTACAAAATGTCTGCCTGCAAACGAATAGAGCTGGGAATTCTAGTTCATTTACGTGAACTAGTTCATTCGTTCTCGTTCGTAAAAAATATAGTTCAAAAAACTAGTTCATTAGTTCACATAGAATTTTTGCGAACGAGAGTGTGTTTTAATTTAAATAAGACGCAATTGTCACTGGATTTCACAAATTTTATATTTATCTCATTAAATTAAACTATAAATTCTCAAAAGTAACACATAATCTTATAATAAAGTCTACATATGTAAACAATTTGCTATAAAACAAAACAACAAGCATTAAGCAAAATATAACTAACTAAATAAAACTAAACGTAATTAGGTATTTGGCAAATAGATTCTAAAAAACATATATAAGGAATTTAAAAGTTACTATTTAAAAATAATATTTGGGAAACTTTTTCAGATTTTAGCTGTGATCTTTTTTCGGTTATAACTTGTCCCGCCTTTGAAAAAATTCGTTCACAAGGAACCGATGTGGCAGGTATGCACAGTCGTCTTTTCATAAATGTGTAAGTCGTTGGATATACATGACGGCTCAACATTTTGAGTATAATGGTGCTGAATGTGCTTATAAATGGCAAAAACAAATACTAAAGTTTTTGATATGAACACATTTTTCTCAGCACTTATTTCTTCTGTAACATCTCTAAAAATTTTTAAAATGTCTATGAGTTTTTCCAGGAGTAACCATTCCGCTGCATTCACAATATTCAAACCTGGATTTTCTAGAGCCAAAGTAGCAATTAGCGCATCTTTTATTGAAACAGCTCTCTCAATCATTTCTAGAGTTGAATTCCACCTAGTTATAACATCTTGTTTTAATTTCAGTTCTGGTAATCCCATCTGCTTTTGTACCTGTTGCAATTTTCCAAGAGCTGAAGAACTTTGTTTAAAAAATGTCACTATAAATTTTATTTTACTAATTAGGTCAGAAATTTGTTTTAAGCCACTTTGAACCAAAAGGTTGATTGAATGTGCAAAACAACTTTTGGATTTCCAGCCCCCATTTCTTACAGCAGCAAGAATGTTGGCCGCATTATCACTAACAATGCAAACCATTTTGTCCTCTATTTGATATTCATTAAATTTAGCTCTCAGTAATATTGCTAAATTATCAGCCGTATGTCGCTCGTTGTAGGAAAAACAGTCTATTAAATGTGATTTTAATACCAGAGATTCATTTTCTTCCAACAAATAATGCACGGTTAACGCAGTAAAATTTTCGTTATTAATGGACGTCCACGAATCTGTTGTTACACTTACACACTTAACAGAGTTAAGCTCAGTCTGAATTTTCTCACGAGTTTAACCTGCGCCATCAAACCCTCTGAAAAAGTTTTTCGTGTAGGAACTTTATATCCCGGAATGGCCATTTCCAATAATTTGATGAATTCTGGATCTTCAACAATAGAAAATGGATAATACCGTTTAACGATCATACGCAGTATTTGAGTATCTAATTCCTTACTTTTAAATATAGGTACAGGTTTAGTAATACGTACAAATGTCGTCATATCTGATTGTAATTTAGATGTCTTTCTCTCGGGTTCATTGCTACTAGCATTATTATTTAATTTCGTTACATTTACTGGGCCCTACAATGTAGATAAACATAATTATTATACGGTTATGATTTATTATCTATCATTATTACCTTTTGATCTTGAGATTCGCCTTGAAGAAGTGCCTCATCAGCTTCAGTGGAAGATTCGTCATTTCGTTTGATTAAAATAGTGGGGTGTACTATTTTTAAATGCCTAGTTAAATTTGCCACAGATCCACCAGATATAGACAACATCTTCTTACAATAGCTACATTTTGCTTGATTAGCATTGCCGGCTACTTCTTCAAAATGCATCCGTAAATCACTTCGTTTCCTTGGCTTTGGCATTTTGTAGCTATTTTATAAATTTATAACTAATAAATCACTAATAAAGGTTAAGTGTCGGTAAACAACCAAAAGTATAATACGTTTGACTTTTTATTATTTAATCGATATCGCTCTTATCTTAAAACGCAGCATATCAAAATGACAAAGACAAACACAAAAGAAAAGGCACCACACACCGACCGGCGTCGCCGCACTGTCTTAGACAGTTTTTCAGATGTACCAAATTGTACTAAAAAGTTTCTTTGGTGCAAAAGTGGTTGGTGGATTGTAGCTTAGGGGGACTAAGAAAAGACAAAATACGACTTCACTGATTTGCGGGGTATTATAAATGTTTAACGGATATACTCTGTGTTTGTTAGGTGCTTTGAGAGTAAAATGTTTCCTTAGCTAGTTAATGCCGAAATAAGAACTACCGGATTTTTATCGACCTTTTTATAAATATAAACATGATACATTGTGATAGCAACATAACGACTCGATAACGTCAAGCCAAGTCTTCATTACCGCTATCGGTTATTTAACAGTACAGTTTGTTTCGTGAACTAGCACGTTCGATATTTATCATACGCTCAATTTCGTTCACGAAAAGAGAAAGAGACGCTGATGTCTTTTTATTTCGTTTGCAATGACAATGAACTACTGAACGAGTCTTTTGGACGGTCACGAGTAGTTCATCTCGTTCACGAAAGAAACTAGTTCATTTGAACTAGTTCGTTCAAATAATAACAATGATACTTTTATTTTAAGGATAATTTGATTGGCGTACCAATAACTAATTGGTAATTCCGCTTTTGGGGTAGGAAATTTAAATATTTCCAATTTGATAAATAAATTAGGGCAGCTTATCTTAATCAATTGTTCAAGCTACAGAATTTCGGTAGTATAATATGCAGAATTAATTCTTTTGTTTAATTTTTAATGCACCATTCTGTCAGTTTTGTAATTATGAATTTATATAATGTTTTACAGTAATGTACAGGGTGGTTCAGACGATAAAGTTAGTTTTAAATATATTTAACTAAAAAGAGGGTGGGAATTGCTTATTTTTTCACTAGTACAATTGTACTAAGTTTTTGGGGTATTGTTCTACTACGAGTCTTCCTTTGATTTTGGGCAAGCAGACCTCTACACTGACTGGCCGTTGCTTCTTGTAGTGCGGTGGTGATTTGGACTCTTCGTATGTTTTCAGTAATTGTATAACTACACTTTTTAAGGATTTACTTGTTCGGTGACATATGAGAGATAGTGCTGGTTATATTTGAAACTGTTGTAGGTATTCTAAAACTCAAGTGGCACTACTCATATGTGAGTTCAACCCCGTATACCATGGTACACCGCCAAAACATTATTACCTAATACTTTCTTTTTTACTATTTATAAATATTGAGGTCTGTTTCTTTTTCTAATTTAATTTAATCAAGTGTTAGTTATAAATATAGGTCCGAATAACATATTTTTGACTGAGTATGCTATACCCAGGTAATAATGGTGGTGATTTAAATTAATTATTATAACTTTAACATTTTCATTTTTATTTCTTATTCAACGGCTCAAGGCATTATTTTCATTTTTTTTATACAATTTAATGGTTAATTTAAAAACAAAATAAGCAGTCTTTGTAAATAACCAAGAGCTGGATACCCACATTGGGATTGTAAAACCATTGTTTAAAAAAAAAGAAATATTTAAATTAAACACACTTTTGTGATTGATTGAACTCGATGTGTTTTACATATTTTTGGCTGAGTATGCTATACCCATGTAATAATGGTGTTCATTTAAATTAATTATTATAACTTTAACATTTTCATTTTTATTTCTTATTCAACGGCTTCATTAAGCCTTGTTATGGCATGCTAGGCATTATTTTAATTTTTTTTTATACAATTTAATGATTAATTTAAAAACAAAATAAGCAATCTTTGTAAATAACCAACAGCTGGATACCCACATCGGGATTGTAAAACTATTATATAAGTTGAATAAGTTGTCAAATTGGGAGGTTATACCGTCGTGTAAACTTTACGCAAAATATCAAGTAACAGTGTACTAAGTATATTAAAAGTGTGTTCCTGGTATTCCGGAATTTGGGCTGGAGAGTGTTGGCAGCTCCTGGAATTGGAAAATATAATAAGAGAATAACAATAAGTATCAGGCAACTTCCCGCCAAATTGCACATAAATTGACATTTGAGGTTAGGTGAACCAGCTGAGACTGTGGCCTCAAGCTAAATCAACACAAGATCGAATAAGTTTGAACCAGAAGAAACCCAGGAGGAAGTTTAAAGACGGAAATAGTCTTCATAATGTGCTCTAGGACTGGTTTATCATCGCGCTATGTCTGACTTGGAGGACAATAATTGCAAAACATGCAAGAAGGAGGTTTTGGATGATGAGAATGGACTATTCCGCGAAGGATCCTGCCAGTCCTGGTATCATACAACATGTCAGGGGATAAGCAGCAGCCAAAATAAAAAAATAAGCAAGGAAATTACAGAAATATTTGTATGGCTTTGTAAAACCTGTAAACCCAAACTGAAAGATGCAATGAAAAGCAATAATGAAACCAAAAAATTCAAACTATTTTAGAGAAAGATAATCACATATCAAATAAAATCAATGAGAACATACAAGATATTCAGCCTTCAAAAAATTATGCTGGGGCCCTCCAGAACACGCTAAGGCATAACATTTCAAGTCAACAACAGGCTATAAATATGCCCAAAATTATCATTAAATCTAAGAATCCAAACCAAAATGCCCAGGAAACTAAGAGCTCATGAAAAATGTCAGTCCACTTCAAACAAAGGCAGCAGTCAACAAGATCATAACAACCAAGAAAGATAATGTCATAGTGGAAACTAAACCAAAAGAAGAAACAGAAAGTCTATTGAAAGTAACAAAAGATAAAATGAAAGGATATGAAGTTAGCATGAAAAGCATGAAAAATCCTAGATTAGTGTTCATAGGATTAAGAAAAAAGTTTGAAAATGAGGAAGAACTTTTAGAAGAACTATTGGTGTTTAATAAAGATATGGACAAAACAGACAAGATAAAAATAAATTATTATAGAAAATCACATAAGTCAAAAAAATATATCTTGTTTGTAGAGGCAGTAGGTGCCACTTTTGCCAAGCTGGTAAACAAAGAGATGACACTAGGATGGGACACTTGTAGAATCAAAGAGGATCTATATGTTAAAAAATGTTATAGATGCTATGGCTATGGCCTGCTGAGTGTCAACGAAGTATTTCATGTGGAAACTGTGCTGGGCAACATGAAATCAAGCTGTGCAAGAAGAGTAGTTACACATGTGTGAACTGTAAGCATGCCAACATGGAATATGGAAAGGACTATAAATGTGATCATAAGGCTTTCAGTAACGAGTGTACATTACATCTGGGAAAGGAAGCACAAATTAGGGAAGGAATAGACTATCACACCAAATCCTTGACCTGAGTTTTATGGATGTTGGAGAAATAGAAGTTTTGGATGAAATAGATCAAGAACAAGAACTTGAAAATATTAGTGATGTATGATATGATATGGACGAGTACAAAGACTTTTATATTAATACAAAGAACAAAAAAAAGTTGCTTAAGGTTCTTCACATTCACACAAAAAAATTTTGATTCCTTCATAGCGTTCCTAGAATCTTTTGAAATAAAGGATTTAGATATTATAGTGTTTAGTGAAACCTGGCGTGTGTATGATGTGAAGAATTTTACAATACCGGGTTTTGAAACTGTTTGCAACGGAAGTATGAAAAATCAAAATGATGGCGTTCTTATCTTTGTAAACAGTATCATTGATTTTGAAGTGACACATATTGCATTGCCTCTAACCAAAATAACTGTAAGTAATATTGTATTTAAGTTACACAACATAAATTTCATGCTAACCGCTTGTTATAGATCTCCCTCCTCCAACAAGGACCAATTTTTGTCAGATATTGAGACACACCTTAAAGGCTTAAACAATAACATCAAAATATTCTTAGGCGATATAAATTTTGATATATTAAACCACACAAAAAACTCGGTAGTCAGGTACACATCAATCCTATCATCTCTTGGCTTTCAATCTTGTATCAATTCATATACTAGAGTGACTAGGCAAAGTAAAAGCTGCATTGACTACATTTTCATCAGAAAAAGATTAAAGGCAGCAAAACTACTGGAAAATGCTTTTGTAATCGATACTGCTATCACAGATCACTATCCTATTCAACTTGATTTAAATATTGATGAAGATGTGGTCCCAAGTAACAGGCAACAAATAACATGGAAAAATAACATTTGATAACAAAAAATTTGAAAATATGATTAGTGCTGAAAATTGGGAGGACATTATTATATTGGAAGATGCTGAAATGGCATATCAGACATTTGAGGATAGATTTATGTCATTATATAATAAAAGTAAGGATAAAAAAGTTTTCAATTGCTTTAATCTGAAAAAGCTCAAGCCATGGATCACAAATGGTATTGTTAATTCTATTAAATTTAGGGACAAACTAAAAAAACGTTTAATAAAGGATAGAAAAAACATTGTTGTACTACAGGAGTATAGAAATTATTGAAATCAGGTTAATAAAATTATAGAACAAGCAAAACATCATTATTACAAAAATGAAATAGACGAAAGCGGTAACAATCTAAAGAAAATCTACAAAGTTATAAATGAGGCTGCAAATGGGTCAAACAATAAAAAACGAAATGATTTATATATAAATGATAGTAATGGCGAACATTTTTCATGTGACGCTCAGGCAGCAAATTATTGTAATAATCATTATATAAATGTAGGAACAAACTTAGCTAACAAAATATCAGATCCCATCATAGCAAACATGTTAAATAATAATTATCCCGATTCTGTTCAATCTATGACAATAAGCCCTGTAACCGGAAAAGAGTTGATATTGCATATAGTTAGTTTAAAAACCAACTGTTCCCCTGGGATAGATGGTGTTACTTCTAAATTAATTAAAACATACCACCAACATATTTTGAAACCTTTGTACACATAATAAACCTTATTTTTTCCACAGGTAAGATCCCACTGTCACTGAAAACCACTGTGGTAACTCCAATATATAAAAAGCAAGGAACCAAAACTGACATTTCTAACTACCGACCCATTAGTTCAATTATAACATTTGCAAAAATATTCGAAAAATGTCTAAAGAGTAGATTGTATCACTATCTAATATCAATAAATGCCCTAAATAAAATGCAATTCGGATTTATGAAGGATATTGGCACAAATGATGCCATGCTTGAATTAGTAGATAATGTAAAAAAATATATGGATGCAAAAGATAATTGTATAGCTGTTTTTCTTGATCTGGCGAAGGCATTCGACACTGTACCACATAATTTCCTTCTGGAGGTTTTACTGCATTATGGAGTGAGAGGTACAGTGTTAGATATCTTTAACAGTTATTTGACGGACAGAAAACAAATGGTTAAGTATAGGGGCACCATCAGTGACCCTCTAATTGTCCAAACGGGAGTTCCACAGGGCACAGTACTTGGGCCCTTGCTTTGCATAGTGTATATAAATTCTTTGTTGGGTCTGGATATTAATGGTGGGTCTATTTCCTATGCCGATGACACAATCTTGTTATTCAGGGGTGGGAACTGGGATACCGTGAGGACAAGGACTAGTATGGGGCTTCAAAAAGTTAAAAATTGGCTAGATAAAAACAAATTAACATTAAATACTAATAAAACAGTATATATTACTTTTTCTCTAACTGAGGCAAACCAGCTTAATTATGACTTTATAAAATTCGCCAACTCAAATCTTACTGTCCGTGAGGCTCCAAGTACAAAGTACCTGGGTTTGATGGTTGATAGGCACCTGAAATGGAATGGTCATGTAGATAACTTAACTAATAAACTTCGGCGGCTAATTCATAAATTTTACTTGATTAGGAGAATAATTCCCAAAAGATTGCTTCTTCAAGTGTACCGGTCCCTGGTAGAATCATTATTGTGATATGGTATTATCGTTTGGGGGGGAATATATGACAACTCGTTAAATAAATTAAAAACAATCCAAAATTATATTTTAAAAGTTATTTTATTTAAAGATAGATTATACTTCTCTACAGTGAGGACATACTAAATATGAGAAATCTATACTTCCTTAGTAATCTTATATATTGTTTTAAAATAAAAAATAAAAACTTTATAAAACATTGCTACCTAACAAGGCACAATGTAAATCGAATGTTAATTGTACCTTTTAGACAATTTGATTCCAATCAGAGATTTGTAACTCTGTTAGCACCCAAGATATTTAATCTGTTACTACATAATATTAAGCAAGTAACTAAATACTCAGTATTTGTTAAGAAATGTAAACATTTTATTTATCATAATGATGTACATTTACTAGAGTTACTGTCTAATTCGGTCTAATTAATTAATGTGCTACAGTAAACCACCTTCTGTGATAATCATGTTTGAATAAAACTAATTATTGAAACTGTAAGTATAGCAAGCTATAACAAATTAATTATGTTACGATTTATATACATATACCTACAAATTAAATTTAGTTGCGCATACAGGTGTTGTTCACCTAGGTGCATATCATTATGTTAGGCTAGAACTATTGAATTGTGATATTGTTATTATTATGTGACGATTTATTAAATAAAATTTATTATTATTAAAAAAAAAAATTTATTATACACACTTTTGTGATTGATTGAACTCTATGTGTTTTACTTACCTTGGCAGTGACTCAATCAAACATTTTGTTTCGTTATATTTTTTTGATTTGAGCCCTTAAGGATCTTCTGTACACCAAGGATCTTCTAGTTTGGATTCCGATACAAACTAGTGGCGCCCTAGTCAAAATTGACCCACGTCGACAGCACAAATGTTGCAATCGACGCATCCTTAAGGGGGTAGGTATTTAGTTTTCAGGTTTTAGGATAAATGATAATAGAATAAATTAAATACATCATTAAATACAATCTTTATTAACTAATCTTTAGTTAACCAATCTAGGCAACATTTATTTTGGTGCCCAACGTAGTTTAAAAATAAACATTTATTTTGGCGCTCAACATGCTTTATAAATAGATTTAGTTGGCACCCAACGTGGTTTATAAAAACATTTTATTTTGGCTCCCAACGTGTTTCTTTAAGAAAGGGGGGAAGATTTGATTTTTGGCACTCGACGTTTTTTATAAAATTTTTTTATTAAAATAAAAGGGAGGGAAAATTGTTAGTTGTCAGGTGTCAATATATTTTCTGTGGAAATTTGGAAAATTTTTAGAAAAATATTGTGACTTATTTTGAAATTGTTTTGGGTGTTCACTTGTTTTTTGTGTAAAGGTAATGTTATTTCTGAAATAGCTTCTATATTTTCCAAATATTTTCACTGAATATTTTCACAAAATTTGTTTTGTTCTATAAGATAACTTTAATTTTTGTATGTTTGGATGAGATCCAAGGTAAAGTATAATACTGTTGATCTTATTTAAATACTTAGATATTCGTTGCTTGAACTATACTTACTTAAATACTGTATATAATTTTGAAATTTTGATTTTGCTTCCAAATTGAATTGCGTTCTGCGGTTTCTATTTGTGTGGTTAGTGATTGGTTATTTAAGTGTATAGAGTGTATAGTGCATTGCATTTACAAGTGATACGTGGTTTTAATATTGCTTCATCATGTCACGCAAACTTCACATCAATCGACTGGCCCAGGATGAGCTTACTTATGAGCTTGCTATTCGAGGAATTGCTGCAGGGAACTGCGAAGAGATGAAACATCGCCTGTCAAGGGCTGTGCAACTTGAGAACAGTGGAGATAGCATCAAGTATCCGGAATACCCATTCACATATGAGGTAGATGCCGAGGCTGTTGATGCGAAGATTAAGGAATTAATTGGTGCAGTTGGAAAATTCTCCGGAGGTCGCAAAAGTGGTGAATACCAGAAATTGCAAACTAAGCTCTCTCTCGTGTGCTAAATCGTTTAAATCACATGGAACCTGGCGCTGACGCAAAAAAGGCTAGGAAGTAATCTGAGGCACTGGCTATGGCACTCACATGGTTGAACAGGTTGGGACGATCTTGCAGTTACAAGTGAGAAACTACAAACAATTCCACCTAGTTTCTTGTGGAATTGGAAGCTAGTGGATCTCAAGTACAGCAAGCTGTGTCTTAAGACAGCTCGGATGAGAGCGAAGATAACTTTAATGCCAATTTGGCTACAAAAGCTAACTCTTCTCCTATAAGGCACTCTGCAACAACCGTCACCACTAGGTTTGTTCCTCCAAGCAAATGGAATTTGAAGTTTTCCGGTGATAAGAAAGGACTGTCTCTAGGCGCATTTTTAGAATGAAGAGTTCGGAACAGCGAGACATGTACCTAAAGATGTTCTGCTGGAGTCCGGAATAGATTTATTCGATGGCAAGGCTTATCAATTTTATCTGGCCTATCGAACAGACGTAACTTACTGGGATGAGTTTGTTGACCTTTTACGTGAAGAACTTCAGCCTTGTAACTACAACGAAAAGCGAGAAGAGATTCGCAGGCGAACGCAAGGACCAGACGAAAGCATTGGTATTTACTTAGCTGTGATGGCAGGTTATTTTAAGAGATTTACTTGTCCTATCTCTGAACAGGCGAAATTGAAAATTTTGGTGACGAACTTAACTCCGCAGAGTCAGTTGGGTTTAGTGGACATTACCTCAGTTAGCTAATTACGTTCGGTATGTAGACGTTTAGAGGAGAGACGTGAGTCTGTGGATAGTTACCTTCAGCCTTCTAGACGTGGGAATATGTTGGAACCGGACTTGGCATATGTTGTAGAAGAACCTGACGTGTCTACTCTAATGGGCAACTGATGAATCTAAGGATTCGAAGGATACTGGTTCTGGGAATAATGAAGCTGTTTGTTTCCGTTGTAAGAAATCTGGTCATCGAGCTATAGGATGTGTTTTACCTAAACCAAAATACTGCTGCCGATGCAAAAAAGAGGGAGGCACAATCAAGAGTTGTCTTTTGTACTCTGGTGCATCGCGGACTATTCTTGGAGGTCATGGTTGGACTTTACTGAAAAATTTGGACCTTAAAGTGGATTGAACACAGACCCCATCTTGCAAAGTGGCTAATGGCCAACGTTGTTAAAGTATTGGTGTTTGTGAAATACCGATGAAGGCAAGGGATCGTCTTTGTTTAATTAAGACTATTGTTGTTCCAGATTTACCGCATACTCTGATCTTAGGTGCAGATTTTTGGCATTCTATGGGAGTAGTGCCATACTCCATATGAAGAGAGTCTTTTAAATGAGCTATCGGATAGAAGCTTTGCATTGATTGGAGATAAACTAGGGTGTACCAGCAATGGTGATGAAAAAAGACTCCTCTATGCGGCTTTGTGTTGATTTAAGGAAACCTAATGCTGTCACGGTGAGAGATAGCTATCCTTTACCGCAAATTAGTGATACAGTGGACAAATTGCGAGACGCCAAATATCTTTCCAGCATGGATACCAAGTCTGCTTACTGGCAAGTACCTGTTGTAGAATCTTCGAGGCCATATACTGCATTTACTGTACCGAATAGAGGACTTTTTCAGTTCAAGCGTCTTCCTTTTGGACTTCACAATGCGCCTGCAATTTGGCAACGTCTGATCGATAATGTTCTATATTGTCATAGGGAGTTCGGACTTCGAGACTCATCTTAAGGTGCTGGAGGAGGTGTTTAAGAGACTTCGAGAGGCCAACCTTACGGTAAATAGAGAGAAATGTGAATTTTGTAAACCTAAAATGAAATATTTAGGTTATGTTGCCGATAGGAATGGTTTACATGTTGATCCTGATAAAGTTCGAGTGATGTTAGAAGTAAATGCACTACGGACTATTACTGAAGTGAGGCGTATAGTAGGAACTTTTTCTTGGTACCACAGGTTTAATAAAGATTTTTCTTCCGTTATAGCTCCAATTACCTCGTTATTGCGGAAATCTCGTAAATTTGAATTAATACAAGAGTGTGAGACATCTTTTTTAGAAAGATCAAGGAATGTTTAGTGCAAGCACCTGTTCTCAGTTGTTCAGACTACTCGTTACCTTTTGTGGTCCAGGCAGATAGTTCTATGTATGGAGTTGTTGCAGTTTTAGTACAGATTCAGCCAGATGTAACGGAATGGGTCATTAGTTACCATAGGCGTAGTTTGACTAAACAGGAACAAAATTATTCCACAACTGAAAGAGAGTGTTTGGCTGTGTTGTGGTCAGTCAATAAATTGCGTTCCTATTTGGACCTTGTTCCATTTACAGTTATCACGGATCACTATTCTCTAGTATGGCTGCAAAACATCACCCAACCAACTGGAACACTAGCGAGTTGGTAAGTGCAACTGCAACAATATGATTTTAAATTAATTCACAGAAAAGGCAAGGAACACGTTCCCGATATGCTGTCCCGAGCTGTACCCAAATTGGACTCTGTAGTGTAGATTTACCATCCATTAAAGACAAATGTTACCTTAGAATGGTCGGAAAGGTTAGGTCAAATCCGTTAAAGTTCTCCGGTTGGAGAGAGAGAAACGATTAGTTGTTCAAATTTGTTAAGTGTGGCTATCCTGAGTTAAGTTCTGAAGTGGAGAACTAAAAGGAGGTAATTCCGAAGGTAAAAACGGCTACTCTAATTGCAGAATCTCATGAACCGCCAATATCTGGTCATATGGGAGTCTACAAGACCTATTCTAGAATTGCTGAAAAGTTCTACTGGCCTAAATTAAAAAGTGATATTTCTAGGTTTATTCGTCACTGTAAAGTTTGCCTACAACACAAGGCTGAAGTAGGACTTCCAAAAGCAAAGATGATTAGTCATACCAAACCATAACGTCCTTGGGAAGTAATTGCCACCGATCTTCTTGGTCAAAACAAGGAATTACTTTTCTGTTAGTGGTCACTGATTATCTTAGTAAGTTCTCTCTACTTTGTCCTCTCCGAAAGGCTACCTCTGAAGTTTAATGCAAATTACCATCCACGCCCTAACCCTACTGAAAGAGTCAATCGAACTTTAAAGACAATATTGCGCATGTATCTGTCTGATAACCATCGTGATTGAGATCTTAATATTGACAAGATTGCTTGTGCCCTTCGAACATCTACGCACGAGACTACTAAGGTTAGTCCTTACTTTGTCAATTTTGGTAGACGTATGATTTTGCCTGGTGATGAGTATAAAACGAAAAATGTTCCAGAGGTTGATGAGATGAGCAGGTGGACACTGATGTGCGACATCGTAGTGAGTTGATGAAGGAAGTGTTCGCAGATGTTAAACGCAGGTTAGAAGCCGCAGGAAAGAAGAGTGTTGAGTGCTACAACCTTTGATGTCGTCAAGTGGAGTATCTTCCCAATCAAGTTTTTTATCGTGAAAATGCTATCATTTGCACCAGAATACCTTGGTCCTTTCACAATTCGCAGACGTGTATTTCCCTGGACTTATGAACTGCAAGACGAGTCTGGTAAATCTAAAGGAGTATGGATCATCAAGAACTTAAAAGATGCGTCAAAGTTTGAGGAATAGTATAGTGATGTAATTTTGTTATTCTCATTCTGTTTATTTTGGTTATATTACTTATTCATATTGTAAATAAAGTACTTATAATAAACGATAATTTTAGTGTTCATTTTTACATCTTTCCGACCAAACATTTTGTTTCGTTATTTTTTTTTTATCTGAGCCCTTTAGGATCTTCTGTACACCAAGGATCTTCTAGTTTGGGTTGCGATACAAACTAGTGGCGCCCTGGTCAAAATTGACCCACTCCCACGCCAACTGTCAGTCGCGAGCACAAATGTTGCAATCGCTGCATCCTTAAGAGGGTAGGTATTTAATTTTCAGGTTTTAAGATAAATGATAATAGAATAAATTAAATAAAACATTTCGATCTTTATTAACTAACCTTTAGTTAACCAATCTATGCAACACTCTGTATTTCGGGTATTATCGGGCGTACCACAAAGCTCGCGTTTGGGTCCAAGGCTCTTTGGATTGTTGGAGAATAATGTGGAAAAATCTTTCATATGAGGTTTTTTACTTTTTGCTGACGATTTGAAAATTAACAGATGTATCAAAACTAATGAAGATTTTATTTTTCTACAAAGGAACTTGGACTTCTTGTCGGGCTGGTACTGCCAATAATTTAAAGCTGAATGTAGCTAAATGTTCTTACATAATTTTTACCATATATATAGTGCCGCCAATGTGCGGGTAATTGGGGTCACCTTTGCGGGTAAGAATTTCTCGTGCGAGTAAAACCGGCTAATTGAGGAATCGAAGCCACAAGCGGTTTCATTTTGTAAAGCCAGATTCCCTTTTCTGATACTTATGGCCACGTTGGAATTCACTGTTGTCGGTTGTACTCATCGTAGTAAATCTCTGGACTGCTAGAGGAGGCTACTTTCTGCCTCTGTTGCGTGCTTTAGTGTCTGATGCCTCTTCCATATCTATCTCTTTCTACATCCTAAAGATGCGTGTATGTAAGATTCTAAAGGAGTCTAGAGAAAGAGATGTATGTCTTTATTGTAGTTTGTACTTGAAACTACAACTTCTATCTCTTCAGGTATCGTTCTCGTTCATTCCCACGATTTTTATTAAACTAAATTAAAAAGATTAATTTGATTTAAAGGTTGATGGTTCATTTTCTTTATTAATACCTACTATTATTGAAACTAGGACTAAGTGATGTAAATTTCTTGATATCGTGTTTGTAAGTCCTAACCATATTTGATTAATTTTATATTATGTATTCATCACGTTGTGTCTATTGTAGTTTGTGGTAGTATTAGTAATCATTGATAAATGGATAGTAAAAGTATTAAGTCCTTAATTATACTTAGGTATTTATTTACTTATATAATTTATTTTAATTATTCATAAGCTATTTATATTTGGAAAACGTACTTTTGCTACGTAAACAATGTATATATTTAAGTATACTAAACAATGTTTTATTTTTATTAAGATAAAAATTTCATTTACTTGTATAATTATTTATGATACACAAAATAGGTTTATAATATTTATACTTCATGTTCATGTGCCTTCGTAGGGTTATATCGCAAAATCCCAATGAAAATTTTACCTATCCGTAATTTATCAACGTTGGTGCGGTCCGGGCAAATTAGTCTTTTGTTCGTCCTATCAGAACTCGAAACGGCATCGACCACAAAAGTACACTCCAAATTGGTGTTTACATTCTTATTGATATTAATGAATTAATACAATTTTATAATTTCATCAATTTCATACTTTAAATTCTAATTTCATTCATGTGGTTAAAATTGCGAGTAATTAGAAATATCTAATAAGGCTGCCGGTATAAGTGGGTAATTTAAATCGCTTACAATCCGAAATTTGAGCAGTAATGTAAAAAAAAGTAAAATGCAGCACTGCATTTTACTTTTTTTTACATTACTAGTATCCAAGGCCTGTAAACTCTAATAGGTTACACTACGCGGGAAGTTCTGGGCAAGGGGAGCGTCCAGTGCTGTAAAGGTAAGTGACGTAGTGGGACGACCCCAGTTTATATCAACAGCCAGTGTTTACGTGTGATTTCGTAGTGTTTAGTTGATTTATAGCGGTTTTTATAATTAATTATTAAATAATAAAGTATAAATTTATTGAATTTTGGTTTACGAACGAGTAGGTAAGGTATCTTTGTTTTTTTATGATAGATTATAGGTAGGATAGGACAATATTGTAACCTATTATTAACAGTGATATACTTGCTAATTTTTTTGTTGATGCAAATTTAATGATATAATACTTTGTTTTGTTTCTAGTTCGACATCTAGGCAAAAAGTATGCCTGGAATGCAACGTACAGTTGCTGTTTGCCCTAATAGCAGAATAAATTCTGATAAATCTGGCAAACAGATTTTATTTGATCGATTTCCTAAAGAAAAACTTATTCTAGAAATATGGACTCAGAGATGTAATGACTTGCAAGCTGAACTTCTTAGTCTACTACCCAAAAGAAAATTAAAACCTACAGGTAAATAATATAATGATGCTCAATAAAACGCTCTTAGAAAATCTAATGTAATTAGTCGACGTTTCGACCTCTGAGGTCACCTTCAGGACTTTAAAAGTTAGGAACTAGTGTTACAATTTTTTTCATATAAAGAGGCAATGTTTTTTAAAAACATATATGAGAACAGCAAAAACTGTTTTACAAGTATACGTATATAGGTAAAATACCTATAGCATATCTTACTGCAGTTAAAATACATATTAAAACACATTAAGCATATAAACAAAAAACACAATGCACATTGGACAACACGGTTAAAATACACTGACTTAAATAGGGATAAAATACATTAAGATTAAAATTAGGTTTTACTTGCAGGCATTACTCGAGGCATTAGCATAATTACATACAAATGTCATTTTCGGTGTAAAACTTAACTATTACAATTTGCAGAACATTATTTTAAGTTAAGTAAAGTGACTGGCAAAGATTCAGCTTTACCCCAAACTTCAACAGGAAGTACCAAGCGAAGTAAAGACGAAAAAGTTAATAAAAAGATGAAAATAATTACTTAATTTTAATTGTTTTGATATGTAAAATTCATATATTTTTTTAAATAATGATCTATTTGGTAAAATATTCTATTCTCAAAATGGAGTTCAAATATTATAGACACAAATAAAACATAAAGTTTAATTGGAATTAAATTTCTATTCAACATGTTTCTAAGAGAGATCTCATAATCTTCAGGAATATTTAATACATTGATTGTATCAGCAAATATAATTAATATCACGTTTACTTTTTTAAAAAATATAACTACCTGGATGAAGTTATCTTTATTCGAAACATGTTGGATAGAGATTTAATTTTAGTTAAACTTGGTAAGTTTCATTTGTATCTAAATATTTATGTTTTATTTATTAAGATTATGTAGGCATACCTAACTACCTATCTAAAGTTTAATTTGTTTTGTTCATGTTTTGCCATCACTGAATTAGTTGCATATCTAATAATTAGGGAATAGAAATTTACTCCACAAACATTTTTACTAATTTATAATTGTTAATATTTCTTTAAACATTTTTATTTTATTAAAACTATTAGTAGAAAAATTAAATTTGTTACGATCGCATACTTTTGGCACGAGAGAGAGGGCTAGTGTACTCGTCGGCGTCCGCGGTCGCATTTACAGGCCTTGACTGGTATCAGCATACAGTGATAGTACTGTCACTGTCATATCAGTAAATTTTAAAATTGTCCATTAGCAGTGATTCCATTATGTATAATTTTAGTAATTCTGAAATGACTGACATACACTTTATTTATGGATTAGCAAATGGAAATTCGGAAGAGGCACGGACAATTTACTAAGACAGATATCCTAACAGAATAATTCCATGTGCTAAAACATTTAGAACGATACATGCAATATTAAGTGAAACTTGTAGTTTTAATAAAAATACAGGTCTTCAGTGGCGGCTCGTGGGGTTTGTCTTTAGAAAGGCGCACTCGCAGCGAAACTCAAAGACCAAATAACATGTACCGAAAATTGCGTTGACAATTTACTACTTTAGTTTTTTAAGCAAGTTTATTAATTAATTACATTTTATTAGGAAGTCTGCGAATAAAGTGATTTACATTTTAAATTTTTATCTGGACGTGTTCAAAAATTAATCGAACCGCACTATATATTTCGAGCGAGATATTGGCGGTAATAAAGCCTATACAAAAACTATAGTTACGAAAAATAATAATAACTACAATAATGTAAATCAAGATTATAAAAGTTGGTATATTATTATAAATATAAGCTCACGAAGACTCACTTACCGTAAAATCAGCTTCAATTTTTAAAGGGGCAGGAACAAGAATAGTTTTATAATGTAAGTTAATGTCACTTCATTAGGTACTGTCTAAGAAGGTAAAAAAAGCGAACAATAATACATACAGAAATATAACAAATTTTTAAAATTAAAATCTGCTCCAAAATGAGTTGTTTCAAACCTTCAAAGGCCAGGAATAAGAATATTTTTTATAACCAATAAAAGTTATTTCACTAGTAACTGTTTTACTGTCTAAGCAGGGAAAAGCAATAAACCTAGCAATAAATATCTACACAAATATAACGTCAATTTTTAAAGTTGAAATCCGCTCAAAATTGTTACTTCCGTGCACTAAATTTCGATTTATAGACATCAAATCATCATTAATCGATCATTCAGCATAGTATTTCACAAAAATGTTTTTATACGTTTAAGAGTCGAAAAAGAACGTTCCGCTTGTGTCGTGGTCATTGGAGTTGTCACAATAATTTTTAATAGTTTTGTAACGAAGTTACTATTTTTTTTTGGGGAATGTATGCACTGTACGTCGTTTTAAAACCATATCTTTCTTATTAAACGTAGTAAAATTAACGTGCGGAAAAACGCGCGATTTTTTTTGGAAATAATATAAAATACCGCGCTAATCAACATAGCAAATCATCAGACAATACTCATGTCGCGTCGCGGCCGAATCAAGCAGCGAGACCACCACCTCTGACCGGCGCGAACATTTGGTGGGGTCTACAAATCATTTAAAAGCACGTTCGCAGCGTAAATTCGCCAGTCGGTGGAGTTCCACCGGCTCGAAGCCTCCAGTCGACGACCCGGCTCCAAGGCAGTAGCAGCAGCAGGACGGTAAGCCACCACTACTGGGACCTGATGGAGTGACCAGCCAGCATCGGTTCCCCTCCTCGACGCCCTAAGTCGTTGCGACGCACTGCCATGCCGCCAGGATGTATGTAGGTATAGGAAAGGTAATATCAGGTGGTATATTGGTAAAGGTATCTTACTCACTCCTACACATCTTATACACACTTTGTCTCATTCACACATACATATTTCCTTTCCTGCGGCCAGATTCGGAGTGCAAAAATTACGGACAGGCCGTTCCCGTCATGTCTAATACACACACACATATATCCTTACCTGCGGTCAGATTCGGTGTCCAAAAATTACGGACTGGCCGTTCCCGTCATGTCTAATACATACACATATATCCTTTCCTGCGGTCAGATTCGGGGTCCAAAAATTACGGACTGGCCGTTCCCGTCATGTCTCATACACAAATATATCGCTTTCTGCGGTCAGATTCGGGGTCCAAAAATTACGGACTGGCCGTTCCCGTCATGTCTCATACACAAATCCCATGCTGCGGTCAGATTCGGGGTCCAAAAATTACGGACTGACCGTTCTCGTCATGTCTTATAAGTATATACACACACACACGCACACACATACACACAAACATACGTACTTCCTTTCCTGCGACCAGATTCGGGGTCCAAAAATTACGGAGTGGTCGTTCCCGTCATGTCTAATACACAGACACATATATCCTTTCCTGTGGTCAGATTCGGGGTCCAAAAATTACGGACTGACCGTTCCTGTCATGTCTTATAACTAAACATACACACACCCACACAACATATATACACACAAAGACTCGTGTGAGAGTTTACCTATATCGATTGCCCTTGGTAAGTAACCTGGTAAGGTATCGCAATGTAAGTATCTCGCACCACATAGCGCTACTCGCGCACCCACATTAATGAGTGGGAAACGACGTAGGTCTGTATTGCCGTTCTTCGGAGAGTCGCCCGTTTAAACCGATCCTAAATCCGTCCCGACCGCCACCATCGTCAAAACCACGTGATTGCCGCGCTCGACATAATCGCATATATCCGTTTTTCTCAAAGGCATACATTATCTTTCTCTCTCTTACTCATTAGGGTTTTACATATGGTTTACTTATAGGGCTAGGCTTAGGCTATTTATGTTGTTTGATATGAACAGGCAATACATAGGATAATTTCTTTGTTTTCTACATTGGTGTTTTATTTTCAAATTTCAACTTGAATTCAAATTCAAACGGCTTTTATTGGGGATAAATACAAAGTTAAATACATATTTAGAATGGTGGCGAGATGCAGCATGCATAGCTGCTCATCTAACCACCATAAAAAAATAAGGTAACAACATTTTTACTAACGTAGTCTTAAATAAATAATACTTGCGTGTAGAAAACACGAAACCAATAATGATAGAAAAATATACAAGTGATTAGTTAAGCAGTAATACATAAAAGACATGGTATCAAAATCGTATTTAAGACGATTGAGAGCAAACAGTATTTTTTCCGAAATAATAAAAAAAAACACACACTCTTTAATCTCTGGCCCTAAGTAAATACTGACGGTATGTATCATAGCAAGAATCGATGAGCAAGCCTTAACATGTTAAGGCAACGTATTATAGAGTCTAGCAGCACAATAGGAGAAGGATCGCTGAAACGTCGCTGTGTTGTGCCTGGGAACAGTATACAAATTACGGAGCCTTGTAACAAGACTATGAACATCTGAGCCTTTGACTACTTTTCAAAAAGATTACAGGGAGACTCAGATACCCGGATCCTGAATACTAATAAAACCATATGCATTTTAAAACTATCTTCCATCTTCCATTTTGATTGGCTGTAAAATTGTGAGACATGGTCGAACTTTCTCAACCCATAACAAAATCTTATACAGGAATTCTGGAGGATTTGAAGACTATTTTTGCTCTTTTGAGTGAGGGCTGGCCAGTAAAGAATGTCAGCATACCCAAGACCCGATAGGACCAAACTATTACATAGCTGCAATCTGACGTCAGCACTAAGAAAAATCTTTAATTATTATATTATATTATAATTAAGCAGGAGTTTTTCCCACAATCCTGGGCCCTCAGTAAGTCATCCGACACCTTTAGAAGTGCTGTTGTAGTGCTGTGACCCAGACGAAATCCGACATGGTACAAAGAACGCTAATGGGGCGATAGTCGGAAATTAAGGATGGTTTAGTAATTTTTGGAACGGGAACTACATTAGCTTTTTTCCAAAGAGTGGGAAATGTCCCAGTATTTAAGCAGCTGTTGATCAGATAGGTTACATGTGGTGTCAGATACGGAATAATCAGGGATATAAGTTTTATGTTATAGCCATCCACACCCGTAGCACGGGATCTAATGAGAGTTACGAGTTTCGCAATTTTCTCCTGACTGACTTCAGCAAATTCAAATCAATGTTGGGGTGGACTCTATTTTCGTATAAATTAGAAATAACTTCTTCATAATTTTTTAGAGAGATTGACAAACTATTGACAAAGGTATCATTAAATGATACCGCTGAATGAGGAATACCAAAATTGCATTTAGGCTTAGAGTTTATATTTAAATAGTTGATAGTGCGCCAAAAATCAGTAGGATTCGATTTTAATTTATGGTTTAATTATGCTTTCTTTTCATTGCGAACAGCCATAGTGAGTATTTCCCTTTCTATCCCGTCTACCTTTAGTTATATTGCCTCTGTCTTGCGTATGGACCTCCGGTTAACTTTCTCCACTGTATAAAAGCTATCTGTATGCGGTTGTGGGCCCTTTACCACAGAAATCCAAAGGGTGGCGCCCGAGATTTAGCCGATGGATACTTTAAGTACTATAACCGACCGACCGATGTTTACCGAGGATCACCGGCAAACCCCACCACCCCACAGTACACTCCCATTACAACCACCAGACTGCAACAACACAAGACAGAATATCAGTAGGAAGGCCAGCACCAACGGACACAACCCGAGGAGGTCAAAGTACGTCTGTCAGAAGACCCCAGGCCGGTCTCAACTCGAACCGACTACAAGACAAAATATGCTGGAGATGCGGAGAACCCGGACACTTCCGAATCGATTGTCTAGGGACACCGAAGGCTCCAGATGTAGAAAAGACGGAGTTCTTTCCCGAAACTGTCCGTGCCGCCGTTCGGAAAACTAAACCGGCGCTGTATTGTCCCGAGGTCAGTCCAGCATCACTGATCCAATACCTCGAACTCCCCTGTCACACCCGTACCTGCTTCCGACACCCATACGCACGCCAGAGTCTACATCCGGAACGTACAATTCTATGCTCTTATTGACACCGGAGCTGCAAATTCTTACATGGGAGATCTGGTAGCCGAATTATGCTAGCAGACTAGATGCGGGAAGATCCGACCGACCGTCGTAAGTGCAAAAGTAGCCAGTGGTGGCGTGATAAAGATCACGAAAGCATACCGGGTACCACTGAGACTTGGTAGGTCCACGCTAACCGAAGATATCTGCTATTTTCCAAATCTGACATCAGACCTAGTGCTAGGAATGCATATCTTATGCCGTCACCCGTTTTATCTGGATCTTGGCTGTAGTCAAGTGTACCTGAATTACGAACCTTTGCATTCTCCCAATATGTGCAGTCCTATAGGTGAGATCCAGGGAAGACCGGAGCTGAATCTAACTGAACAAGAAAACCTCAAATCATTCCTGGATCAAGAGCTGCCAAAGTTTGAGAAAATATGGGGAACCACTCCTTTAGTGGCACATTATTCACCTAGAAAATACCGAGCCTATCAAACAACGATACCGTCCGCAAAACCCCAGGATGCAAGAAATTATTAATACTGAAGTCCGAACCATGCTCAAAGATGGGATCATTGAACCATCTCAGAGTCCATGGAGATGGAGTTCGCCAGTAGTGATAGTACGCAAAAAGGATGGAAAACACCGCTTCTGCATAGATTTTCAAAAAGTTAACTCTGTCTCTAGCAAAGACGCCTATCCACTACCGTATGTTAATGACATACTGGACAAGCTTCAATTTCAATTCAATTCTCTTAAGCCGGTCATAGAAAATGGGACGTGCATCTACCAGATTTGGTCTTCGCCGTTAATACCTCCCGACATGACTCTACAGGGTTCTCACCGGCTTTTCTTAACTTTGGACGTGAACTGGACCCTCCTAAACCATTATACTGTGCCGTTCTTACATATGACACTTTCATAGGGAGGGTACTTTTTATTTTTATCATGAGAAGTTTTCCGTTTAATTTCTATTTTTTGTCCAGTACTTCACGTGTAACAAAAAAATATAGGTTGACACGTGGGAGAGGGGCTTGTTAAACTTTAAGATGCTCTTAGCATTTGACTTTGAAAAGTTTTTGAGGTTGATTAGAAGGGCCAATTGTCTGATGACGTCATTTGACCTTGAGTGACCCCTACCCACTTGACCTTGAAGTGGGCTCCGTGCACTTGGTCATTTATTTGTCATTGCTCACTGACTTTGAAATTGTTTTGAAGGTCAAGTTGTTTGACCTTATCGCGTCGTCGATCTAAGACTTTCAGATGACCTTAGCAGTTGACTTTAAAACGTTTCGGTGGGGGTGTTACAATCAGGGTCCGGTGGGGGGTGTTATACGCAGGGTCGTGACTATTTAGTATTCTATTGCCGCAGTTTTAACGAGCATCAGTTGTTCAACTTGTTCGTAACTAGTAACCTCGTGTATATTAGTTTTATGCTTAAAAAATGTCTTATAAAAACGTGAAAAAGGTGTTGACACAATTGCTGTGACTGTGCAAATCTTAGCATGGATTCAAAGTGGAATAATGTATTTACATCCGAGACAAGATTCGCAAACAAATGTAATTCCAGTCCGCAGAGGATTACTCCTACACCTGTTTTTGAGTATAATATCGAGAATATGAGAATAAAATTTAATTCCGCAAAAAACTACTAATTTTGAAGCAAGAAAATGGTGCAGTTATTTCTAATAGTTTGGCCAGTGGCGTGGGTGAGAATATATAGTGAGATATTTTTCAAAAATTGGACGCCACTGCTTTTCTTCATAATTAGTAACTTCTTAATTGGTAATATGTTCTAAAGGAAATAGATCTCTCTATTTTTTTCGTCTGATACATAGTTTTTGAGTAATAATTTAAATACTGCTTTAACACCTTCGTATCCTTAAATTATTACTTCAAATGGTTTTGCGCTTTACCCGTTCTTAAATCGACGAGCCGCCACTGTACATAAGGTCAATAAAATGTAAAGAAGTTTAATTCATTGTTCATTGAGTATTTGGTACATGTAAATAATTTAGTGGAATAAAAACTATTGATGTTACTGTTGAAATGAGTCATTATTAAAAATACTAAGGCCATATTCCGTTTCCCAACTTAACCAGTCCAATTGACAGAAGTCTGACAGCGGTTTCTGAAAACTCCTTTAAACACGAAACACCCGTCAAATAATTGACAGTTCAGACATTGGTTACCCGACAACCAACAAAATTCATCGGTTTTTCTGGTGACATTGTTGACAGTTATTTTCAGGAACCGTGTTCCGTAAATAACAGACTTTTCAGATAACCGGTGAATACGGAACTCGAAACCATGATTGGAAACGGAATACGGCTTAATATTCAGTTTAATATACCAGAAATAACGAGTGGTGCGCAATCTTTTATTATACATCTTGCTCTTAAATACTTTTGAATAAAGTTTTACTTAATAAATAATGTATTAGGCTGCATTATTAAATAATTGTAGTCTCGCAGTTTAGTTAAATGGGGTTTTAGCCTCTCCCACTTATGAACATCTAAATGGAATGCCATTTATATTATTGCATTTTTATATTGTCCTGAACATTCCAAACACTTCCTTGTTAGGTTTCCTATATATAAATTCAACTATTTTTCAATTGCCCTTGAAAATTGAGATTTTTGACTCTTTGAAGCTCTGTAACTCCCAAACGACTTAACTTGCAACGAAATGGATTAGACTTTCGAATCTTGGTTTATCCTTACTAGATAATAATATTTGAGATTTGAAACTATTTTGCATCAGGCCATGATACTCTTCAGATACCAAGAATGGTTTCAAGATCCTTGTTCATGTACCCAGCAGCAGTATATTCGTCTTTATAAAACTCTCCTTGTGGAACCTTCATGTAAACGAACTCAGACACAGAATTGTTAACAACCACTCTTTGTGTTCTACTACAAAGATAGTTTTAATGAGTTTTCACTCAGTCCGAAGAATTTCAAATTCAGGTTTAAAATATAATGTGAAATGATGTCGAATACCTTACTATAATCAAAAAGTATTAAAACAGAGACTATTAGAAATTAAATGATTATTTAATTGTTCGTGCATAACTCTTACAACTTAAAACTGGAAGTATACTGATATACCGAAACTGAGAAACCTAGGGGGGGCATTACATTTGGGTATAACGTTCGCTTTTTTCCATAACGTTAGAAACTTACCTGACGTTAGAGAACTTACCTGACGTTAGAAAACTTTTTATAATGAAAATAATTTGAGAGTAGGGGTGCGCGATCATGAAATATACTAATTTTGAATTAATAATTCAGCGATTGCAAATACTGCGGTCTGGGAAAATCATTCGTAAACAAAAACTTGTATCTTCACCGTTGATACTGAAACAGGGAGGAGTCATGCTGGGTGTTGACTACTGCTTACGTCGCCCCGTTTCTGTTCTCGAAGCATATATGCCCGATATAGATAGAGAGTATCATCGCGCTAGTTTATATGCAGCTCCGAGAGATTGTTTTGACTTGACGAAATGAGATATACTTATTTCACTATTACCCTTGTTTATGTATAGATGTTCAACGCCGAGTTAGTACTAGATATCACTACTAGATGGCGAGTTCATGAAGTGTGCTCGTTTATAAATTTTTACCACAAAAGAGGTGGTAACGCACCCCTGATTTTTGGAAAGGCGACGTTGTCAAAGTGCCAACAATAAAATATCGGTCCATGTAAACTGTGTCGGATATTTGAGAAAAAATAAAAGTGTGGATTTGGTAAACGTTTTGTTAGTTTTTTATTGTTCGATAGTTGCACTTTAACAATTTGCACCAAAAATAATTTCTTACCCACTAAATAACACTCGCAAACTTCCGTATTTTAAAGTGCATTGATATATCGTGTTTCGGGATTACATTTGCTTGAAGGTCAGATATATTTTAAGTATATCTTTTAAATTTCTGGGATATATTTGAACCTTTGTCTATAATTTAAAACTAGTTTTTGGTTTCATTATTTTGCCATAGTTGTCGCTGGCTGTACTGAAATTTTTTTATGAATGTTTAAAGAGATAAAAGTAAATTTAGACACCGGCTTGAAGATGGCAAACAAAGATAGCAGGTAAAATATCCGGAAACACCCGAACGTTAAATTCTTATAAAACACTGCCCAAATGAAATGCATGCAGTGATTTAAATATATTAATTAAGAACTGAATAATATCTTTATAATAAACAATAACGAAAGAAAATCATTTATCATAAAAATTTTTTTTTCAAAAATGTGCCATTGACATTTATTGAATACACACTAACGTATTATTTTCCTCATTTCTATTCGGACTACCATTTTTAGGACAGTATTACTGCAGAAACCATTGTTTTTTTTAAACTGTTTATACTATCCAGTTCATACTTTTAGGGAGTATTAAAAATAACACAGGAAATCCTTTAAGCCAAAAAAATCTACTCAGGTAGCCGTGCTTCAACCAAAAATACCACAAAAATTACAATTTTCTTGAAATTTTCGAAAACGGTGCATACTATCTAATTCACGTTTTTAGAGTGAATAAAGGACTCCAAAAGGCTTCCTTCAAGCCAATAAAATCCTCTCGTACAGTTGTCCGTTCAAAAATACATTTTTTTTTCGAAAACCGTACATACTTCTAGTTCACACTTTTAGAGAAAATAAAGGACGCCAAAAGGCTTCCTTCAAGCCAATAAAGTCCACCGGAACAGCCGTCCTTCATTCAAAAATGCAATAAAAATTAGGTTTTTTTGAAAATTTCGAAAACGGTACATACAATCTAGTTCACACCTTTAGAGAGAATAAAGGACGCAAAAGGGCTTCCTTCAAGCCAATAAAATCCACTGGAACAGCTGTCCTTTATTCAAAAATGCATTAAAAATTATGCGTCCTTTATTCTCTCTAAGTGTCAACTAGATAGTAATGTACCGTTTTCGAAAATTTCAATAAAAACCTAATTTTGAATGAAGGACGACTGTTCCAGTGGATTTTATTGGCTTGAAGGAAGCTTTTTGGCGTCCTTAATTCTCTCTAAAAGTGTGAGCTAGATAACATGTACCGTTTTTGAAATATTTAAGAAAAACATTATTTTTATTGTATTTTTGAATGAAAGACGGTTGGTCCAGTGGATTTTATTCGCTTGAAGGAAGCCTTCTGGCGTACATTATTCTCTCTAAAGGTGTAAACTAGATAGCATCTACCGTTTGTCCTTTCTAAAAGTGTGAACTAGATAGTATGTACCGTTTTAAAAAAAAAACCTAATTTTAATTGTATAATAAAGGACGGTTGTTCCAGTGGATTTTATTGGTTTGAAGCAAGCCTTTTGGCGGCCTTTATTCTCTCTAAAAGTGTGAGCTAGATAATATGTACCGTTTTCAAAATTCTCAAGAAAAACCTAATTTTTATTTTATTTTTGAATGAAGGACGGCTGTTCCAGTGGATTTTATTGGCTTGAAGGAAGCCTTTTGACATTCTTTATTCTCTCTAAAAGTCTGAACTAGATTGTATGTACCGTTTTCAAAAAAAAAACCTAATTTTAATTGTATTTTTCAATGAAGGACGGTTGTTCTAGTGGATTTTATTGGCTTGAAGGAAGCCTTTTGGCGGCCTTTATTCTCTCTAAAAGTGAGAACTAGATAGTATGGATTGATACGATATGACCTTAATTAAATTTGATTTTTCCGTACTTTCACTTCATATAAAATTAAAATTTGGGTAGTGGCTAAAGTGAGTCTAGGGTATTTAGCGTTAATATGCAAATTGAATCGATATTATACAAGGTGATCCAAAATTACTCTATTATAAAAGAGGACAAAAATGCGTTTTCTCTAATTGAACAACCTGTATATTATTTTAAAAACTGAAAGATAATTAAATTTGCTTTTAAATGATCTAGCATGTTCCTATACCTAAACTGTCAGATTTTTCTAAAAAACACGATTATTAATGAATTTATGAGATTTGACATTTTTGTCATAGGTAACCATGATAGTTTGTTGCCAGGAGTCTTAAAACAGTGTAAAATAAATCCGAATAATACGCATTCAAATGAAGTTGTTTATTTTACATGAGCAATGCAATCAAATAATAGCGGGAACTTGTAGAAAATTTAACGTAACATAACTTGAATTACCACAAATTAACGAAAGGAAGATTGTACGAATGCAAAACCATTTCATAAATACAGTTTGGAAAAATAACAATAAAATTAACATGTCAGATAGTCAAGAAAATATTATTTGTGTTTCAGTAAATTTTGAAAGTGTTGGCCATTGCACTCCAAACATTTCAAAATGTACTTTTCACTGGCATTAAGTTCTTCAATATTCTGAAGTACTCGTTGCCAGCGACCTCGCTGGGCAATATTGAGGTACCAACAATTGCAATATTCATCGAGTTAAATTTGCGAGGAAGTCATAGTAGATTGATAGATATGAGTAGATATTGAGTATTTGTATTTTGCAAAAGCCATATATATATATATATATATATATATATATATATATATATATATATATATATATATATATATATATATATATATATATATATATATATATATATATATATATATATATATATATATATATATATATATATATATATATATATATATATATATATATATATATATATATATATATATATATATATATATATATATATATATATATATATATATATATTTATATATATATAGCTTAAATATCTTCAAAATCGCTAAAGTTGTGAAGAAAGTGTCCATATTATCTCAAAGAGACCTGGTAATGAACAAATTAAAAAATATATACACAAAGTCTAGATCTCAGTTCTGACTGAGACCTAGACATGTTGCCGATTTCTCAATTTTGCGCTACAGGAAGTAATTTTCTTTTCTTAAATAGAATGCCCTATTTATTTTTATTGCACTAAATTGCTGTCTTAAATTTAGTATTATCCCAAATTTTCAAAATTGTATCAATACTAGTTGTTGTGATATGGCAACATGGCATTTACAGTAAAAAGTACGGGAACCCTTAAAAATCTTCAAAATCGCCAAAGTTGTGCTTACAAAATTTGGAGTTTGGGGGTTTTTGGGCACGTGGAATTGAAAAATTGTATCAGCTCTGTTGCCAAATTTCCCAGTTTTGCGCTACAAGTACACATTTCCTTATCTTAAATGTATGTCCTATTTATTTTTATTGCACTAAATTGACCGTCTCAAGTTTAGTACTACCCCAATTTTTCAAAATTCTATCTGCACTGATTGGTGAGATATGACAACACAGCATTTACAATTAAAAGTACCGGAAAGCCCAAATATCTTTTAAACTGCTAAAGTTGTGTTTACAAAATTCGAATGCCCCATTTATTTTTATTGAAATGAATGACTTCGCAAGTATTTTTTTATCAGGTGATATTGGTGGCTTTCCCTCACACTTTATCCAAGCTTAAGACTGGTCTAAGTTTCACCAGTGGCAGATACTTAAAGTGTGTTTAAAAGCCAACGCGCGAAACAACAACGCCAATCAGCCTCCCCGGGAATTGGTTGTTAAGGAACTGCGTGGCTTCTCTTGAATAATGCGGTGGAGCACCATCATGTTGGTACCAGATATCACCCACATTTCCAATTTCTTGAACGGCAGGAACTATATGTTCTCTGAAGACCTCTAAATGCTTCTGTTCAGTGAATACACCTTTTATGAAATAAGGGCCTATAATATTGTTACCCAGTATCCCCGCCCAGGCATTAATTTTCTGACGATGTTGGGTATGAAGTTCTTCCATCCGATGAGTATTATCTCTAGACCAAATTCGACAATTGCGCTTATTAACTTGGCCGTCCAAGTAAAAGTATCCTCGTCGCTGAATACAATTTTGTACGCAAAATAACGATCTTGGTTAATATTTATCATCATGATTTTAGCGAATCCAGTGCGGCGGTCAAAATCATCCTCTAAAACATTGGTCGCCAACCTTATTAATGTGTTGATCTACTTCGATAGTTTTGGAATAGATAGTGAGCTACCTATCTGTAAAACCGAAATGAAATAATGCACAGTTGTATTCCACACACATTTATTTCGTTTATTAACATAAAATAATAAAAATAAACTAATATTAATTTAGTACGAGTACATACTGCTTATAAAAAATAACCAGAGGTGTTTAAAAAATAAACAAAATTTTTATGCTATTTACAGTTACGATACGATATGATTTATGGAACTAAAACATTATAAAAGCAACAAAAAGAATAATGCATTATTTTAATTCATGTTCAATGAGACGGCTGACACTCATGAAGTAGTATCCTTAACACAAGATACAGAGGAAAACGAAGAAAACGTAGAAGAAGAAAGGGTAGGAGAAAATGTCCGAATTAAAAATACGCCGGCAGCTAAGAATAATACAAATATAAGGACTCATGCATTGAAAGAAAGGCGCACATTGGGTCAGGCTTTAGATCTGGAAGTTGCGCAAAAACAGCTTAACGACAGTTCAAGACCAAACACTTTAAGCTCGTTTACTAAAAACTCTTCGCACTATACCATACATTTCTCATTCTTCTGCACAGAGCTCTTAACTACTATCTCCTCTCTACATTCAAGTACAAGCTCCAATGAAAAAAATTCTTCGCAACCTTTCTCCTGCACAAAATACTCAATCTTCTTCTTTCTATCTAGAATCCCTTAATAAACAGTTGGAAATTAGTCACCGCCAACACAATGAACAGGTCGATAAACATAGGCAAATATTAAGAAGACTTATCGATGTTGTTTGTTTTCTCGGACAGCACGAATTGGGATTTAGAGGTCATGACGAAACAAGGGTTTCTTCAAATAGAGGAAATTTTCAAGATTTACTTAGTTTAATGGCTAAATATGATGATTGCTTAAAAATCATTTAGAGCACTCTAGCGTTTTTCGCGGAACGCCGAATCGAATCCATAATGATTTAATTTCCGCTGTTGCAACCATTATTCTAAAAAGAATTAAGTAGCAGATTGGCGAGGCGCGGTTTATTGCTATTGTTCTGGACGAAACAACTGATATCACTAATTTTAGCCAATAATCTATAGTAATACGCTACGATAAAACAGACGGAAGTATTCAAGAGCGATTTTTAGGTTTTAAGAATGTGTCCGAAAATCGTACAGCAGATGCCTTATATACCGTAGTTTATAACGTTACTAAAGAAATTAATGGAGAGGCAAAAATTAGTTGCTCAGAGCTCTGATGGAGCTGCAGTGATGGCAGGATAATTAGGGGGTCTGCAAGCTAAAGTTCGAGAAACTTTCCCAAGTGCTGTGTTTGTCCATTGTTTTGCTCATAAATTAAATTTAGTTTTATCCCAGTCCATCAATCACATTAAAGAGTGTAAAGTATTTTTCGTTACTTTAAGTGGCATGGCTGCTTTTTTTCCAAGTCAACAAAACGTACACAAGCTTTGGACTCCATTGTCCACAAACGTCTGCCCAAAGTAGCTCCTACTAGGTGGAACTATAATGGAAGACTTGTGTTAACAGTAACTGAAAATCGTGAATCACTGATTGAACTATTTGAGAATATAATAGAAAATAATGAAACGTGGGACTCAGAAGCAATAAATAGTTCGAGGGGGTGTTTGGACTGTTTGAAACGAAATTTTAATTTTAATTATTTCTTGAACATATTTTCAGAAATATTTCCATTCTCGGAAAATCTTTTTAATATATTGCAAACTAAAACAAATGATATTGCTTTTTGCCTAAAAAGTGGATGATTTTTAAGTCCATGTTAAGCCAAAAAAGAGATGACTTTGACCTATTTTGGGAGAAAACGATGACGTTAAATGTAGAGCCACAAGCCAAGCGTCCTCTAACAGACAAGGTGGGAGATGTTCAAACATCATGCAGACGCCTCTTTTATGAAATAATCGATCAAATTCAGCAACAAATAAACTATAGATTTAACGGTTTAAATGATTTTAAATTTCTCGAGCAATTTTGATGCATTTAAAGGAAAAACTTTTCCAGAAAATGCGTTTAAATCTCTTTTCTTCATTATGGCCAATTCTTCGACCGAGTGTTACTGCGATCTGAACTAAAAGTGATTTACGAAACTGATGACATTAGCGCAAAAAATAACGCTAAGGAACTAATGCAATTTTTAAAAGACAAGGAGCTGAAAGATGCCTACACCGAAGTGTCGAAATTGTGTGAATTAGTATTGACAATACCTGCCACAAGTTCATCAGTAGAACGCAATTTTTCAACACTTAAACGTATAAAACATTTCGTGAGAAACTCAACGGGGCAGAAGCATCGACGTTTTTATGATGACGTCATTGTCGAATTTTCAAAAAATGATCGAAGAATCGAATTACATTACAAATAGGTAAGTTTCTAAACATTTCACCGAACGCCCCTGGGATTAATTATAATTTTTATTCACGTATGGTTAAGATTAATACTTTAATATAAAATGTAATTTTTTAATAATTAAATATATTATACCGGTTGTAAATAAGTACATGCAAAAAGGTAAATAAAAGAGTGATGTTGTCTAGGGGTAAAAAAAATTATAGTATGGGTAAAATTTATTTATTAAGAAGGTAGGTTCCATTTTTAATAATCGGTTAGTAGTGTAATAACGTATCCTTTGGACCGCCTCCCCCCACCCTGTGACGTCATTTGACCTTGACGGCACCGCCCACTTGACCATGGGTCCATTTGACCTTGAATTTTTGAATGTCAACACCCTTGAAGAAGAATATAGCGATTTTATACGAGGATAGTCGTGACAATAGTGGTTAATATTTTAATTGGCTGGAGCCATTGTCCGCCATTATTGGGCAAAAATTTTGTTGTTTAGCATAGATCTTGTGGGAATTTCGTCTTGTTTATTTGCAAATTCATAATATATCATTACTTGATTTTTGCTTTAATCGCAAGTTAGTTATTTGGACTTTGTATTTTAACAATATTTTTGTGGGTTGGCATCAGCTGTTTACAAAAATGTGATGATGTAGTAAGGTGTGTTTTTTTAACGAATACTGTAAGGTATGCTCTATTATGCATTTCATGAGTATAAAATAAGGTTTAAGCTTGATAAAAAGTGTACATTTTAAACATTAAATTAAATTCAAAAACTTAAAAAATCAATTATATATGGACAGGGAACCAATACAACAAATTTAATATTGATTATATCCATTAGGATTCTTCGGTTTTTAAACATCATTTAAAATAATTTTTATTTGTTTTTAAGGCTTTTATATATTTGTAAGTTAAAGTAAAAAACTCTTTTTGTTTTTTTTTTTAGATTTATTGATTACATTTTAAGGTAAATTTGGCTTTTCAGCTCATGCTTAGAAGAATGAATATGTTTATGTTTGATTAGACCTCGCAAACAAGGGCTCTTCCACCATACCGTACCATAGAAAGTTTACACGGATCATTGTATACGAAATTATTTTGAAATAGAACATGACCTATTAAGTAGTTAATTAAAGTACATATACCTGTATGTTTTAATACTTTCACTTACGTGTTTACTTTTTGGTTTTGACTCACGCATTTTACACAAAATTATGTAAATATATAACAAGTACCTGATTTGTAAAATGAAAATTGTTATTCATTGTTGTTAAATAAATTGAAAAGTTGCAAGCATTGTCGTAAGTTTTCTTCAGTTTTTACCTGGGTATATTTAAAATCTGGAAATTTTTGCTGCTATAAACTCCTTACTAAATTATGAACCTTCGTGGTAAAATTGCTTAACAGAACATACTGATTATGTGATGCTGCAATAAATTGTTAGTTTCATTTTTAATTAAATATGATATATTACAATACATGAAAATCTGTCTTGCAATACCTAATTTTTTTATTAAGTTTTGACCGGTAAATGTGAGTTATTGCATGCACAATAAACAAACCATTTTTGTGTTGCTCGTGTTTCATTTCTTTTCCAGGCATTGACTTTTTCGTAAGGCATATTACAATTTGAATATATTTTTTAGGGTGATGGTTCATTTTATACTGCCAATTTAGCAATGGAAATATCTGGATACTACGATCAGAACACAGGAAAACTGGTTATAATAGCTTTTTAATTATATCACAGAGGCCTCTGCTTTTGGAATGCTTCTTCCTTATTCGAACCGGATTTAGACACAAATGAATAATTTATAGTAATTATGAATTGGTGTCAACTTTACGTATTTGCCAATATCATTAATATTAATAAAATGAAGAATTGTCAAAGTATATAAGTAAATTGGGTTTAAATATTACATTGTTAATTTTATTTCCTCAGTTCCCAAATAAATAACATTTCCTAAATGTTTTTTTTCATAGGTTCTCGTATTTGTTTTGAAGGCTTACACTATCTTAATAGAATGTAATTTGTCATATCTTTTATTTAGATATATATAGCACCAAAGAAAATATTAGCTTACGCTTAAGAAAACTCATCCTATGTAAAATGTCCAGACCCCCTCGATGGATCCTCGCTTTTCAAGCCAGGGTCCAATCGGCATTATTCGACAAAACACGATTTAAAGTTGTAGCATTATATTTTTCATGAGCTAAATTGTTTCATTTGGTGAACAGTTTAATTCACGCCGATATATATATATTAGAAGTAATTTGGGTTGTCTATAAGTGGGATTTATAACGTAATATTTAATTTTAGGGTGAAAATGTCGTTTTCTTTATAATTTGTACATAAATCAAAACAAGTAATTTAATTTTAAAGTAATTTAAAGTAATGAGCTCAGTTTTTATTTTTCTATCGACATTGCCGGTTCCGGTTATATTTTAGGAACGATAGTTAGTAGTTATGTTTAAGATGACGTTCAAAAGTCATATTTAAGATGAAAAGAGTTGTATTTTAATTATAAGTCTTATTGTTGGATCTATTAGTTGTGTATAACATGTTAGACCGAATGCAGACGTCAGTAAGTTAAATACTTTTCAGTATTGCTAAGACGTTTACTTGTATGTTTAGCCGTTTAGAAGAGTATATCCTGATCATGACCTTACCGATTTTATATTAGAAGTAATTTGGGTTGTCTATAAGTGGGATTTATAACGTAATATTTAATTTTAGCGTGAAAATCTCGTTTTCTTTATAATTTGTACATAAATAAAAACAAGTAATTTACTTCATATTTATTTTTACGTTGCCATCCAGATAAAATCACAATATTTGCCAATCATTTCGATATTCAAAGCAGGTAAAGGAATTTTATATTTAATATAAACATATCCTTTTGGTACTCTCAAGTCATGGATTCACGGCGTCGACGTCGGCTTGCGTTTCTACTTTCGGTTTTCAGTTGCAGTGTTGCCGAATCAAGTTAATGAATTTTCTTAAGTTTCATGGTGAATTTGAATTTGCCGCTTCCTTTCACGAGTCACTTTATTGACTATTTCCGTGCTCGACCTTCTTGGTTGGCCAACGGACTTCATCCCTTGGTATCGTCATTCCGGTTGGTAGTCGAGGTACTTACAACACCTCCATGTGTTGATTCGAAGAAAAATCGTGAATCATCCCGAATATACCCAGTAGTGGTGATTTGAATTTTTGTTTCTTCGCATGGATTAACTATCTGCTTTATCTGAGAGCCAAAGTAAAGTTTGTGTTTTGGAGAAAACCTGGATTTTTATCCAGCAATCTTTGGCCATGTCGGAAACAAACGTTTTGGAGTTTTTTTTGTATAGTAACTTTGGGATTTAGTTAAGGTAAGCTGCTTATAATAATTTCACATACCTTTTTCTTCGTTTTGAAAAATGTTATGTATTTCCCAGTTTTCGTTTTTTTTTTGGAGTACTCATCCATGGTTTTCCCTCTCCTTTTAGAATCCACATGGGAGTCGACTCCTAAGTTTTGGCATACCGTACTGTACCATGAGTTATGAATTATGGTCTTAAAAGAAACGTAATCTGTTGTCCCGCCTAGACTTCTTTATTTGATCCAGTTCTGTTCGAAGGCTGTTAGTTCCAGACACTGTAACTGTTCCTGTGATTTTGAAGTGATCCTCTTTTGATGTTTTGATGCAGCCCTTGAAGTCCTGACATCCCTGGAAGGATTTATAAAGGCCAGATAAAATTATTTTATTAATTATCCATTTTTATTTATTTTTTTTTACTACAAGCATTATTTAATATTATACATTTTTACATTTGATTTAAAGTTTAAACGATTTAAGCTATTTAAAAGTGAACCAGTTAATTATTCTTTCAAACTTTCATTTATGTAACAATAATTAAAGGTGTTAAAATTATTAATGAGTTATGTGAACTATAGTCGACTATGGGGTTATTTAATTTTCTTTATGAAAATCTTGGCATATTAAATTCCTTTTTTTTTTATTTAGAATTATCTTATTTAAATTGTACATTTGCTATATAATATATTGTGTCGTCATAAGTATAGGAAATTTACCTCATATTTTCATTTATCCTGCCCACACTCACCTAATTTTTATTTCAGTTTTTTTTTTGCTATAGGAACTACCTTAGGCTAAAGTTTATTTATTTTGGTTTCGCGGTTTTCCTTTATTAAATATATAAAAAAAACAGCGTGGCACCCTTTTAGTAGTCTATTTGGATTATGTAATGTATTTTTTTTAGATTTACTTTTGATTTTAAAAGAACACACAGAAATTTAATAATTAATTTCTTATATCTAACATCAAAGTTAATTAAATAAAATTATTTTTCATTTACCCCCGAACCCACAGTGCTCTCCAGATGAAAAGCTGCCGTTAGCTGAGCGTAAAAAAAAACAAGGGGTATGATACGCTACACAAATTGCGCCCAACGTCTAAGGCTAGAAAAAAAAATTTTTGTTTATGAATATGCTCGAAAAAATAATTAACCTTAATTAAAATTTTTAATTCATTCATTTTCCTAAATAAATTCAAGTCTATTTGGAAATTATTTGTTTTAGTTTATTGGTGAGTGGACAGAGGTATATTATTCTCTAGGCACATATATATGTATAGTTTTTTTATTTTGCTTTGAACACCAGTATAGGTGTATCAGTATTTAAAATTTTTAAGGTTTTATTATCAACGTCAAAATATATATTTTCGGAATATTATCTGATAATACATTTCTTATATGGATATAGAATATAGAACTATATATTTAAAATCAGCTGATAATTGTTTATTGTTGAAATCACACTCGATTTAATGCTATTTACACATTCTGAGGCAAGGAAGTTTCTTATTGATAAAGTGTTAAATTTTTTCTTTTGCTAGAATTTCGAATACCTGTACTTTTTAGACATTTTATCGTATGTTCAGAGAGAGATATGTTTTTTAAATATGGACTTGGAGTTTAACGTTTTTAGATGTTGCCATTTTCGACAAATTTTCCTTGAATAGCTTTGCAGTAAGATATTTATTAAAAAATATTTATTTGTATATCGGTGGATATAACAGATCCTGGGGTTATGATTTTATTGTTTTGGTTTTGTTACTACGTAATATGGTACTGCGATTTTTTTGTTTCTTTATTAAGATTCAAGTTTAAAAAGTATACTCTAATATTGGGCTTAGCTATATTTTTTTTACTTCATTAGCTATTGAATTGGTAAAGAACTTATTGAATAATCGCCACAAATTTTGGTTTTGTTTTTGTAAAGATATTGCAGTAACATTTGAACTTGATAAAATTTTCATTTTGCATAGGATACTACTAGAGTATTCATTTTTATTTAGATATTAGTAGATAAGTTGTAATTTTAATCTCGCAAAATATTAGTGATTGAAGAATATTTTTTTAATATTACTTCTTTTTGCGTGCAACACTTATACAGAGTGTCCTAAGTTTCAATTTTTTTAAGTACATTGATTTAAATTTAGGTTCGCTTAGAATTTTATTTTTTTTAGAAAATAATATAAGCATAAATTATTAAAAATGGAAAAATATTTTAAACCTAATCTTTTATTGAAAGACGAGCTAGATTATGAACTTAGAATTCGCGCGATAGTTACGGATAGAAATGTTAATGATAAAAAGAAGATGCTTGCGCGGCTTTTAGACAAGGAACGTCAATTTAATTCAGATGTTCTAAAATTAGTTGACCATTTTTTTGATTTTGATAAGGACAAAAAATGAAATAGAATATATAACAGATTTTTTAAGAACTTAATATCAGATTTTGAAGGTCCATCATCTGATTCGGTTTATCTTAGAGCCCGAACGCGTATTTTACATCTCACTCAGCGAATTTTAAGAATGTCTTTTGATGAGAATGAGGTTAATGGGATTCTTTGATTGCGAAATTGAAGTCCGACTTTTTGGATTCCGATGTAGATGATGATACATGGAAACAAATTAGGGAGAAAAAACAATCTATTTGTGAACCAGTTGTTTTGTATATAGCTTCCATGGAAGGTCTCTTTAGTCGATTATCTAATACTCCAGCCGAAGTAACGAAGGTTAAATATATTATACGGGGTTTACAAAAAGAGTATCGTCAACGGTTAGCGTTAAGGAAATATTTACGGTCGATGAATTAAGTAGGTTATGCAAACGCTTAGAGCAAGCTGATATTTTAGGTCTTTCTTCTACTTCATCTACACGTCAGGTATTAGAATTTAATAATGATGCGGAAAGAAATAAAGAACAGAAAGTAAAATTAACTAATAGGAAATTTAATAGAAAAAATAACAACAATAATTATAACGGTAAAAATAAATTCCATAAACGGCAAAATCATAACAACACTGATAGTAATAGTAAACCTAGTAGCACAGATAGTAGTGTTTGCTGGAAGTGCGGTATACCGAACCATACGTTTAGATACTGCCGAGCTAACATAGATAAAAAGTTTTGTTTTAAATGTGGCGCACCTGATGTCACTTCTAAAAGCTGTTCTGAATGTTCGGGAAACGACCGAAGGGAAAACGTGTAGTTGACTCGCGTCTTACCTTACCTTCAGAAGTCAACCAAAGAGATAGTAATTTAAAGAGTAGTAAAAAGTCTGTAAATGCTTCTAAAAAAAATAATTTCAGTAAGAAATTAGCTCTCGTTTTCTTGATGAAGAATAATGATAACAGGCCTTATTTGTCGGTTAAATTGTTTGACCAAAAAATTACTGCTTTGTTAGATAGTGGTGCAAATATTTCCATAGTAGAGAAATTCGGGTTAACCATATTAAATACTTTAAATTTAAAAATTCACAGTTCGTCTCTGGAACATGTTGTAACAGCAGACGGTGCTAAACAAAAAATAAGGGGAGTTGTTAATCTACCTATTATTATGGGAGAATCAGTGCAACTTTTGCCTTCCTATGTAGTACCTTCGCTTTCACATTCTTTTATTTTTGGTAGTGATTTTTGTAAAAAATTTCAAGTTAAAATAGACTTTAAAAATAAGGAGTGGTACACTCTGAGTGATCTATCCGGAAGTAGTGTTGACACTTTATGTTCAGAAAAAGATTCTACTTTTTCAAAGTTGTGTTCTCTAGACGCTTTATCGGGAGATAATCAAGTACAAGCTAGGAATATTATTGATTCTTTTGAAATATTGAGTAGTAAAAATAGGTTAGGTCTTACAAATAAGATATCAATGAGTATTGATACAGGTGACGCTAAACCTTTCAAATTAAAATATTTAATGAGTCCTTTTATGTTAAAAATCCTAAATGAACTTGATGAAATGCTTAAGTTAGGTGCAGTTGAAACATCCCAAAGCCCTTGGAATAGTCCGGTACTGTTAGTGAAAAAAATCAACTGGTGAATACAGGCTTTGTTATGATGGAAGAAAATTGAACCAGCTCACTCGTCATGATAATTACCCACTAAAAAGGATTGATAGGATTCTCAGTTCATTGCGTGGTGCTAAGTTTATTTCTAGCATAGATTTGCGAAAAGCTTTTTGGTAAATTCCATTGAATCCCGCTTCTCGTGAGAAAACTGCTTTTACCGTCCCATCAAGGGGTCTTTTTCATTTTAGAGTTGTTCCCTTCGGACTTTGTAATAGTGCTCAGACTCAACAAAGACTGGTAGATGCTTTGTTTGGTCCTAAATATGAGCCTAACATCTTTACCTATTTGGACGATATAATTATAACTTCGGAGAGCTTTGAGGATCACATTCGTCTTCTTGGTGAGGTTAGGGATATTTTGTCGGAGGCAAATTTAACAATAAACTTGGAAAAATGTGAATTTTTTAAGACACGACTCAAGTATTTAGGTTATATTATTGAGGGAGGCCAAGGAATTCGTACGGATCCAGAAAAGGTATCAACAATGGTGAACTATCCCAGACCATCCACTACTACAGAGATTAAGAGGTTTATCGGCATGTGTAGTTGGTATAGGAGGTTTATTCATAACTTTTCATCTTTGGTGTCTCCAATAAATGATTTACTGAAAGGCAAGAAGAAAAAGCAAGCGATCGTTTGGTCATCAGAGGCAGAGGAATCTTTTATAAATATTAAAAATGCTCTTATCGCCGCTCCAGTTTTATGTTCGCCTGATTTTACAAAGACTTTTACTATTCAATGTGACGCTAGTGATACAGGCCTAGGTGGTGTTTTATCGCAAGAAATCGACGGTGGTGAAAGGGTTATTGCGTATTGTTCCAGAACTTTGTCGAAAGCTGAATGCAATTATACGGTTACTGAGTGAGAACTTTTGGCGTTACTATTTTCTCTGGAGAAATTTAGGATGTATGTTGAAGGCACAAAGTTTAGGGTTATTATAGATCACTATAGTCTCCTCTGGCTTAATAATCTTAAAGATCCGTCAGGCAGGTTAGCCAGGTGGTCGGTTAAGTTACAACAATATTCATTTGAACTTGTTCATAGAAAGGGTGCTTCTCATAAGGTCCCTGATGCACTATCTAGAATTCACTCGAATCCTCCATATTGTAATGAAGCCGCTATCATTGATCTACCACTCGACGAATCAGATATTTGGTATTCTAATCTTCGGAATAAAATAAGTCAGGATCCTTCTTGTTATCCTCAGTGGAAAGTTGAAAATAACTTTTTATATAAGTAAATCCCTAACAATTTGCAGATTATTAGTAATATTTGTGAATGGAAACTTGTAGTACCGAAAAATTCCCGTGCTTCAGTTATTAAGAGTTGTCATGATCCACCTTCTTGTTCTCATTTTGGTTTCTATAAAACTCTTTCACGGATACAGGAAACCTTCTATTGGCCCAAAATGAAATATGACGTTAATAAGTTTGTTAGGTCTTGTAAAGTATGTCAGTCACAGAAAATTACCAATTCTTCACCTTTGGGTAAGATGGGCAAGGAAAAGTGTGTTCAGTATCCATTTCAGGTAATTGCCGTAGATATTATGGGTCCGTTGCCGAGATCTAAAGGTGGAAATTGTGTTTTGCTTGTGGTTAATTGTTGGTTTTCAAAGTATAACCTTTTATTCCCGATGAAAAAAGCTGTTGCTTCTACTATAGTGAAGTGGTTGGAAAATAATGTATTTCATATTTTCGAAGTACCTCAAATGATCATTTGTGATAATGGATCTCAGTTTGCTAGCAAAACGTTTAAACAACTAACAGATTTGTATAAAATTAAGATATGGTTTACACCACGATATACGGCTCAATGCAATTTCGTGGAACGCACAAACAAAACTGTTGGTACTGCTATCAGAAGTTATATCAAGGATCATAAAGATTGGGATCTTCAGTTGTCAAAGATTCAGTTTGCCATAAACTCAGCTAAACATGAGGTTCATAATTTTGCTCCATCATTGATTATTTTTGGAAGATACGTTCCAATATCTGGTGATTATTACGGTCAAGTTTTAGAAACTAGAGACATAGAACTCGATTCTCGTGATAGGAATGAGTATGTTAAGGATATTTCAGGTTTAGGTAAAATTTTTGAAGATGTGAAAACGAAGTTAACGTTGGCTCATCAGCGTTATACGAAATCGTATGATTTGCGAAGGAAGGATATTCAGTTTAAAGTTGAAGATAAAGTTTGGCGTAGGAATAAAGTATTGTCAGAAGCACTGTCCGGATTTTCAGCTAAGTTGGCACCGAAATACGTTTTGTGTAAAATAATTAGTAAGAAGTCACGTTTGGTATATGGTTTAGAAAATATAGATGGTAGTTTTGCGGGCGACTGGCATGTTAAGAATTTGAAACCATATTTTGGTTCAAATTCTGACGTTTCCGTAGGTTAGGAAACTTCTGTATGAAATTTCAGTTTTTGCTTTTCTTGGTCACATATCTTTTTATGTGCAAGATTAAGGCATTTTGTTGTTCTTGGTCACATATTGTTTTATGTGCAAGATGTAAAGTATTTTTGTAAAGGAATTTCTGAGTGAAATTCCTATGTTCGCTTTTCTTGGTCGCATATCTTTTTATGTGCAAGATTAAAGCATTTTGTTGTTCTTGGTCACATATTGTTTTATGTGCAAGATGTAAAGTATTTTTGTAAAGGAATTTCTGAGTGAAATTCCTATGTTCGCTTTTCTTGGTCGCATATCGTTTTATGTGCAAGATTAAGGCATTATTTTGATCCTGTACACATTTTTCTTAATGTGCAAGTAAGGTATTTTAGCTGGAAAATTTCTGAGAAGATATTTTTATTCAGCATGTGCAAGGCTTTAGCAGTTTCTGTAAGCTAAGAAATTTCGAATGAAATTTTGAATATAACCTGTTTTTTTTTTATCCAGTTTATGTGTAGGATTTAGGTAGTTTTTGTTGTTTAAGGGTACCCACACTACTTAAGGCTACCTGTATTCGACGTCGACCTATGTTTTGAGCTCAGTTTTTATTTTTCTATCGACATTGCCGGTTCCGGTTATATTTTAGGAACGATAGTTAGTAGTTATGTTTAAGATGACGTTCAAAAGTCATATTTAAGATGAAAAGAGTTGTATTTTAATTAAAAGTCTTATTGTTGGATCTATTAGTTGTGTATAACATGTTAGACCGAATGCAGACGTCAGTAAGTTAAATACTTTTCAGTATTGCTAAGACGTTTACTTGTATGTTTAGCTGTTTAGAAGAGTATATCCTGATCATGACCTTACCGATTTTGACCTCCCGATTTTGACGCTCTAGGCCGTATGGTACGCGTAGTTATCAAACTAAACGGAAAGTATATAAAAGAAACTCGTTATGACTCGTTCTGAGTAGATTACTATAAAATATGTTGAAGTGGATGTTTTTATAAAAAAAATATCTAAGGGTTAATATTTTTTTTCTTTTTGGAGGAGGATGGTGTAGCATTATATTTTTCATGAGCTAAATTGTTTCATTTGGTAAAACAACGCCGATATATATATTAGAAGTAATTTGGGTTGTCTATAAGTGGGATTTATAACGTAATATTTAATTTTAGCGTGAAAATCCCGTTTTCTTTATAATTTGTACATAAATCAAAACAAGTAATTTACTTCATATTTATTTTTACGTTAACATCCAGATAAAATCACAATATTTGCCAATCATTTCGATATTCAAAGCAGGTAAAGGAATTTTATATTTAATATAAACATATCCTTTTGGTACTCTCAAGTCATGGATTCACGGCGTCGACGTCGGCTTGCGTTTCTACTTTCGGTTTTCAGTTGCAGTGTTGCCGAATCAAGTTAATGAATTTTCTTAAGTTTCATGGTGAATTTGAATTTGCCGCTTCCTTTCACGAGTCACTTTACTGACTATTTCCGTGCTCGACCTTCTTGGTTGGCCAACGGACTTCATCCCTTGGTATCGTCATTCCGGTTGGTAGTCGAGGTACTTAACAACACCTCCATGTGTTGATCCGAAGAAAAATCGGGAATCATCCCGAATATACCCAGTAGTGGTGATTTGAATTTTTGTTTCTTCGCATGGATTAACTATCTGCTTTATCTGAGAGCCAAAGTAAAGTTTGTGTTTTGGAGAAAACCTGGATTTTTATCCAGCAATCTTTGGTCATGTCGGAATCAAACGTTTTGGAGTTTTTTTGTATAGTAACTTTGGGATTTAGTTAAGGTAAGCTGCTTATAATAATTTCACATACCTTTTTCTTCGTTTTGAAAAATGTTATGTATTTCCCAGTTTTCGTTTTTTTTTTGGAGTACTCATCCATGGTTTTCCCTCTCCTTTTAGAATCCACATGGGAGTCGACTCCTAAGTTTTGGCATACCGTACTGTACCATGAGTTATGAATTATGGTCTTAAAAGAAACGTAATCTGTTGTCCCGCCTAGACTTCTTTATTTGATCCAGTTCTGTTCGAAGGCTGTTAGTTCCAGACACTGTAACTGTTCCTGTGATTTTGAAGTGATCCTCTTTTGATGTTTTGATGCAGCCCTTGAAGTCCTGACATCCCTGGAAGGATTTATAAAGGCCAGATAAAATTATTTTATTAATTATCCATTTTTATTTATTTTTTTTTACTACAAGCATTATTTAATATTATACATTTTTACATTTGATTTAAAGTTTAAACGATTTATGCTATTTAAAAGTGAACCAGTTAATTATTTTTTCTAACTTTCATTTATGTAACAATAATTAAAGGTGTTAAAATTATTAATGAGTTATGTGAACTATAGTCGACTATGGGGTTATTTAATTTTCTTTATGAAAATCTTGGCATATTAAATTCCTTTTTTTTTATTTAGAATTATCTTATTTAAATTGTACATTTGCTATATAATATATTGTGTCTTCATAAGTATAGGAAATTTACCTCATATTTTCATTTATCCTGCCCACACTCACCTAATTTTTATTTCAGTTTTTTTTTGCTATAGGAAATAGCTTAGGCTAAAGTTTATTTATTTTGGTTTCGCGGTTTTCCTTTATTAAATATATAAAAAAAACAGCGTGGCGCCCTTTTAGTAGTCTATTTGGATTATGTAATGTATTTTTTTTAGATTTACTTTTGATTTTAAAAGAACACACAGAAATTTAATAATTAAATTCTAATATCTAACATCAAAGTTAATTAAATAAAATTATTTTTCATTTACCCCCGAACCATTGTGCTCTCCAGATGAAAAGCTGCCGTTAGCTGAGCGTAAAAAAAAACAAGGGGTATGATACGCTACAAAGTAGCGAAACGAGGTTCCAAAGCCACACGACGTTGTCAAGTAACAAGTTTCATCAGATGGTTACAGTTGAGTTTAACGATCAATGCATGACTTACGTGGAAAAAGCATAGCGTTGCAGCTGTTTATTTTTATATAACCTATTTAAAAATAGTCTCAAAGTTACAATATATATTTTAAAAATATGTTAATATATGGGAATATATGTCAATATTTTAATTGTCGGGCTAGCCGAAGAGTCGACAAAGTCAAAGTGTTCCGGTTTCCATATAGAAATGAAGACCTATGTAAGAAATGGATAATTAATTCTTACTATGAAAAAAAAATAACTACGCTATTATTTTCTTTGCAATTAATGCAATTAAATAGAACTGCTGCGCGCGTTTTGAAATAACAACCTTTGTATTCTGTTCTGCCGGCGCGCAGCCACGTGTAGCGCTCTTCTAATCAGAAGACATCATTTTCAGGAATCGTTTGCTATACACATAATAAAATTCCTGATACTAGTTGGACGTCGCGTCGGGTCTACGCTGGAGATAGATAGAGATATAAGAGTCAATTTTAAAAGTTAAAACACCAACAAAAACTTATTTTCAACGCAAGCATCACCCCATCCATTTACTACCTCCACTGCGGGCAATTTAATAAGAAAACGGCTTAAGTTCGAAAATGACATTAACCAAAAAAACAATTATGAAATTGTGAAGATTACCCAAATGCCGAATATCCAAGAGAAAGTTAAACGAAATAAATTGATCAGTAATTGTCCTTCAAGTTTTGCTAAACATTATATGTTATATCCGTTTATAGCCACGTGTAGGCAAAGACCTTCGGTCACACGATATCGGATATAACAATTTCAAAATTTCAAGGAACGCATTGTAAGCAGACCTTCGAGTTGCAATTCCCACAGGTGGAAGGCGCCGCATCAGCGTTTTAAAACATATAAAACGTTCGAAATTGTAAATATTAGTTCAATTTATATACAGTTTTTATGCCAGTTTAAGTGTAGATATTGTATAAAGCAATTTCAAAGTTAAATAATAAATTTTTTTAAAAAGTGAATTTTTGAACTAATAGTGTAACAAATTGGCGCAGTCGGTAGGATTCGTCTAACGTCGGCAGAACAAGGAAATCGTAAATTTGGGTTTTACGGAAAAATACTGAAAAATTTTTCGGGTGCGCCGTCTAGCCCGTACGCACCGTAAAATGAATTTTTTTTTCTCTTTTCCCGATTACGGCTTCCCGGTGGCCGAGAGCGACCCGCGGTCGGGGTCGGCAAGTCGAACGGTGAAAAATTTTTTTTTCAAAATGGCCGCCGCGGCCGTCGGTTAGCTAAAAATTGAAAAAAATCGGGTTTTTTCGATCGCATCCTCGAATCTCTGTTATTCGAAGAGATACGGGAAAAAGTGCAAGAGTAAAAAACGCTCGATTTCGGCTCATTTGCTCCGGGGCGTGGGCGAAAATTTGCTAAAAAAATTTTAGGTCGTCCCTCCCGTAAGCGGCAATAGTTACGGTTTCGTTTATGTGCGATATCTTCGTTATTCGAAAAGATACGGCGAAAAGTGCGAGAGTAAAAAAATTTTCGTTTTCGCTCTTATGTCCGAGGGCGTGGTCGAAAAAAATATTTTGGCCGCTCCTTCCGTAAGAGGTAATGCATTTGGGGGGTCCTTAACATTAATGTTAGTCTTAGATTTTCGTCGTTATTCGAAAAGATACGGCCAAAAGTGCGAGAGCAAAAAGTTTTTTATTTTTGCCCATCTATTAGTCGGAGGAGTCGAAAAAATTCCCAGGAAATTTTCAGATTTTCTCTTCCCGTCCGCCGTTTTTTTTCCGTTATTTGAACAGATACGACAAAAAATGCCAGAGTAAAAATTTTTTTATTTTAGCCCGTTTACCCTATGGCGTGAACGAAAAATTTTATATCTCGAAATCTGTTGTTTTTATATTTTCGAAACCCGCTAATTGTGAATTAGTGTTTGCTAATTTAAAAAAAGCAATAAACATTTTTCTCGAAGTACGTTTGGCAACGTCGCATATTTATTTTCGTTATTTGAACAGATACGGGGAAAAATGCTAGAATAAAAAGTTTTTTATTTTTCCCCGTTTATCCCATGGCGTGATTGAAAAAATTGTAAAAATTCTCGGATCTGAAGATGGTCGATATCTCGAAAACTGCTATTCGAAACTATGAAAAATGAAGTTCGCGCCTCGAAAAACCCTCCTAGACGTAAGTTTGAGGTCGATCAAGGATTAGGCCCGAAACAGCCGAAAAGCTCGACAAATCGAAACGAAAAACCTTCACCGACGTTTATTCGGCTTCCCATGGGTTTTATGAAAAAATTCAACTGCGCTTTTTTGTCGCGGACCGATTAGTACGTTTCGAAAAAAAAATACGAATCGAGTCTGACGCGCTTCGTTTGGCAGATACCGGCCGAAAACCGAAATTTAGTTTTTGGCCTATAACTGGCGAACGGCCCACTGTATCCTCCGGCGCGCGCGTTGCTCCGTTCCCTACAATTTACGTAATTTGGGTTTTTTTCGTAACTCGCGCCGTTTTCGAATTATCTGCGAAAAACCGATTTTTCGAAATTTTTCAGTCTTCGATTTTTTTCAAGCAAAAAAATCAACTTTTTTTTTTAAACATTTTATGGTGGTAAATTAATGTCGGCGCTCGTAGGAACCCCTAAATGTGTCGCGCGCCGATTTTGCCGCGTTCCTGCTATGCGTTATATATGTTGAAATTTTCTCATGATGGTCGATATTTTGAAACCTATTAATTCTACGTTTTCGGAATTGCCAAATATGGAATCGTCATGTCGAAGAACCCCCTTAGGGGTACATTTGGAGTTGGTGGAAAATTATTTAGGAAATGACTGAAAAACGTGTCCGAATGAATTTTGCATTGCCAGTTAAATGAATGAATGACATTTACCTTTAGGTGAATTTGCACCGGGTTAGAACCAGGTTTGTCAATCAACGATAGGGTATACGATGGGCTTATGAAGGAAACTTATTTTTTAAGATTAAATTTAAAGTTTTACAATGGTACAAAGAAAAATTTAATGTAAAAAGATGTATGGAACATTATCCATACGTATCGTGCAATTGCTATCTTTTAGATTTTCAAAAGATATTTCAGAACATTTAGCTGCATGACCTTAACATATGCATTCGTAGGAACTCCTGCAAGTACCATAGCAAGCTTATTTCAATTATGGCTCTTCCATATGTTGCACGGGTGAAATTTTCTGATGTGACATGGTGGTGGGAGGGGAATAATACATGTACAATAAAAAATACAATTGACGAAACTTTTTGTTTCATTTCATACATTACCGTAAGCTGGGCTTTATATTTTTTATTATCCAGTTCGATAATTGGCAAATGGCTGATTTAATGTGTGTATACTGTCATTATTGAAAGTATGCAACGATAAAGATATAGGTGATTACAAAAAAGTACTAAATAGAAAAGAAAATACATCTATCGAGCTGCATGGTCAGCAGAAATTTTAGTAGAACGTAAAACATATTGATGGCAATGCATATTTTAAAGAAGTGTATAAAAAAGCAGTAATTTTAATGGTCGAGATATTTTATTTTGTTAGATATGCTTAAAGTTTTAGGGGCCGTGATTTATAACTGACCTCTGTTAGGATTTTGAGCAAAAGAAAATTTAGGAAAAAATACATATATCACTGATGACGGTCAGAGGAAAGAGGGTTTCCTGTTAGTGGTTTGCATTGAGTTTTTTTTTAAATTCTTATTCTCCTCACTATTGTTTTCGTCATTTATATGTTAGTTAAGTCATTGTTTTACAAGGAAGTACACAGTATACAGTTAAAAGACAAACAGTTTGAAGGATGACCAACATAAGTTGGTAATGTTTAGAGCAATAGAAGATTAGAAATTAATCTATGGGACATGTAGGTAAATACTTTTGCATAGATAGTTTGTGATGTGCATAATTGAATCTAATACTTACAGGTATGTGGATTCATAACAGGTGAAAGTGAGATGATTTAGAAAGAACAAAAGTATTTCTTTGTACGAGTCTTTTTCTGGAGCATCTCCACATCTTACACCACATAGTTTCAAAATATTTCATATTGGATGTGTACTTTTGCGTAGATAGTCTGCGGTCAACTTCATTGCATTTGGCATTTGCAGGTATATGAATTTGTGATAATACTTACGGGTATGTGGATTCATAATAAGTGATTGTGAGCTCCCAAAAGTGAGATGTTTTGGAAAGGACAAAAGTATTTCTTTGAACAAGTCATTTTCTAGAGCATCTCCGTCTTCTTACATCAGATAGTTTCAAAATATTTCATATTAGATGTGTACTTTTGCATAGATGGTCTGCGGTCAGTTTCATTATATTTTGGTACTTGTAAGTATATGAATTTGTGACATGTGCTTATTCACTTTCACAGATAAGATATTTAAGAATAGATAAAAGTGTTTTGTTATGGCAAGTTGTTTTCCAGTAATTCTGTCATACATCAGAAAATTTGGAAATGTTTAAAAACAAGACTATATTATACAAAAGAGACTGTGTATTAAAGTGACTTTCTAACATCTAGATTCGTAAATATAAGAATATCAAGTTTTGTTTTACATTGGTGTTGGATAAAGACCATTAGATATTTAATCCATATTTCTCTCGTGTGGTTGTAAGATGTAAATATATATATATATTTTTTTTTTAAGAAAAAGTAAATTAAGAATGCCTACCTTTAGAATGTTAATATTTTTTAATATGTTGGAAATATTTTGAATAAAATCTCGGAAATTTGTGTTGGAAATGTTTTTATAAAATACAGATAGGGATTAACGTTTGCCAAAACAATGTTATTTATTGTCGTTAAAATGAGAGTCTTATAAGTTATATCTATTGACGAGTGTACAAAACGAGGAACAAATAGTTATTTTTATTAAATAATATAATCGCACACACTTTATTTCTATTTTATTTTGCACAAAAAAAAAGATTTGCACCTTTCGTTGAGGACAAATTTAATAAGGTTAAGTTGTTCTTCGTTAATCAGGCAGTCCAGACGAACTGTCAGATTTGTAAACAAAACTGACGTTGGTTGGCACACATGGCGGGTGGCTTCATAAGAAAAGTGAAGAAAACTATTGCACTTAATGCATTTGCAAACGTAGGAAGTGATTAGAAGACGTTTATCGAGCTTTGGTGTGTTTTTTTGATTATTTCTTTTCTGTTGAACCCTTTTCTTGGCATGGAGAGTGAATATTTAAAAAAGCTATTGGTTGAACATCCAGATGTCGGCGAAAGGTAGGCTTAAAACTATATTTTTTCTATATTTTCGTCAATAACAGCCTTTCTTTGTTACAGATATCGCACTAAACTAAAATTAATAAACGGTTTGGACCCGTTTCTCCTTAATACTCTGGACCTAAACTACAACATTGATGGAATTCCACCAATTACCAATATGGATATTGTTTCATACTTAGTTTTGTCCCATAGTTTCTACACAAAGGAACAAATGAAAGCTTTTAAAAGTTTGCAAGCTTACAAATACTTTGAGTCCGGCTTTGTTTTGAAAGTTGGAAGTAAGATAGTCAAGGATCTATACATTTTAGTTGGAAGTGTAAGTTTTTTTAGTAATTTCTCTAATAATTGAAGAGCCAGGAGAAAAAAATGCAATTCAAATATTAACTACAATGCTATTATTTTTCCGTTTTCAATGGACTGGTATCTTGCTTTCCCCTGGATCTTCTATTGTTATCAGTTTTTGCAGTAAAACACAACTAACATTGCCAGATTTTAGGTATTTCTCAAAATACGGGATACCAAAAAATAAACATTAGGCAGAATAATACAATATTGATAAGTGATGTAATGTGATAATACTAAAAACACAATAATAAGTATTGATTGTTATTTTTGAGTGGTATAAAATTTTTATTTTATGGACAACTTGTGAAATACAGAATATGACATACCTATGTTCTCGGGACACTGGGATTAGGTACTGAAACACGAAACAATCACATATATACAGGACATCTGGCAACTAGACACAACTTGAAATAACTCATGCTTAATTTATTTTAATATATTTTTTTTAATTTCAGGTAAAACATTCACAGAGGGCAAATTTAAAACCATTGGAGGTCTGGGTAATTGTCTCAAAAGACGGAAGTATATGTACGGCACACTGTACGTGTATGGCGGGGACAAGTGAGGTATGCAGCCATGTAGGAGCAGTACTTTTTGCAACAGAGTATGCTTCTTCAAAGAAGGAAGCTATGTCATGCACGGACTTTCAATCGGTGTGGCCAGTACCCAGTATGTCTACCAAAGTTTCAATTGTGCGTGTTAGGGACATGAACTGGGGAAAAACCAATATACGTCAAGAGAATTCTGCTATACCGCCAATATCAAATGCAGAACTGGTGTCTATGCTAGAAAAATGTTCTGAAATGGGTCAAACTTCTACACTTATGAGGGTCGTGGAACCATTTGCCACGAGGATTTTAGAAGAAATAAATAAAGAAATACCATCAATACTGGATATATATAAAGAAGAGAACCTTGACAAAACATATGTTGAATTAATGAAAATTGCAGGAGCAATACATTTTACTATGAATAAACAACAAATTAGTCAAATTGAAACTGCAACAAGAAGACAGAGCGAAAACAGAAACTGGTACACCCAGAGGGCAGGCAGGATTACTGCTTCAAAGTTTAAACTCGTATGTCGGACAAATAAAACCAATCCTTCGCTTTCATTAATAAAATCTATATGCTACCCTACAAAGATACTCTTTACAACAAAGGCGACTTCTTGGGGTTTAAAACATGAAAATGATGGAGTAGAAGAGTATAGGCATTATATGGAAGAAGAAAACCATACAAACTTTATTATTAATGAAGTTGGGCTTTTGGTAAGCGAAAAATGGCCTCAGTTAGCTGCGACTCCTGATAGAATAGTGTATTGTGAGTGCTGCAGAGGGGGGTGCCTAGAGGTAAAATGCCCATATTTATTATTTACCAACAATGTACAGGACATGGAAGAATACCTAAAAATGGCAAGCTGCTGTTTAGTAAAACAAAATGATAAATTAACACTTGATAAGAAACATTCTTATTATTACCAGGTGCAAATGCAAATATTTGTGAGTTCCTTACAATATTGCGATTTTGTCATTTGGTCACCTGGAATCTTTTTTAAAGAAAGAATTTTGCCAGATTGGCAGTTTTGGAATGAAAATTCTGAAATAGCACTAAAATTTCATTCTGAGGTAATAATGCCAGAGCTCTTAGGAAGGTTTTTTACTAGACAGCAAGGTATGGCAAAAATTATTCATTGGTGTCAATGTAATGGCGTAGATGATGGGAGACCGATGATAAGATGCGAAGGAGATGAGTGTGAAACTCAGTGGTTTCATTTTGAATGTGTTAAGCTGGACGACTTACCAAATTCACCATGGTTTTGTAAGAACTGCCATCCTCCACATCAAGAAGTGTAATTTTTACTGTTTGTGATAAACGAAATAAATAGTACAATAATGGTGATCATTGTTTTATTTAACAGCAGGTGAAAACTCTGGAAATAACCAAAACTTAGTTTGAAATCTTTTTCACATTTTTATGTTCCAGGTTATGTATTTGAATTTTTTTATCCATTTATATATAATCATATAAAATTATGTCTTCATATCTGCGTTTCCTATCACATAATTCACATATAAGTAATTTCTTGTTAAAAAAATAGACATTAACTAAACTTGAGTAAAGCTATCGAATATTGAGTATATCTCCTGTAAAAAATCATGCCGTGCAAAATTTGGGAAAAAAATAGCCCATAATATAATAATACTTTTGTTAAAATATATTTTTAAAAGTGGAGCTATATCACATCTGAGTAGTTTCAATGTCAAAAATGTACTCTTAGTTTAATTTTACTGAAAGCAAGCATAGGAAAGGTATTTTTAAATCTAAATGTCAAAAGTTGTAACTTAATTTTTTTTTGGCTGCACCTTTACGAGGCTGCATTTCAGAAACAAAGACTTCGTGCACCCAAATATATACAATCTCTTTTTAAAAAATAGAAATTAACTAAACTTGAGTAAAGCTATCAAATATTAAGTATATCTCCTGTAAAAAATCATGCCGTGCAAAATTTGGGAAAGAAATAGCCCATATACTCTTATACTTTGTGAAAATATATTTTTGACAGTGGAGCTATATCATATCTTCAAACTTCTAAAAAATATCTGAGTAGTTTTATGTCAAAAATGTACTCTTAGTTTAATTTCACTGAAAACAAGCATAGGAAAGGTATTTTAAAATCTAAATGTCAAAAGTCGTAACTTAATTTTTTTTGGCTGCACCTTTACGAGGCTGCATTTCAGAAATAAAGGCTTCGTGCACCTAAATAGATATACATACTTTTGAAGGGAACAATAAATTAAACACCAAAATTATAAATTTTATATGTTTATTTCATTTGTAGATATTTAAATATATATATTTTAAAGGCTATTTAATGGACAAGACAGGTTTCATTATTTTACACTATTAATATATAGTAATAATAATTATTAACAAATAGTACAATTTTATCTAACAAGAAAAATATTTACACATGCGTTTCTTCCATGCATTATTCTTGACAATTGGTATAATCAAAAAACAATTTTATTATTCAATTGTAATTATTTAATTTACAATATAAACAATAAGCAACCCATCAAAAATGGCAGATCTACACTTAATTGTTTTTATTTTATAATGGGCGGAGAAAAATTCACTAAAGCGCAGCAAACAACTATAATTTTATCTAACATGTTAAGGCCCTCAGGGTTATTACCTTTTTTTAGCATGCTTATCGGAATGGTCCCCTTTAAAATTTTATATTTATTTTTTATCACCCCGATGACTCTTTCGACATGTATTCTTACATGAGCTATTTGCCGAGTCTCTTCTATATCTAAAGGATGCAACTGTGTTTTACCCTTTGTAAATGCAGGAATATGCAATTTTGCTTGGAGGACACCCAATGTTTCTTTTATTAAAAATCCCCTATCAGCCAAAACAATATCTCCAGGTATAATATAATTACAAAAGCTGCTATTTTCAACTATGTGTTTGTCAGATGCTCTACCTCCCCAAGCATCACTTATATAACTTATGCATCCCTGTGGAGTGATTCCAATTAAAAATTTAATTGTATGGTGATGCTTGTAATTTGACCAACATTGTTGTTGGGTTAATAGCGATGGCGGCTTTTCTATAAAAACTTCAAAGCAATCTACAATTACTGTACATTTATCATGAAATGCTTCCTTAAAACAAGATGGTACATTTTTTTGTAAAATATTACGTTCTGGCCATATAATAAAAGCTTTAAATCTTCTGAAAAGGATATCAATAATATTCTCAAAATATACAGATGCTGTAGTTTGTGAGATCTTAAAGTTGTACGCTAACAGCTTAAAGTTCAAATCTAGGCGTAGCTTTATTAAAGTTAGTAATAATTGGTTAAATGGACTTAAAGCTGTTGTGCTTAATACTGATATATATTCTACTACTAATGGAAATAAAATATAATTAAGAGACTTATAATCGAAACCACAATAATACTTCCACTTTTCAACATTTGATATGTCATCCATTAATCCAAATGGTGAATTGTCCACTCTTCTTTGCAGAATTTCAATCTTTTTTGATGCAAAGCTTAGCCGTTCAAAACGCTGTGCTAGTTCGTCCATAGTTAAGTCAGTTTGGGTAGAGACACCAGTATCTACCTCTTCAGATTCGGCTTCAGGTGGGACGTCTTGATTTGAGTCACTTTGCTCCTATTAAAAGAAAAATTGTTTGAGTCTACATATAAATTAGATTAATTTATTAATTTGCATGGTGCACTAAAATCAAATTAGGTTTAGTAGGCTTTTGTTATCATTTGACATTTATCGCCTGTCATCTGTAATCCAAAAACCCAGTTTGATTCTTATATTTTAAATTTTATGTTGTTATAAAATCAGACATTTTTACATTTACAATCTCCATTTTCATGCAGCTAAATCACGATTCGATCTCAGAAATAACAGAGACCCGAAAATGGTTGTTTTAGTTTTCAATTAAAAAATCCAATTGATTTAAATACTTCTTGAAAAAGCAATTATATCAAGTGGAAAAAAAAACATGCCTACAAGAAAAGTATATTATGCGTCCAATAGGATTTCAAAATTTTATTTGCCTTACCCCTAATAGCTGTATCTTGTGTCTTTTGTCTAGCCGTTCTTTTCGGTCAACATCATGAGGTCTCTTTATGACACTTCGTGCTGTGTGTCCCATATTTTGGGAGGGAACCCAGTCTGGATGCCCTTCGTTCTCTAAATCGGCAGGCTCACCTAAAGAATTGAACAATTTTATATAAAAAATGAAATTACATAGACATGTACACATAAAGATATTTATAGTTTGTGGGTGTACAATTTAATTTTGCTTGTCTATTGCTCATTTGTTTTGGGCTAGAACTTGGAGACGACTTTACCTCTTTTGGCTTTTTTAGCTGCTTGTAATGATATTTTTTATATTTTTATTTTTTCCAATGATTATTAGATAATAAGTTTAGTCCCTAATACTCATATATAAAAATTTAAAATATGGACAAAAACTATATAATACTCTATTAGCAATAAAGCATGTTTGAGATGAGCTTGAGTATCTAAAAACTCTAATAAATATGATACATTGATACTATTCTTACCTGTAATAAAGTGCCTGCTACAGACTCTTTGGTACTTTAATTTGGATTCTGTCAAATCAGCACGCTTTATAGCAGCTATCCACAGAGCCCTACGTTTGGAAGACAATGCATTTTTCTCAGGTTTCTTTGGAAGATTTAGAACAGTAGGAATTCTAAAAAAGGAAATATTGTCCCGATCGCGACGACTTCCACAGCCAAACACAATGCAAGTTACAGGCATTTTAGTCAGTTTTATTGAATAAAACGCTTTTGAAAAGACAACTTTATAAAAACACGCCGAAATAAACTTATGAACTCAAGAGTCAAACAGATAATTGATATTTAAAACAATAAACTCATTATTTACGCATGTTTGTTTACGTTTTGTGTGCCAACCACTGTCATCCGAAAATGAATTTGACAGGTCGCTGGATTGCCTAATTATTGCCTAATTAGGCAATCCAGCGACCTGTCAAATTCATTTTCGGATGACAGTGGTTGGCACACAAAACGTAAACAAACATGCGTAAATAATGAGTTTATTGTTTTAAATATCAATTATCTGTTTGACTCTTGAGTTCATAAGTTTATTTCGGCGTGTTTTTATAAAGTTGTCTTTTCAAAAGCGTTTTATTCAATAAAACTGACTAAAATGCCTGTAACTTGCATTGTGTTTGGCTGTGGAAGTCGTCGCGATCGGGACAATATTTCCTTTTTTAGAATTCCTACTGTTCTAAATCTTCCAAAGAAACCTGAGAAAAATGCATTGTCTTCCAAACGTAGGGCTCTGTGGATAGCTGCTAAAAGCGTGCTGATTTGACAGAATCCAAATTAAAGTACCAGACAAGCAAAATTAAATTGTACACCCACAAACTATAAATATCTTTATGTGTACATGACTATGTAATTTCATTTTTTATATAAAATTGTTCAATTCTTTAGGTGAGCCTGCCGATTTAGAGAACGAAGGGCATCCAGACTGGGTTCCCTCCCAAAATATGGGACACACAGCACGAAGTGTCATAAAGAGACCTCATGATGTTGACCGAAAAGAACGGCTAGACAAAAGACACAAGATACAGCTATTAGGGGTAAGGCAAATAAAATTTTGAAATCCTATTGGACGCATAATATACTTTTCTTGTAGGCATGTTTTTTTTTCCACTTGATATAATTGCTTTTTCAAGAAGTATTTAAATCAATTGGATTTTTTAATTGAAAACTAAAACAACCATTTTCGGGTCTCTGTTATTTCTGAGATCGAATCGTGATTTAGCTGCATGAAAATGGAGATTCTAAATGTAAAAATGTCTGATTTTATAACAACATAAAATTTAAAATATAAGAATCAAACTGGGTTTTTGGATTACAGATGACAGGCGATAAATGTCGAATGATAACAAAAGCCTACTAAACCTAATTTGATTTTAGTGCACCATGCAAATTAATAAATTAATCTAATTTATATGTAGACTCAAACAATTTTTCTTTTAATAGGAGCAAAGTGACTCAAATCAAGACGTCCCACCTGAAGCGGAATCTGAAGAGGTAGATACTGGTGTCTCTACCCAAACTGACTTAACTATGGACGAACTAGCACAGCGTTTTGAACGGCTAAGCTTTGCATCAAAAAAGATTGAAATTCTGCAAAGAAGAGTGGACAATTCACCATTTGGATTAATGGATGACATATCAAATATTGAAAAGTGGAAGTATTATTGTGGTTTCGATTATAAGTCTCTTAATTATATTTTATTTCCATTAGTAGTAGAATATATATCAGTATTAAGCACAACAGCTTTAAGTCCATTTAACCAATTATTACTAACTTTAATAAAGCTACGCCTAGATTTGAACTTTAAGCTGTTAGCGTACAACTTTAAGATCTCACAAACTACAGCATCTGTATATTTTGAGAATATTATTGATATCCTTTTCAGAAGATTTAAAGCTTTTATTATATGGCCAGAACGTAATATTTTACAAAAAAATGTACCATCTTGTTTTAAGGAAGCATTTCATGATAAATGTACAGTAATTGTAGATTGCTTTGAAGTTTTTATAGAAAAGCCGCCATCGCTATTAACCCAACAACAATGTTGGTCAAATTACAAGCATCACCATACAATTAAATTTTTAATTGGAATCACTCCACAGGGATGCATAAGTTATATAAGTGATGCTTGGGGAGGTAGAGCATCTGACAAACACATAGTTGAAAATAGCAGCTTTTGTAATTATATTATACCTGGAGATATTGTTTTGGCTGATAGGGGATTTTTAATAAAAGAAACATTGGGTGTCCTCCAAGCAAAATTGCATATTCCTGCATTTACAAAGGGTAAAACACAGTTGCATCCTTTAGATATAGAAGAGACTCGGCAAATAGCTCATGTAAGAATACATGTCGAAAGAGTCATCGGGGTGATAAAAAATAAATATAAAATTTTAAAGGGGACCATTCCGATAAGCATGCTAAAAAAAGGTAATAACCCTGAGGGCCTTAACATGTTAGATAAAATTATAGTTGTTTGCTGCGCTTTAGTGAATTTTTCTCCGCCCATTATAAAATAAAAACAATTAAGTGTAGATCTCATATTTTTGATGGGTTGCTTATTGTTTATATTGTAAATTAAATAATTACAATTGAATAATAAAATTGTTTTTTGATTATACCAATTGTCAAGAATAATGCATGGAAGAAACGCATGTGTAAATATTGTTCTTGTTAGATAAAATTGTACTATTTGTTAATAATTATTATTACTATATATTAATAGTGTAAAATAATGAAACCTGTCTTGTCCATTAAATAGCCTTTAAAATATATATATTTAAATATCTACAAATGAAATAAACATATAAAATTTATAATTTTGGTGTTTAATTTATTGTTCCCTTCAAAAGTATGTATATCTATTTAGGTGCACGAAGCCTTTATTTCTGAAATGCAGCCTCGTAAAGGTGCAGCCAAAAAAAATTAAGTTACGACTTTTGACATTTAGATTTTAAAATACCTTTCCTATGCTTGTTTTCAGTGAAATTAAACTAAGAGTACATTTTTGACATAAAACTACTCAGATATTTTTTAGAAGTTTGAAGATATGATATAGCTCCACTGTCAAAAATATATTTTCACAAAGTATAAGAGTATATGGGCTATTTCTTTCCCAAATTTTGCACGGCATGATTTTTTACAGGAGATATACTCAATATTCGATAGCTTTACTCAAGTTTAGTTAATGTCTATTTTTTTAACAAGAAATTACTTATATGTGAATTATGTGATAGGAAACGCAGATATGAAGACATAATTTTATATGATTATATATAAATGGATAAAAAAATTCAAATACATAACCTGGAACATAAAAATGTGAAAAAGATTTCAAACTAAGTTTTGGTTATTTCCAGAGTTTTCACCTGCTGTTAAATAAAACAATGATCACCATTATTGTACTATTTATTTCGTTTATCACAAACAGTAAAAATTACACTTCTTGATGTGGAGGATGGCAGTTCTTACAAAACCATGGTGAATTTGGTAAGTCGTCCAGCTTAACACATTCAAAATGAAACCACTGAGTTTCACACTCATCTCCTTCGCATCTTATCATCGGTCTCCCATCATCTACGCCATTACATTGACACCAATGAATAATTTTTGCCATACCTTGCTGTCTAGTAAAAAACCTTCCTAAGAGCTCTGGCATTATTACCTCAGAATGAAATTTTAGTGCTATTTCAGAATTTTCATTCCAAAACTGCCAATCTGGCAAAATTCTTTCTTTAAAAAAGATTCCAGGTGACCAAATGACAAAATCGCAATATTGTAAGGAACTCACAAATATTTGCATTTGCACCTGGTAATAATAAGAATGTTTCTTATCAAGTGTTAATTTATCATTTTGTTTTACTAAACAGCAGCTTGCCATTTTTAGGTATTCTTCCATGTCCTGTACATTGTTGGTAAATAATAAATATGGGCATTTTACCTCTAGGCACCCCCCTCTGCAGCACTCACAATACACTATTCTATCAGGAGTCGCAGCTAACTGAGGCCATTTTTCGCTTACCAAAAGCCCAACTTCATTAATAATAAAGTTTGTATGGTTTTCTTCTTCCATATAATGCCTATACTCTTCTACTCCATCATTTTCATGTTTTAAACCCCAAGAAGTCGCCTTTGTTGTAAAGAGTATCTTTGTAGGGTAGCATATAGATTTTATTAATGAAAGCGAAGGATTGGTTTTATTTGTCCGACATACGAGTTTAAACTTTGAAGCAGTAATCCTGCCTGCCCTCTGGGTGTACCAGTTTCTGTTTTCACTCTGTCTTCTTGTTGCAGTTTCAATTTGACTAATTTGTTGTTTATTCATAGTAAAATGTATTGCTCCTGCAATTTTCATTAATTCAACATATGTTTTGTCAAGGTTCTCTTCTTTATATATATCCAGTATTGATGATATTTCTTTATTTATTTCTTCTAAAATCCTCGTGGCAAATGGTTCCACGACCCTCATAAGTGTAGAAGTTTGACCCATTTCAGAACATTTTTCTAGCATAGACACCAGTTCTGCATTTGATATTGGCGGTATAGCAGAATTCTCTTGACGTATATTGGTTTTTCCCCAGTTCATGTCCCTAACACGCACAATTGAAACTTTGGTAGACATACTGGGTACTGGCCACACCGATTGAAAGTCCGTGCATGACATAGCTTCCTTCTTTGAAGAAGCATACTCTGTTGCAAAAAGTACTGCTCCTACATGGCTGCATACCTCACTTGTCCCCGCCATACACGTACAGTGTGCCGTACATATACTTCCGTCTTTTGAGACAATTACCCAGACCTCCAATGGTTTTAAATTTGCCCTCTGTGAATGTTTTACCTGAAATTAAAAAAAATATATTAAAATAAATTAAGCATGAGTTATTTCAAGTTGTGTCTAGTTGCCAGATGTCCTGTATATATGTGATTGTTTCGTGTTTCAGTACCTAATCCCAGTGTCCCGAGAACATAGCTATGTCATATTCTGTATTTCACAAGTTGTCCATAAAATAAAAATTTTATACCACTCAAAAATAACAATCAATACTTATTATTGTGTTTTTAGTATTATCACATTACATCACTTATCAATATTGTATTATTCTGCCTAATGTTTATTTTTTGGTATCCCGTATTTTGAGAAATACCTAAAATCTGGCAATGTTAGTTGTGTTTTACTGCAAAAACTGATAACAATAGAAGATCCAGGGGAAAGCAAGATACCAGTCCATTGAAAACGGAAAAATAATAGCATTGTAGTTAATATTTGAATTGCATTTTTTTCTCCTGGCTCTTCAATTATTAGAGAAATTACTAAAAAAACTTACACTTCCAACTAAAATGTATAGATCCTTGACTATCTTACTTCCAACTTTCAAAACAAAGCCGGACTCAAAGTATTTGTAAGCTTGCAAACTTTTAAAAGCTTTCATTTGTTCCTTTGTGTAGAAACTATGGGACAAAACTAAGTATGAAACAATATCCATATTGGTAATTGGTGGAATTCCATCAATGTTGTAGTTTAGGTCCAGAGTATTAAGGAGAAACGGGTCCAAACCGTTTATTAATTTTAGTTTAGTGCGATATCTGTAACAAAGAAAGGCTGTTATTGACGAAAATATAGAAAAAATATAGTTTTAAGCCTACCTTTCGCCGACATCTGGATGTTCAACCAATAGCTTTTTTAAATATTCACTCTCCATGCCAAGAAAAGGGTTCAACAGAAAAGAAATAATCAAAAAAACACACCAAAGCTCGATAAACGTCTTCTAATCACTTCCTACGTTTGCAAATGCATTAAGTGCAATAGTTTTCTTCACTTTTCTTATGAAGCCACCCGCCACGTGTGCCAACCAACGTCAGTTTTGTTTACAAATCTGACAGTTCGTCTGGACTGCCTGATTCTCTGTTTATTTATTATTTTGATTTGTAAAGTTTTTTATGTCAGTTCGTATATACCAGTCGCATATATTTTTATATTGCACTCGGAAAATACGTTTCAATAACGGGCTTTATATTTCGGATGCCCGGTTCGTGTTTCGGGATATATTTAACGTAATGGTATGCCGAATGACTGTTACGTTGTTTATATGAAGAATTTCCGTTGCAATCAATATCGGGTGCTACGGACAATCACAAATTTCATAAAGATTAATATAATTTAAATAAAGATTAATTTTTAAATTGTTAAATTTTCATCTTCAAATATATTGTGAATTTTAAATAAGAAAGTAGATTTAATTTCATACGGTATTTTACATTTACTATAATATATGTTCATCGGATCGGATAGCGAATTTCACCGGACACGTTCGAAGGCAAAACGCAGTCCGATGAAACTGCGTGCGGGCCGTATAATTTTTGTAAAGTTTAAAGTTTTCGTGTAACTTGAATTCGTGGGTTATAGAACTGCAATAAGATCTAAAGTGAAACCACTATTTTCAATTGCAACGTTTCGTGTTACATTAACACTTTTTCAAGCTCTTGAGTTAGTGGGAAAACCTAAATTATGGACAAGGTTTTCCCACTAACTCAAGAGCTTGAAAGTGTTAATGTAACACGAAACGTTGCAATTGAAAATAGTGGTTTTACTTTAGATGTTATTGCAGTCCCATAACCCACGAATTCAAGTTACACTTATTCATTAGGGACACGAAATGCCTATTTAAAGTTTTCTTTTTTCCTCTAATAAAACTAACAATGGTTAAAAATGCGCAATATGTTAGGTTGGGAATGAATTAGGTTTGGATGTGGGAGAAACTGTACATGGTAATGCGGTAGCTCACTGAATTTCGAGTCTATTAAAAAATGTACATATATATATATATATATATATATATATATATATATATATATATATATATATATATATATATATATATATATATATATATATATATATATATATATATATATATATATATATATATATATATATATATATATATATATATATATATATATATATATATATATATATATATATATATATATATATATATATATATATATATATATATATATATATATATATATATATATATATATATATATATATATATATATATATATATATATATATATATATATATATATATATATATATATATATATATATATATATATATATATATATATATATATACAATATTCATTAAATCTGTTTTGTGAGCTCTAAGATATTTTCTACATACTTTGCAGAAAGCTGAAATCCTGACAATATTGACAGTTACGACATATCAGTCATATCACAGTTTGACATAACCAGAAATTTTGACAGAGATGACGCCAGATGATATAAACCTGAAGTTAGCGCTCTATTGGTTTTGACCATTGTTACCAATCGAAGGAAATTAGCAGGTACCTACCCTTGCGATTCTTGCGAACAGAAAAAAATCTGTCCGCAAGGGTATGTAGAATACTTACTCTAAAGCTTTAAAAACCATTTCTAGGCGATTCGCCAATTTATACTGAATTGTCACCAAATAAGAATTTTGCTCGCCATCTTGAATAAAAAGTAGCCACTTTTGCGAAAAACCGCCACGGTTGGCAACGCTGGGACTGAGAAAAAAAAGAAGAACAGGAAAGTAGCGGCGTTATTCTATGGCGGGAAAATTTTATAACAGTTTTTCTTCTCTTATTTTTATGGCCTCAACAGAATCGGCCCGTTATATGGATGATCGATATATTCATTTAAAAAATTATGATAAGACCGACTCGCTAAATTTAAACAAATCGCTAATATCTATATTAGTATATATAATTAGTAAAGATTTTCAATGTGTCAAATATGAATTTGTAATCAATTGTCAGACATTTTTATAAATGGCTAAACCCTGACCTATCTGCTACGGAAATATCAAATCTTTATAAACCGCTAATTTCAATGAAAAAATCAACAAAACGGCGCCAATGGCGCACCCTCTAAATTTATTATGAAAAATTTACTTTATCCTTAACATTTTTTATATATAAAGCAATAATTTAAAAATATACTTGAATTAATACGCAATTAACGGGATCACAAAACCACAGCTTCCTATCGTTAGTGCCCGCGGTATTCCAAATCTATTTTCCGATGTTTTAAAAATTTATTTTTACATCTCTAATGATGGTTTGATTGACTAACCTAACCTAACCTAACGCCAATATATATATATATATATATATATATATATATATATATATATATATATATATATATATATATATATATATATATATATATATATATATATATATATATATATATATATATATATATATATATATATATATATATATATATATATATATATATATATATATATATATATATATATATATATATATATATATATTGTCAGGAAATATTAAATGTAAATCGTGCAACATTGTAAGGTGTACAGGCTCGCATATAAATAGACGCCATCTTTTATAATAAAGCAGTTGCCAACTAGACTCGTCGTTTGTCGTTTCATTTCATTGTCCTCATCCCAGACCCGCTCCTAGCAGTAACACATGGCGCAGTAAGGTCGTCCATTTTGTAAGCCGAAAAAAAAAGAGAAAAACTGAAGAATGGACTTTAGAGGGATTCCACCCATGATAATTTTTTCATTAATTAACTTTTCAGAAAATTGGAAATTTTGGAAGCAAAGGTTCAATACGTATTTAAAAGCAACAGAAATATCAAAAAAAGGATGGAGGTACAAAATGTGCTCAGCTCCTCACGTTGATTGGAGACGAAGGTATTAGAATATATAATGCATTTACTTGGGAGCAGGATGAAACGGAAACTTTGGAAAGTCTGCAGATTAAGTTCGATGCTCATTTTAACCCGAAAAAGAACCTTACCTATGAACGGCATAAATTTTTCACAATTCAGCAACTCGAAGGTCAATCGGTTGATCAATTCATTACTGAACTAAAGAATCTGTCACTTTCTTGCGAATTTGGCGATTTAAGAGAGTCACTTATTAAAGACATGCTAGTTTGTGGATTAAGGTCTACCACACTGAGAGAAAAGCTACTTCAAGAAGATGCTACTACGCTGCAAAGGGCCGTCCAAATTTGTGTTAACATAGAAAGCACAAGGCAGCAGAACAGATATATCACCAATGGTATTAAACAAGAAAAACAAGTGGAAGTGGACGCTATTGGTACCAGGTCTCATAAGAATCAGGGCCCCCGATCACAGCAACTAAGAACTGACCATCCAGGTTCGTTAGGTTCATCTACAGGGCACAATCAAGGCAAATCCACCTGTTCCAAGTGTGCCAAACGTTATGAATATGGGAAATGCCCTGCATTTGGCAAGAAATGTTTAAATTGTGGTATCAGTAATCATTTTTCTTCTTGTTTTAAAAACAAAGTATCTAATAACCACCGATCTAACTTTAACAATAAATCTAAATATTTTAAACATAAAAAATCTATTAACTGTATAAAGGATAATGACTCTAGTTGTAGTGATTTGGATGATACAGATAATTTTCTTTTCATAGGTTCTATTGATATTCACACAGTCTCGCCAAGGGGTTCAAGAGCCACCGCTGGGATGTCTGAGAGTTTGTGGGTTACGACTTTGGAGATTGAAGGACAGACTTTGGACTTTAAACTGGATACAGGAGCCATGGCCAATATAATACCTGTAAGTTTTCTACAAAAAATCAATTTTGATCTTTCAAAAATAAATAAAGTTAAAACCAAGCTCACTTCTTATACTGGGCATACTATTCCTATTATTGGTCATTGTATTTTAAATTGTAAGTCTAAAAATAAACAGGAGAGTCTGTTATTTTATGTGGTCTACTCAGAGAACAGTCCTATTTTGGGTCTTAATGGTTGTGTAGAACTAGAACTTATTAAAAGAATAGATTCAGTAGAAAATAATTTTCTAAATAAAAATTTTGAATTAAAAAGCATTTTAAAAAAATATAATTCCGTATTTAACGGTATAGGTTGTATAAAAAAGAATATCATATTGAGTTGAGAGAAGGCACAACTCCAGTAGTAAATTATCCTAGAAAAGTTCCATTTGCTCTTAGAGATAAACTCAAACTTACTCTAAATCAGTTAGAAAAGCAGGGACTTATAGAATAATCTAATGATTGTACTGATTGGTGTCATAATATGGTAATAGTTAGAAAATCAAATGGTCAGCTTAGAATAGCTATAGATCCCAAAGATTTAAATTCAAATATTAAAAGACATTATTTTCAAATTCCCACTCTGGAAGAATTGACGGCTGATTTGACAGGTTCAAAATATTTTAGTGTCTTGGATGCAACACAAGGTTTCCTGCAGATTAAATTAGATAAAAATAGTTCAAAACTTTGTACTTTTGCTACTCCATTTGGGAGATATTGATTTTTAAGGTTACCTTATGGGTTGTGCAGTGCCCCGGAGGTTTTTCAGGAACGAATGTTTGAAATTTTTGGTGGTATTGAGGGCTGTAGTTTCTATGTTGATGATATTTTAATATATGGAAATACTACAGAAGAGCATAATGCCAGGTTAATAAAAGTTTTAGAATTTGCCCTAAAAAATGGCTTAAAATTTAATAAAGATAAATGTAAATTTTTGCAATCTGAGGTTAGGTATATGGGTCATACTATAAGTAGAACAAGTATAAAACCTAATGAAGATAAAGTACAGGCTATAAAAGATATGCCTTCACCAATAGATAAAAAAGACGTTCAAAGATTTCTTGGTATGATAACATATATGAGTAGGTTTATTGAGGGACTTTCAGAAAAAACTGCACCTCTTCGTGCTCTCCTGAGGAAAGATAATCTTTTCAGTGTTTGTTGTTTGTCAGTGGGATGACATACACGAAGCTACTTTTAACAACTTAAAAAATGTTTTGTCTAAAGCTCCTTGTTTACATTTTTATGATGTGTCTAAACAGTCGGCAACAATATCTGTGGATTCATCTCAGTTTGGGATGGCTGCCGTATTACTTCAGGATGGAAGGCCTTGTGCTCATGTATCCAGGGCCTTGACAAAAACTCAGTGTAAATATTCTCAAATTGAAAAAGAAATGCTAAGTGTGTGGTTCGGAATTTCTCGTTTTTTGCAGTATGTATATGGAATTAAAAATCTAATTGTAGAAACTGATCATTTGCCTCTAGTTAGTATAATTAAAAAGCCTTTACATTTATGTCCACCTAGATTACAAAGAATGATTATGCAGTTAAGGAAATATAATTTTGAATTAGTGTATAAGCCAGGCAAAAAACTTATTTTAGCTGACACCTTAAGTAGGGCTTTTCCTAAAAATAATTTCTTTGAGGAAAATGTAGATTTAGAGCTGGAATCACACATTTGCTTGGTATTAATGAATATTAATGTTTCTGAAGATAAAAAGCGAGAAATAATAAAACTAACCAATGAGGACCCAGAGTTAATTTCCCTAAAACAGTTTGTCAGGAACGGTTGGCCGAGTAGATTAGCAGACTGCCCTGAAAATATCAAATTTTATTTTAAATTTAAAGGAGAAATTTCTGAAATAGATGATCTTTTGTTTAAAGGCCAAAATTTAATTGTGCCTTCAGCACTTAGAAAAGAAATTTTAAATAAATTGCATTATAGTCATCTTTCTGCAAAAAAATGCATTGATAAAGCTAAACTTTCATTTTATTGGCCAGGCATGACAAAACAGATTGAAGACTTCGTACTATCATGTCATGTATGTCAAACTTTCCGGAAGTCTCAACAGTCTGAGCCCATGATATTTCATGATATTCCTTTGCGTCCTTGGTCCAAGCTTGGTGTAGATATTTACCATCTTTTTAATGTATCATATCTTCTGATTGTAGATTATTATTCTAAGTATGTCGAGGTTATAAAGGAGCTCTGAGAGTGTAGAATGCTATGAAACATTTTAAGATCTCTAAACTTGCGGCGAGTTTCTAGATTGTCCAAATTTAAGGTTGACTCCATATGACGGTAGTCAATCCTGTCCTGGTAATTGATTGGTAGACCAGTCTGCTTAAAGCTTAAAGGCTACATATCGAAGAAATTTATGTTGCACTCCCTCAATCCTATTAATATGTTCGTTATAGTAAGGGGACCAGACACAAGAGCTGTATTCAAGATGAGGACGCACAAGTGAGCAATATAGCTGTCGCATGGAAGCTATATTTTGAAAATCCTTTGAGCACCTTTTAACAAATCCAAGCATCTGAAATGACTTTCGCACTATACTTAAAATGTGCGGAACAAAGCTTAGACCACTATCAAGCATTACCCCCAAGTCTCTGATCTCGGAGACAGACTCCAGCATGACATTGCCAATTCTGTAAGTGTGGTCTAAAGGCTCTCTACACCTTCTGAAACACATTGAAAAGCACTTTCCAACATTCAAGTCCATACCGTTTGCACCACACCAACTGACCAGTCTATTTAAATCTGACTGAAGCCTATGGCAATCATCCACTGATGACACTCTAAGGAAGAATTTTAAGTCATCAGCAAAGAGTAGAAATTGGCTGTGATGGAAACAGGTTGAGATATCATTTATGAAAAGGTTAAACAGCAGGGGCCCCAGATGTGAACCCTGTGGAACACCAGACAATACAGGTATCTCACGTGACTTGAAGCTAAGGACTCTAACAACCTGTGTACGACCGGTCAAATAAGATTCGAGCCACTTCAATAGAGAGCCCGTAATTCCAGCCGTCTTTAGTTTATGCACTAAGAGCAGATGATGTACTCTATCAAAGGCCTTGGAGAAGTCGGTATACAAAGCATGCACCCGATACCCCTCCTTCAAGGACTCGGACAGGAAGTCTGTGAATGAAAGAACATTCAACTCTGTTGATCGTCCCACACTGAAACCAAACTGTTCGCCAATGAGCTGACCCCGAAGAAAATATGTCAAGACCTCACACACAAGCCTCTCAAACATCTTGGGAATCGTGCTCAGAATACTAATGGGTCTATAATTTTGTATCTGTGCATTGTCTCCGGTCTTAGGAATAGGTGTTATAAAACTAGTCTTCCAGTAACTGGGAAATACACCAGTATCCAAGGATAAGTTAAATATAATGAAATATAATGAAAAGGGGTCGAGCCAACAGAAAACTGCACTGTCTCAGGAAATTGTAATTATAAAATAAATGTAACTAGTTGTAATTAATGATCTGTGATAAAAAATTAAATTAAGACTGATAATTTTTAGTTTATAGCTATTATTTAAAGAAGGGAGATGTCAGGAAATATTAAATGTAAATCGTGCAACATTGTAATGTGTACAGGCTCGCATATAAATAGACGCCATCTTTTATAATAAAGCAGTTGCCAACTAGACTCGTCGTTTGTCGTTTTATTTCATTGTCCTCATCCCAGACCCGCTCCTAGTAACACATATATATATATATATATATATATATATATATATATATATATATATATATATATATATATATATATATATATATATATATATATATATATATATATATATATATATATATATATATATATATATATATATATATATATATATATATATATATATATATATATATATATATATATATATATATATATATATATATATATATATATATATATATATATATATATATATATATATATATATACCAGTTTGAGTATATATTTTTATTTCAATTTTCTTGATTTAAGGTCAATTTAAAAAGTTTACACATATACTTTAAATCATATATTTGCCCATAAACATGATGTAGTTAGATAACGTTTCGACCGCACTTCGGTCTTTTTCAAATCTAAAAATGGAGAAGGGCGTAGAATTTTAATTTAGTATTTTTACATTTAATATTTTATTTTGTTAGTATTACCTTAGAACGTAAACTATTAAGGAAAGTACATTTATTTTTAATTTTATAAAAATGGAAAGTGAAAATTTTCCTTCTTACCTCAATACGTAGGATTATTCAAAACGGCACAAGATGTCACATTTCCACATATATACATACACATCGATACAATTAAAACACACGTATTATGTTAAAACATTAAGATAAGACATCACATTGGTTATTCCAGTATTGAAATATAAAATTTACTCAGGTTGTTGACGTCTTTCTTATCGTTGATGGCATTTTTACTTTTTTGTATTTTGACCATCTCAAAAAATTCTCTTTTTTTAGTTTGCGGTTCGGATTTTAAGATTTTGGTGTTACTATAATCAAAGGTATGTTTTTTTGAATTTTCATGATTTGTTAGAGCCGTCGCGTTTTTTTTGTCATACTTGTGACCCTTCAGTCGGTTTTCCAAGTATTGGCTAGTTTGACCTATGTACACACTGTTGCAATCTTTGCAGGGTATTTCATAAATAACATTACTTTTTTTGTTTTTTGGGATTTTGGATTTTAATCTGGAAAAATTATTTGATAGTAGATTGGAAGCCTTGTGACAAGTTTGAATATTATATTGTTTAAATAATTTTTGAAGTGGTTGGGATAAGCCGTTTATAAAGGGTAAAGATATAAATTTTTTTGTGTTTGAAGTCTGATTATTTTTTCTGTCGTTCGAGTTATAAAATTTGTGGATTCTACTTTTAATGGTTTTGTTTATAAAATGTTCGGGATAATTATTTATTTTTAGAGCATTTCTGGCTTTTTCTAAGGCTTGCTTCCGGTATTCAGGATCTGAGAGCATGATGGCGCGATCTGCTAAACCTACAATTACGGATTTTTTTTGGGAATTTGGGTGGTTCGATTTATAGTTTAAGTATCTAGAAGACCAAGTTGATTTTGTATACCATTCAGTTTTCATATTTTCGCCTATATGGTGTATTGTTAAGTCTAAAAAGTTAATTCTGTTATTTTTTTCGACTTCAATTGTAAATTGTAAGCTTTTATGAAATTCGTTAAATGTAGTTAAGACATTATTTACTTGATTTTCTGGTATTGTAGTAATGCAGTCATCAACATAACGGTAAAAAAATGGTATGTCGATGTTTAGATTTTTTAAAACTTTTGTTTCCAGGTCTTCCATTACTATTTGTGCTACAACGCTTGATATGGAGGCACCCATTGCGCATCCCTCTGTTTGTTGATATAACTGATCTTCATATAAAAAATATGTGGAGTTAAGGGTTAATTCAACTGCAACTGCAACAACTCAAAAAGAAAAGTGGTCAGAAATTAAAAAATATACAGATATACCACAAGAGGAATTTATCAAAGCAGTTGAATTAACCCTTAACTCCACATATTTTTTATATGAAGATCAGTTATATCAACAAACAGAGGGATGCGCAATGGGTGCCTCCATATCAAGCGTTGTAGCACAAATAGTAATGGAAGACCTGGAAACAAAAGTTTTAAAAAATCTAAACATCGACATACCATTTTTTTACCGTTATGTTGATGACTGCATTACTACAATACCAGAAAATCAAGTAAATAATGTCTTAACTACATTTAACGAATTTCATAAAAGCTTACAATTTACAATTGAAGTCGAAAAAAATAACAGAATTAACTTTTTAGACTTAACAATACACCATATAGGCGAAAATATGAAAACTGAATGGTATACAAAATCAACTTGGTCTTCTAGATACTTAAACTATAAATCGAACCACCCAAATTCCCAAAAAAAATCCGTAACTGTAGGTTTAGCAGATCGCGCCATCATGCTCTCAGATCCTGAATACCGGAAGCAAGCCTTAGAAAAAGCCAGAAATGCTCTAAAAATAAATAATTATCCCGAACATTTTATAAACAAAACCATTAAAAGTAGAATCCACAAATTTTATAACTCGAACGACAGAAAAAATAATCAGACTTCAAAAACAAAAAAATTTATATCTTTACCCTTTATAAACGGCTTATCCCAACCACTTCAAAAATTATTTAAACAATATAATATTCAAACTTGTCACAAGGCTTCCAATCTACTATCAAATAATTTTTCCAGATTAAAATCCAAAATCCCAAAAAACAAAAAAAGTAATGTTATTTATGAAATACCCTGCAAAGATTGCAACAGTGTGTACATAGGTCAAACTAGCCAATACTTGGAAAACCGACTGAAGGGTCACAAGTATGACAAAAAAAACGCGACGGCTCTAACAAATCATGAAAATTCAAAAAAACATACCTTTGATTATAGTAACACCAAAATCTTAAAATCCGAACCGCAAACTAAAAAAAGAGAATTTTTTGAGATGGTCAAAATACAAAAAAGTAAAAATGCCATCAACGATAAGAGACGTCAACAACCTGAGTAAATTTTATATTTCAATACTGGAATAACCAATGTGATGTCTTATCTTAATGTTTTAACATAATACGTGTGTTTTAATTGTATCGATGTGTATGTATATATGTGGAAATGTGACATCTTGTGCCGTTTTGAATAATCCTACGTATTGAGGTAAGAAGGAAAATTTTCACTTTCCATTTTTATAAAATTAAAAATAAATGTACTTTCCTTAATAGTTTACGTTCTAAGGTAATACTAACAAAATAAAATATTAAATGTAAAAATACTAAATTAAAATTCTACGCCCTTCTCCATTTTTAGATTTGAAAAAGACCGAAGTGCGGTCGAAACGTTATCTAACTACATCATGTTTATGGGCAAATATATGATTTAAAGTATATGTGTAAACTTTTTAAATTGACCTTAAATCAAGAAAATTGAAATAAAAAAATATATATATATATATATATATATATATATATATATATATATATATATATATATATATATATATATATATATATATATATATATATATATATATATATATATATATATATATATATATATATATATATATATATATATATATATATATATATATATATATATATATATATATATATATATATATATATATATATATATATATATATATATATATATATATATATATATATATATATATATATATATATATATATATATATATATATATATATATATATATATATATATATATATATATATATATATATATATATATATATATATATATATATATATATATATATATATATATATATATATATATATATATATATATATATATATATATATATATATATATATATATATATATATATATATATATATATATATATATATATATATATATATATATATATATATATATATATATATATATATATATATATATATATATATATATATATATATATATATATATATATATATATATATATATATATATATATATATATATATATATATATATATATATATATATATATATATATATATATATATATATATATATATATATATATATATATATATATATATATATATATATATATATATATATATATATATATATATATATATATATATATATATATATATATATATATATATATATATATATATATATATATATATATATATATATATATATATATATATATATATATATATATATATATATATATATATATATATATATATATATATATATATATATATATATATATATATATATATATATATATATATATATATATATATATATATATATATATATATATATATTTATATATATATATATATATATATATATATATATATATATATATATATATATATATATATATATATATATATATATATATATATATATATTATATATATATATATATATATATATATATATATATATATATATATATATATATATATATATATATATATATATATATATATATATATATATATATATATATATATATATATATATTGTCAGGTGGATTCGTTCCATTGGCGTTAGGTTAGCCCGGGTTCGTCAATCAAACCATCATTAGAGATGTAAAAATAAATTTTTAAAACATCGGAAAATAGATTTGGAATACCGCGGGCACTAACGATAGGAAGTTGTGGTTTTGTGATCCCGTTAATTGCGTATTAATTCAAGTATATTTTTAAATTATTACTTTATATATAAAAAATGTTAAGGATAAAGTAAATTTTTCAGAATAAATTTAGAGTGTGCGCCATTAGCGTCGTTTTGTTGATTTTTTCAATGAAATTAGCGGTTTATAAAGAAAATTTGGTATTTCCGTAGCAGATAGGTCAGGGTTTATCCATTTATAAAAATGTCTGACAATCGATTACAAATTCATATTTGACACATTGAAAATCTTCACTAATTATATATACTTATATAGATATTAGCGATTTGTTTAAATTTAGCGAGTCGGTCTTATCATAATTTTTTAAATGAAGATATCGATCATCCATATAACGGGCCGATTCTGTTGAGGCCATAAAGATAAGAGAAGAAAAACTGTCATAAAATTTTCCTGCCATAAAATGACGCCGCTACTTTCCCGTTCTTCTTTTTTTTTCTCAGTCCCAGCGTTGCCAACCGTGGCGGTTTTTCGCAAAAGTGGCTACTTTTTATTCAAGATGGCGAGCAAAATTCTTATTTGGCGACAATTCAGTATATATTGGCGAATCGCCTAAAAATGGTTTTTAAAGCTTTAGAGTAAGTATTCTACATACCCTTGCGGACAGATTTTTTCTGTTCGCAAGAATCGCAAGGGTAGGTACCTGCTAATTTCCTTCGATTGGTAACAATGGTCAAAACTAATCGAGCGCTAACTTCAGGTTTATTTCATCTGGCGTCATCTCTGTCAAAATTTCTGGTTATGTCAAACTGCGATATGACTGATATGTCGTAACTGTCAATATTGTCATACTTCATAGTGATGAAGTCAATGTCAATGTTAGTGATTTGCATAAATAAATATTTATTAATTTTGGTGATTATGAAGTTAAACGCTAAAAAAAATAACTTTTTGTTTTCGATTCCCGGCTCCCGTTTGATTTTCACGATTTGCTACGAGTAATGTAAAAGATGAGTCAACTCCGAAAATTCAATTCATCCTGGCTTAAAGAAGATTGGGCTAAAAGTAAGTTAATTTTTGTTCTGTTATTAAGAGCTTATTATGTTATGTATTATTTTATGAATTTATTATAGATTGGTTAATTGATGCTACTGATGAAAAACAAAGTTTCCAAGATGCTTTCTGCAAAGTATGTAGAAAATATCTTAGAGCTCACAAAACAGATTTAATGAAACATAGGGACAGTGTGTTTCACAAAAAGAAGATGAACTTTCATTATCCCATCAAACAAGCCACTTTAAACAATAATGTCATTGTGATTACTAACGAACAAAAGGAGAATGAATTTATATTATCTGTAAATATCGCAGTACATTCTGCAATTAGATCTGTTGATCATCTGGGCCAGGTTATAAATAAAATAACAAAAAACACTGTACTTTTACACAGAACCAAGTGTATTTATATATTGGCCCCATGCATGTTGGACGAGATCATAGCCGATATGGGAGATCAACCATTTTCAATTGTTTTGGATGAAAGTACAGATATCTCAGTTACCAAATACCTTTGCATTTGTGTGTGGTACTACAGCGAAAACCATAAACGTATTTTTAATCGATTTATAGGTCTTGTACAAGTGGAAAAATCCACTTCAGAACTTCTTTATTTAGCCCTTAAAGAATATTTAGTTAAATTCAAACTAAAAATTAATAATATAGTTGGACTAGGGACTGATGGGGGCAGCAATTTGTGTGGTTGTAATAATTCATTGTATACACATTTGAAAAAGGAGAACAGTAAGATGTATTTGCCACTTCCTAGATAACATTAACTCGGCAGCAGCTAGTGTAGTTTCTAGTCATCTGGACTTCTTATGCAACCAGATATATATACTTGGTTTAGTGTGAGCTCAGTCAGGCAAGGGGAATATCAAAGACTACTTGAAATTTTCAATGATAATAATTACAAATTTCATAAGTTCGTGAAGTTAAGTTCTACTCGTTGGCTATGTAGGTAAAGTTTAAACGAAGTCAATTGAAATTGCTCAAAAATCGGGGTACGATCAATTTACCACAAAACACATTTAAAGAAAATAGTATTATTTTTATTGACAGCTCCTCATATTGGTCCTCCTCGGGTCAACGTGGACTTGATGTGTGCCTGTCAGCGAATTATTCAATCCGACGCATTCAATTGGTCAATGACAGGTTTTAATTGGTTCCAAATTTCTACGATGCATTTATTTTCTGCGGTATGGTGAAGTCTGGCACATAAGTCTGAAAGCGTGAAAGGAATGCGGATAAAAAATTATTCTAGTTATGTGGTCCGTTCAATTATTTTTTTTAATGCATGAGGAATTGAAATAAAATACCAAAAATGTTACTGATAGGTATCGGTAGATGATAGCGTACTCAGGATACCTGTGATTGGCAGATTTCAAAACCCCGGCCCGTTCAACGATCAATTATTGTCAGAGAGAAATAGGCATGTTCGGCGCGGATGACGTGGGAAAGACGAAGATAAAAGATGCCTTGGATTGAATTGTGAACGGGCCAGGGTCTGAAATCGGAGAATTGCACTGTCGGGCGGAGTTGTATGAGGCAGTGGTGTACGATATTTAATTAACATATAGCCATAGATAAAATGGTAAAATTGTGGCACGATTTCAAGATAGTGGAAGAAAATGGCTGCTAAATAAAATATTAGCAATCGTCAAAAAAAACGCCCTCCCAGGTTTTATGTTTTATCTTCCCTAGATATTAAAACATATATATTTTCTTTCAATCTGTCTGTCTATCTGTCGGTTCGCGAAATAGCCACAAAACAACTTACCCAATTAATTTCAAATTTTGGAAAACAATTTAGGGTTATATGGGGATAACCTGTTGATAGTTTGGAAGTATTACTAAAAAACTTATTTCCAATATTTGCATAAAAAAATGTTACATAGAAATGAACTGGTAACATTTAGGTATGAATCCAAAATAGCAAAACAAAATAGCAAAACAAAATAGCGGCCCAATAAAATAATCAAAAAATGGTTAGTTTTTATATCTTATTTTATTTATTTATTTTATTTTAAAATTTTGAAAATGTAATACATAGTGTTTTAAAAAATCGGGTCACTGATTAATTAATATTTTGCTAAAAAACGGAATTTTGGTACACGGATCGACTGCAGGGTGTAGAGATTCGGAAAAAAGGGATTTTTTGAAACTCAAGTTACAAGGGGAGAAAACCACCCCTTAAATAATACAATATTTTATTTAAGAGACAATTAGTTTTTAGAAAAAGGCTTGAATAGGTGTTATTTATTTTTATTTTTTACACATTTAAAGATTTTAAAAAATGTATACAAGGTGTTTAAAAAATCGAGTCACTCGGCATAAAACGCTGAATTTTGATATAGAGGTTCATTGTAAGGTGTAAAGATTTGACAAGACGGGATTTTTCGAAACTTACATTTCAAGGGGGTGAAACCGCCCCTTGAATATAAAAATCTTTTTTATTTACAAAACGGTTAGTTTTTGAAATAAACGCTTGAATAAAGGCATTTTATTCTAATTTTTTCTACATTTGTAGAGTTTTTTAAATGTATACAGGGTGTTTTCAAAACTCGGGTCACTGATTAATCACGATCCTCCTCAAACCGCTTGACGCAAAACGCCGAATTTTTGTATACGGGTTGACTACAGAGCGTAGAAGTTCGATAAGGTATGGTTTTTCAAAAGACTTGTAAGGGTGTGAAACCACCCCTTAAATATGAAATTATTTTCTATTAAAAAAAAAACACTTAGAATTTCGGATAAACGCTTGAATACGGGTATTTTATTTTCATACTTTACATATTATAAGATTTTTTCAAAAATTATACGGGGTGTTTCAAAAATATTGGGCCACTGATTAATCACAATCCCACTCAAACCTCTTGACGTAAAAAGTTGAATTTTGTCATAGAGGTTGAATGTATGATGTAAAGATTTGGTAAAAGGGGATTTTACGACCCTCAAATTTCAAGGGGTGAAACCGCCCAGCCCCTGCAATATTGCACTTCTTATTAGTTACAAAACGGTTAGTTTTTCAAAAAAAAAAAACTTTGACAAGTGTATTTTATTTTATTCTTTACATATTTTTTTTATGTATACAGGGTATTATATAAAAACGGATCTTAAGAGGTACTTAAATCAGATGATTTAAGTACCTTTTTCTACCCCTTTCATTGTCGACATACGCGAACAAAGTCGCGGGTACCCGCTAGTAGTTATATATGTAAAATAGTTAATGTACCCTCAATATCCGATAAACGTTCTTCAGTAAACTAGTACTATGTACATAATTTATTTTAGTACCACGAATTGTTTTTTAAACATTATTTATTTTCAGTGTTACTGTGGCGTTACGCGGAACTTTCCTCGTAACTAAATTGGTAATAAGTTTATAAAATAAATATAAGTATGTATATCCATATATAACCCATATATATATTTTTTATACAGTTTTTGCTACATTTTCCTATTGTTTTTGTAAAGCCAAAATACAACTGTTATTACGTATACGGGGTTATTCACGGTGAGTGCCCTATTAGAAATATTTGGAGATCTTGAACATTTGGCTCTGGCCATAGGTGAACATAGACTCTATTTTTAAAATATTTTAAATTATGCGGTATTGCCACTTCTAGCTCAAACTGATAGCAACATCCATTTTCTAAATGGAAGGCCCTGTATATTATTGCAATTTTGTATTAGCCTGAAAATTTTAAATATTTTTTGTGATGATTCCTATACCTAAATTCAACTGTTTCCAGAAAATGGCGGTTGAAAATTGACATTTTTGATGTTTTAAAGCTCTGTAGCTCCTAAACGACTTAACTTGCAACAAAATAGATTTCAATTTACTATTTTGGTTTTTAGTTGCCTATCTCCTGATAACAATTTTAAATTTGACAGAAGCTTTAAAAATTTGACATTTCCTGTCGAAGTTAAAATGAGTATCAGATGATAGGTAACTAAAAACTAAGATAGGAAAGCGCAATCCGTTTTGCTGCAAGTTAAAGCGTATCTCAATTTTAAGGTGCCATTTTCCCAAAGTCAGTTGAATTTAGGTATAGGAAACACCATACAAAAGTGTTTATCATAAAGACATTACAAAAATGCAATAATATACAGGGCATGTCATTAAAAAATAGATATTGCTATCGGTTTGGGTCAAAAATGGCAACACTGCATAATTTGAAATACTTTAAAAAGAGAGTTTATGTTCAATTATGTGTAGAGCCAAGGTTTGAAAGCACTCTGTTTATTGATTCTTCAGATACTTCTAATTGGACACTCACCGTGAATAACCCTGTCTATATACAATATACCTTTATCGATCAGATCTAATATATATACGTACATACATACATACATTAATTCACTTACCATACCTATTAAAATGAAACCAGGGCTGGGTTACCCCAGTATAACATTTTTTAAATATTGTTTATATTTGCTAAATTAAATTTATTTTAATATTTGTATTTTTCGATGTAATTAAAATTACATAAACACAAAACTTTTAAAAGTTCTGTGTTTTTGTAATATTTAAATATTTTCACATTAACATTAATTTTGGACCAAAATTTGAAGTCTGTTGTTGTTTCTTGATTGTTGACGCGGATACTAGTCCATTTGCCAGATTGCTCCCCGTCCGGAGCTTACTCGCTTTATCCGGCGACCCTCGGAGCGAGATACACTTTATTCCGGTTTGGGGACGTTATCGGTGGGATTTTCGGATGGCGAGCTCTGAGCTCCCGATCACCCCGTGTATTTCAAAAACTTTAAATTGAACTTTATTTAAAAAACTTTCTAATGCATCTTGGCTTCCACTAGATGCCCCTTGAGAGTACTACTGGTCTCACGAGATAACCTTTTCTTTCAAGCTATCCCCTTACCCCTCCCACTCCCGCCACGTAGCGGCCGTTACGCTAATATTCTATGTAGAACTGCGGCAGACGAACGGGATAGAATGCAGGAACAACTAGGCCTCACACGTTCACAGCGTCATCAGATAAATAGTTCTTTAGCTATGCCGCGAACAGACTGATATACCGACGGATTCGAGAAAATATGTTTTTCGGCATCTAAAAACCTTGAAATGTAAAGATCTGAAAAAATCTCGGAGGGCGCTTTTTTCACGATTACATACTTTCCTTTAGGAGGAAAGTAATACAAATCCCATGAATTGCAAAAACTAATAATGAATTAATTTTTTAAAATTTTATACCCAAATACTTAACCTAATAAAAAAATACAATTTTTTTTAATTCGTTTGTATTATTTTCATAAATAATAAAAAATTCCACTAATCTAAAAATTTTGTGATGTTGGCGACATTGTGGCGACTTTTGTTGCCGACCTTGGCGGCGGACGAATTCTAAAGTTGGCAACCCTGCTCAGTCCTCCAACTTTTGTCGAATGAGAACGTCGTAGTCTACGACGAGTTTGTGATTTTTTTTCAGGTTTTTCTTGCCCTTTTGGTAAATATACTATTATATTTTACTGCTGAATTGCTTCCTGATAATGTTAATATTGTTTGTTGCTAGTTGCTTTTCTTATATCTATGAATTTCCGTTAATTTCGGGCGGGTCAAGTGTAGTAGGTGCATTCACATATTTGTACTTTGAGAATAGTAAATTCTCTGAAATAACGACACATATACAATATCAAAAGTTTTGGCCACTTTCACAAGTTAATGCGATGCCTCAACATCACATATCTTTACTAATAGCTGTTGCGACGAGGTGACTATAGACATATATCGTGAATGAAAAATAGACCTGCCATTGTACCGTCCTTTGACTGGAACATTCAATTGCGATCGGAATGTTTGACATGGTGTTTCAAAACTAACTAATTAATGTTGGGAGTATTTTTATATATTTTCTAAATGCTCTGTACAACAATCGGATCACGAGTGATTGTCTCAGTTAACCTTTAACTGGTGAGGTGAAAAATTCTGACACAACCGGTGACCCTGGGTCACATTGACCCGCTACAGGTTTCTTATCGGTAGCGAACACAATTCTATTTTTTTTAAATTTTTTTATTGTTATATATTTAAGTACTAATCAAACATACATATTTCAGCTTATCTGTAATCAAACACATAAACACTAATTAGTGTTTTATATTAAAACGTAAACAAAAGACAAACATTCTTATTATGTACTAAATTATAGACAAAAAAAAACATATTTCGAAAAAATACGTGGGTATTATGAAAAATAATGCATCGTGTTTTAGTATAAAAAATAGAAAAATATTTTGACTTAAATAATAATAAGAACTACAACCTATCTCTAGATGCATTTTTTTACAAGTTTGCTTTGCAGTTTTGGCACATTTGTACCATACAACTGGCACAAACTGGTTTATGGCAAGACACACAATTTGTACTTGTTTTTTTATCCTTTTTAGAAGGACAAAAAGCACAACGTTTCCTTTTACTGGCACTTACTCGCTCCTTTGGGCCTTCTTGTTCACCAATGAATGAAATAACTAATCGTAATTCCCGAGGCAAAAAATTATTTACCAATCTTTGGTTCAGACGCGCACTGCACAATCCTTTGGCAAGTTGCTTTACAAAGTCAAATCTAGAAACAGATGCATTCTTTGAAAATGATTGAAACACTATGTATGAATCGACAGAAGCTATGTCCAGTATGGCATAAAAAATTGCCATTGGCCAACGCCTAGTTCGTCGACTGGTATTATAATTAGCACATTTTTTGTCTAATTCATCTACCCCACCTTTGGTACAATTATAAAAATCAATAATTTCTGGTTTCCCTGTTTCTTTGGAGGTTGATTCTGAATGATGCATACTAGATACCAATAACACTGCTCTGTTCTTCTTTGGTACGAAGGACACAAGAGAGATTTCTTTTGTAAATCCATAAACAGAGGACCCAGCTTCCCTTGATTTATTAGGCAAAAATGATGGGGGTATTTCTCTCTTGTTTTTCCTTATAATTCCAACGTATGTCAAACCTCTTTTTCGAAGCTCTTGGACAAGCTCTATGGAAGTAAACCAATTATCCGCCGTGATATTCCTATTTGTATTCTCTATTGGTTTGCACAATCGCAAAACCGATTGAGCTGGAATAGAAAATCGACGAAGTTCTTCTACAGACAACGTTTTTCCATCACTTCCTTTTCCAGTGTAAACGTAACCATTGCAAAAATAATTTGTTCCTGCATCTGTCAAGGCCTGTATCTTTAAACCGTATTTTCGAGGCTTACTTTTCATATACATTCTAAATTTACAGTGCCCACGGAATCCAACCAACATCTCGTCAATGCATACGTACTCACCAACAGTATAGTTTTTTTGACAATTCTCGGTAAATTGATTGAAAATTGATGATATCGGAGCTAAAGGATCTTCTTGCTTTCTCTCATTTCTAGTAGTCACATCATCGAACCTCAAGACTAAGAATAACCAACATTCTTTTTAGTGACATTGTGGCTCTAAAATTATCCCTTCCATATCCATCAGTTGCAAAAAGGGAACTTAGGTCTTCGTGATTTGATTTAAAAATTGAGGACGCGTACAAGAGTCCAAAGAAGGCTTCTAATTCGGTAATAATCAAGTCCTGAAGTTCAGGCCTAGTTTGGTCCCCATAACGAGATCTAACGGTAGATAACTTATTATTGGTATGAGTTAATATCTCCTGCAACATCTCTTCAGTTATAAATAGCTTCCATATTTCATGTGGTAACATAGTTTGGCATTTTACTCGTACGTCTCCTTTTAAACCGGGAAGATGAGATATTATATTATGATGAGGTGTACGCCTAACAACTGGTGCATCTTTGGCCCATTTAAAACGGTTCTTTCCTAGTAGGCTCTAGCATGAGTACCTAAAAAGATAAAAAAAAATGATACATTTGTTTTTTTTTGCAACAAAAGAAATCACCTACCTGAATCTTCCTTTTTTGACTTTCCTCGTTTTCATTTTCCTGTTCCCCCGCGATGGAATCGGATTCAGATATCTCAATTTCAGAGTCTGTATTGTGATCACTTTCGACCAAATCGTTTTCGGCATCACTAAAATCACTCTCTATTTCTTGATTCCAAGTTTCTAAAGTCTTCTCAAAATCTGGATCACCAAATTTGACTGTTTTACGACTAGAAGCCATTTCTGGAATATCAACTGGTGACCCTGGGTCAGAATGCCCTGAACGCTAATTTATCGTAAGTTATAAAACACACAAAACGCGCACTCTGCTGACTATACCGTCTAACGGTCGAAGGTGTACTGGCACTAATATACGTAGGGTATTAGAATTCTAATACGTGCGGCTGCGGTGGGAGGGGTGGAAATAAATATTGGCAGGTCATTCTGACCCAGGGTCACCAGTTAAAGGTTAAGAAGCAATGGTAGCTTTTTTTCCTATTGGCATTATGTTTTTGTTCATCAGTTTACTAGATTAGATACTATTTCAAATATGTGAGTTTAAAACTAAGAAATATATTGTACTCGATCTCATAAAGGGGTCCGAGGTTTTTGATGTTGCACATTTATTACACCTTAATATTGGGATCTGCATTGCATTATACCCTAATTAGGTATGTGTATAAATATGTAATATAGATTGTTGACAAAAGTAAAATTTAAGTGTATAAAATAAACAATTTGATTAGTTTAGTACATTGCAGTATTTTTTGTTGTAACAAAAAAGCTTTTCCTGTTATTCATATTGGATATTTAAAATCATATGTGTTAGATTATACAATAAGGGGTAAATTTAGATTATTAATTACATCAAGTATATGCATTAGAATAAAATAACTAAGTTCATTTTCAAAATTTATTTGATAATTTTTGCGAGCAGATAGGTTAAAGAGTCAGTATGATTTGGATCTATATTTATTAGTCGTTTGAATGAATTCCGAAAAGTATCAAATTTTATAAGTGTAACAGGTACATTTATATATATATATATATATATATATATATATATATATATATATATATATATATATATGTTTGGAAAAGATATATTTTAGGCTGATTTAATAATATATGTACAACATCAAAAGTTTTGGATGTCTTTTTAAGGTGCGATGGAATTAAGTCTTTTTAGTAATGGCTGATCCAGTAAAGTGATTAAAAATATATGGCAAGTCTTTCATTGTTCTACTCTTCAATTTACACATTCAGTCACAAATAGAATGAGTTTCCTGTAAACATTTGTTTGAATAATTTATTAGTAGTCGTGTTGTAGCATTAAATTTGATGAAGGTTTTAGATATATTTGATATTGTTTGTATTAAAACTTGATATAAAACAATTAATTGTGTTGGGGATGCATATTAAAAGAGAAGAAATAATTATTACATTGGTTTGTTTAGTTATAAAATGTTTTTAAAAATCTCAGTGATTTTATGTTCAAGCGTTAGTAAAATTTGAGTCTGCAATTAAGGTGGTTTTGTTTTGGGGTGTAGTATTTTTAAACAATCTCAATGATTGAATATTTATGTATACATGTATGTATGTGTGTATGTTTCTATGTAAGTGTATGTTTGTACGTATGTGTGAATGTATATATAAAAAAATGTATGTTTGTATGTATGTATATATGTATAAAGTAATAAAATCATTAATTTTATTAGGCAACTGAATATCAAATCAATTAGGTTTATGTAATTGTACAATTTGTTCACCAATTTTAGTAATTGAACTACAGTTTAGTGTACACATATTTAGCCAAAGTACAGTTAAAGAGTCAATAAAATGTGGTTTTGTAACACCATTAGTTTTGTCAAGTATATACATTAAAAGAAAATGTCTAAGTACTTAATTGGTTAGGTTTGTTTCTTTGCAAAACTGTTCTACCATATCGGTGATTGAATAGGTTGAAGCTTCAGTATAACTTGGATTTATAGTTATTACCAATTTTTTCCAGTTTGTATGGGCGAACTCGTGGAAGTATTAAATTTATAAGTTTAGTAGGTATATTTACATATGTACTTTATGAAAAAAGTACATATATATATATATATATATATATATATATATATATATATACATATATATATATACATATATATATATATATATATATATATATATATATATATATATATATATATATATATATATATATATATATATATATATATATATATATATATATACAGGGTGTTTCCTAAACATTGGTAAAAAATTCGTAGGGTGATTCCTGAGGTATTTTTATGAAAAAAAGTTATTATAAACATTTGTCAAAAATGCTTCCTAAGGGAGCTACGCCCCTTCAAATGGAGCACCCTGAAGACGGTTTTTTCTCCATATTTCCGAAACCGTTCATACAAAAATCATGAAAGTTGGTACATCGTACAAACTTTGAATGCTGAATCAGAATTTGAGCTCAGAGTATCAAAATTTTAATCAGGGGTGTACCATACCGGGGGGGTTGGCGGTAAAAACAACTCCATTTTTTTATGACATGCTTACTTTACATTCTGATATCATGATATGATACCTGGAGGTTTTTTACGTAAAAAAGGTACTGTTAGTTCATATCAATAGGGATAGTAGTTTTCGAGAAAATCGCAATTTTCTACAGTGATGCATCGGCACCCCAAAGACGGGTTTTCCTCAAAATTATTGAAACCGCTCACCGTGAAATATTGAAATTTGGGATACTGCATAAACTTTTGACGTCAAATTAGATTCTGAGCTCTAAAACTTTGATAATTTTATCAGAGGCTTATCATATTGAATTGGTTAGGGTTAAAAACAACCCAATTTTTTGATAGTAATTTATTTTTGACATTTTGATTTTAGAATTAGATCTTTGAATATTTTTTACGTAAAAAAGATACTACTTCTGGTTCACATTGATTAGGCTATTAGTTTTTGAGAAAATTGCAATTTATTCCGTCGACGCCGTTATTTACCCCTTTAAGAATACATAGGTAAGCAGTAAGTATCTTGTCGTTTGATATTTTTTTGGAGAGTCCTTAGTGTCGAAAACAGAGGGTGATAGAAATGCTTTTCGAAAAACAAGAATAATACAAACTATTTTATTATCGAAATATTCATTAATTTAATTTTCGTATTACTTCACAAAAATTGTTGAAAATGACCACCATCTGCTAGGATACATGAATCTAGTCTTCTTCTCATTGACTGACGAACTCTTTCAAATATGGCAGGGGTATTCCTTATCGCATTGCAACCTGCAATTATACGATTTCTTAAATCGTCCACATTTTCCACTGGTGTGACATAAACTAATGACTTTAGATGACCCCATAGAAAATAATCTAAAGGGTTTAAGTCCGGAGACCGAGCAGGCCATAAGTGAGGTCCACCCCAACCAATCCAGCGGTCTCCATATGTTGCTGTTAACCACTCACGAGCTGCCATACTAAAATGCGCTGGCGCACCATCGTGCATAAACCACATTGCATCTCGCGTTGCCAATGGTACATCCTCAAGGAAGTTAGGTAGGGTTTCTTCCAAGAAGTTTCGATAAACCTCGCCAGTGAGTCTTTCTGGTAGGAATACTGGTCCAATCAGCCAGTCACCAATAATTCCCATCCAAACGTTTAAAGAAAACTGATGCTGAAAACGATCTTCACGTATCTCATGCGGATTTTCGTCAGTCCATACATGATTGTTATGAAAATGCATGATTGCATTTTTTGAGAAATGCGCTTCATTGGTAAAAAGAATCAACGACAGCAGCTGAGGGATTTGAACCAATAGCTGCAAAAGCCGTTGACAAAATTGGATGCGTGGAGGAAAATCAGTAGGGAGAAGTGCCTGAACTCGTTGTATGTGGTATGGATACAACAAATTGTCTTTAAGAATTGTCCACACAGTTTTATTACTGATATTCAACGCACCTGCAATTTTTCTAGTGGAAGTACCTGGATCTTCCTCTATTATATGCAGGACATTTTCTTCGATTTCCACCATTCTTGCTGTCACGGGTCTTCCCGGTCCTCTATTTTGTTTCAATGTGCCTGTCTCATGAACTCATTGATGTATTCTCTGGAACATTCTGCTGTCAGGAGCATTACGGTTAGGATATCATTCAATGTACAACCTCCTAGCCTCTAAAGCATTACCATTCGCAAGTCCATATAAGAAATGCATATCAGTCATTTCAGCGTTTGTATAGCGATTCATGATGAAAAACTTCAGCAAAAAGAATGAAGATTCAGATTTAAACTAACTTTGCTTCCGATATCTGCACCAGTCTGCTATGATTTGAAAATATTATTCTATCGGAATGTTAATAAAAGATAAAAACGCATTTTATTTTTTAATTTCCGACTGATTTATTATTGACAAATAATTAACTATGAAATAATGCCCGGTATTCACGTTAAAGGCAATAGTACATAGACCACGTTAAGCAAATAAAACTAATTTCAGATTTTTTGGCATTTAGCCCGTTATTTACTTCAAGTCTTCAATTACTTTTCTTCGTTGATCTCTAGAATGAATATCTTTTTAACGCACATTTAGTTTTTCATTTAGATGAGATCTACCCAACACATACTTACTAACTGTAAATTTCTCAGCAGATAAATACAATTTTCTCGAAAACGATTAGCCCAATGAATATCAAGAGTATCTTTTTCACGTAAAAATTCTTCAAGAGTCTAATCATCAAAAAATTGGGTTTATTTTTACCCCTAACCACTTAAGTATGATACGGCTCCGATAATTTTTTTTTGGGAATTCTCAGCTCAGAATCTAATTTGGCGTCAAAAGTTTATGCAGTATCCCAAATTTCAATATTTCACGGTGAGAGGTTTCAATAATTTTGAGGAAAACCCGTCTTTAGGGTGCCGATGCATCACTGTAGAAACTTGCGATTTTCTCGAAAATTTATGTATATATATGTATGTATATATATATGTATGTATATATATATGTATGTATATATATATATATGTATGTATATATATATATATGTATGTATATATATATATATGTATGTATATATATATATATATATATATATATATATATATATATATATATATATATATATATATATATATATATATATATATATATATATATATATGTATATATATATATATATATATATATATATATATATATATATATATATATATATATATATACATACAGTGTGTATCAGCCAAATGGAATAAATTCGATAATAAATAAATGGGGGCGTGTTCGGAAAAACGCTTGGACCCGTCGATTGGTATTTTTAGTTGCTCATTTTCTCCAATAAAAACTTTTTATACAGGGTGTGTCCTGTAACAGTGGTCAATGCCAACTTTCTTATTTCAAATGCAACACCCCAGATATTATTTAATTTTTGGATTCTTTAGGAGATTCTAAACATATTTTATGTTCAATGTCCTATACCTATCTTCAACTATTTCGGCAATATTAAGTGTTTTCAAATTTATTTTTATTTTATTTATTTCGAATTTATTATTATTCATGAAAGTGGCTCTGGTTACTGAACTATTTATTTGATTACAAAAATTCGCTACAACACACTCAATACTTATTTACCATTTAGGTCTTCATATTAAGAATGTAAGCAAAAACCATTTTAGCGTTCCTTTTTATTGATATGGAACAAAAAGAGCCAGTTTTGTTTACTTTTTAGTTTTGTTTACTTTTTTTTGTAAAATGCCTGGCCTTTCTCTTTGCAAGACAGTAGTTGTCAGTGTCAGTGTCATAGTCTTTTGAATTTCGTTAACTGCATAATACCTAATATCAGAAAAATGGTTCATTTAACAGAAATGCATAAAATAACAATTCTACAAATGATTGGTTATGGAGATAACACACGAACACAAGTGGAAGTTGCTCGCTTATTTCATGAAAAATTTCCAAATTTGCCGCATATATCCCAAGGGACAATTAGTAAAATAGAAAAGCAGTTTCGCGAGCTTGGACATGTGAGGCAGATAAAAAAAGCAGCTGCCAATTCAATAAATGATTATACTAAATTGGATATTATGCTTGAGTTTGAGGAAAACCCACATATTTCTAGTCGACAAGCCGCCGCAATGTTCGATATTAGCCATTCGTCGATTATTCGAACATTAAAAGAAAATAAAATGCATCCCTATAAAGTGATACCAACTCAGGAGCTCATGGAAGACGATTATGATAGGAGAACTTATTTTTGTGAACAAATGATGGCTATGTTAGATAACAATGTTATTCAATTAGAACATGTTTTGTTTTCGGATGAGTGCACCTTTACACTTCACGGTCATGTAAATCGTCAAAATTGCCGCTATTGGTCTAGGAAAAATCCTCACTGGATCAGCGAAGAACATACTCAATATCCTGAAAAGGTTAATGTTTGGGCAGGAATTGTTAGGGATCATATCATAGGCCCCTTTTTCATTGACGGCAATTTGAATGGCGATAATTATTTAGCATATATATATATATATATATATATATATATATATATATATATATATATATATATAGATTATAATCTATTAACTTAAAAGTAAAAATATCACACTGTATTCATTCTCGTCTGCCTATGTATATATATTTTAACACTTTTTCTATACCATAAAACAACAAGTAAAACCAATAAATTAAAAAAACTTCTTAACTGAGTTATTCATACAATAACATCCAGATGAATGAAGCCTACCTAAAATCGATCGAGGTATGTAACCAAAGTGAATTTCTGTTTTATTTATTTTTGTACTAATTTTTGTCCAATATACATTGTCGAAGTGATTATATATATATATATATATATATATATATATATATAAAAAATAACGTAATGTCCCATATTTATAATTGTGTATTAATGTCCTGATTCTATTGTTTTAGATAGTATGATAATCTTGTATATTTTTGAAAAAGCCTACTATGTTAGGCGAAACGTAAAATAGAGAGAACAAAGTTGGAAGAAGGCGTTTTTATTTTTACATAAACCTAAACCCAAGAAAATTGAAGTAAAATATATATAAATAAATGGTTTAAGAAACTACCAAAAATTATATATATATATATATATATATATATATATATATATATATATATATATATATATATATATATATATATATATATATATATATATATATATATATATATATATATATATATATATATATATATATATATATATATATATATATATATATATATATATATATATATATATATATATATATATATATATATATATATATATATATATATATATATATATATATATATATATATATATATATATATATATATATATATATATATATATATATATATATATATATATATATATATATATATATATATATATATATATATATATATATATATATATATATATATATATATATATATATATATATATATATATATATATATATATATATATATATATATATATATATATATATATATATATATATATATATATATATATATATATATATATATATATATATATATATATATATATATATATATATATATATATATATATATATATATATATATATATATATATATATATGTATATATATATATATATATATATATATATATATATATATATATATATATATATATATATATATATATATATATATATATATATATATATATATGTATATATATATATATATATATATATATATATATATATATATATATATATATATATATATATATATATATATATATATATATATATATATATATATATATATATATATATATATATATATATATATATATATATATATATATATATATATATATATATATATATATATATATATATATATATATATATATATATATATATATATATATATATATATATATATATATATATATATATATATATATATATATATATATATATATATATATATATATATATATATGTATATATATATATATATATATATATATATATATATATATATATATATATATATATATATATATATATATATATATATATATATGTATGTATATATATATATATATATATATATATATATATATATATATATATATATATATATATGTATATGTATATATATATATATATATATATATATATATGTATATATATATATATATATATATATATATATATATATATATATATATATATATATATATATATATATATATATATATATATATATATATATATATATATATATATGTATATATATATATATATATATATATATATATATATATCTGCAATATTTCTGATACGCTGAATAAGTGCTTCTAGTGTATCTCACTTTGTACATCATATTTTTAACCAGCCCCATAAACAGAAATCGAGTGGAGTGAGGTCAGGAGATCTTGGAGGACAAATAATAGGACCACCGCGACCAATCCAATGGAAATAAGTGTTGCCTACTTGATGTGCGAAATGTGCTAGCTCCATCATGCTGGAAGTACATTTGCCTTCTATGTTTAGGGGAACATCCTCCAGTAGTCCTTGTAATTCATTTTCGAGAAATTCACAATAGTAGTCCCCTGTATTTTCCAAAATAAAAGGGCCAATGACATAATATCTATATACCACACCATACGTTTACCGAGAACCTATGTTGAAAGTTGCTCTCGACTGTTGCATGCGGATTTTCCTCTGACCAGACTTGGCAATTGGGTCTATTATTAATAGCGTCACGAGTAAATGTTGCTTCGTCCGTGAAAAGTATGCGCGATATAAGATGACGATTATTGTCTATCCACCGACAAAACTCCATACGTTTGGCAAAATCTTCTGGCTATAGGTGTTGGATTTTTTGTAAAGATACAAATAGCGTATTTATCACTCTTTTTTGTGGAATGTCCAACTGAGCAGCCATTCTGCGTGAACTGATGGTTGCATCTTCTTCTACTAGGTCCAGAATATTTTCTACTTCTTCTAAAGTTTGTTGAGTAGCTCTTTCAGAAGTTGTGTTGGCACTGGGAAGTGTTTCCGCTTTCGCATAGTTTGTTGAATATATATATATAGTTATATATATATATATATATATATATGTATGTATATATATATATATATATATATATATATATATATATATATATGTATATATATATATATATATATATATATATATATATATATATATATATATATATATATATATATATATATATATAT